>CM077676.1:29203283-29867033 GCA_039707655.1 Elymus sibiricus
ACCTTCCGGAACACTCCAGAACCTTGTGCCCCACATGAACCTGGTGGCTCATGGGCCCCACATGTGCCTTCCCGACTCCGTATCGCAAAAATCTATATATAGACTTCCAGATGTTTTGACCACCGTATCGAAGAAATCTCCTTTGTTCTTGTTTCGTGCTGATTTCCTGGCAGATCTGAAAATATGTCGTCTCAAGACTCAGATGGGGAGAGCTTCAAATCACACTATCTTGCAAATCCGAAGGCCTATGGGGATTTAGACCCCTATGGATTGTTCGAGGAGGAGGAGCGAGATGCCAACATAAAGGTGATGGAAGGCGTGAGTTCGGACGAAGATGATGCTCCTCTACCTGAACCTGGAGATATGCATGTGGAGTTCAAGAAGTCAAGTCTCCCAAACACAGTAAAGAAATCTAAGATTCAATTTATTCCATCCTATTTTCTGCAGGAGAGTAAGGAGGCATTATGTAAAAGGGTATTGAAGCTTGAGCAAGAAGTCAATGATTTGAGGGAGGAAAACTTCATCCTCAAACGTAAGCTGGCCAAGCTTACCACTACTCCACCACCATCACCGGAGAAGGACACTTGAGCACATGGGTATGGGCACTCCCCTTGGCTTGTGCCAAGCTTGGGGGAGGTGCCCCGGTACCGTATCACCATCACTTTTATTATCTTTACCTACTTTTAGTTCGATCCTTAGTTATTTCGTCATCTAGTTGAATAAAAGTTTAGCATGATCTATTTTCGAGTGTTAGTTTCGTGATCCATCCATCTATGTAATCGAGTTGAGAGCTATATAATAAAGAGTAGTTTGAGCCTGTGCTTCTTTACTTTCATGTTTCAATCATAGCAATGAAAATAAATAAATAAATAAATAAATAAATAAATAAATAAATAAATAATCATATGCTAATCTTATGGAAAGTAATGACATTACATAAAGAAAAGTATAAGTGGTAAAATTTATTGGAGGATAAAAAACATAGTATTAGTCAATGATGCAATTCATGAAAGAATTAATAAGGGAAGAGAAGATTCACATGCAAATATACTATCTTGGACATCTTTTATGATTGTGAGCCCCCATTAAATATTTTATGTCAAATTGTTGACGTTGGACAAGGAAGACAACGTAATGAGTTATGTTTGTTCATATTCACATAGAAGTTATATTGTTATAGATCCTCCAACATGTGGTGCTTGCCCAATATCTTTGCTAGCCAAAAATTCGCACTAAGTAGAGATACTACTTGTGCATCTAAAACCCTTAAACCCAGTTTCATGTCATGAGAGTCCACTATATCTACCTATGGATTGAATAAGATCCTTCAAGTAAGTTGTCATCGGTGCAAAAAGCAATAAAAATTGCCTCTAAATATGTCTGAACTTTTATTGTAAGGGAAATAAGCGTTGTACGAACTTGTGATGGTAAAGAAATAAAAGCGACGGACTGCATAATAAAGGTTGCTATCACAAGGGGCAATGTAATGTGATGTTCCTTTGCATTAAGAGCTCTTGCATCCAAAAACAAAAAGCGCATGACAACCTCTGCTTCCCTCGGCGAAGGGCCTATCCTTTACTTTTATGTATTTATTTTTTATGCAAGAGTCAATAGTGTTCTCCTCTATTTCCCTTTTATTTTTCTCTTTTGCAAGCATCATGTGGTGGGGAAAGATCTAGGCACATATATCAAGTTGGATATGAGTGATCATGAGTTATTATTGTTGACATCACCCTTGAGGTGAATAAGTTGGGAGGCGGAACTATAAGCCCCTATCTTTCTATGTGTCTGGCTGAAACTTTTGCACCATATATATGTCGTGAGTGTTAGCAATCATAGAAGACTAAATGATGGTTGAGTATGTGGACTTGCTAAATAGCTCCTACATGTGACCCTTCCTGAAAATATGATGAATTGTAATTGCATTATTGACTGAGAACATAGTTTGTTAGTTTTCAAGAAAGTTTATGCCTTATACTCCACTGTTGTGGTGAATTGTTACTTGCTCATAAAAAGTTTATGATAATAAATATTGTTGTTATAATAATGATCATGATGCTTCTATGTCCGTATTTTTTTTATCGACACCTCTCTCTCTAAACATGTGGACATGATTATCGATATCGGCTTTCGCTTGAGGACAAGCGAGGTCTAAGCTTGGGGGAGTTGATACGTCCATTTTGCATCATGTTTTGCCACTGATATTTATAGTGTTTTTAATCAATATAACACTTTGGGGAGCTATTCTAATGCCTTTTCTCTCTAAATATGCAAGATTCACACAAGGAGGGAGAATACCGGCAGCTGGAATTCTGGACCTGAAAAAGCTCTGTCAAGATACCTATTCTGCACAACTCCAAATGAGCTGAAATTTTCTGGAGAATTATTTTGGAATATATAAAAAATATTGGAAGCAAAAAGTACCAGAGGGGGCCACCCAGGTGCCCACGAGGCACCAGGGCGCGCCACCCCCCCCCCCCCCAGGCGCGCCCTGGTACCTCGTGGGGCCCCTGGCCCACTTCTGGACCCCGTTTTCTGGTATATAAGTGCATTTGACCTAAAAAACTATAGAGAAGACTTTCGGGATGGTGCGCCGCCGTCTTGAGGCGGAACATGGGCAGGAGCACTTTTGCTCTCCGGCGGAGAGATTCTGCCGGGGATACTTCCCTCCGGGAGGGGGAAATCGTCGCCATCGACACCACCAGCGACCCTCTCATCATGGGAGGGCTAATCTTCATCAACATCTTCACCAGCACCATCTCATCTCAAACCCTAGTTCATCTCTTGTATTCAATCTTTGTCTCAAAACCTCAGATTGGTACCTGTGGGTTGCTAGTATAGTGTTGATTACACCTGGTAGTTGATGCTTGTTGGTTTACTTGGTGGAAGATTATATGTTCAGATCTATTATGCAATTCAATACCCTACTGGTCATGAGCATGTTGATGATGTGTGAGTAGTTACTTTTGTTCTTGAGGACATGGGAGAAGTCTTGTCATAAGTAATCATGTGAATTTGGTATTCGTTTGATATTTTAATGATGTGTATGTTGTGATTCTCTTAGTGGTGTCATGTGAATGTCGACTACATGACACTTCACCATCTTTGGGCCTAAGGGAATGCATTGTGGAGTCGTAATTAGATGATGGGTTGCTAGAGTGACAGAAGCTTAAACCCTAGTTTATGCGCTATTCCGTAAGGGGCTGATTTGGATCCACACGTTTAATGCTATGATTAGAGTAATCTTAATTCTTATTTCGTAGTTGCAGATGCTTGCGAGAGGGGGTAATCATAAGTGGGAGGTTTGTCCAATAAGGGCAGCACCCAAGCACCAGTCCACCCACATATCAAATTATCAAAGTAGCGAACGCGAATCAAACAAACATGATGAAAGTGACTAGATGAAGTTCCCATGTGTCCTCGAGAACGCTTTACTTATTATAAGAGATCGTTCCGGCCTGTCCTTTGCTACAAAAAGGATTGGGCTATATTTCTGCACTCTTTGTTACTATTGTTACTTGTCACTTGTTACAAATTATCTTGCTATCAAACTACCTGTTACCGATAATTTCAGTGCTTGCAGAAAACACCTTGCTGAAAACCGCTTGTCATTTCCTTCTGCTCCTCGTTGGGTTCGACACTCTTACTTATCGAAAGGACTACGATTGATTCCCTATACTTGTGGGTCATCAGGAGTCTGCGCCCGAGACCACCGTAGCCGCGCTGCCGCCGTTCTCGCAGCCAGCGTCATCTCCAAGCCCCGCGAGGATATCCAGGAGACGCACGCCATCGTCCTCGGCCTCGCCGTAGCAGGAGCCGTCGCAGGGCATCACCGAGCCGTCGCATTCATCTGTGTTCTTCAACTGCGGCCGCCGCACCTCGCCCTTTGATTAGCTCTGCTTCGGTCCACCCCACGCCCCTCCGAGATCGCCCCTGTGCCCGCTGTGAGCTCCTCTCTCGATCCCCACTTTTCCCTCTCGTTTCCGCCGCCGTTTGCCCGCGCCCGCACCCCAACCGAGCTCCGGCCGCCGCCGCGAGCTTGCTTCCAGTGAGCTCAGGCCTCCCCGCGCCCCGCCGCCTGCCCCACTGGATGCGGTGCACTTCCAGCAGTCGAACGAGCCTAGCCGTGCTCCAAATGGACGCGCATAGCGCGTTTTCGGCCATTGTCGCCGCCGTCTGGCCTCGTCGCCGGCGTGCTCTGCCTCGCCTGCGTGATGACGCTGACATGGCCGGTTAATTAGGGTTAATCACACGCCTAATTACCCCCCTGTGCGTATGACAAGTGGGCCCTAGAGATTAGATTAACAGACTAATGAAAATGTTTAGACTAATATAAATAACTAGTGGCCCCACGTGTCAGATTTGACCCTGCCCAGTCAGCTTTGACCGGGCCCAGTCGTCAGTGACTGTGGCCAGCTGACAGGTGGACCCCACTGCACCTTTTGACTAGTCAACCTGCCGACTGGGTTAGACCCAGTCAATGACAGGTGGGTCCCCCTAGGCCCATTGACCAGTCAACGTTGACCCATTCAACTGCTGACTGTGCAGTTGACTGGGCCCCCTGTCAGCCTCTGTGTGCATTCCTGTGTGCAATCAGCTGGGTACCCGTTGCAATTTAATATTTAAATAATTTTCGAATTAAATTAATTCTAGAAATTTCAGAAAATACTTTAAACTTTGAAAAATCATATAAAATAATAAGTAACTCGGATGAAAATAATTTATATATGAAAAACGATCAGAAAAACGAGACGAATCTGAATATGTGATCAAAATGCTTGACCATCACTCCTAACTAGGTGAACCTAGAACCTTCCCCTCTGGGACGCCTGTCCGATAATTGCCCAGAGCCGGGAAAATATTCTCAGATATTTTCCCGCTACCTCTAAATTTCTTAGCGATGCAGTAGAGCACGTAATCAACCCCTACTGCCATGCCATGCA
The DNA here is from genome assembly GCA_039707655.1 of Elymus sibiricus. Classification (NCBI taxonomy): domain Eukaryota; kingdom Viridiplantae; phylum Streptophyta; class Magnoliopsida; order Poales; family Poaceae; genus Elymus; species Elymus sibiricus. Next base: position 29,208,227 of record CM077676.1, read on the forward strand.
TATGTGTTGCATTTGCTTGCCATGTATTTATTGTTTCTTCCCCCTCTTCTCTCCGGTAGACCCACAGACCGATGTTGCCCCCGAGGACTGCTACTCCACCGACGACCCCTCTTTTACCGTAGAGCTTCCAGGCAAGCAAAACCCCTTGATCATTCCTATATCACCTATTCCTTCTTCCCCGTGCTTGCATTAGAATTTGCTACTGTATTTGATTGCTCCTATCTTGATGCATAGCCTGTTTTTGTAACTACTGTTGATACTTTACCTGTTGTCCTAAATGCTTAGTATAGGCTGGTTGGTGATCCATCAGTGGCCCCACACCCTTGTTCCTGTTGCCCCGCTTAATTACTGGTGCCCCGATCATTGTGATCGACGTGCAGAGACCGAATACAGCACCGCACACCCCTTTAGTTGTACGACTCTGCAGAGGTACTATCGAGTGCCGAGGGTGATACCTTCTACCTCACTCCTGAGGATATCTCTGTAACGTAGCTAGTCGGTTGTGGGTTACCGAGGGTGATTCCTCTTTCACCACCTCCGATGATGCCTCTGTCGTACAACCCCTCAAGTGTGAACCCATCGAGGGTGATTCCTTTGAGTTCACCTTGACGGTTGCATCGAGTGGGAATCCATCGAGGGTGATTCCTCGGATTACCCTCTTGATGTTACGGACACACGGTTACCATTAACTGTTGCCCCCATGTACTGTTACTGTGGGGCTGAAGGGACAGGCAGTACCACCCCGGTAGAGGTGGACCTGAGTTCCCGACAGTCTCTTGAGAGTCGGGTTGACCTGGAGGGTACCCGCGAGATAATTACGAGGCACGGCCGGGCAGGCAGAGACCGCCCTAGAGAGGGATGGGCCTGACCCTTGTTGCACTTCCTCGAGACGGGGCGATAGGAGTACTGATCGTCACCGCGAGCTCCTAATAATTCACTAATGGATTAGGGTATTTGATCTGAGTTGGCCATTGGCCTATACGCACTACCACCACGTGGGATAATGGTTTAATGGGGCCCTCGGCGCCGTATGTATCAGCCGAAAGCTCTGTCAGATGTCCAGTTCAGCATTGTGGGCCTGTCGGGCCAGTGCCATCCAGGATGAGGTGGTGCTCATCCCGGCTCATCGCATAACGACCTGGAGTGCAAAGGGTGATGGGCCCAAGACCCCGAAGCGCTTAGGATGTAGACCGGCGGGGACCTCTCTGCGGAGCCTAGGTAGGACTACGTCGTGTCGATCAGCCAAGGCTGGGCATGACCCGATAAAAGTGTGTCCGGCCAGAGTTAATCGAGCGTGTTGGGTAACAGTAGTGCACCCCTGCAGGGAAGTTATCTATTCGAATAGCCGTGTCCACGGTAACAGGACGCTCAGTGTTGTATCCCGATCTACTACAACTTGAACTGGATACATGTTAATTAATTGTAAGCTCCGGGATTGCTTTCTCGCAGGGAGTCGAGGAAGGATCTCTAGGCTTTGCTACTACATGCTTGTTACTTTATGTTATGCTGCCAATCTGCACTCTTCTAATGCTGCAAGACGCTGCAAGATGCTAGTCTTCGATAGGTTAGGCCTTCCCCTCTATTCTGGCATTTCTGTAGTCCAGTCCACAGATACAGCCCCTTCTTTTGATACCAATGCATACTTAGCATAGTTCTGACGTAAGTCTTGCGAGTACTTTGGATGAGTACTCACGGTTGCTTTGCTACCTTTTTCCCCATACCCGATTGCTGCAATCAGATGATGGAGCCCCGGAGCCAGCTGATCCCATCGACGACTACTACTACCCCAATGGCGCCTACTACTACGGGAAGACCGATGACCAGGAGTAGATAGGAGGCTCCCAGGCAGGAGGCCTTGCCTCTTTCGATCAGAGCCGTTGTTTGATTTCGCCTTCTTAAGGCATCCTTGTCTAATTATGTCTTTACCCAGACATTTTTGCTTCCGCTGACTCTTGTGTAACTCGAGCTTATGTATTCGAGCCCTCGAGGCCCTTGGCTTGTAATATAAAGCTTATATTATTTTATTTTGTGTCTAGAGTTGTGTTTTGATATCTTCCCGTGAGTCTCTGGGCTTGATCGTGCGCATTTGCGTGTATGATTAGTGCACGGTCGGGCCAGGGGCGTCACAAGCTGGTATCAGAGCCGGCTGCATGTAGGAACCCTTCTTCCAACTCCTTGGCCGAAGTCGAGTCTAGTCTTTGAAAAACTGTTTTACTAACATGGCTGTGTGGCTTATGGGCCCACGTCGCCAATGGGTGGGATTAGGATCTTTTATTTCTCTTCTTTAATCTGGGTTCTGAACTTCTCTTCCTTTCGGGTTAAAGATTTTACTAACTCTAACTCTAGGTTCTCGTGTTCACATTCACCCAGAGAGCTGGATTGTCTGCAATTATTCCTTTCCATTGGTCTGTTTAATCTGATCATCACATTTTCCTTTCCATTGGTCTGTTTAACCTTTCTTGTAACCTAGCTCTTATCTGGGTAGTGATAATTCCCAGCTTAAGCCAACACCCCCAAATGATTGTCCTCTGACTTGCCTTGCTGTCGTGACCTTGCAAGATGTCACTGCTTTCCCACTCTTAATCGACACTCACCACAGTTCCACAGGATCGAAACCTGACTCTCCTGTATATCCTTGATCCCGAAGATTCCCCTTACTCCACCTCTTAAATCTCGGGACGAGATTTCTTGTAGTGGGGGAGATTTGTAACATCCCCAGATCTTAACCCTGTCATTAAGCTAATTAAATTGCCATGTCATCATGATCATCCTATTTAAATTGCATTTAGGAAATAATACAAATTCAAATCCCAAATTTAAATGCAAGTCAAATTATTACTTCTTCAATTAATTGAATAAAAATGTTCATAATATTGCAAATAATCTCAAAGCAATTATAAAAATAAAACCAACATTATTTGAATGACCAAATTGACCCTAGCAACTAAAACAGTGGCCGAGCAGCAGTATAATTGACCAAATCAATTTCTAAAAATAGTTAAACATTCCAGAATAAATTGAAATTAATTGTGCTAACTAAAAATGTTGCCTGCTATTTGTGTGTCAAAATTCTAGTTCAACAAAAATCAATTGATATGAAAATGAAATAGAAACCAGACTCTGGAAATTAAAACAGAAAAAAGAAAAGGAAAATGGTAAAGGACTACTGCTTACCTGGGCTTCGAGTGCACAGTCCAGGCCCAGCCCACTCCCCGGTCGTCCCTCACCTCCTGCCTCTCTCCTCGCGCGTCAGCACCTGCGCGCATGCCGCCCCCCCCCCCCCCCCCCCCCGCCCCCCTCTCCTCCAAGCGACAACGCTGCCCTGGAGCGGATAAGAGCAGCCCCTGCTCCCCTCTCGTTCCCCCGAAACCCTAGTCCCCATTATCCCCCTCTCTCTCACTCGCTACGCTCGATCTGGAGCCCGCGCCCGAGACCACCATAGCCGCGCCTCCGCCGTTCTCGCAGCCAGCGTCATCTCCGGGCCCCGCGAGGATATCCAGGAGACGCACGCCATCGTCCTCGGCCTCGCCGTAGCAGGAGCCGCCGCGGGTCATCGCCGAGCCGTCGCATTCGTCCATCTTCTTCAACTGCGGCCGCCGCACCTCGCCGTTTGATTAGCTCTGCTCCGGCCCACCCCCACGCCCCTCCGAGATCGCCCATGTGCCCGCTGTGAGCTCCTCTCTCGATCCCCACTTTTCCCTCTCGTTTCCGCCGCCGTTTGCCCACGCCCGCACCCCCACCGAGCTCCGGCCGCCGCCGCGAGCTCGCTTCCGGCGAGCTCAGGCCTCCCCGCGCCCCGCCGCTTGCCCCACTGGATGCGGCGCACTTCTAGCAGCCGAACGAGCCTAGCCGCGCTCCAAATGGACGCGCGTAGCACATTTCCGGCCATCGTCGCCGGCGTGCTCTGCCTCGCCGGCGTGATGACGCTGACGTGGCCGGTTAATTAGCGTTAATCACGCGCCTAATTACCCCCTGTGCGTATGACAAGTGGGCCCTAGAGATTAGATTAACAGACTAATTAAAATGTTTAGACTAATATAAATAACTAGTGGCCCCACGTGTCAGATTTGACCCTGCCCAGTCAGCTTTGACCGGGCCCAGTCGTCAGTGACTGTGGCCAGCTGATAGGTGGACCCCACTGCACCTTTTGACTAGTCAACCTGCTGACTGGGTTAGACCCAGTCAATGACAGGTGGGTCCCCCTGGGCCCATTGACCAGTCAACTGCTGACTGTGCAGTTGACTGGGCCCCCTGTCAGCCTCTGGGTGCATTCCTGTGTGCACTCAGCTGGGTACCCGTAGCAATTTAATATTTAAATAATTTTCGAATTAAATTAATTCCAGAAATTTCAGAAAATACTCTAAACTTTAAAAAATCATATAAAATAATCCATAACTCGGATGAAAAGAATTTATATATGAAAAACGATCAAAAAAACGAGACGAATCCAAATATGTGATCAAAATGCTTGACCATCACTCCTAACTAGGTGAACCTGGAACCTTCCCCTCTGGGACGCCTGTCCGATAATTGCCCAGTGCCGGGAAAATATTCTCAGATATTTTCCCGCTACCTCTAAATTTCTTAGCGATGTAGTAGAGCACGTAATCAACCCCTACTACCATGCCATGCATATGTGCTACATTTGTTTGCCGTGTATTTATTGTTTCTTCCCCCTCTTCTCTCCGGTAGACCCCGAGACCGATGTTGCCCTCGAGGACTGCTACTCCACCGACGACCCCTCTTTTACCGTAGAGCTTCCAGGCAAGCAAAACCCCTTGATCATTCCTATATCACCTATTCCTTCTTCCCCGTGCTTGCATTAGAATTTGCTACTGTATTTGATTGCTCCTATCCTGATCCATAGCCTATTTTTGTAACTATTGTTGATACTTTACCTGTTGTCCTAAATGCTTAGTATAGGCTAGTTGCTGATCCATCAGTGGCCCCACACCCTTGTCCCTATTGCCCCGCTTTATTACTGGTGCCCCGATCATTGTGATCGACGTGCAGAGACCGAACACAGCACCACACACCCCCTTAGTTGTACGACTCTGCAGGGGTACTATCGAGTGCCGAGGGTGATACATCCTACCTCACTCCTGAGGATATCTCTGTAACGTAGCTAGTCGGTTGTGGGTTACCGAGGGTGATTCCTTTTTCACCACCTCCGATTATGCCTCTATCGTACAACCCCTCAAGTGTGAACCCATCGAGGGTGATTCCTCCGAGTTCACCTTGACGGTTGCATCGAGTAGGAACCATCGAGGGTGATTCCTCGGATTACCCTCTTGATGTTACGGACACACTGTTACCTTTAACTGTTGCCCCCATGTACTGTTACTGTGGGACTGAAGGGACAGGCGGTACCACCCCGGTAGAGGTGGACGTGAGTTCCCGACAGTCTCTTGAGAGTCGAGTTGACCTGGAGGGTACCCGCGAGATAATTACGAGGCGCGGCCGGGCAGGCAGAGACCGCCCTAGAGAGGGATGGGCCTGACCCTTGTTGCACTTCCTCGAGATGGGGCGACAGGAGTACTGATCGTCACCGCGAGCTCCTAATAATTCACTAACGGATTAGGGTATTTGATCTGAGTTGGCCACTGGCCTATACGCACTACCACCACGCGGGATAATGGTTTAATGGGGCCCTCGGCGCCGTATGTATCAGCCGAAAGCTCTGTCAGATGTCCAGTTCAGCATTGTGGGCCTGTCGGGCCAGTGCCATCCAGGATGAGGTGGTGCTCCTCCCGGCTCATCGCATAACGACCCGGAGTGCAAAGGGCGATGGGCCCAAGACCCCGGAGAGCTTAGGATGTAGACCGGCGGGGACCTCTCTGCGGAGCCTAGGTAGGACTACGTTGTGTCGATCAGCCGAGGCCGGGCATGACCCGATAAAAGTGTGTCCGGCCAGAGTTAATCGAGCGTGTTGGGTAACAGTAGTGCACCCCTGCAAGGAAGTTATCTATTTGAATAGCCGTGTCCACGGTAACAGGACGCTCAGTGTTGTATCCCGATCTACTACAACTTGAACTGGATACATGTTAATTAATTGTAAGCTCCGGGATTGCTTTCTCGTAGGGAGTCGAGGAAGGATCTCTAGGGTTTGCTACTACATGCTTGTTACCTTATGTTATGCTGCTAATCTGCACTCTTCTAATGCTGCAAGACGCTGCAAGATGCTAGTCTTCGATAGGTTAGGCCTTCCCCTCTATTCTGGCATTTCTGCAGTCTAGTCCACAGATACAGCCCCTTCTTTTGATACCGATGCATACTTAGCATAGTTCTGACGTAAGTCTTGCGAGTACTTTGGATGAGTACTCATGGTTGCTTTGCTACCTTTTTTCCCCATACCCGATTGTTGCAATCAGATGACGGAGCCCCGGAGCCAGCTGATCCCGTCGACGACTACTACTACCCCGACGGCGCCTACTACTACGTGAAGACCGACGACCAGGAGTAGATTGGAGGCTCCCAGGCAGGAGGCCTTGCCTCTTTCGATCAGAGTCGTTGTTTAATTTCGCCTTCTTAAGGCATCCTTGTCTAATTATGTCTGTACCCAGACATTGTTGCTTCTGCTGACTCTTGTGTAACTCGAGCTTATGTATTCGAGCCCTCGAGGCCCCTGGCTTGTAATATAAAGCTTGTATTATTTTATTTTGTGTCTAGAGTTGTGTCGTGATATCTTCCCGTGAGTCTCTGGGCTTGATCGTGCGCATTTGCGTGTATGATTAGTGCATGGTCGGGCCGGGGGCGTCACATGTATGAAAGCTCAAACTGAAAACTAAGTGGGTGCATCCAACTTGCTTGCTCATGAAGTCCTCAGGCATTTGAGGAAGCCCATCATCGAAATATACAAGCCAAATTCTATAATGAAAAATTCCCACTAGTATATGAAAGTGACTACACAGGAGACTCTCTATATGAAAAACATTGTGCTACTTTGAAGCGCAAGTGTGGAAAAGGATAGTCACATTGCCCCTTCTCTCTTTCTCTCATTTTTTTGTGGGCTCTTTTTGGCCTCTCTTTTTTGTATTCCTCACTGGGACAATGCTCTAATAATGATGATCATCACACTTCTATTTACTTACAACTAAATATTACAACTCAATAAAACAGAAACATATGACTCTATATGAATGCTTGCTACTTGTGAGCTACGTTGGGATTTCCCCGAAGAGGAGGGGATGATGCAGTACAGTAGAGATAAGTATTTCCCTCAGTTATGAAACCAAGGTTATCAATCCAGTAGGAGAATCACGCAACAACTTGCTAGCAGCACCTGCACACAAAATAACAAATCCTCGCACCCAACGCGAACAAGGGGTTGTCAATCCCTTGGCGGTTAATTGCAAGATTAAATTGTATGGTGATAGATAGATAGATCAAACAAAAATAAAAAATAAAATAGATAAATTAAAATCGCAGCAAGGTATTTTTAGGATTTTTAATATATGATAAAAGTAGACCCGGGGGCCATAGTTTTCACTAGAGGCTTCTCTCTTGAAAATAGCATACGGTGGGTATACAAATTACTGTTGGGCAACTGATAGAAAAGCAAATAATCATGACGATATCCAAGGCAATGATCATGTACATAGGCATCACGTCCAAGACAAGTAGACTGAAACGATTCTGCATCTACTACTATTACTCCCCACATCGACCGCTATCCACCATGCATCTAGAGTGTTAAGTTCATAAAGAACGGAGTAACGCCTTAAGCAAGATGACATGATGTAGACAAAGTAAACTCACGCATGAATAAACCCCATCTTTTTACCCTTAATAGCAACGATACATACGTGTCATGTCCCTTTCTGTCACTGGGATTGAGCACCGCAAGATCGAACCCATTACAAAGCACCTCTCCCATTGCAAGATAAATCAATCTAGTTGGCCAAACCAAATCAATAGATTGGAGAGAAATACGAAGCTATAACAATCATGCATAAAAGAGTTCAGAGAAAACTCAAATAATATTCATGGATAATCTGATCATAAACTCACAATTCATCGGATCCCAACAAACACACCTCAAAAAGTGATTTCATCGGATAGAACTACAAGAACATCGAGGAGAACATTGTATTGAAGATCAAAAAGAGAGAAGAAGCCATCTAGCTACTAACTATGGACCCGAAGGTCTGTGGTAAACTACTCACACATCATCGGAAGGGCAGTAAGGTTGATGGAGAGCCCCTCCGTGATCGAATCCCCCTCCGGCAGAGTGCCGGAAAAGGCCTCCAGATGGGATCTCTCGAGAACAGGAACTTGCGGCGGCGGAAAAAGTATTTTGTGGACTCTCCTGTTGGTTTCCTGATTTTAGAGTATTTATACAGGTGGAATTAGGTCAAACAGAGCAGAGGTGGGCCCACGAGGCACCAGGGCGCGCCCTGGTGGCTCGTGGCCACCTCCTCTGTCTTCTGGCCCTCTCCCGAAGCTTCTAGTGTCTCTTATGTCCAGAAAAAAAATCTCCAAAAAGTTTCGTGGCATTTGGACTTCGTTTGGTACTGATATCCTGAAAAACCAAAAGCAGGCAAAAAACAGCAACTGGCACTGGGCACTAAGTTAATAGGTTAGTCCCAAAAAATGATATATAATTGCTTGTAAATGTGTATAAAACATCCCAGATTGATACTATAATAGCATGGAACAATCAAAAATTATAGATACGATGGAGACGTATCAAGCATCCCCAAGCTTAATTCCTGCTCGTCCTCGAGTAGGTAAATGATAAAAACAGAATTTTTCATGTGGAATGCTACCTATCATATTCATCATATACTCTTTTCTTTTATAGCATGGACATTTGGACTTGAATGATTCAAAGCAATAGTCTATAATTTGACATGAAGACATAAATACTCAAGCATACTAACAAGCAACCATGCCTTTCAAATTATCAACGCTAAAGAAAGCTATCCCTATCCCATTATGCTCAATCATTGATCCATTCATGAAACACACTCAATATTAGCTACACACAATGCACAAGTATGACAATAGTGCTCTCTGGTTGGTGCTTTGTAAGAGAAGATGGAGACTCAAAATAAAAATAAAAATTGCGTAAAAGTAAATAGATAGGCCCTTCGCAGAGGGAAGCAGAGATTTGCAGACGTGCCAGAGCTCAAGGCTTAAATTAGAGAGATAAAATTATTTTGAGAGGCATGCTTTTCCTGTCAACGAAAACAACCGAGAATTCCCAATATCTTCCATGCTAGACACATTATAGGCGGTTCCCAAACAGAAAATAAAGTTTATTTCCTTTCCACCATTTTTTCCCAATCCATGGCTAGCCGTATCCACGGGTGCCTTCCATACCAACACTTTCCAAGGAATTTATTATTATCATCATATTAAAAAAAAATCATTTCGGGACTGGGCATCCCTATTACCTGCCACTCTCTCGTGCAATGACAAGTGAATAAACACTCATCGTGAGAATAACACACCTAGCATGGAAAATATTGGCCACCCCCTGCCGCTTCATGAGCGGTACGGGCACACAAAACGGAAAAATTATTTTGAAAATTAGAGTTGGCACATGCAAATTTACATGGAACGGCATGGAAATACCGCATATAGGTAGGTATGGTGGACTCATTTGGCACAACTTGGGTTTAAGGAGTTGGATGCACAAGCAGTATTCCTGCTTAGTACAAATGAAGGCTAGCAAATAGATTGAGAAGCGACCAACCAAAAAGCGAAAACGGTCATAAACATGCATTGAACATAACTAACACCGAATAATGCACCATAAGTAGGATATAATTTCGTTGCATAACAATTGACTTTATGTGCATGCATAGGGAATCACAAACCTTAACACCAATATTCCTACTAAATCACAATTACTCACTAGCATGACTCACATATTATCATCCCCATATCGCAAAACTATTGCAAGGAATCAAACCTATCATATCCAATGATCTTTTCATGAAAGTTTTTATTATATCCCTCTTGAATATTCATCACTTTGGGACCAAATTCATATCTTGTGCAAATTACCATTACTATTATCAACTCTCAAAAAGATATAAGTGAAGCATGAGAGTGCAAATATTTCTTCAAAATGTAATCTTATCAACACTCAAAATAATATAACTGAAGCATGAGAGTTCAAATATTTCTTTAAAATATAGCCACCGCTGTGCTCAAAAAGATTTAAGTGAAGCACTAGAGCAACTGTCTAGCTCAAAAGATTTAAGTGAAGCACATAGAGTATTCTAATAAATCATGATAAGCGTGTGGCTCTCTCAAATAGGTGTGTCCAGCAAAGATGATTATGACAAACTAAAAAGAAAAGAAAACAAAGACTCATATAATACACGAGGCTCCAAGTAAAACACATATCATGTGACGAATAAAAATATAGCTCCAAGTAAAATTACTGATAGTTGGTAGAAGAAAGAGGGGATGCCTTCCGGCGCATCCCCAAGCTTAGTTACTTGAGTCTTCCTTGAATATTACCTTGGGGTGCCTTGGGCATCCCCAAGCTTAGGCTCTTGCCACTCCTTATTCCTTCATCCATCGTGATCTCACCCAAAACTTGAAAACTTCAATCACACAAAACTCAACAAAACCTTCGTGAGATCCGTTAATATAACAAATAAATCACTACTTTAAGTACTGTTGCAAACCAATTCATATTTTATTTTTGCATTATACCAACTGTATTCTAAGTTCTCCATGGCTTATACCCCCCGATACCATCCATAGTTTCATCAAAACAAGCAAAACAATGCATCAAAAACAGAATCTGTCAAAAACAGAACAGTCTGTAGAGATCTATTTAAAATCCATACTTCTGTAACTCCACAAATTCTGAAAAATTACGACAACGTAGGAAATTCATATACCAATACTGTGTAAAAATTTCAGATTTTTCTGACGCTCCAGTACAGAATTAAAATTCCAGCACTGGACACAAAACTTTCTGTTTTCCAAACAGCATCAATTATACTATCTTCCAAATCATCCCAAAGGCGTTACTTGGCGCAAACACTAATTAAAACATAAAAACACAATCATAACAGTAGCATAATTGTGTAAACACACAAGAACAGAAATAAAAAACAAAAATTTATTTTATTCATTGGGTTGCCTCCCAACAAGCGCTATTGTTTTACGCCCCTAGCTAGGCATAATGCATAGTTTCAAGTGTTATCATCTTTCTTCTTCTTATCCAAAGATGTACTTTCATTAGAAGGTTTTTCAAAGGTAATATGAAACACATCATCAATAGAAATTTTAGCATTAGCAAGTTGTCCATCTGCAAATCCTTCTTGATTACCGGCTACAATCCAAGAGTATTGTCTATTAACACTATTCAAAACTTGTTGGATTATATTCAAAGGAGGAACTTCTTTTTTAATATTCTCATCAAAGATGTGGTCATTGCGGAACAAATACCTCAACAAGTAGTCACTATTATAAAGGATCTCATCTATTACTGGTTTTTCATGGTTCATACCATAAAAATCAAAGATCTCCCTAGCTTCTCGTACTATGTGATCAAATTCATTCATCAGGACAAGAGTAGCTATTTTCTTAGCTCTAGGATTTTTTATAACCGGTAACTCATAAAACAATCTTTGCAAAGTAGGATGGGTGCGAATAAATCTTCTTTCAATTTTAAGAACAAGTGCGAAAATAGCTTCGGTATAATTTTTGGTTTCTTTAAGTATAGGAGCATCATCACAAGCCAGGGTCCCAATGCAATTAAAGAATTCTTGGATGACACTTTTTCCTATAACATTCCCATGTCCCAACACAAAAGTTTTAGCATCAAGATTGGTAGAACTTCCAATTTTAGGAGTTCTACCATCATCAGTTTTTGCCATGCCAAAATCACTCACGATAACAACTTCAAGCAAGCGAACAAGAAAACACGCAAAAAGGCAAACGGAAAATATTTTTGTATTTTTGTAAAAAAAAACTTTTTAGAAGTGGGGGAGATGAAAATGAGAGGCAAAATCAAATAAAATAAATGCAAGGAAATGAAAGTTTATGCGTAGGTACTTGATAGATGTTGATGATGTCTCCCCGGCAATGGCGCCAGAAATTCTTCCTGCTACTTGTGAGCTGCGTTGGGATTTCCCCGAAGAGGAGGGGATGATGCAGTACAGTAGAGATAAGTATTTCCCTCAGTTATGAAACCAAGGTTATCAATCCAGTAGGAGAATCACGCAACAACTCGTTAGCAGCACCTGCACACAAAATAACAAATCCTCGCACCCAACGTGAACAAGGGGTTGTCAATCCCTTGGCGGTTAATTGCAAGATTAAATTGTATGGTGATAGATAGATAGATCGAACAAAAATACAAAATAAAATAGATAAAGTAAAATTGTAGCAAGGTATTTTTAGGATTTTTAATATATGATAAAAGTAGACCCGGGGGCCATAGTTTTCACTAGAGGCTTCTCTCTTGAATATAGCATACGTTGGATAAACAAATTACTGTTGGGCAATTGATAAAAAATAAAATAATCATGATGATATCCAAGGCAATGATCATGTATATAGGCATCACGTCCGAGACAAATAGTGTAACACCCCATGTAATTAAGCTACAGTAATCACCTTTTGATAATGCCAAGTTAGCATGATTAACTAGTCTTGATCATCATTTGCATCATATCTCATTTCAAATTCCAATTCAAATTTAAATTCAAATTTAAAGTGAAAATAAAAGTTGTTCAAATTTGAGAACTAAAATGTTCATAATATTGCAAATAATCCAAAAGCAAATATAAAAATATAGTCAACATTTATTGAATTAGTTAAATGACTCTAACTTCCTAAAACAGAACCGAGACAGCCATAATTAATCCCATTTAATTTTATAAAATTGCAAATGAAATCATATTGTCTCCAAACCAATTTCTGACAGTAGTAGATAATGCATAGTATTTATTTGGGCAAGCCTCCTATTTTACAAAAGTCATTTGGAGTAAAAAGAAAAGACAAAACAATAAAAGAAAATAAACAAAAGGTAAAAAAGAAAAAGAAAATAAAAAGAAAAGCCCCCCCCCCCGGGCCTCGGCCCAGCTGGCCGACCAGCCGGCCCGCCCGCTCGCCACGGCTTATATGGCCTCGCCTCCCCCTGCTCACCCGAACCCTAACCCGATTCCCCCTCCCCCTCCCTCGTCCCCGGCGCACGACGCCGCCGCCTTCGCCCGATGCCGTCACCGCGCTCGCCGCCCGTCGCCGCCTCGTCCTCGTCCCCGCCGTCGCCTCCCCGCCTCTCCCTCGTCGGCTCCACCGAGCCTCGACGACCCCCCTCCTCTGCCACGCCGGTGAGGCCCCGGCCTCCTTCCCCCCCTCCTTCTCTCGCCCCGCGCATCGCGCCCGGCCTTCGACGCCCACCTCGCGCGCCGGCCGCGCCCGTCGCCTCCCCCAGTGCGACTCGCCCGCAGCCCGCGTCCGCCACCTTCCCGCGCCGTCCGCCACGGCCTCGCCCCCTCTCCCGCGCTCACCGAAGCTCCCCCCCGCCGCGCTCCGCCCGCCACCTACAGCTGTTGTTGCCCGGCCCGCCGCTCTGCGCCGCTCCGCTCGTCGGGGCCTCGCCCCTCCCCTCGCTCGCCGCTCACCGTGGCCACTGCGGCCGAGCGCCAACCACCGCCGCCGCGCCCTCTGCCCCTCCCCTGTGTGCGTACGTGCACAGGCGCGGGAGGTGGCCAGATGGGCCACTGACCGCTGGGGCCCGCCCATGTTTAAAACAAAAAATATATATACAAATAAATAAATAAATAAATAGAAATAGATAAATAAAAATAAATAAATAATAATAATTAAAATGATTAATTAATTAATTAGTTAATTAATTAACTTAATTAATCTGGTTTAATTAAACTTAATTAAACTAATTAATTCTGTTTAATTAATCCATGTCAATGACAGACGGGACCCGCATGTCAGTTTGACCGGTCAACGGTCAAAGTTGACCGCTGACGTCACACCCACGTCATGATGACGTCACCCTGCACTGTTTCGGATAATTCAATTTAATTAATTCCAGACATTCCATAATATTATTAAAACTTGGAAAATTAATATAAAATAAATCGTAACTCGGATTAAAATAATTTATATATGAAAAATGATCAGAAAAATATGAAGAATCCGAATACGCTATCCACATACCTGTCAGATGCCTCTAGCACTGCAAACATGGAACCTTCCCCTCCGGTTCATTTGTCTGACAGATGTCCGAAACCGGGAAAACGATCCAGTTATTTTCCAGCACTGCAGCATGGAACCTTCCCCTCCGGTTCATCTGTCAGACAGATGTCCGAAACCGGGAAAACGATCTAGTTATTTTCCCGCTCCGTCTGCCGCGTGTAGCACTGCGATAGGTCACCCCCAGCACAGCATATTGCCATGCCATGCATTTGTGTTGCATATTGTTTGCATTGTATTTATTGTTTCTTCCCCCTCCTTCTCTCCCGATAGCCCCCGAGACTGCCGACGACGCTGCAGAGTACGACTACGACGTCGACGACCAGCCCCTTTCAGCAGAGCTTCCAGGCAAGCAACCCCCCTTGATGCATGCCTATATCACCTATTCCTTCTCCCTCCTGCTTGCATTAGAAAAATGCTACTGCTTTGCTTTATCCTATTCTGATGCATAGCCTGGTTTTGTAACCTGTTATCCAAACTGCTTAGTATAGGTTGGATGATAAACCATCTGTGGCCCCTCTCCCTTGCTGTAGTTGCTTCGCTTTAGTACCAGTGTTCCGATCGTTGTGATCGACCGGGCTGAGAACAGCACCTCACTTCACACCCCCTAAGTTGCTCGTCTCTACAGAGCTGGCATCGAGTGCCGAGGGTGATACCTCTTCCCTCACTTCCGATGATGCCTCTGTAGAATAGCTATCCGGATGTGGGTTACCGAGGGTGATTCCTCTTTCATCACTTCCGATTAAGCTTCCGTCGTGCAACTCCCCGAGTGGGAAACCATCGAGGGTGATTCCTCGGTTTCTTTCTCGATACTTCGGACACACGGTTACTTGACCTTGTTGTAGGCGGGTCGACCCCGAGGGGTACCCGCAGGGAAATATAAAGTCGGGATGGCCCCAAGGGTGCCCGCGAGATGATATTATTAAAGACGGGTTGGCTCCAAGAGTACCCGCGAGTGACACCAAGTCGGAGCGACAGGAACCCTGTACGTCTTCCCGAGTTACTAAATACACCTAACGGATTTGGGTATTTGATCTGAGTGGGTCGTTGGCCCTATACGCACTACCACCACGTGGGATAATGGTTATGGGACCCTCTACGTCGTAGGTATCAGCCGAAAGCTTTGTCAGACATCTAGTTCAGCATTGTGGCACGGCAAGATCGGCGCCATCCATGACAGAGGTGGTGCCTGGATCTAACCCTGCACACAACGACCCGGAGTGCAAAGGGCGATCGGCCCAAGACCCCTGAGCACTTACGATGTAGACCGGCGGGGACTTCTCTGTTGAGCCTAGGTAGGACTACGTCGTGTCGATTACCCGAGGCCGGGCATGACCCGATAAAAGTGTGTCCAGCCAGATGTAATCGAGCATGCTGGGTAACAGTAGTGCACCCCTGCAGGGAAGTTATCTAGTCGAATAGCCGTGTCTACGGTAACAGGACGCTCAGTGTTGTATC
This sequence comes from Elymus sibiricus, assembly GCA_039707655.1. Classification (NCBI taxonomy): domain Eukaryota; kingdom Viridiplantae; phylum Streptophyta; class Magnoliopsida; order Poales; family Poaceae; genus Elymus; species Elymus sibiricus. The sequence goes on from CM077676.1 coordinate 29,223,875, forward strand.
CCGATCTACTACTACTTGAACTGGATACTTTTAACTAATATGAAGCTTCGGGATCGCTTTCTCGCAGGGAGTCGAGGAAGGATCCCTAGGCTTTGCTACAACATGCTTGTTACTTTAATTATGTACTAATCTGCACTCTTCTTATGCTGCAAGACCGCTGAAGATGCTAGTCTTCGATAGGCTAGGCTTTTCTCTCTATTCTGGCCTTGCTGCTATATAGTCCACAGATACAGCCTTTCCACTTGATACCAATGCATATTTAGTATAGTTCTGATGTCAGTCTTGCGAGTACTTTGGATGAGTACTCACGGTTGCCTTGCTACCTCTTTTTTTCCCATACCCGATTGATGAGATCAAACGTTGGAGCCCAGGAGCAGGAGATCCCTGGAGGAGCCTACTACTACGTGGAGATCACGACGACCAGGAGTAGTTCGGAGGCCCTAGGCAGGAGGCCTTCGCCTTTTCGATCATAGCCGTTATTTGTTTTCGCCTTCTTAAGGCACCTTTCTCTAACTTTGTGTCTGTACTCAGATACTTCGGCTTCCGCTGATGCTTGTATGTCCTCAAGCTTATGTATTCGAGCCCTCGAGGCCCCTGGCTTGTAATATAAAGCTTGTTTTATTTTATTTGAGTTTAGAGTTGTGTTGTGATATCTTCCCGTGAGTCCCTGTGCTTGATCGTGCGCATTTGCGTGTATGATTAGTGCACGATTAAGTCGGGGGCGTCACAAGTTGGTATCAGAGCCGACTGCCTGTAGGAACCCCCCTTTCCAACTCCTTGGCCGAAGTTGAGTCTAGTCTTTCAAAAACTATTTTACTAACATGGCTGTGTGGCTTACGGGCCCACGTTGCCAATGGATGGGATTAGGATCTTTTATTCCTCTTCCTTACTCTGGGACTCTGCTCTCTCTTCTATTTGGGTTAACGATTTTACTGACTCTAACATTAGGTTCTCGTGATCACATCTACCCGGAGTTCTGAATTTACCCCCCCCCCCCTTCTTCAAGATTGAGGGCCAGGTTCTGCTTGCGGGATCCTTTTATCGAGGGCACCCTGTGTTGTCACTTGCAGATTCCTCGCTCCAGCAGTTTTCTCTGATGTGATGTTGCCTTTGCTATGTCACGTTGTTGTATTCCTCACGGCGTGCCTGCGCGCCGCCTAGTTTGTCTAGCTGCGAGTGTTTCCGAGCTCGTACTATCCGTTTGAATCTAACTCTGTGCATGGATTTCTATGTCTTTAACGACTACTATTATATATCTAATGCCCTTCTTGTTCTTTGATCTTGTTATATACTGAATGCCTCCATACAATTGCAGTTGTTCTTGCTAAACTGCCCCTGTTGATTGGCAGGATGGCTAACGATCCTCCACCTCCACCCTATATGGCCGCAATGGCACAACAGTTTGAGCTGAACCGCCAACAGTTTGAACTGAACCGACAATTCATGGGGAGTCTAGTGGACCGATTAGCCAGCAACAATGCTCGTCAGGAGCCTGGTCCGATCTCACTGCAAGAGTTCGTGCGCCTCAACCCGTCTATTTTCCGCAACTCCACCAATCCTATGGATGCTGATGATTGGCTCCGTGACATCTTGTTTGAGATGGAGTTAGCTAGTGTTGCCCCTGACAGTTACGTCACCTTTGCGGCATTTCATCTAAAGGGTCCAGCTGCTCAATGGTGGGAAAGCCACAGGCGCATGCTGCCTACTAGAACTGTAACCACTTGGCAGGAATTTTAGTCAGCCTTTCGTGCACGGCATATTCCTCAAGGTCTGATGGACCAGAAGAAGAAGGAGTTCCGCAAACTTACTTAGGGCAAAATGACTGTGGATGAATATCAGAGGAAATTTCTCGAATTATCCCGCTATGCTAAAGATGACATCTGCACTGACGCTCGCAAGCAGGAGAAATTCCGTGAAGGACTGCATCCTGATATAAAGCTCGCACTTGCTGTTCATGAAGCTGCGGATTTTGCAACGCTTGTCAGCCAGTCTTTCCGAATTGAAACTGCTTTGAATGAGTACCAGGAGTCGCTCAAGCGCACTCGTGACTTTGGCTCGTCTTCGGGTCAGCCTGCTCCGAAACGTCAAGTCTGGATTCCACATAATGTCTATCACCGACCAGCTCCAACACCAAGACCGTCTTATGTTGCACCTCGTCTGCCTCCACCACCGAGACAGCTAACGGTTCAGGGTGGACAGCCCAATGTTATGGTTCCTCCCCCTAATGATGGTTTATGCCGCAAGTGTGGACAGCCAGGACACCGTGCTATCAACTGTCGCCAGAACCAGCCTCAGAGTACACCACATCCTCCTGTTGGTCGTAAGAAGGGCCATCGAAAACATCCTTCCAGTAGCCGTAATGCCAGTCCGCCTGCTATGGGTTCTGGTCAAGTTACACATGTCAAGATTGAAGAAGCTCGTGATTCTCCAAAAATTGTGATGGGTACCCTTTGCGTTAATTCAGTGGCAGCCTCTGTTCTCTTTGATTCCGGAGCATCGCATGCCTTTGTGTCCCAACAGTTTGCTCAGTTACACGACTTGGATATGGAAAAATTACCCACTCCTTTAGCGGTTCAATCTCCGGGATCCAAGTGGCAAACTACAATGGTAAGCCCTCACAACCAAATTGAGATTGGAGGTCTACTTTTCCCGGCTTCTCTCATTATGCTCGGGCCATCCAACATAGACATCATTCTTGTCATGGATTGGTTGACAGCCCATAATGTTGTGATCGACTGTGCTGCCAAGACAGTCCAGCTCAAACACCCTTCTGGCCAGATGATCAAATACTCAGCCCAGATAGTCCAGAATGCCGAGAGCCAGATATATGCTCTGAATGCACTGAATGCTTCACCTCTTGAAGGAATTGAGAATGTTCCAGTCGTTCGCGATTTTTCGGACGTCTTTCCAGAAGAACTTCCAGGAATACCCCCTGTTAGAGCTGTCGAGTTTGTCATCGACTTGAAACCAGGCACTACCCCGATTGCCAAGCGCCCGTACAAGATGCCGCCGCATGAACTCCTTGAACTTAAGGAGGAAATTGACAAGTCACTTAAAAAGGGTTTCATTCGCCCCAGTTCTTCTGCTTGGGGAGCACCTTCGCTCTTTGTTAAGAAGAAGGATGGAACAAACCGGTTGGTCCAAGATTACCGACCTATCAACCAGGCAACAATCCAGAACAAATACCCACTTCCCCGGATCAACGATCTTTATGATCAACTGGCTGGATCCTTTGTGTTCTCTAAACTCGACTTAAGGTTGGGTTATCATCAGATCCGAGTTCGCAAGGAGGATATTCCGAAGACCGCTTTCGTTACTCGCTATGGATCATACGAGTACACCGTCATGTCATTCGGATTAACTAATTCTCCAGCAACCTTCTCTCGATTGATGAACTATATCTTCATGGACTACCTCGACAAATTCGTCGTGGTTTATTTGGATGATATCCTTATATTTTCCAAGAACGAAGAAGAACATGCCTTAGATCTTCGGCTTGTATTGGAGAAACTTCGAGAACATCAACTATATGCCAAATTCTCCAAGTGTGAATTCTGGTTATCTGAGGTGACCTATCTTGGTCATGTGATTTCCAAAGATGGCATTGCCGTTAACCCTGAACGAGTTCAGGCTATTCTTGAATGGACTCCTCCGAAGAATGTCAAGCAAGTCAGAAGTTTCCTCGAACTCGCCAGCTATTGCCGCCGTTTTGTCGAGAACTTCTCCAAGATCGCTAAGCCACTAACTGATTTGCTTCACAAAGGCAAGAAGTTTGAGTGGACGGAAAAGTGCCAAGAAAGTTTTCAGACACTCAAGGACAAGCTGACATCTGCCCCAGTGCTTGCTCCTCCAGATTCCCGCAAGGACTTCGTGATTTATTGCGACGCATCAAGTCAAGGATTAGGCTGTGTCCTAATGCAAGAGCGCAAGGTGATTGCTTATGGCTCTCGTCAGTTGCGTCCTCATGAGGAAAATTATCCAGTACATGATCTCAAGCTTGCTGCAGTAATTTATGCTCTGAAACTGTGGCGACATTACCTTCTTGGTAATTGTTGCGAGATATACACGGATCACCAAAGTCTGAAGTATCTATATACTCAACCAGACTTGAACCTCCGACAACAGAGATGGCTCGAGACAATAGCTGACTATGACATGAATATTTCTTATACCCCTTGCAAGGCTAATGTAATGGCCGATGCCTTGAGTCGCAAAGCCTATTGCAACAACCTCATGGTTCAGGAAGCGCAACCTGTGCTTTATGAAGAACTTAGCAAGTTGAACCTTCACATTGTTCCACAGGGTCATCTCAATACCCTGGTTGTTGAATTTAGTCTCGACGATGACATTAAGCATATACAGAAATGTGACTCTGTGGTCGAGAAAATTAAGCGAGATATCAAGAGGGGAAAGCCCTTATTCTTCACTATTGCTACTGATGGTGCCTTGTACTTCAAAAACCGCTTAGTGGTTCCTAGAATGGGACATCTAAGTATGACCCCGCGCGTCATGAAAGAAGCTCATGATATGCCTCTTTCAATTCACCCTGGCAGTACCAAGATGTACCAAGACATCCGACAGAGATATTGGTGGCCTGATATGAAGCGAGACATTGCTCGTTATGTTGCTGAGTGTGACGTTTGTCGTCGCATCAAAGCAGAACAACAAAGGCCTGCTGGAACTCTGCAACCCCTTGAAATTCCTGAATGGAAATGGGACAAAGTCGAAATGGATTTCATTACTGGATTTCCTAGATCTCAGAAGTGTCATGATGCTATCTTTGTCGTCATCGACCGATTCTCAAAGGTTGCTCACTTTCTGCCAGTTAAGGAGACAATCACTGCTAGTCAGCTAGCAGACTTGTATGTTTCTAGAATTGTGTCACTCCACGGTGTTCCGTTGGAAATCAGTTCAGACCGTGGCAGCCTCTTTACCTCAAGATTCTGGGAGAGTTTCCAAGAAGCTATGGGGACTCATCTGTCCTTTAGCACTGCTTTTCACCCCCAGTCTCAGGGTCAAGTCGAACGAGTCAATCAAGTACTTGAGGATATGCTTTGAGCTTGTGTCATCTCATTCGGTAAGAAATGGGAGGAATCTCTCCCATATGCGGAATTCTCTTACAACAATAGCTACCAAGCTAGTCTTAAGATGGCACCCTTTGAAGTTCTATATGGACGTAAGTGTCGAACCCCTCTGAATTGGTCAGAAACTGGGGAACGTTCACTTGTTGGACCGGATATTATCCAACAAGCTGAAGAACAAGTCCGCATTGTCCGGGAACATTTGAAAGCTGCTCAGTCTCGTCAGAAGAGTAATTATGACCGCAAGCACAAGGTAATGGTCTATCAGCCTGGCAAGCAAGCTTACCTTCGCGTCACTCCGTTGAAAGGCACTCATTGGTTCGGAATCAAGGGCAAGTTAGCTCCTCGCTACATTGGCCAATTCCGTATTCTCGCCCGTCGAGGAGAAGTGGCATATCAGTTGCAATTACTGCCAAACCTATCGCAAGTGCATGATGTCTTTCATGTATCTCAACTCCGACGCTACTTCAAGGATCCTATCCAAGCGGTGGATCATGAAATGCTTGAATTACGAGATGATCTTTCTTATCAAGAGTATCCGATCCGCATTCTTGATCAAGCTGAACGTCGGACTCGTCAGAAGTCGATCAAGTTCCTCAAAGTTCAATGGTCGAATCATTCTGAGGATGAAACCACTTGGGAACGCGAAGATCGGCTTCGTGAAGAATACCCCGCTCTCTTTCAGCCTACCTATTAATTCTCGGGACGAGAATTTCTTTTAGAGGAGGACAATTGTAACACCCCATGTAATTAAGCTACAGTAATAACCTTTTGATAATGCCAAGTCAGCATGATTAACTAGTCTTGATCATCATTTGCATCATATCTCATTTCAAATTCCAATTCAAATTTAAATTCAAATTTAAAGTGAAAATAAAAGTTGTTCAAATTTGAGAACTAAAATGTTCATAATATTGCAAATAATCCAAAAGCAATTATAAAAATATAGTCAACAATTATTGAATTAGTTAAATGACTCTAACTTCCTAAAACAGAACCGAGACAGCCATAATTAATCCCATTTTATTTTATAAAATTGCAAATGAAATCATATTGACTCCAAACCAATTTCTGACAGTAGTAGACAATGCATAGTATTTATTTGGGCAAGCCTCCTATTTTACAAAAGTCATTTGGAGTAAAAAGAAAAGACAAAACAATAAAAGAAAATAAACAAAAGGTAAAAAGAAAATAAAATAAAAAGAAAAGCCCCCCCGGGCCTCGGCCCAGCTGGCCGACCGGCCGGCCCGCCCGCTCGCCACGGCCTATATGGCCTCGCCTCCCCCCGCTCACCCGAACCCTAACCCGATTCCCCCTCCCCCTCCCTCGTCCCCGGCGCTCGACGCCGCCGCCTTCGCCCGACGCCGTTACCGCGCTCGCCGCCCGTCACCGCCTCGTCCTTGTCCCCGTCGTCGCCTCCCCGCCTCTCCCTCGTCGGCTCCACCGAGCCTCGATGATACGTCTCCAACGTATCTATAATTTTTTATTGTTCCATGCTGTTATAATATCAATCTTGGATGTTTTTATAATCATTTACAGCAATTTTATATCATTTTTGGAGACTAACCTATTTACCTAGTGCCCAGTGCCAGTTGCTGTTTTCTGCCCTGTTTTTCTTTCACAGAAAATCAATATCAAGCGAAGTCCAAATACAGTGAAACTTTTTAGAGATTTTTTATTGATGAAGATAAACACTGGAAGCTTCAGGAGAGGGCCAGAAGAAGAAGAGGTGGGCCACGAGGCACCAGGGCGCGCCCCAGGGGGGTGGCGCGCCCTGGTACCTCGTGGGCCCACCCCAGCTCCGTTTGACCTAATTCCAACGCTATAAATTCAGAAAAAATCAGAAACCCTCGGGGGAGTCCACAAAATACTTTTTACGCCGCCGCAAGCTTCTGTTCCAGAGAGATCCCATCTAGGGTCCTTCTCCGGTAATCTGCCGGAGGGGGAATCGATCACGGAGGGGTTCTACATCATCCTTGCTGCCTCTCCGATGATGCGTGAGTAGTTTACCACAGACCTTCGGGTCCATAGGCAGTAGCTAGATGGATTCTTCTCTCTTTTTGATGTTCAATACAATGTTCTCCTTGATGTTCTTGGAGATCTATCCGATGTAATCTTTCTTTGCGGTGTGTTTGTTGGGATCCGATGAATTGTGATTTATGATCAGATTATCCATGAAATTATTTGAGTCTTCTCTGATCACTTTTATGCATGATTATTATAGCCTCGTATTTCTTCTCCGATCTATTGATTTGGTTTGGCCAACTAAGTTGATTTATCTTGCCATGGGAAGAGGTGCTTTGTAGTGGGTTCGATCTTGCGGTGCTCAATCCCAGTGACAGAAAGGGACATGACACGTATGCATCGTTGCTACTAAGGGTAAAAAGATGGGATCTATTCATTGGGTTTATTAATTCATGAGTTTGTCTTGTCTACATCATGTCATCGTTCTTAAGGTATTACTCCGTTCTTATGGACTTAATACACTAGATGCACGCTGGATAGCCCATTATTGTGTGGAGTAATAGTAGTAGATGCAGGCAGGAGTCGGTCTACTAATCTTGGACGTGATGCCTATATACATGATCATTGCCTTGGATATCGTCATGATTATTTGCTTTTCTATCAATTGCCCAACAGTAATTTGTCTACCCACCGTATGTTATTTTCTCGAGAGAAGCCTCTAGTGAAATCTATGGCCCCCGGGTCTATCAAAATCATATTACTAAAACCCTAAAAATATTGCTGCCATTTTCTTTTATTTATTTTATTTAGTATTTTTGCTGCAATCTATCAATCTATGAAATACAATTTAATCTTGCAATCTTACCGCCAAGGGATTGACAACCCCTTGTTTGCGTTGAGTGCAAGGATTTGTTGCTTGTGTGCAGGTGCTGCTTACTAGGTGTTGTGTGATTCTCCTACTGGTTCGATAACCTTGGTTTCATAATTGAGGGAAATACTTATCTCTACTGTGATGCATCATTCCTTCCTCTTCGGGGAAATACCAACGCAAGCTACAAGTAGCAGGAAGAATTTCTGGCGCCGCTGCTGGGGAGACATCATCAACATTTATCAAGTACCTTTGCACAAACACTCATCTCCTTACATTTACTTTATTTGCCATTAGCCTCTCGTTTTCATCTCCCCCACTTCTAAAAAGTTTTTACAAAAATACAAAAATATTTTCCGTTTGCCTTTTTGCCTTTTTCTCATTGCTTGTTTGCTTGTTTGCTATTTTATTTGCGTAGTCACGATGTCTCAAGAAAATACTAAATTGTGTGATTTTTCCAATACTAATAATAATGATTTTATTAGTACTCCGATTGCTCCTCCCCCCGCTAGTGCGGAGACTTGTGATATTAATGCCGCTTTGCTAAATCTTGTTATGAAAGATCAATTTTCCGGTAGTCCTAATGAAGATGCCGCATCCCATCTTAATACTTTCGTAGAATTGTGTGACATGCAAAAGAAAAAAGATGTGGATAATGATATTGTGAAATTGAAATTATTCCCGTTCTCATTGCGGGATCGTGCTAACATTTGGTTCTCATCTTTACCACGAAATAGTATCGATTCTTGGGATAGGTGTAAAGATGCTTTTATAACTAAGTATTTTCCTCCCGCGAAAATTATTTCTCTAAGAAATCAAATTATGAATTTTAAGCAACTTGATCATGAACATGTTGCCCAATCTTGGGAGAGGATGAAATTAATGATAATAAATTGCCCTACTCATGGTTTAAATTTATGGATGATCATACAAAAAATTTATGCGGGATTGAATTTTGTCTCTAGAAATCTTTTAGATTCCGCCGCGGGTGGTGCGTTTATGGAAATTACTTTGGGTGAAGCTACTAAATTGCTTGATAATATTATGGAAAATTATTCACAATGGCATACTGAAAGAACTCCTACTAGTAAAAAGGTGAATTCCGTTGAAGAAATTAATACTTTGAGTGATAAAGTTGATGCTCTTATGAAATTGGTTTCTAATAAAAATGATCCTATCGATCCTAATTATGTGCCCTTGTCCACTTTGATTGAGAAAAATAATGATCCCGTAGATGTGAATTTTGTCTCATGAAACAATTTTAATAGTAATGCTTATAGAGGTAAGTTCAACGCTAGACCATTTCCTGGAAATTCCTCTAATAATTATGGCAATCCTTATGGTAATTCCTATAATAATAATAGGATACCTTCTGATCTTGAAAGTAATATCAAAGAATTTATTAATGCTCAAAAAGTTTTCAACACTACGATAGAAGAAAAATTGAGTAAGATTGATGATATGTCTAGGAGCATCGATAGAATTATTCATGATGTGGAAAATTTTAAGACTAAAATTTTGCCACCTAAAATTGATATTAGTGAATCAATCAAAGCTTTATATGTCTCAATGGGTGAAAGTAAGAAAAGAACCGCCATGCTAAGAGCTAAACGAGAATTTTTAGAAAAAGCGATTCCTCCCGGTTTCTATCGTAGTAATGATGAGGATATTAAAATGATTGGTGTTTCATCTATTGATTCTTTGTTTAGCAATATTAAACTTGATGAAAAAGGGACTGAAGAAGAGTCAACTTTAGCTAAAGAGCGTCCCCATAATTCGGAGGGTGAAAATCTTGATAAGAAAATTACTAAAAGTGGGTTTGGAGAGGTAAAAACTTTAAATAGTGATGTGCCCACTATTTTGGATTACAAAGATTTTAATTATGATAATTGTTCTTTGATTGAGTGTATTTCTTTGTTACAATCCATGTTAGAAGCCATGATGAAAGCATTAGAAGAAAAGCTTGAACTAGAAAATTCAATTCCTAAAAAATTATATGATGAATGGGAACCCACCATTAAAGTTAAGATTAAAAACTATGAGTGCAATGCTTTATGTGATTTGGGTGCTAGCATTTCCACAATTCCAAAATCTCTATGTGATGTGCTAGGTTTTACCAATATAGATGAATGCTCTCTTAATTTGCATCTTGCGGATTCTACTATTAAAAAGCCTTTGGGAAGAATTAATGATGTGATTATTCTTGAAAATAGAAATTATGTGCCCGTTGATTTTATTGTTCTTGATATTGAATGCAATTCTTCTTGCCCTATAATACTTGGTAGACCGCTCCTACGAACTATAGGTGCCGTTATTGATATGAAAGAAGGGAATATAAAATTTCAGTTTTCATTAAAGAAGGGTATGGAACACTTCCCTAGAAAGAAAATTAAAGCACCATATGAATCAATTATGAGAGCCACTTATGGAATCAACTTGAAAGATGACAATACTTGAAATTATGCATTATGCCTAGCTAGGGGCATAAAACAATAGCGCTTGTTGGGAGGCAACCCAATGAATAAAATAAATTTTTGTTATAAGTTTCAGTTATGGTGTGTTTTTACTGTCATGCTACTGGTATGATAGTGTTTTTATGTTTTTAATTTGTGTTTGTGCCAAGTAAAGCCTTTAGGATGATTTGGAAGATAGTATAATTGATGCTGTTTGGAAAACAGAAAGTTTTGCGTCCAGTGATCGAATTTTGTTTCTTTACTAGAGTGTCAGAAAAATATGAAATTTTTACACCTTATTGGTATATGAATTTTCCACGTTGTCCTAATTTTTCAGAATTTTTGGAGTTACAGAAGTTTGGATTTTAAATATATTGCTACAGACTGTTCTGTTTTTGACAGATTCTGTTTTTGATGCACTACTTGCTTGTTTTGATGAATATATGGATTGTATCGGGGGGTATAAGCCATGGTGAAGTTAGAGTACAGTAGGTATAATGCAAAAATAAAATATGAATGGGTTTGCAACAGTACTTATAGTAGTGATTTCTTTTGTTATGCTAACGGATCTCACGAAGGTTTTGTTGAGTTTTGTGTGATTGAAGTTTTCAAGGTTTGGGTGAGATCACGATGGATGAAGGAATATGGAGTAGCAAAAGCCTAAGCTTGGGGATGCCCGAGGCACCCCAAGGTAATATTCAAGGAAGACTCAAGCGTCTAAGCTTGGGGATGCCCCGGAAGGCATCCCCTCTTTATTCTACCAACCATCGGTAATTTTACTTGGAGCTATATTTTTATTCGTCACACAATATGTGTTTTGCTTGGAGCGTCTTGTATGATATGAGTCTTTGCTTTGTTTTCTTTTTAGTTTGTCACAATCATCTTTGCTGCACACACCTATTTTTGAGAGAGCCACATGTTATCATCATAATTTGTAGAAATAAACTCTCATGCTTCACTTATATTATTTTGAGAGTTGACTGAAATTTTGAAGAAATGAATTCTCATGCTTCACTTATATTATTTTGAGAATTGAGTTGATTGAAATTTTGAAGAAATGAATTCTCATGCTTCACTTATATTATTTTGAGAATTTACTTGATTAAAAATTTGAAGAAATATTTGCACTCTCATGCTTCACTTAAATATTTTTGAGAGATGATGATAGTAATGGTAATTTGCACATGTTATGCAATTGGTCCCAAAGTGATGAATATTCAAGAGGGATATAGATAAAAACTTTCATATAGATCATTGGATATGACAAGTGTGATTCCTTGCAATAGTTTTGCGATATGGAAATGATGATATGTGATGCCATGTTAGTGAGTAATTGTGCTTAAGTAAGAATATTAGTGTTAAGGTTTGTGATTCCCTATGCAAGCACGTTAAGTCAATAGTTATGCAATGAAGTTATATCCTACTATGGTGCATTATTCGGTGTTAGTTATGTTCAATGCACGTTTATGACCGTTTTCGTTTTTTGGTTGGTTGCTTCTCAATCTTTTGCTGCCTTCATTTGTACTAAGCGGAAATACTGCTTGTGCATCCAAAATCCTTAAAACCAGTTTTGCCTTATGAGTCCACTATATCTACCTATATGCGGTATTCCAATGCCGTTCCAAGTAAATTTGCATGTGCCAACTCTAAATTTCAAAATAATTTTTCTGTTTTGTGTGCCCGTACCGCTCATGAAGCGGAAGGGGGTAGCCAATATCTTCCATGCTAGGTGTGTTATTCTCATGGTGAGTGTTTATTCACTTGTCATTGCATGAGAGTGTGGCGGTAATAGGGATGCCCAGTCCCGAATTGTGAAATGAAATGAAATGAAAAATCTTATGTGATCACAATAATAAATTCCTTGGAAAGTGATGGTATGGAGGGCACCCGTGGATATGGCTAGCCATGGATTGTGAAAGAATTGGTGGAAAGGAATAAACTTTATTTTCTGTTTGGGAACCGCCTATGATGTATGTAGCATGGAAGATATTGGGAATTCTCATTCGTTTTCGTTGACAGGAAAAGCATGCCTCCCAAAATATTTTTTATCTCTTTAATTTCAGCTTTGAGCTCTAGCACATTTGACAAATCCCTGCTTCCCTCTGCCAAGGGCCTATCTATTTACTTTTATGCAATTTTTATTTTTCTTGAGTCTCCATCTTCTCTTACAAAAGCACCAACAAGAGAACACTATTGTCATACTTGTGCATTGGTTGTAGCTAATATTTGAGTGTGCTTCATGAATGGATCAATGATTGAGCATGATGGGCTAGGGATAACTTTCTTTAGCGTTGATATTTGGAAAGAAATGGTTGCTTGTTAGTATGCTTGAGTATCTATGTTTTCATGTCAAATTATAGACTATTGCTTTGAATCATACACTAGTAGAAAAAGGGCCATTTGTCCCGGTTCGTAAGGGCCTTTAGTCCCGGTTCTGGAACCGGGACTAAAGGGTCGGGACTAAAGCCCAAAACCTTTAGTCCCGGTTTGCTTACGAACCGGGACCAAAGGCCCTCCACGTGGCGCTGCCTGGGGCGGGGGAGGGAGGACCTTTAGTCCCGGTTGGTGTTACCAACCGGGACTAAAGGCTCCACCTTTAGTCCTGGTTGGTAGCACCAACCGGGACTAAAGGTCCTTGCCGGGGGCTGCCTTGCCGGAGCCGGCCTTGCCGGGGGCTGCCTTGCCGGGGGAAAAAAATGAATTTTTTTTTGAATTTTTTTTTTAAAAAAAAATTTATTATTTTTTTGATTTGTTTTTAAGTTTTATTCCGAATTTCAAATCTTTGAATTATTTGACAATTTAATCTCTAATCACCCCTCCTCACTGCTTCAGAATATAATCTCTAGTCTCTAATCAGCACTCATTCCAAATCGTCTAACTTCCCGGCCGATCACCCATCCTCTCACTACTCCAGCCCCAGCACGCTTAACTTTCAGGTTCTATCTCCCCTAGTTTCCAAGTCTGCACTTGTTGTTTTCCTGACAATCTTAAGCTATCAATCCTGTTAACCCTTAGGTCTTGATGTCACATGATTTAATTTTTTGAATTCTAAACAATTATTAAAATAAACAAAATAAGTACTAATAATATTGAATTTCAATGAAAATAAAATAAGTAATAATATTATTTTATTATTATTTTTTTGCCATTTATTCATTTAATATGACATAATTAATATCTTTAAATCTGTAAATCGAAATTCGACAAATAATATATCCATTATTATCAGAAAAATGTGAGGAATCCAAATATGACATCATTTATTTATTTTAAATAAAATTAATTTTTAAAATTCTTAAAATTATTTTTTTTGATTTGAAATAACATTTTTTACTTTTGGAATTTTGAGAATCTGAGAAAACTTCACCGGGTAAACCCGGGTGAAATCGAGTCCCAATTTTTCTCTAGTTTTTTTTGATATATTAAACTTTTTTTTTCGACGTCGTATGCAAAAGTTATGGCCGTTTTACATTTTTTTTTCGTTTTTTTGCAAAAAATGTCAAAATTCATATTTCAAAATTTCTATAGCAACTAGACACTAAAAACTAACTACATCTCGAAGGATTTTATTTTTTGAAGATTTTATCATTTTTGTTTATTTTCTACAAAACTAAAAAAGGCGATCCACGGGGGGGGGGGGGTAGAGTTTGAAAATTTCAGAACCCCTTCAGACGAAAACTCGTCTGTTACAAAGACATTTCATTTTTTTAAACTTATTTCAACTCCAGACTTTTTGTGTGTGCACCATTCGAAGCCACGCCATCAATTTTCAACCCTTTCCGACTTCATTTGCTATTTTTCATGCATTTACTGATTTTTTTCAGCTAAATGACCCTGAAATTGAAAAGCACCACAAATGAACTCTCAAAAGGTTGAAAGTTGGCATGGTATCATCATTTCACCCACATAGCATGTGCTAAAAAGTTGAGAGGGTTACGGCAAAAACTGGATGCACTTCGTGTACAAAATGGACAATCTCTTTCGAAGTATCAGGGTTTCAGACGAAAACTCGTCTGTTACAAAGGCATTTCATTTTTTTAAACTTATTTCAACTCCAGACTTTTTGTGTGTTCATTATGCACCATTCAAAGACACATCCTCAAATTTCAACCCTTTCTGACTTCATTTGCTATTTTTCATGCATTTACTGATTTTTTTGAGCTAAATGACCCTGAAATTGAAAAGCACTACAAATGAACTCTGAAAAGGTTGAAAGTTGGCATGGTATCATCATTTCACCCACATAGCATGTGCTAAAAAGTTGAGAGGGTTACGGCAAAAACTGGATGCACTTCGTGTACAAACTGTACCATCTCATTCGAAGTATCAAGGTTTCGGACGAAAACTCGTCTGTTACAAATGCATTTCATTTTTTTAAACTTATTTCAACTCCAGACTTTTTGTGCATTCAATATGCACCATACTACAACATGTTAAAATCTACAGAAAGAACTAACTAAAAATAATAAAAAACAACAATTAAATGACTAAAACAACTATATAAGCAAAACAGTATTGTTTTAATTAAAATTCTAAATTAAATTATTCTAAAAATAACCAAATAAATCTTACTGTGACAACAATCTAACACGTGACTAGGAGCAAAAAGAATTAAATTAAAAACTATTTGTAAACTCAAGTTATTCACAATCTAGGGTTTGAAGCAAATTTGAAAAAATTCAAATTTGAACCATTCAAATTTGAAAACTAATGGCACAAACAGAAACTAGACAAAATTTTGAATCTAATGCAAAAGAATCACTCAAAAACATCAAATATCTTAAAAGATATAAGCAATTTAAAACAGAAACTAAAAACAGAAAACAAATGTAAAAACAGGAAAAAAAAACTTTCAGAACCCCTTTAGTCCCGGTTGGTGTCTCCAACCGGGACTAAAGGTCCAACCTTTAGTCCCGGTTGGTAACACCAACCGGGACTAAAGCCTCAACCCCTTTAGTCCCGGTTGGTGTTACCAACCGGGACTAAAGCCTCACCATTTGGTCCCGGTTCCAGCCACAAACCGGGACCAATGGCCCACGAGGCGCATTGGTCCCGGTTCGTGTCTGGAACCGGGACCAAAGGGGTCAGACGAGGCCCGGCCGGCGCCCTGGCCTCACGAACCGGGACCGATGCCCCCATGGGTCCCGGTTCGTGAGTGAACTGGGACTAATGGGCTTTTCAGGGTGGACCAAAGCCCTGTTTTGTACTAGTGATATAAGTCCAATGTCCATGCTACAAAAAGAAAAGAATATGTGATGAATATGTTAGGCAGCATTCCACATCAAAAATTCTGTTTTTATCATTTACCTACTCGAGGACGAGCAGGAATTAAGCTTGGGGATGCTAATACGTCTCCAACGTATCTATAATTTTTGATTGTTCCATGCTGTTATAATATCAATCTTGGATGTTTTTATAATCATTTACAGCAATTTTATATCATTTTTGGAGACTAACCTATTAACCTAGTGCCCAGTGCTAGTTGCTGTTTTCTGCCCTGTTTTTGTTTCACAGAAAATCAATATCAAATGAAGTCCAAATACAGTGAAACTTTTTGGAGATTTTTTATTTATGAAGATAAACACTGGAAGCTTTGGGAGAGGGCCAGAAGAAGAAGAGGTGGGCCACGAGGCACCAGGGCGCGCCCCAGGGGGGTGGCGCGCCCTGGTACCTCGTGGACCTAATTCCAACGCTATAAATTCAGAAAAAATCAGAAACCCTCGAGGGAGTCCACGAAATACTTTTTACGCCGCCGCAAGCTTCTGTTCCAGAGAGATCCCATCTGGGGTCCTTCTCCGGTAATCTGCCGGAGGGGGAATCGATCACGGAGGGGTTCTACATCAACCTTGCTGCCTCTCCGATGATGCGTGAGTAGTTTACCACAGACCTTCGGGTCCATAGGCAGTAGCTAGATGGCTTCTTCTCTCTTTTTGATGTTCAATACAATGTTCTCCTTGATGTTCTTGGAGATCTATCCGATGTAATCTTTCTTTGCGGTGTGTTTGTTGGGATCCGATGAATTGTGAGTTTATGATCAGATTATCCATGAAATTATTTGAGTCTTCTCTGATCTCTTTTATGCATGATTATTATAGCCTCGTATTTCTTCTCCGATCTATTGATTTGGTTTGGCCAACTAAGTTGATTTATCTTGCCATGGGAAGAGGTGCTTTGTAGTGGGTTCGATCTTGCGGTGCTCAATCCCAGTGACAGAAAGGGAGATGACACGTATGTATCGTTGCTACTAAGGGTAAAAAGATGGGATCTATTCATTGGGTTTATTAATTCGTGAGTTTGTCTTGTCTACATCATGTCATCGTTCTTAAGGCATTACTCCGTTCTTATGGACTTAATACACTAGATGCATGCTGGATAGCCCATCGATGTGTGGAGTAATAGTAGTAGATGCAGGCAGGAGTCGGTCTACTAATCTTGGACGTGATGCCTATATACATGATCATTGCCTTGGATATCGTCATGATTATTTGCTTTTCTATCAATTGCCCAACAGTAATTTGTCTACCCACCGTATGCTATTTTCTCGAGAGAAGCCTCTAGTGAAATCTATGGCCCCCGGGTCTATCAAAATCATATTACTAAAACCCTAAAAATATTGCTGCCATTTTCTTTTATTTATTTTATTTAGTATTTTTGCTGCAATCTATCAATCTATCAAATACAATTTAATCTTGCAATCTTACCGCCAAGGGATTGACAACCCCTTGTTTGCGTTGGGTGCAAGGATTTGTTGCTTGTGTGCAGGTGCTGCTTACTAGGTGTTGTGTGATTCTCCTACTGGTTCGATACCTTGGTTTCATAATTGAGGGAAATACTTATCTCTACTGTGCTGCATCATCCCTTCCTCTTCAGGGAAATACCAACGCAAGCTACAAGTAGCACTCGACGACCCCCCCCCCTCCTCTGCCACGCCGGTGAGGCCCCAGCCTCCTTCCCCCCTCCTTCTCTCGCCCCGCGCATCGCGCCCGGCCACCGCCGCCCACCATGCGCGCCCGCCCGCGCCGGCTACGCCCGTCGCCTCCCCCACCGCGACTCGCCCGCAGCCCGCGTCCGCCGCCTCCCCGTGCCGTCCGCCACAGCCTCGCCGGAGCTCCCCCCCCCCCCCCCCGCCGCGCTCCGCCCGCCGCCTACAGCTGTTGCTGCCCGGCCCGCCGCTCTGCGCCGCTCCGCTCGCCATGGCCTCGCCCCTCCCCTCGCTCGCCGCTCGTCGTGGCCACTGCGACCGAGCGCCGGCCACCGCCGCGGCGCCCTCTGCCCCTCCCCTGTGTGCGTACGTGCACAGGCACGGGAGGTGGCCAGATGGGCCACTGACCGCTGGGGCCCTCCCACGTTTAAAACAAAAAATATATACAAAAAAATAGAAATAGATAAATAAAAATAAATAATAAATAATAATTAAAATGATTAATTAATTAATTAGTAAATTAATTAACTTAATTAATCTGGTTTAATTAAACATAATTAAACTAACCACCTAATTAAACTAATTAATTCTGTTTAATTAATCTGTGTCAATGACAGACGGGACCCGCATGTCAGTTTGACCAGTCAACGGTCAAAGTTGACCGCTGACGTCACACCCACGTCATGATGACGTCACCCTGCACTGTTTCGGATAATTCAATTTAATTAATTCCAGACATTCCAGAATATTATTAAAACTTTGAAAATTAATATAAAATAAACCATAACTCGGATTAAAATAATTTATATATGAAAAATGATCAGAAAAATATGAAGAATCTGAATACGCTATCCACATACCTGTCAGATGCCTCCAGCACTGCAAACATGGAACCTTCCCCTCCGGTTCATCTGTCTGACAAATGTCCAAAACCGGGAAAACGATCCAGTTATTTTCCAGCACTGCAAACATGGAACCTTCCCCTCCGGTTCATCTGTCTGACAGATGTCCGAAACCGGGAAAACGATCTAGTTATTTTCCCGCTCCGTCTGCCGCGTGTAGCACTGCGATAGGTCATCCCCCAGCACAGCATATTGCCATGCCATGCATTTGTGTTGCATATTGTTTGCATTGTATTTATTGTTTCTTCCCCCTCCTTCTCTCCCGATAGCCCCCGAGACTGCCGACGACGCTGCAGAGTACGACTACGACGTCGACGACCAGCCCCTTTCAGCAGAGCTTCCAGGCAAGCAACCCCCTTTGACGCATGCCTATATCACCTATTCCTTCTCCCTCCTGCTTGCATTAGAAAAATGCTACTGCTTTGCTTTATCCTATTCTGATGCATAGCCTGGTTTTGTAACCTGTTATTGATACCTGCCTGTTATCCAAACTGCTTAGTATAGGTTGGATGATAAACCATCTGTGGCCCCTCTCCCTTGCTGTAGTTGCTTCGCTTTAGTACCAGTGTTCCGATCGTCGTGATCGACCGGGCTGAGAACAGCACCTTCACACCCCCTAAGTTGCTCATCTCTGCAGAGCTGGCATCGAGTGCCGAGGGTGATACCTCTTCCCTCACTTCCGATGATGCCTCTGTAGAATAGCTATCCGGATGTGGGTTACCGAGGGTGATTCCTCTTTCATCACTTCCGATTAAGCTTCCGTCGTGCAACTCCTCGAGTGGGAAACCATCGAGGGTGATTCCTCGGTTTCTTTCTCGATACTTCGGACACACGGTTACTTGACCTTGTTGCAGGCGGGTCGACCCCGAGGGATACCCGCAGGGAAATATAAAGTCGGGATGGCCCCAAGGGTGCCCGCGAGAGGATATTATTAAAGACGGGTTGGCTCCAAGAGTACCCGCGAGTGACACCAAGTCGGAGCGACAGGAACCTTGTATGTCTTCGCGAGTTACTAAATACGCCTAACGGATTTGGGTATTTGATCTTAGTGGGTCGTTGGCTCTATACACACTACCACCACGTGGGATAATGGTTATGGGACCCTCTACGTCGTAGGTATCAGCCGAAAGCTTTGTCAGACGTCCAGTTCAGCATTGTGGCACGGCAGGATCGGCGCCATCCATGACAGAGGTGGTGCCTGGATCTAACCCTACACACAACGACCCGGAGTGCAAAGGGCGATGGGCCCAAGACCCCTGAGCACTTAGGATGTAGACCGGCGGGGACCTCTCTGTTGAGCCTAGGTAGGACTACGTCGTGTTCATTACCCGAGGCCGGGCATGACCCGATAAAAGTGTGTCCGGCCAGATGTAATCGAGCGTGCTGGGTAACAGTAGTGCACCCCTGCAGGGAAGTTATCTATTCGAATAGCCGTGTCCACGGTCACAGGACGCTCAGTGTTGTATCCCAATCTACTACTACTTGAACTGGATACTTTTAACTAATATGAAGCTCCGGGATCGCATTCTCGCAGGGAGTCGAGGAAGGATCCCTAGGCTTTGCTACAACATGCTTGTTACTTTAATTATGTACTAATCTGCACTCTTCTTATGTTGCAAGACCGCTGAAGATGCTAGTCTTCGATAGGCTAGGCTTTTCTCTCTATTCTGGCCTTGCTGCTATATAGTCCACAGATACAGCCTTTCCACTTGATACCAATGCATATTTAGTATAGTTCTGATGTCAGTCTTGCGAGTACTTTGGATGAGTACTCACGGTTGCTTTGCTACCTCTTTTTTTCCCATACCCGATTGATGAGATCAGACGTTGGAGCCCAGGAGCAGGAGATCCCCGGAGGAGCCTACTACTACGTGGAGATCACGACGACCAGGAGTAGTTCGGAGGCCCTAGGCACGAGGCCTTCGCCTTTTTGATCATAGCCGTTGTTTGTTTTCGCCTTCTTAAGGCACCTTTCTCTAACTTTGTGTGCGTACTCAGATACTTTGGCTTCCGCTGATGCTTGTATGTCCTCAAGCTTATGTATTCGAGCCCTCGAGGCCCCTGGCTTGTAATATAAAGCTTATTTTATTTTATTTGAGTTTAGAGTTGTGTTGCGATATCTTCCCGTGAGTCCCTGTGCTTGATCGTGCACATTTGCGTGTATGATTAGTGCACGATTAAGTCGGGGGCGTCACAAGTAGACCGAAACGATTCTGCATCTACTACTATTACTCCACACATCGACCGCTATCCAGCATGCATCTAGAGTATTAAGTTCATAAAGAACGGAGTAACGCCTTAAGCAAGATGACATGATGTAAACAAAGTAAACTCACGCATGAATAAACCCCATCTTTTTACCCTTAATAGCAATGATACATACGTGTCATGTCCCTTTCTGTCACTGGGATTGAGCACCGCAAGATCGAACCCATTACAAAGCACCTCTCCCATTGCAAGATAAATTAATCTAGTTGGGCAAACCAAATCAATAGATCGGAGAGAAATACGAAGCTATAACAATCATGCATAAAAGAGTTCAGAGAAAACTCAAATAATATTCATGGATAATCTGATCATAAACTCACAATTCATCGGATCCCAACAAACACACCGCAAAAAGTGATTACATCGGATAGAACTCCAAGAACATCGAGGAGAATATTGTATTGAAGATCAAAAAGAGAGAAGAAGCCATCTAGCTACTAACTATGGACCCGAAGGTCTGTGGTAAACTACTCACGCATCATCGGAAGAGCAGTAAGGTTGATGGAGAGCCCCTCTGTGATCAAATCCCCCTCTGGCAGAGTGCCGGAAAAGGCCTCTAGATGGGATCTCTCGAGAACAGGAACTTGCGGTGGCGGAAAAAGTATTTCGTGGACTCTCCTGTTGGTTTCCCGATTTTAGAGTATTTATAGAGGTGGAATTAGGTCAAACGGAGCAGAGGTGGGCCCACGAGGCACCAGGGCGCGCCACCCCCTGGGGCGCGCCCTGGTGGCTCGTGGCCACCTCCTCTGTCTTCTGGCACTCTCCCGAAGCTTCTAGTGTCTCTTATGTCCAGAAAAAAAAACCTCCAAAAAGTTTCGTGGCATTTGGACTTCGTTTGGTACTGATATTCTAAAAAACCAAAAACAGGCAAAAAACAGCAACTGGCACTGGGCACTAAGTTTATAGGTTAGTCCCAAAAATGATATATAATTGCTTGTATATAAAACATCCAAGATTGATACTATAATAGCATGGAACAATCAAAAATTATAAATACGTTGGAGACGTATCAATGCCTCTGGTAGTGTACCGGGATGTGCAATGATGCTAGCGTAACATGTATGATAATGATGAACGGTGGATGAGCCACAAATACTATGTCAGCTATATGATCATGCAAAAGCAATATGACAATGAAGGTGTATGTCATAATAACGGAACGGTGAGAGTTGCATGGCAATATATCTCGGAATGGCTATGAAAATGCCATGATAGATAGGTATGGTGGCTGTTTTGAAGAAGATATAAGGAGGCTTATGTGTGATAGAGCGTATCATATCACGGGGTTTGGATGCACCGGCGAAGTTTGCACCGACTCTCGAGGTGAGAAAGGGCAATGCACGGTATCGAAGAGGCTAGCAAATTGCGGAAAGGTGAGAGTGCGTATAATCCATGGACTCACATTAGTCATAAAGAACTCACATACTTATTGCGAAAGTCTATTAGCCCTCGAAGCAAAGTACTACTACGCATGCCCCTAGGGAGGAGGTTGGTAGGAGTTAAACATCGCGCGCGCCCGATCACCACACAAATGGAAGACGATCAATATAAATCATGCTCCAACTTCTTAGCATAACTAGAGACTATATGTGCATGCTTCGGGAATCACAAACTTTAATACCAATATTCTTACTAAACCACAATCATTCACTAGTACCCCCACATATTACCATCTCTATATCGCAAAACTATTGCAAGGAATCAAACTTATCATATTCAGTGATCTACATGAAAGTTTTATTATATCCCTCTTGAATACCTATCATATCAGGACCAATTTCATAACATGTACTAGTTGCCATTACTATTTATTAGACTCTCAAAAAGATATAAGTGAAGCATGAGAGTGCAACTGTTTCTTTAAAATATAACCACCGCCGTGCTCTAAAAGATATAAGTGAAGCACTAGAGCAACTGCCTAGCTCAAAAGATATAAGTGAAGCACAAAGAGTATTCTAACAAATCACGAATAAATGTGTGTCCCTCTCAAAAGGTGTGTGTGGCAAACAATGATTGTGGCAAACTAAAAAGCAAACAAAGCAAAGACTACTATAATACAAGACGCTCCAAGCAAAACTCATATCATGTGATGAATAAAAATATAGCTCCAAGTAGTATACCGATGGATTGTAGACGAAAGAGGGGATGCCATCCGGGGCTTCCCCAAGCTTAGATGCTTGGTTATCCTTGAATATTATCTTGGGGTGCCTTGGGCATCCCCAAGCTTAGGGTCTTGCCGCTCCTTAATCCTTCATCCATCGTGATCTCACCCAAAACTTGAAAACTTCAGCACACAAAACTCAACAGAAACTTCGTGAGATCCGTTAGTATAATAAGCAAATCATAAACTTTAGGTACTGTTATGGGCCCATTCATATTTTATTATTGCATAATACCTACTGTATTCTAACTTATACATGACTTACCCCCCCCCCCCCCGATATAATGCATAGCATTATCAAAACAAGCAAACTATGCAACGAAAACAGAATCTGTCTAAAACAGAACAGTCTGTAAAGATCTGAATAATCACTATACTTCTGCAACTCTAAAAATTCTGAAACATTAGGACAACGTGGGCAATTTGTATATAAATCATGTGTAAAAAATTCAGAAAATTATTACGTTCCAGTAAATTATAGAATTTTGTGCACTGAACGCAAAAGTTTTTGTTTTTCACAGAATCAAGTCAACTATCAACCAAATCATCCCAAAGGCTTTACTTGGCACAAACACTAATTAAAACATAATAAACACAATCATAACAGTAGCATAATTGTGTGAACACTCACAAACAGAAAGAAAATGAAAAAATTTAAGATAACTATTGGGTTGCCTCCCAACAAGCGCTATTATTTTACGCCCCTAGCTAGTCGTAATGCATAATTTCAAGTATTGTCATCTTTAATTTCCACATCTTGAGATATGTGTTTATCAAGAGGCTTTTCAAAAGTTACGGTGAACACATCATCTATTAAAACTTTAGCATTTTTAAGGCAACTTTCTTCAAATCCTTGTTGATTCCCTTTTACGATCCAAGAATATTGGTGATTAATACCATTGAAAACTTGTTGGTTAGGATCGTTTATAACAGGTATTTCATAGAACAATCTTTGTGGTGTACATCAGCGTGGAGAACTCATCTATGCAATCCAAACGAACTGATGACTCTGCTAACGTCGTGTGGGAATAAATCAAATAACACATGATTGCATGTTCAAATGCCAGGCAACTGCGTTGGCAGATCTATAAAATTGAACCAAACTGCAGTTGGGGATATATCAAATACCACCTATAATGACGGATTTAATTACTACTGGTTTCAGATGGCTTCTGCACATTAGAATACCCTAATACTAAATTAAATATGTACGGATCCAGACATTTGAACCCCAGCATGAATCTAGACTGTCCCACAAACCTTGGATTTAATCAGTAATGCTACATGCATAATCAAAAATTGTAACCACCCACAAAGGATAGATCCTACATATTTGAAATCAACCAACGGTACATATGTTGCGTCGGGATTACTTACATGAGCAGAAGGATTGCTGGATCCTCCCTCCATGGGGTTGCCACCAACAGCCCGCTTTCCGGCAATCTTCGCACGAACTTGCCGCTCCAGTTCTTCCATGTACTGACAACCATCTCCTTCCTTGGCTTTGGGGACGGAGTCGGCTTATCAGCCATCGAGATCAAATCCTGCACGGCGGAGGCGCGTGCAGGTGGCGGCGAAGAGGGGGACGAATGGCTGCGAGGAAGAGGAGGACGAGTGGCGGCGGAGAAGCGGAGGACGAGTGGCGGCGGGGAGAAATGCCAAATGGTTTCACCAGGGTTCGGAGGCTAAATAGGGCGCTTCCAATGCCATCATGGACCCACACAGCAGCGACAGAATAATGGAGAGCCGGACCGTCTGACTTTTTAAGCGCCTAGCAAGGTACTTTTTTCGGTATAAACGCCACGTAAGTAGGAGCGGCTACGTGCAGCTATGGCCCACAACGACCCAGCCGCGCCAACCTAACATGCCGGATGATCTAACTAGTGTACCGCACCGAATGGACGAGCGTGTCAAGGGAGCACATCAGACTATCCGATATATTAGCCGGATGCAGCTACAACACCCACCGGTACTTCGATATATCAGACGGTCTGACCGCGCAACAACAGGGTCATGCGTACAAGTCCGGCTCATCCAGCTGACTCGCGCCTTCCGGTTGGGCGTGTTTGACGGCTGCCACACTGGCGGCCGGTCGTCGGCGTCGGTAAAGGCGCGGCTTGGCGAAGTGCAAGTGAGACGTCTTTCGGTCCGGCGCGAAAGGGGTGGGTCAGGCGACGAAATAAGTTTTTTTGGGGTCCGGTGTGATTTAGGATATGCGATGGGCCTCAGTTGAGATCGTGGAATTCAAACATCTAACGGCTGCGCCAGTTTTCCTTCCCCGCGTGTCTTTTATGGCAAAAATAAAATAAAATCACGCAGCTCCCGTATTTCCGTAGCCCGTGGTGGGCTGAAGCTTCTGTCGACTGCCTTGCCTCACCGCAGCTATGGCGCCGCGCCCGTCCCAGATTGCGGCTTCTCCCATCGCAAGACCGGCTCCCCCTCTTGATTCATCCTCGCGCCAAAGGCCAGGTCTTGGAGTTGCCTGCGATGGGGGCAGCCATGGTGGAGCTCGGGTCGGGATAGTGGAGATGGTGGTGGTGGATGTTGTGCCGC
This sequence comes from Elymus sibiricus, assembly GCA_039707655.1. Classification (NCBI taxonomy): domain Eukaryota; kingdom Viridiplantae; phylum Streptophyta; class Magnoliopsida; order Poales; family Poaceae; genus Elymus; species Elymus sibiricus. The sequence continues at coordinate 29,249,048 of CM077676.1, forward strand.
CACCGAAGACCACGGCGGCGATGGCAGGGCAGAGGCCGCGGCGAGCGACGAGGGCGGCCGCCATCCAGTGGGTCTTCGGGGCCCCGACACCGTTCACGCGGCTGCCGACCTCGCCTGCTGCGCGCCATGGTCAGTACGGGAACTCACCCTTGCTCCCTTTCATCCTCCTCTCTACTGTTTTGTGCAGAATACAGATGTATCCTCTGTTTTTTTTGCCATTCAGTTCACATCTGAGCAAGTCAACAGCTAGCTACTACCAATTGAGAATTAATTTGTTCCATACAGTGATTCTTTAAAAGCTCAAATTATGTGAGTGCAAAATTATAGTTCAAAGACAGTGGATTCAGACATGGGAATATCTTGCATTGCACAAAATGCTGATGGTTTCGTGTACTGGTTGAAAATAAACTGAAATTAAATTAGGTGCTGATGGTGATATTTGCATACAGGATGAGGCCAGAAATACGGTTCAACTAAGTGAACAAACTACTCCTTAGATCGATGCATGCAAAGTCATATGGTTGGATTGATCCTCATCCAGGTGACAGTGGCGCTCCATTACCATAGTGATCGACTACTGGTCTGTTTGTCAGGTCAGACAAACAAATCTATGATGTTGGTAATAGTACAGTTTGTACCTGATGCTAACCAAGCCTATTCAATACTCCCTCCGTTCCAAAATATAGTGCGTCATCGGTTCCCGTGCTTTAACTTTGACCATAAATTTAACCAACGAGACCGACTGCGGCGGGAGCAAAAATTATACCAGTGAATTCGTATTCGAAAGAAGTTTTCAATTATATAATTTTTGCTCACGCCGCAGTCGGTCTCGTTGGTTAAATTTATGGTCAAAGTTGAACCTCGGGAAACGCGGACGCACTATATTTTGGAATGGAGGGAGTACATGACAGATAAGACTATTTTTATATTTATCACAGTCACAAATTGCTTATTCAATTAATTGCTGATTGATATAGATAGTCTCCTTCAATCCATGGTCGTATACTCATAGGTTCTAATAGAATTGCACACAAGTACATGAAACAAAAATCTGTAACATTGATTAAGCTGGCTTTTGTTGTTGGGAGAATGGTAGATTTTGTCCTGGCATCATCGTCGGGGTAGAGGTACCACCGGTAGGATTTTGTTGCTGGAAAAATGATAGATTCTGTCCGGGCATCATCATAGAGGTAGAACCGTAGAAGTACCACTGGTAGGAGTCTGCTGTTGAAAGAATGATAGATTCTGTTCCGGCATCATCGTAGGGCTAGAGGTACCAATGGTAGGATTCTGTTGTTGGAAGAATGGTAGATTCTGTCCTGTCATCATCATAGGGGTAGAAGTACCACTGGTAGGAGTCTGTTGTTGGAAGAATAATATATTTTGTCCTGGCATCATCGTAGGGGTCGACAGACCAATGGATTGTTGCAGACTTGAGTTGTAATGTGCTAAATAGGGGTACACATGATTTCGCGGAGCTCCCAGATGAACCTATGCAGATAAATAGCAAAGCTTAGGTCATAGGTGATTGAAAATGAAAAATAGTTTAAAAAATACACTTCTTATTGGGTTGGGTTGTACTGTGATAGATACCCAGGAATTTGGTTTGTCAAAGGCATTTCAGGTCATTGTTGTAAAGAATCGACTGCCTTCTTTTTCTTCTTTGTTTTTGCTTTCTCCGAGCCACCAATGGGTCTTGGTGATCCTGGTACAATATTTTCTCCGAATTGACACTATGAAAATTAATAGCAAAGCTTAGCGTCGCTGAAGTTTGAAAAGGAGATAAAGTCAAAAAGCTTAGACTTCTTATACCATTAAGATTGGGTTATACGTAGGCATTTCATTTGCGAAAGGCATTTCAGGTTGTAGTTGTAAAGAATCATCTATCTTCTTTTTCTTCGTTGTTTTTGCTTTCTCCAAGCCACCAACGGGTCTCGCTGATCCTCGTACAGTCTTCTCCTTGACCTTCATACCTCTTGGCATGTGAAGCCCCTCGTTATGCTTTGAAACTCTAGTAGAGTCGATGTTCGGACCAGCAACCGTAAAGTTAAATGTAAGTCTTACTTTGAAAATACTCTATGCAACTAGTAGTATAGTATATAACTATATACCTTGTGAAACAAAGGAGTCACCAAAATCCGGATTTGGGTCTGGATCAACTCTAATTTTTAAGCTTTGCTCCACATCTCGTGCTAGCTGCTCTGCGCATTTAGCAGCCATATCATATGTTTCATCGGACTCTGCGGCGCGAGCAGCTATGTGGATAAACATTCTGCACAAGTCCTTGTAAAAGTTCGACATTCTTGCTTTTAGATCCTCGTGCAGATTGCGATTGCTTGTTATCTCTAGCACTTTTGCATCAATTGTCCATCTTTTCAATATATATTGTTCAGGGATATGCTTGATATTATTAATATCAAGTATCTTTAAGCAATGAGAGCAGAGGATTCCAGCAAATTCAAACTTCTTGCAACTGCAATTGACTTTTTCTTCGTTTGGATAAAAACTGAAGGGACGCCCAACAATCAAACCAAAGGGACGCCCATCATCTAGTTTCCTATATGTGGTGTCAAAGCATATAACATCACCAAACATTGCATAGTCCGATATCATTTTGGAGTCAGCCCAGAAAATATTAGTTATCAGATCATCCTCATCAATTTGAATTGAATAGAAAAAATTGGCATCTTCTTTTACCTTCTTCTCCATGTATTCTAACACTCCCCCTGTGTCTCCTTTCTTTGCTTGCAATGTTCTCTTAGAGTACAAACGATTTTTCATATCTTCAGGTGCAAACCCAAGATTTGGAAGTCCACATGCTTCTTTGGCCATAAGATCAATAGTTGCTTTATTCGAAATGCCTACAGACTTTGCGACCTCAGCGTTTGCTATTTGTGCTTCCGTCACTTTTCTCTAGGATCTTAAGTATAAGGCCATGTCTCCAGCAGCAAGATTATGGTAATGTGCAGCCTCAAATTCATACACATAATATAATCCGTTTTTGAGACTTGTCTTCATATGGGCTTCACTACCACATCGTGTTTCGGGCCTACTGTAACTGAAAGAATCCTCTCTCTTATCTTCTGCATGGAATCCTGTCAATTAAAATAAGTATCTTAGTGATACCAATAGTAATATAACCAAAACAAAATACAAGCAGCCCATACCTTGACGGGAGCATGTAAATGTCCGTTGTTGTATCATGGGAGAATTCTTTACTTTATGTTGACTCCCTCTTCGGATGCTAAAACCAATAGCCTTTGCATACTTGTTATAAAAGGAGTAAGCTTCCTCTTTAGATAGAAATTGCATGCCAACCTTTGGTACCCTTTCATCAATGCAATCTGTTGCATTGCTAGGAGCAGTTTCATGCACATCCTATATGAATCTGTATTCGCTTTAGTTAATACTCATATGCTTGGTAGTTAGATTTGTGAAACAAGGTTCACAAACAGATTACATTTTAGTTGCCCTTGCCACAAGTAATCAATTGATGTCACAATTTTGTAGTCTAACCCTTCAGTCTTCATAATCATACTACATGTTGTGTCTACATGGCCACACTAATTGAATACTACGTGTACACTAAATTATTTTACAACTCCCAGAATCTAAATCAATGGCAGAAGATCATAATGTTGATTTTGTGAGACTAATATTGATTATGGCTAAAACAACAATTAGACATCTGATTTTATTATGTACAGTAGGCCTCGAAAGAATAACATATTCTTGTATATATCAGTGAAATAGCATGATTGACCTGACAAAGTAAGTTGTGACAACGTAGCTGCCACTTAGCATTTCAAAAATCTGCAGTCTCAGATTGATATCTTCTAATGGGCAGATCTGGATCTGGACACCGACATAGTAGTGCCGAATGTATGACAAGTCTGTGAGTGTACGGACCTGTCAGACCCTACCACTATCTATTTTTTATTTTTTTTGAAAAGGAGGTTAAACCCCCGGCCTCTGCATCAATCGATGCATACGGCCATCTTTATTAATTATTCAACAAAGGTCTGACAAGAATATACGTCAAGCCACCCGAAGCCACCACTCACACCTACAAACTCGACAATGTGGAGTGCTCTCACTCCTCATATCTAAAACCGGTGTCGTCGCCGATCCATCCACATAACGTATCGGAACGAATAGCCGGTGCAGCAGACCTAAAGCGCACACCACGTGCACACGTTTTAGAAGCCGCCATCATCATCACCGCTGATCCATCTTCAGGAGAGAGATCCGCATCATCATTGCCAGTCCGGACATCCGTTGATGCCACCACGGCGCCCAACGGCGTCACCGCCCTGCGCTCGTCCATCTAGACGCGAAGACTCTGGAAGATCTGTCGTGCGTAGCACCTGCCGACTAGGCATGACACAGCGTAGCACCTGTCGCCCAGGCATGACTTGACATCTCCACCGAAGCTCCGTGCAAGACTTAGCCGCTCCACCTCCTGCCTCTGTCTTCCAGCGCTGCTCCACAAACGATGCTCCCAAGAGAGAAACGACATCGCAGTACCGCCATCGTCCAATCTGGAAAACCAGATCCTAGGGTTTCCCCCGAAGCAGCACGAGTGGGTCGACATGTAACATTCCTAGATCTTAACCCTGTCATTAAGCTAATTAAATTGCCATGTCATCATGATCATCCTATTTAAATTGCATTTAGGAAAAAAAAAATACAAATTCAAATGCAAGTCAAATTATTACTTCTTCAATTAATTGAATAAAAATGTTCATAATATTTCAAATAATCCCAAAGCAATTATAAAAATAAAATCAACATTATTAAAATTCCAAGTTGACCCTAGCATCCAAAACAGTACCCAAAACAGCCACTTTTAATCCTTTTGTATTTAAATAAAATTCAAATGAAATTATATTGCTCCCAAACTTTTTGTGGCAGTGCTAATTAATGCAATGTTAATTATTGGACAAGTGGCATATTTTACAAAAGTCATTTCTGGGCCTATTGATATGCAAAACTGAAAAGAAATAAACAAACGGAAAAAAGAAAAGAGAAAAAGGCCTAAACTACTGTGCCTATGGACTTAAGTGCCCACAGTGGCCGGCCCAGCCCACCCGGCCACCGTCTCCCTCCTCCCGCCTCTCTCTTCCCCCCTCCCCCCCCCCCCCCCCCCCCGTGTCCGCACGCGCGCTCGCCACGCCCCAGCCCCCCCCCTCTTGCCTGCTCGACATGGAGGTGCTATAGGGCATCTGGAGTGGATAAGGACCCCGTGCGCTATCACCTGGCGAAACCCTAACCCTTTTCCTCCCTCCCCTCGCTCGCTCTCGTCTCCGCATAGCACTGCCGAGCGCTGCCGTCACCGCGCCGCCTCACCGCCGTGGCCACTGGCCAGCCCTCGCCGTTCCAAGGTGTCCAGGAGGACCGCCGTCGTCGTCCATGACGGCTCCGTCTTTCGGTTCGAGCCGGAGAGCTCCCTGCCGTCGCCATCGAGCTCTTCTCCGCCTTCGGCCACCGCACGACCTCGCCGTCGATCTGCAGCGCCCCGACCTCTCCGGCTTCCCGGAGACCTCCCTCGAGCTCCACTGTGAGCACCGCTTCGATCTCCCTCTCTCCTTGTGCTCCCGGGGCCCTCTAGCTAGCAGGCCCCGCTGCCATGCTCCGGCCACCGCCATGGCCGAAGCCCTCCACGGCCTCGAGCTCCTCCGCTCAAACCCATCGCACCGTAGCGCTCCTGGAGCCCCGTAGAAGCCGCCCGTCGACTCCGTTCGCTCGCTAGCTTGCCACGGCTCCGCGCCCGACCAAGCCCGTGGCTGCGCCGCCGCCCCGCTCGCTCGTGTCGCCGCCTCCGGCCGTCCCGTGCCCCCTTGATGGGTCTGCTGGATGCGGGCGTGCTGCAGCTTCCGAACACCACCTCCCGCGCTCCATTTGAGCCTCCACAGCCGAATCCCGCCGCGTTCCCGCACGTCGCCGCCGTCGAGTGGCCTCACCAGCGCGCGCCAGCGTTTAAACGCCGGCGGGACCCACGCGTCAGGTGGTTTACCCCTTAACCCAGCTGCTAAGCAGCCACTGACTGGTGGGTCCGGGTACGGTAGCAGTTAGTTAGATTAAATAAAATCAAATAGTTAGCTCAGCCACTGACATCGGGGTCCCACCCCTGCTAATTACCCCTTTTGATTAATTAAAACCCTGTTAACTGTTACAGTCACTGACAAATGGGTCCCACTGGGCCCAGTTGACCCAGTCAACCTGCTGACTGGGCACCTCCAGTCTATGACAGGTGGGTCCCACTGGACCCACTGTCCAGTCAACGTTGACCCATTCAACTGCTGACTGTGCAGTTGACTAGGCCCACTGTCAGCCACACAAGCACATTTGTGGGTACACTTTTTGTGTGCCCATAGCATTTAACATTTAATTTTAATTTCGAATTTAAATTAAATTCCAGAAAATCCAGAAAATGAATAAAACTTTGATAAATCATATAAAATAAACCGTAACTCGGATGAAAATAATTTATATATGAAAAATGATCAGAAAAATAAGACGAATCCGAATATGTCATCCACATACCTGCCACACCCCTCTAACATGATGAACATGGAACTTTCCCCTCCGGTTCAATATACCGTTGTAACACCCCTAGGTAATGAGCACAGTGATCATCTGTTAATCATGCCAAGTCATTTTGATTTACAATGCTTAATCACATTGGAATCATATCTCATTTCAAATTCCAACTCAAATTGAAATTCAAATATGAGGTGAAAATAAAAGTTGTTCAAATCCAGGAACTAAAATGTTCATAATTTTGGAAATAATCCATTGTGAATTATGTTCAGGAAAACAACATCACCAAAATTCCCTAGATGTCTCAAACATCTTGAAAACAGTGCCAATTCAGCAATTTAAATGCCTTTTCCTTTATACAAAATTCATTTGGAATTATTTTTGCCCCAAACCTTTTTATGTCACTGCTATATATTGCAACATATTTAATTGGCCAGTTTGCACATTTTTCAAAAGTGTTTTGGTGGCCAATTATTTTGCAAAGCAGAAAGGAATAAAAGAGGCAGAAAAAGAAATGGAAAAGTGCCCTGTGCACTTAAGCCCACAGCCGCACAGGAGCAGGCCCGGCCCAACTCCCCTCTTCTCCCTCCTCTGTTCACCCCCGCGCGCGCTGTCGCCGCGCCCGCAGTCGCCGCGCCTGGCCCCCCCTCTCCTCCTGGTCGACAACGAGTCGCCGCGCCCGGCCCTGCTCGTTTAAGACCTCCCTCGTCCCCGTGGACAAGCCCTAGCCGCCTCACTCTCTCCCTCTCTCGCTCTCCACCTTCATCCGAACGGCGCCATGGCCGCACCGCCGTGAACCTCGCGGCCACCGCGCCCTTCTCGCCGCTCCGGCGTGTCCAGCATCCTCGCCGTCCTCGACCACGTCGCCTGCATCTCGCCAACGGAGTCGGGGAGGACCGCACGGTCGGGATCGAGCTCGGCATCACCCGCTCTGTCGCCGACGATCCCCGACGATTCCGGCCACTCCTGCGCTCCTAAGCCTACACCGGGCCTCCTTGCGCCTCCCTAGTGAGCACCCGTCCCTCCCCCTCTCCTTTCGCTGTCGTTCGCGAGCTCTAGGACGAATAACTATAGTGGTCGAACCCGCCGCCGTCTGGCACGTCGCCGGCGTCACTCCGGTGACCGTTTGGTACCGCGTCGCTGCCTGTTAGCTTCGCCGCGTCGCGTAGGCCCTCCCTAGCCGCTTCATTTGCTCGCTAGCCCACCGTAGTCGCGCGCCCGAGTTAGCCCGAAACCAGCCGTCGTCGCCGCGTTCAACTCCGGCCACCTCGTCGCCAACCGCCGCCACCATCGGATGCGCACGAACGCCAGCAGCCCGTAGAGCCTAGCCGCGCCCCAAACCGGCCTCTGTAGCCGTTTTTCGAGCTCGCCGGAGTTCGGCCGCCGTGGGAGAGCTCGCCGGAGCAACAACGGTGGCCGGCGCCGACGTGGCACGGCTGGGGCCCGCGCTGAGTCGCTGACCAGTGGGTCCGCGGGCCCAGTTGACTGGGTTGACCTAGTCAACTCTGTTGACTGGGCAGCCCAGTGTCACTGACACGCGGGCCCCACCCGTTTAAAACGTTTTTAAATAAATAAGTTAAATTGTTAATTAATCTGTTAGTTAGTTAATTAACTAATCAGTCACTGACAGTGGGTCCCACTAACTAATTAGTTAGTTTAATCTACTCTTAAATTAGTCTAGCCTATGACAGAAGGGCCCCACCTATCAGGTTGACCAGTCAAAGGTCAAAGCTGACTGCTGACATCACCCTGACCTCATGCTGACGTCATATTCCTTTTCTGTCGATTTAATTAATTAAAACAATTCCAGAAATGATTTAAAACTTTGAAAAATCATAGAAATTAAACCGTAGCTGGGGTCAAAAAGTTTTCTACATGAATACGCCCTCCGTTTATCTGTCACATGCCCACAGCTATGCAAACATGGAACCTTCCTCTCCGGTTCATCTGTCTGACAGATGCCCGAAGACCGGGAAAATATCCCAGATATTTCCCCGCTCCGTCTGCAACGTGTAGTACTGCGATAGGTCACCATCAGCACTGCATATTGCCATGCCTTGCATCGTGCTGCACTTGTTTGCTTGTATTTATTGTTTCTTCCCCCTCTTCTCTTTCGGTAGACCCCGAGACTGACGCTGCTGCTGAGTACAACTACGCCCCTGACGACCAGCCCTTTTCAGCAGAGCTTCCAGGCAAGCAAACCACCTTGATCATTTCGATATCGCCCATTCTTTCCCCCTCATGCTTGCATTAGATTTTGCTACTTTATTAGATAGCTCCTATTCTGATGCATAGCCTGCTTTTGTAACTGCTGTTGTTACCTTACCTGTTATCCTAAACTGCTTAGTGTAGGTTGGGTTAGCGATCCATCAGTGACCCCGCACCTTGTCCGTGTTGCCTTGCTCCCGGATGCTTCGATCTATGTGATCGATGTGCTGTTACCGACACATCACCGCACACCCCTTAGTTGTACGACTCTGCAGAGCTACTATCGAGTGTCGAGGGTGATACCTCGTACCTCACTCCTGATGATGGCTCTGTAGAATAGCTAATCGGTCGTGGGTTGCCGAGGGTGATTCCTCCTTCTCCATCTCCGAGGACGACTCTGTCGTGCAACCCCTCAAGTGGGGATCCATCGAGGGTGATTCCTCGGATTTCCCCCTTAATGTTACCGAACACACTGTTACTTTACCTGTTGCCCCTTTTACTGTTACTATTGTGGTGGGACTGAAGGGACAGGCGGTACCACCCCGGTTGAGGTGGACCTGAGTTCCCGACAATCTCTTGTGAGTCGGGTTGACCTGGAGGGTACCCGCGAGATAGTTACGAGGCATGGCCGGGCAGGCGGACCGCCCTAGAGAGGGCCGGGCCTGGCCCTTGCCGCAAGTCCTCGAGACGGGGCGACAGAAGCACTGATCGTTTCCGCGCGCTCCCAACGCATTAACGGGTTAGGATATGTGATCTGAGTAGGCCTCTGGCCTTTTCGCACTAACCACCACGCGGGAATAAGTATGGGCACTCGGCGTCGTATGTATCAGCCGAAGCTCTTCAGACGTCAGCAGTTGAGCGGCGCGCGCCGGGTTGGACCGTGAAAGCCTGCGCTTGTATTAAGGGGGCTAGGTCTGCTCACCGGCCGCGTACACAACGCGCAGGAGTGGAAAGGGCGATGGGCCAGGACCCCTGAGCACTTAGGAGGTAGGCCGGCGTGCTGGCCTCTCTATTGAGCCTAGGTAGGGCTGCGATGTGTCGATCAGCCGAGGCCGGGCATGGACCGAGTAGGTGTGTCCGGCCAGAGTTAATCGAGCGTGTTGGGTAAAGTTGGTGCACCCCTGCAGGGAAGTATATCTATTCGAATAGCCGTGTCCACGGTAACAGGACGGTCGGAAAGTATCCGGATCTACTACTACTTGAACTGGATACTGTGATGCTTAATAATATGTGGCTCCGGGATCGCTTTCTCGCAGGTAGACGAGGAAGGATCTCTGGGCGTTGTTACTACTTACTTACTGCTTTATTATATGCTAATCTGCACTCTTCTAATGCTGCAAGACCGCTGAAGATGCTAGTCTTCGATAGGCTAGGCCCTTCTCTCTCTTCTGGTATTCTGCAGTCTAGTCCACAGATACAGCCCCTTCCTTGATAATGATGCATACATAGATTAGTTCTGATGTAAGTCTTGCGAGTACTTTGGATGAGTACTCATGGTTGCTTTGCTTCCCCTTTTCCCCATACCCGATTGCTGCGACCAGATGACGGAGCCCAGGAGTCAGCTGCTACCGCCGACGACTACTACTACCCTACCGGTGGAGCCTACTACTACGTGGAGACCGACGACTAGGAGTAGTTTCGGAGGATCCCAGGTAGGAGGCCCGCGCCTTTTCGATCGTATTGTTGTTTTTCTCAGCCTTCTTAAGGCAAACTTGTTTCCCTTTTATGTCTGTACTCAGATATTATGTTGCTTCCGCTGACGCTTGATCGCGACCTTATGTATTCGAGCCCTCGAGGCCCCTGCCTTGTATTATAAAGCTTGTATGACTTTTATTTGTGTTTAGAGTTGTGTTGTGATATCTTCACGTGAGTCCTTAGGCTTGATCGTGTGCATTTGCGTGTATGATTAGTGCACGATTAAGTCGGGAGCATCACAACCGTTAACTGCCCAGAGCTGGGAAAATATTCCCGGATATTTTTCCGCTCCGTTTAAAATACTTAGTACTACGTTAGGGCACCCTAGCACAGCCTGTTGCCATGCCAAGCATCTGTGTTGCATCTGTGTGCTTTATATTTACTGTTTCTTCCCCCTCTTCTCTCCGGTAAACTCCGAGACCGACGTTGCCCCTGAGGACTGCTACTCCACCGAAGACCCCTCTTTTACAGCAGAGCTTCCAGGCAAGCAAAACCCCCTTGATCATTCCTATATCGCCCATTCTTTCTCTCCCATGCTTGCATTAGATTTTGCTACTGTAATTGATTGCTCCTATTCTGATGCATAGCCTGATTTTGTAACTTGCTGTTGATACCTTACATGCTATCCGAAATGCTTAGTATAGGTTGGTTAGCGATCCATCAATGGCCCCCACATCCTTGTCCGTGTTGCCCTGCTTTGCTACCGGATGACTCGATCAGCGTGATCGATATGCAGAGACCGATACAGCATTGCACACCCCCCCTTAGTTGTACGACTCTACAGAGCTACTATCGAGTGCCGAGGGTGATCCTCCTACCTCACTCCTGATGATATCTCTGTAGCGTAGCTAGTCGGTTGTGGGTTATCGAGGGCGATTCCTCTTTCACCACCTCCGATGATGCCTCTGTCGTGCAACCCCTCAAGTGTGAACCCATCGAGGGTGATTCTTCCGAGTTCACCTTGACGGGTACATCGAGGGTGATTTCTCGGATTTCCCCTTGATGTTTCGCACTGTTGGGGAACGGAGCATGAATTTCAAAAAAAATCCTACGCTCACGCAAGATCTATCCATGGAGATGCATCGCTACGAGAGGGGAGAGTGTGTCTACGTACCCTCGTAGACCGTTAGCGGAAGCGTCTCACAACGCGGTCGATGTAGTCGAACAATCCTTCGAGCTCCACCGATCGAGTACCGAACGTACGGCACCTCCGAGTTCTACACACGTGCAGCTCGGTGACGTTCCTCGCCTTCTTGATCCAGCAAGACGTCGAGGAAGTAGATGAGTTCCGTCAGCACGACGGCGTGGCGACGGTGACGGTGAAGTAATCTCAGCAGGGCTTCGCCTAAGCTCTCCGAAAATATGACCGAGGGTGTAAACGGTGAAGGGGGGCGCCGCACACGGCTTGGAACAATTGTTGTGTCTCCAAGGGGTGCCCCTCCTCCGTATATAAAGGAGGGAGAGGGGAGGAGGCTGGCCCTAGGGGCTGCGCCAAGAGAGGGGAGTCCTACTAGGACTCCAAGTCCTAGTAGGATTCCACTTGGTGGAAGGGGGAAGAAGGAAGGAGAGGGAGAGAGAAAGGAAAGAGGGGGCTGCGCCCCCTCCCCTAGTCCAATTCGGTTTGGGCAAGGGGGGGCGCGCGCCTCCTCACATGGCCTGCCTCTCTTTTTCCCGTATGGCCCAATAAGGCCCATTACTTCTCCCGGTGAATTCCCGTAACTCCCCGGTACTCCGAAAAATACCCGAATCACTCGGAACCTTTCCGATGTCCGAATATAGCCTTCCAATATATGAATCTTTACCTCTCGACCATTTCGAGACTCCTCGTCATGTCCGTGATCTCATCCGGGACTCCGAACAACATTCGGTCACCAATCACATAACTCATATAATACTATATCGTCATCGAACCTTAAGTGTGCGGACCCTACGGGTTCGGGAATGATGTAGACATGACCGAGACGACTCTCTGGTCAATAACCAACAACGGAACCTGGATGCTCATATTGGTTCCTACATATTCCACGAAGATCTTTATCGGTGAACCTCATATGTCAACATACGTTGTTCCCTTTGTCCGGCGGTATGTTACTTGCCCGAGATTCGATCGTCGGTATCCAATACCTAGTTCAATCTCGTTACCGGCAAGTCTCTTTACTCGTTCCGTAATACATCATCTTGCAACTAACTCTTTAGTCACGGTGCTTGCAAGGCTTCTGTGATGCTGTATTACCTAGAGGGCCCAGAGATACCTCTCCGATAGTCGGAGTGACAAATCCCAATCTCGATCCATGCCAACTCAACAAACACTTTCGGAGATACCTGTAGTGCACCTTTATAATCACCCAATTACGTTGTGACGTTTGATACACCCAAAGTATTCCTACGGTATCCGGGAGTTGCATGATCTCATGGTCAGAGGAACGTGTATTTGACATAGTGAAAGCAATAGCAATAAACTGAACGATCATTTGCTATGCTAACGGTTGGGTCAAGTCCATCACGTCATTCTCCTAATGATGTGATCCCATTATCAAATGACAACTCATGTCCATGGTCAGGAAATCTTGACCATCTTTTGATCAACGAGCTAGTCTAGTAGAGGCTTACTAGGGACTCAGTATTTGTCTATTATCCACACATGTATTAAGTTTCCGGTCAATACAATTCTAGCATGAATAATAAACCATTATCATGAACGGAGAAATATGATAATAAACACTTTATTAATTGCCTCTAGGGCATATTTCCAACAGTCTCCCACTTGCACTAGAGTCAATAATCTAGTTTACATCTCCATGTAATTAACATCCAATCAGTTCTAGGGCTGATCATGTTTTGCTTGTGAGAGAGGTTTTAGTCAACGGGTCTGCAATATTCAGATCCGTGTGTTCTTGGCAAATCTCTATGTCATATGTAGATGCTGCTACCACACTCTGCTTGGAGCTACTCCAAAAACGACTGTCCCACTTTACGTATCCGGTCTGAGACTCATAGTCTTCCGGATCGGTGTTTAAAGCTTGCATCGACGTAACCCTTTACGACGAACTCTTTATCACCTCTATTCCCGAGAAATTCTTCCTTAGTCCTTTTCAGGTACTTCAGGATATTCTTGACCGCTGTCCAGTGATCTACTCCTGGATCACTTTGGTACCTTCCCACCAAGCTAATAGCGAGGCATACATCAGGTCTAGTACACAGCATGGCATACAAAATAGAGCCTATGGCTGAGGCATAGGGGATGACACTCATCTTCTCTTTGTCTTCTGCCGTGGTCGGGCTTTGAGTCTTACTCAATCTCACACCTTGCAATACAGGCAAGAACCCTTTCTTTGACTGATCCATTTTGAACTTCTTCAAAATCTTGTCAAGGTATGTGCTTCGTGAAAGTCCTATGAGGCGTCTCAATCTATCTCTATAGATTTTGATGCCTAACATGTAAAAAAACCTTTACCTAGATTTTCAAGTCTTACTCCACTTCACACCAGGCAAGAACTCATTTCTTTGACTTGATCCTATTTTGAACTTCTTCAAAAAACTCATCAAGATGTGTGAACTTTTATCAGGCGTTTTGATCTATCTCCATAGATCTCGATGCCCAATCTGTGGATAACTCAAAAACAGGTTTTTATTGAAAACCTCCTTTCAATTCTTTATGCTTTCCAGAAATTCTACATCATTTCCAATCAACAATATGGCATCCACATATACTATTAGAAATGCTATAGAGCTCCCACTCACTTTCTTGTAAATACAAGTTTCTCCATAAACTTGTATAAACCCAAACACTTTGATCACTTCATCAAAGCGAGTATTCCAGCTCCGAGATGCTTGCACCAGTCCATAGATGGATCGCTGGAGCTTGCATATTTTGTTAGCGCCTTTAGGATCGACAAAACCTTCCGGCTGTATCATATACAATTCTTCCTTAAGGAATCCGTAAAGGAATGCCGTTTTGACGTCCATTTTCCAGATTTCATAATCATAAAACGCGGCAATTGCTAACATAATTCTGACAGACTTTAGCATCGCTACGGGTGAGAAAGTCTCATCGTAGTCAACTCCTTGAACTTGGTGATAACCTTTAGCAACAAGTCGAGCTTTATAGACGGTGATATTACCATCAGCATCCGTCTTCTTCTTAAAGATCCATTTATTTTCAATAGCTCGCCGTTCATCGGGCAAGTCTACCAAAGTCCACACTTTGTTCTCATACATGGATCCAATCTCGGATTTCATGGCCTCAAGCCATTCGTCGGAATCCGGGCTTGCCATCGCTTCTTCATAGTTCGAAGGTTCATCGTTGTCTAGCAACATGTCCTCCAAGACTGGATTTCCGTACCACTCTGGTGCGGAACGTGTCCTGGTTGACCTTCGAAGTTCAGTAACAACTTGATCCGAAGTTTCATGATCATCATCATTAACTTCTTCTCTGGTCTGTGTCGATGTCACAGAAATTTCTTTCTGTGGCGTACTACTATCCAGAGGAGGTACAATTACCTCATCAAGTTCTACTTTCCTCCCACTCACTTCTTTCGACAGAAACTCCTTCTCTAGAAAGGATCCATTCTTTAGCAACGAAAACTTTGCCTTCGGATCTGTGGTAGAAGGTGTACCCAACAGTCTCTTTTGGGTATCCTATGAAGACGCACTTATCCGCTTTGGGTTCGAGCTTATCTGGCTGAAGCCTTTTGACATAAGCATCGCATCCCCAAACTTTCAGAAACGACATCTTAGGTTTCTTGCAAACCACAGTTCATACGGTGTCATCTCAACGGATTTAGACGGTGCCCTTGTTTAAAGTGAATGCAGCTGTCTCTAATGCATAACCCCAAAATGATAGTGACAAATCGGTAAGAGACATCATAGAACGCACCATATCCAATAGAGTACGATTACGACGTTCGGACACACCATTACGCTGTGGTGTTCCTTGTGGCGTGAGCTGTGAAACAATTCCACATTGTCTTAAGTGATTGCCAAACTCGTAACTCAAATATTCTCCTCCACGATCAGATCGTAAGAACTTTATTTTCTTGTTACGATGGTTCTCTACTTCACTCTGAAATTCTTTGAACTTTTCAAATGTTTCAGATTTATGCTTCATCAAGTAGACATAACCATATCTACTCAAATCATCAGCGAACGTGAGAACATAACGATATCCACCGCGCGCCTCAACACTCATCGGACCGCATACATCGGTATGTATTATTTCCAATAAGTTGGTTGCTCGCTCCATTGTTCCGGAGAACGGAGTTTTAGTCATCTTGCCAATAAGGCACGGTTCACATGTCTCAAATGATTCATAATCAAGAGATTCCAAAAACCCATCTGCATGGAGTTTCTTCATGTGTTTAACACTGATATGACCTAAGCGGCAGTGCCACAAATATGTGGTACTATCATTATCTTTTGGCATTCGTGTTATGAACATGTGTATTACTACGATCAAGATTCAATAAACCTTTCATTTTAAGTGCATGATCATCAATGATATTATCCAAATAAATAGAATAACAATTATTCTCTGAAATTGAATAACTATCTTGCAATAAACACTATCAGATATAATGTTCATGCTTAACGCAAGCACCAAATAACAATTATTTAGGTTTCTACTAATCCCGAAGGTAGAGAGAGCGTGCCGATGGTGATCACATCAACCTTGGAGACACTTCCAATGCACATCGTCACCTCGTTCTTAGCTAGCCCTCGCTTATTCCGAAGCTCCATGTTTCAAGTTGCAGGCAACTGAACCAGTATCAAAATACCCAGGTGCTCCTACGAGTACTAGTAAGCTACACATCAATAACATGTATATCAAATATATCTTTGTTGACATTGCCAGTCTTCTTATCTACCAGTTACTTTGGGGAAGCTCCGCTCCTAGTGATATTTTCCCTTGCAATGGGAGCACTTAGTCTCGGGTTTGGGTCTAGTCTTGGGTTTTTTCGCGGGAGCGGCAACTGTTTTACCGTTCTTTTGAAGTTCCCTTTCTTTCCCTTGCCCTTCTTGAAACTAGGTGATCTTATTAACCATCAACACTTGATGCTCCCTTTTTGATTTCTACATCCGCAGCTTGTAGCATCGCGAATAGCTTAAGGATCATCTATCCCTTGCATGTTTATAGTTCATCACGAAGATCTAGTAGCTTGGTGATAGTGACTAAAGAACTTTATCAATCACCACTTTTATTCGGAAGTCTAACTCCCACTTGATTTAAGTGATTTGAAGTACTCAGACATTCTGAGCACATGCTTACTAACGAAGCTGTTCTCCTCCATCTTGCAGCTATAGAACTTGTCGAAGGTGTCATACCTCTCGACCCGGGTGTGAGCTTGAAAAACAAACTTTCAGCTCTTGGAACATCTCATATGCTCCATGGTGCTCAAAACATCTTTGGAGCCCCAGTTCTAAGCCGCAAAGCATGGCGCACTGAACTATCGAGTAGTCATCTTTTCTTGTCTGCCAGATGTTCATAACGTCTTCAGACAAAGCCATAGGGGTTGCTCACCGAGCGGTGCATCAAAGACATAAGCCTTCTGTGCAGCAGTGAGGACAATCCTCAGAATATGGACCTAGTCCGCATAGTTGCTTCCATCAACTTTCAACTTAACTTTCTCTAGGAACGCATTAAAATACAGGGGAGCTACAGCGTGGTCTATCGATCTACAACATAAGTTTGCTAAGACACTATTTGACTATGTTCATGATAATTGAAGTTCAATTAATCAAATTACTTAAGAACTCCCACTTAGATTAACATCCCTCAAGTTGTCTAAGTGTAACATGATCCACATCAAACTAATCCATGTCCGATCATCACGTGAGGTGGATTAGTTATCAATGGTGAACATCTTTCATGTTGATCATATCTACTATATGACTCATGTTCGACCTTTCGGTCTCTTGTGTTCCGAGGCCATGTCTGTACATGCTAGGCTCGTCAAGTTTAACCCAAGTATTCTGCGTGTGTAAAACTGGCTTACACCCGTTGTATGCGAACGAAAGAATCCATCACACCCGATCATCACGTGGTGCTTAGAAGCGTCGAACCTTCGCAACGGTGCATACTAGGGGAGAACACTTATCTTGAAATTTAGTGAAGGGATCATCTTATAATGTTACCGTCGTCCTAAGCAAAATAAGATGCATAAAAGGATTAACATCACATGCAATTCAATATATGTGACATGATATGGCCATCATCGTCTTGTGCTTTTGATCTCCATCAGCAAAGCACCGTCATGATCTCCATCGTCACCGGGTTGACACCTTGATCTCCATCGTAGCGTCGTGACACCTTGATCTTCATCATAGCGTCGTGACACCTTGATCTCCATCGTAGCGTCGTGACACCTTGATCTCCATCGTAGCGTCGTGACACCTTGATCTCCATCGTAGCGTCGTGGTCGTCTCGCCGGCTATTGCTACTACTGCTACTGCTAACTTATAGTGGTAAAGTAAAGCAATTACATAGCGTTGGCATTGCATACAATAAAGAGACAACCATAAGGCTCCTGCCGGTTGCCTGATAACTTACAAAACATGATCATCTCATACAACAACTTATATCACATCATGTCTTGGCCATATCACATCACCAGCATACCCTGCAAAAACAAGTTAGACGTCCTCTACTTTGTTGTTGCAAATTTTACGTGGCTGCTACGGGTTTGCAAGAACCGTTCTTACCTACGCAAAACCACAACGTGGTGTAGTGATTGCTTTTTGATCTTCTAAAAGAACCCTCTTCATTGAAACCGATTCAACTAAAGTGAGAGAGACAGACACCCGCCAGTCACCTTTATGCAACGAGTGCACGTAGCGGTGAAACCTGTCTCGCGTAAGCGTACGCGTAATGTCGGTCCGGGCCGCTTCATCTCACAATATCGCCGAATCAAGTAACAACTAGTAACGGCAAGCAATATGTATACACCCACGCCCACAACTCACTTGTGTTCTACTCGTGCAAATCACATCTACGCATAAACCTGGCTCTGATACCACTGTTGGGGAACGGAGCATGAATTTCAAAAAAAATCCTACGCTCACGCAAGATCTATCCATGGAGATGCATCGCTACGAGAGGGGAGAGTGTGTCTACGTACCCTCGTAGACCCTTAGCGGAAGCGTCTCACAATGCGGTTGATGTAGTCGAACAATCCTTCGAGCTCCACCGATCGAGTACCGAACGTACGGCACCTCCGAGTTCTACACACGTGCAGCTCGGTGACGTTCCTCGCCTTCTTGATCCATCAAGACGTCGAGGAAGTAGATGAGTTCCGTCAGCACGACGGCGTGGCGACGGTGACGGTGAAGTAATCTCAGCAGGGCTTCGCCTAAGCTCTCCGAAAATATGACCGAGGGTGTAAACGGTGAAGGGGGGCGCCGCACACGGCTTGGAACAATTGTTGTGTCTCCAAGGGTGCCCCTCCTCCGTATATAAAGGAGGGAGAGGGGAGGAGGCTGGCCCTAGGGGCTGCGCCAAGAGAGGGGAGTCCTACTAGGACTCCAAGTCCTAGTAGGATTCCACTTGGTGGAAGGGGGAAGAAGGAAGGAGAGGGAGAGAGAAAGGAAAGAGGGGGCTGCGCCCCCTCCCCTAGTCCAATTCGGTTTGGGCAAGGGGGGGCGCGCGCCTCCTCACGTGGCCTGCCTCTCTTTTTCCCGTATGGCCCAATAAGGCCCATTACTTCTCCCGGTGAATTCCCGTAACTCCCCGGTACTCCGAAAAATACCCGAATCACTCGGAACCTTTCCGATGTCCGAATATAGCCTTCCAATATATGAATCTTTACCTCTCGACCATTTCGAGACTCCTCGTCATGTCCGTGATCTCATCTGGGACTCCGAACAACATTCGGTCACCAATCACATAACTCATATAATACTATATCGTCATCGAACCTTAAGTGTGCGGACCCTACGGGTTCGGGAATGATGTAGACATGACCGAGACGACTCTCTGGTCAATAACCAACAACGGAACCTGGATGCTCATATTGGTTCCTACATATTCCACGAAGATCTTTATCGGTGAACCTCATATGTCAACATACGTTGTTCCCTTTGTCCGGCGGTATGTTACTTGCCCGAGATTCGATCGTCGGTATCCAATACCTAGTTCAATCTCGTTACCGGCAAGTCTCTTTACTCGTTCCGTAATACATCATCTTGCAACTAACTCTTTAGTCACGGTGCTTGCAAGGCTTCTGTGATGCTGTATTACCGAGAGGGCCCAGAGATACCTCTCCGATAGTCGGAGTGACAAATCCCAATCTCGATCCATGCCAACTCAACAAACACTTTCGGAGATACCTGTAGTGCACCTTTATAATCACCCAGTTACGTTGTGACGTTTGATACACCCAAAGTATTCCTACGGTATCCGGGAGTTGCATGATCTCATGGTCAGAGGAACGTGTATTTGACATAGTGAAAGCAATAGCAATAAACTGAACGATCATTTGCTATGCTAACGGTTGGGTCAAGTCCATCATGTCATTCTCCTAATGATGTGATCCCATTATCAAATGGCAACTCATGTCCATGGTCAGGAAATCTTGACCATCTTTTGATCAACGAGCTAGTCTAGTAGAGGCTTACTAGGGACTCAGTATTTGTCTATTATCCACACATGTATTAAGTTTCCGGTCAATACAATTCTAGCATGAATAATAAACCATTATCATGAACGGAGAAATATGATAATAAACACTTTATTAATTGCCTCTAGGGCATATTTCCAACACGGACACACGGGTACTTTGAACTTACCTCAGGCCCTGTTAAAGTCAGGTCGACCCCGAGGGGTACCCGCGAGAGATGGGAAGTCGGGTTGACCATGAGGGTACCTGCGAGATAATTACGTGGCACGGCCGGGCAGGCAGACCGCCCCAGGAGAGGGATAGGGCCTGGCCCTTGCCGTAAGTCCATGAGACGGGGCGACGGGGTCACATGATCGTGGATCTCTGCTCGTTTCCGCGAGCTCCCAATACACTAACGGATTTGGGTATTTGATCTGAGTTGGCCACTGGCCTATACGCACTACCACCACGTGGGATAATGGTTTAATGGGGCCCTCGGCGCCGCATGTATCAGCCGAAAGCTTTGTCAGACGTCCAGTTCAGCATTGTGCCCGGGCCGGATCGCGCCATCCAGGCAGACGTGGTGCTGGTATCCCCCCTGCACACAACGACCCGGAGTGCAAAGGGCGATGGGCCCAAGACCCCTGAGCACTTAGGATGTAGACCGGCGGGGACCTCTCTGTGGAGCCTAGGTAGGACTACGTCGTGTCGATCAGCCGAGGTCGGGCATGACCGAGAAAAGTGTGTTCGGCCGGAGTTAATCGAGCGTGTTGGGTAACAGTAGTGCACCCCTGCAGGGAAGTTATCTATTCGAATAGCCGTATCCACGGTAACAGGACGCTCAGTGTTGTATCCCGATCTACTACAACTTGAACTGGATACATGTTAATTAATTGTAAGCTTCGGGATCGCTTTCTCGCCGGGAGTCAAGGAAAGATCTCTAGGCTTTGCTACTACATGCTTGTTACTTTATGTTATGCTCCTAATCTGCACTCTTCTAATGCTACAAGACGCTGCAAGATGCTAGTCTTCGATAGACTAGTCGTTCCCCTCTATTCTGGCAATTCTGCAGTCCAGTCCACAGATACAGCCCCTTCATTTGATACCGATGCATATTTAGCATAGATCTGATGTAAGTCTTGCGAGTACTTTGGATGAGTACTCACGGTTGCTTTGCTACCTCTTTTTCCCCATACCCGATTGCTGCGATCAGATGACGGAGCCCCGGAGCCAGCTGCCCCCGCCGACGACTACTACTACCCCAACGGAACCTACTACTACGTGGAGACCGACGACCAGGAGTAGTTTAGGAGGCTCCCAGGCAGGAGGCCTGCGCCTTTTCGATCTAGATGTCGTTATTTTGCTCAGCCTTCTTAAGGCATCTTTCTCTAATTTTGTCTGTACTCAGATGCTTATGCTTCCGCTGACTTTTGTGTAACTCGAGCTTATGTATTCGAGCCCTCGAGGCCCCTGGCTTGTAATATAAAGCTTATATTATTTCATTTTTGTCTCTAGAGTTGTGTTGTGATATCTTCCCATGAGTCCCTGGGCTTGATCGTGCGCATTTGCGCGTATGATTAGTGCACGGTCGGGCCGGGGGCGCCACACGACAGTAGTCACACGACGATGCCTTCATCAAGGTAACGGCGCAAGACGCCGCCATCGCCCGCCATCGGCTCGGTTTTCACCGGCAACTATGTCTCCCCAACTCGTAGCCGGGGCTAGATGACGGATCTCGAGATCCGACCACCCAGCCTCAGGCCGACCATCTCCGGTGAAGGAGGTGGCCATCACCACCACGCCCAGGGCAGGAGCCCCCGACATCCTCGTGTTGCGGGTAGATCCCAGGGGCAGCATGCCGTTGACGGAACTGGGATGGTACGACATCAGCATGTGCGGCCCTCCGAAGCCCATCTGGGCCCAGATCGGGCGCCCAAGCCGCCGCCGCTGGACCCGTCGCCGTACGCCACCG
The DNA here is from genome assembly GCA_039707655.1 of Elymus sibiricus. NCBI lineage: Eukaryota > Viridiplantae > Streptophyta > Magnoliopsida > Poales > Poaceae > Elymus > Elymus sibiricus. The sequence goes on from CM077676.1 coordinate 29,271,056, forward strand.
CCTGCATGCCGAATCTGGCCGCCGCCACCCCGCCCCACTGCCATAGGTCCGGTCGGCGCGAACCGCCGCCACCCTGACCGGAGCGCTGGCCGAGGAGATGCGCCGCCGCCACCGCTGCAGCACGCAGGCTTAGCCTGCGATACCCCCGACGGCGGCGGCGGTAGAGGAGCGGGCGCTGGTGTGTACCGGAGGAAGGGGGCGGGGACGCTCCGGTGCGGCGCTGCAGCGCCGCGCGGGAGCGGGAGAGGGGGTAGGGTTAGGGAGCGGGGGTAGGGAGCACCTGAATGCTTGACTCTTGAGGCGGTACCACTGTCTGATGAGCATCGCATATATGGTGTATGTATAAGAGTATATAGGGTTTTGACAATTAAGTGAAGTAGCTAGCTTAAGTGACTAACTATGGCAACGCCTTAACGGTAACAGTGTAACGAAACGATCTAGGCCGTCCGATCAGTGGCCGTCCGCTAGATTCGACACTTGAGGGTTGAGGCATATTCAGTCTTCAGTTAGATAGTGCTGACAGGACCAGTCTCTACGAGCTGTGTGGTTGTGCGTGTGTGGACTCAACGTGGAAAAGCTACCACATCATATCTCAATCTTTCTTTTTTGCCGCAACAAGTGTTGTGATCTACATTTTTTGCCTGCAAGAAAAAAAACATCAGCATAGCAAAATGGTGTATCCTACCTTGCACTCGTATCAAAAAATAAATTTACAGAAAAGGCTTTTTATTTAGAGCTCAAGTTCAGTTAGGCAAGCAGCAAAAGTAAAATCCAGGAAAAACGAAAACATTAACCACCCGAGGCCAGATAGAGGCAAACTCTCCAACACATGACTCCCAGTGCAGAAAATGCAGAAGCAGCAGCGTCTTCAGTTGATCATTCTGGTCAATATTTAATTTGTTCAGGTGCTATCATCGGGCCTTCTATGTATTGTAACTTGACTACAAAGTTCTCGTAATGGAAACATATAAATATAGTAGCTCAGATTGAAATCTGCACGTCCATATGCAACAGGAAAACAGCTCACCAAACCACTGGTGCCTGTCATCACACACTCGTTCTCCTTCAGCAAGGTTGGTTCTTAATTGGTCTTACAATAATAGCACCTCCTGTCACTGTTAATAGCCAGAAAAGATCTGCATTTTGATTGCTCTCACACATATCAGATTCTTGATGTTTCTCCAAAAAGGACTTCCCTAAAGTCCAGGCTACAAAATAGGGAGGCTAGGGCCAGCTTAAATTTATCGACGCCTGTGCCATTAAGCAAGTTTCGAAGGTCAATCCGTATTTCCAGCACTCACTAACAGCTGCATGATTGTTGCATACACTTGAGTAACCCATTGCATTCTTCTACCAACATTTTTTTTCTTCTGTTTGAGATCAAGAGCAGGGTTCGAAATCCGGCCAGCAAAGGTATGCTATTTTGTGGTACTTATGCTCTTTTCAATCTCTTTGTGCTCTTGTATGTTGTTTGAAGTTGAAAACTCTAGAGAGTTTCAACGAAATTGCAATAAATAAAAAAGGAACTTGGCAGATTTGGAATAGTAACTAGCCCTGCTCCAGAGGGCACGCCACATATAGAACAAAATTGAGTGACTTTGACAGTACCGTGTGGTTGCAGTCAGGCAACTAGTCGAGTGGCTGGAGACTCCCAGCACAGTCTGGCCACAAAATTGTATGAACCAGACTTGATTCAGTTCCCTGAAGGACGGGTACTTTGAGCGTAGACTCCATGAGTCTAGGTATTCTGGCCAGACTACCTAAATACTAATAAAACTCAGCCTGTAGCATACTCTAGTGTGCATGCTTTGCTTCCCCGGCTAGACAGCTCGTTCTTCCAGAATGTCTCGCACAACCAATCTCTTGCTCACTCTCATCAGCCTTAGCATATTTCCATTCTTCACAAATGGTGCACTACAACACCAGCATGAGCATGCCCATGGTGGCGGCTGCATACCCGCTGAGAGGGCCGCCTTGCTCTCCTTCAAAAAGGGCATTACAAGCGACAAAGCCAATCGCCTCGCCTCGTGGCACAGACAGGACTGCTGTCGGTGGAGAGGCGTCAGTTGCAGCAACCGAACAGGCCATGTCAGCAAGCTTCACCTTCGAAATCCAAATGCGACGTTCGACCCCACTGGTGTCTATTATGCATATGAAGATGTCAATGCTTTGTTCGGCGAGATAAGTCCCTCTCTGCTTTTCTTGAAGCATCTAGAGCACCTGGACCTTAGCATGAACTGTTTACTAGGGCCAGATGGAAAAATTCCTCATTTGTGGGGCTCCATTGGGAGCTTGAGATATCTTAACCTCTATGGCATACCATTTACTGGTAGAGTGCCTTCTCAGCTTGGTAACCTGTCAAAGTTGCAGTATCTTGAACTTGCCAACATGGGTGGCATGTACTCAACGGACATCACCTGGTTAACAAAGCTACCTTTTCTGAAGTTCCTTAGAATGTCTGGAGTAGAGCTCTCAGGGATAGCTGACTGGCCTCATACCTTGAATATGATTCCATCTCTGAGGGTTATTGATCTGTCTATCTGTCTTCTTGATAGTGCAAACCAATCTCTTCTGCACCTTAATTTCACAAAACTTGAGGAGCTTGACCTGTCCTCAAATGATTTTAAGCACTCACTCACAGCTGGTTGGTTTTGGAAAGCAACAAGCCTGAAGTACCTCAATCTTCGGCAAAACTCACTATTCGGCCAGTTCCCTGACACACTAGGAAACATGACGTACCTTCAAGTCCTTGATATTTCAGGGAATGAGATCACAGACATGATGATGACAGGATACTACAAGAATCTTTGCAGTTTGGAAATCCTTTGCATCTCTGGTAATGACATAAATGGAGACATAGCAGTGCTGGTGGAGAGTTTGCCGCAATGCACATGGAAAAAATTGCAGGAGCTGGATTTAGGTGGCAACCATTTCACTGGAACTCTACCAAACTTTATCAGTGACTTCACCGGGTTGAGCATACTAAGCCTAGATGGAAACAACCTTTTTGGACCTATACCACCACAGCTTGGGAACTTGACATGTCTGATTTCTTTGGACCTCTCCAGCAATCACCTCGATGGAGGTATACCAACTGAACTCGGTGCCCTTACCACTTTAACCTCTTTGGACATAAGCAGTAATGATCTCACCGGGAGTATACCAGCCGAGCTTGGGAATTTGAGGTATTTGACCACTCTTGACCTCTGGACCAACGAAATTGCTGGACCTGTACCACCACAGCTTGGGAATTTGACATGTCTAACCTACCTTAGGCTCGGCCACAATCACCTCACCGGAAGTATACCAGCGAAGCTTGGGAAATTGATGTTGACTCACCTTGACCTCTCATATAACAAGATCACTGTTCCTATACCAGCAGAGCTCATGCATTCAACTAGCCTAACCTACCTAGACTTGTCCAGCAATTTTCTCAATGGAGGTGTACCCACTGAAATAAGCTCTCTTAGTAATCTGATTGATCTGTATCTAAGTGACAATAGCTTTACTGGTGTGATCACAGAAGAACACTTTGCAAATCTAACAAGTTTGAAGTTCATAGACTTGTCTTCCAATAATTTGAAGATTGTACTGAATTCAGATTGGCGTCCTCCCTTTAAACTGAGGTTTGCATGGTTTGCATCTTGCCAGATGGGTCCTCTGTTTCCACCTTGGCTTCAACGGCTGAAAACCATTGAACTTGACATTTCAAGTAACGCTTTAAAGGGCGAGTTTCCTGATTGGTTTTGGTCCACATTTTCACATGTCACATACCTGGACATCTCTAACAACCAAATAAGTGGCAGCTTGCCAGCACATCTGCAGGGCATGGCTTTTGAAGAACTCTATCTCAGTTCGAACCGGCTTACTGGACCAATACCTACGTTGCCAACAAATATGACCAGATTAAACATCTCCAACAATACATTTTCAGGAACAATACCATCAAACCTTGGAACCCCAGAACTTGAAGTATTGTCTATGCATTCAAATCAAATTGGTGGCTATATTCCAAAGTCTATTTGCAAATTTGGATTGTTGAAGTATATGGATTTGTTGAACAATATTTTGGAGGGTGAAATTCCTCAATGTTTTGACATGTACTACATAGAATTTCTTATACTCAGTAACAACAGTTTATCAGGAAAAATCCCAGCAGTTTTGCAGAACAACACAGGCCTGAAGTTCTTGGATCTTTCATGGAATAAGTTCTCAAGAAGATTACCTACATGGATAGGAAAGCTGGCCAGTTTAAGGTTTCTCATACTGAGCCACAATAAATTTTCTGATAATATTCCAGTCGACATAACAAAGCTTGGTTATCTTCAATATTTGGATCTATCAGGCAAAAGCTTCTCTGGTGCAATACCTTGGCATCTATCAAGCCTAACAATGATGAAAACATTACAAGAGGAATCCATGGGTATGGTTGATGTTATTAACTATGCATCCATGGTAAATGGCTATGGGACCTCAATTGGAGCATATCGCATAGCACAAACATTGTCAATAAATACAAAAGGGCAACAACTTATATATCATAGAACTAGGACATTGCCCGTGCGTTGCAACGGGGCATAAATATTTTAATGATGAACAACAATCCTGTGAAACAAATAATACCTTCTAATTTCTCATGCACATCAAGCAGCATCAAATACACCTCCGTGAAAGCTCTGATAGGACAAACCCAAGTTGATGACATATACATGCAACATCAAACCTAGAACAAATAGTAATCAATTATGAGATAAACACATTGTAGCGAAATCTAATAGTGATTATTGACAGCCATATTGCTTAACTTATGCATCACCAGGCTAATCCTGAAGGCACTTAAATGTAGTTTCATTGGCAGGCAAAATAGTGAGAACAACATTCTTTCCACCAGCTTCAAAAACCATGTTGCATAATGTCATTCATTCTTCCATCTAGCAAGTGTGTGGAAACACTAAGCTCAATATATACTACGTACATTATATGGTATTTGATGAACCCAGTTATGAACATGGAACATAAAATTTGACTTTTTACAGTTGTTCCAAAAAATCCACACAATTTATATGTTGCAACAGATAGAAAGAGAAAGCATATGTTCAGAACCAATATTTATCACACCAAAATGGATGTAAATAGAAACATCACTTCTTGGAACAGATGTAAAATTCATATTACAACAGTCATCTAATTTCCTAAATGGACCTGCACGGACCAGGAAACAATTTTTGCTTCCCTAGGGAATCTTCCTGAATTGTTTCTTATATTTCCATTCCTCCTAATCTCCGGTTCTGTACAAAGCTCTTCAACTGCACAAAACAGAAAAATAAAGAACATTGCATGATCAACATAAATCATGTGTTCTAATGGAAAGCGCTGTAATGCAGCCATATAATTCTATGCTGATTACAGTAGAAGTTGCAATATAGGTCGACCAAAAAGCAAGTTTCAAGCACCTGGAAACAGATTATAGTACAAAATTTTAGCATCCTTGAACCACTACGTACTAACCCAAATTAATTTATCAAAATTGTGTTGCCCACTATAGGGTAGGAAATTAAAGATGAACACTTATTAGAGTGTGACTGACATGTTGAAATGATCCTGCAAAGTTTGAAATTAATCGCATAGATACTGCTGATCCTAAAAATTGAATTGCAACGAAAAGGTGGAATACAAGTAGAGGAAAATAACGGAGACTTCGATGGGCGGGCATGGCGGAGGACATCACAGCTTCAACGCCGCACCACCATCAGTACAGAGATTTTGTTTGAACTGTGGCGGACTCTGTACATGGTCCAGATTAGCTCATAATGAACACTAAAATATCAGGTGTACCTCTCCAATTTCTGCTTGCTGCAGCTTTTGTGCTGATGAAGAGGAGCCTCAAGTGTTGCTGATGGCGCCAAGAGTTTTGATCGCAACCCATCTCAAAGAACAGGGCAAAGAGATCAAACAACTCATCCAATCGACATAAACTACATCTCGAACCTTGAGTGCAGCTCCAGTTTCCGAAAATCACTGACCAGTTCACAAGGACATCTCCAGGCCTGAACAAGCTGAAAAATACAAGCATATAATAAGTTTAACTATGCTCAGTAGTAAAAATACAAACATATAATAAGAATTCACCAGATAACTTACTTCTCGCCAAGCAGATTTGAAGCATGAAATTTCTGCCCTCATGGACGCGCCATGGAGAAGAGTAAATTCATTAAACACTCGTACCTAAATGAAAGCAGGAATTTGAGCAACAAAACGGGCATGGAGAAAAATATCTCAACGACGGCGAACAATTGATCAGAAGGCATGACTTACAGTGGATAGACTGTGAGGTCTCGGCCGTGCATGGATTCTGCCCAGTAAAATGGCAGCAACACGCCAAGAACAACGACAGTCAAGGATCACATCTGTCCATACAGTGGTCCATACTCCCTGAAATCCTGGAAGAAGAACAAACCGTGAAAAGTTGAAATTAGGAGTAAATAACATATCAAAATAGTTCAAAAAAAAGGAGAAAATTCGATATCTGTACAAAAACAAAAATAGGTCTCTGTATCATAAACTCTGTACATCCAAATCGCTAGGAAGATCCTCTGCTGGACTACTACTGCAAGGACATCCAGCATGCTGCTCTTACTTTTAAACACATGAACAAATCAACATGTATGCACCGAATAAAAATATCCTCATGAAACAAACCAAAGGGGGATGAAAAACGGATCCGAGACTTGAGGAGAGAAGAAATATCATACTGATGTACAATCCCAATAACCTAAACCTGAAAAAAGAGAATAGAACCATGTATGCATACTTGTACCCTTTCTGAAATCATTAAATACACCATAACTATTTTAAATTTATTCGTTTAGCAATTAGGACACCTTAATTTTTTTTATGAAATGAAGATGCCCATACATAGAAGTAATTAATTACCTATAAACATCAAAAGTTAACTAAACAGTAGGTTATTTAAGTCGTACATGGACCAAATCAATTTTGTGACTGGTTTTAAGGTTGTAATTGAACACTTGCAGACATAGATGACTCAAATCAACCTTGACTAATCAATCAACAATCAATTCCAACATACGGAGAAGAATCTAACTTTCTTGTGAGGCTTCATCTAGGAACATGTCACACCACTTACATGGGGCCGAAGAGGTTCTGGCGGAGGTGCCGAAGACATCCGAAGGCGGCCCCAGAGGTGCTCGGATCTGGCTGATGCAAGGGTCCATAGTGCGACAAGGAAGGCAGGGGCTCAGGGGCGTCGCCGTACAGCCGATGGTGGGGGCGGCGAGCAGCGACGAGCAGCAATTGCCAGAGATGGGATGACCGACGAGGTGGAGATGGTGGCTGCTTGGGCCTCCAGCGGCTGCGCGGTTGTGCCCCTGGTCGGGGTAGGGAGGGCAGCGGAGGAGGTTGTCGGGCGGCGTACAGGGGCTGCAGCGGCCGGTGGAGGACCACGGGTGGACCAGCGCGGCGGCGAGGTGGTGCCAAGGATGGCGAGCGATGGCCGAGGAGCCGAGGGGCGGGGTGGGGATGAAGCCGGCGCTAACCCTAATACCTAGCGAGTACGGGGTTGAGGGATGTGCGTGCGTGTGTGTGTGTCGATGAGAGAGATGTGGGCTTTGCGGGGCTTGGCCCATGCGCGCCTACGCGGGATGAGCGACGATGGACGAAGATTGCGAGCGAGGTAAGATAGATGGGAAACGGAAGGTAGTAGAGACACTTGCATATTTTGTGAGCATTGATTTATCATGCTACTCCTTGACTGGTGAAGTTCCTACAGACATCACTTCGCTTGCTGCACTAATGAATTTGAATTTGTCATCAAACCAATTGAGTGGACAAATTCCAAACATGATTGGCGGCGTGAAGTCATTAGAATCCCTCGACCTCTCTCAGAACAAACTTACTGGTGAAATCACATCGAGCTTGTCAAATCTGACATCTCTGAGCTACCTGAACCTGTCCTACAACAGTTTGTCTGGAAGGATACCATCTGGCCCCCAACTTGACACCCTCAATGCTGAAAACCCGTCACTTATGTATATCGGCAACAATGGACTTTGTGGGCCTCTTGTCCATAACAATTGTTCAGGAGATGATCATTTCATCCATGGAGATATCAGAAGAAGCAAGCAAGAATTTGACCCACTGACGTTCCATTTTGGGCTTGTGCTCGGACTTGTGGTGGGGATATGGATGGTGTTTTGTGCGCTGTTGTTCAAAGACGTGGAGAATTGCTTATTTCCGGCTCTTCGACGAGGCATATGATCGGGTCTATGTATTTATGATTGTGAAGTGGGCAAGCTTCCCAAAGAACACGGCCGCAGAATAAGAATTTCTTCTGAAGGTGCTGCTGCAACCCATTTAACAAGAGCTCTGGACTATTAATCAGGTTGAGCAAGATCGTCAGCAGCATATGTGTTATCCTCGTGTGCCTTGTTTGTACCTCTAAATAAAGATGAAGATGCTTAGCTCTTCTGTTACATTTATGGTTTTACTACTGTTCAACTATTGTGGTAAACGACGTAAACTTTAATACGTATTATTTCGCTATTCTGATACACGCAAGACTTTACTATTCTCTGGGTTGTAATAATCATGAGGGTCTTTCCCCTGAATAATTTTGACATTTTGCTGTGGTTACGACGAGTTAATAAATTTTCCTTTGTTGCACGTTGACGGGTTTGTCATCTTGACTACTAAATCATTTGAACATTTTTCTGCAGTTACAACGAGTTAGTTTCTCTTTGCTGCACGATGGGTTTGTCGTCTGGACTAAATCTGTCGTCGAAATCCCTGCAAAACTCCAGTTTATAATCTTGTGCTGTGTGATATACTCCCTTGCTCTGTGATGATTTGTAGAGCCACGTTTGTTCTTCATCTGGGTTGGACAGTGGTTTGTTTAGTTCATATATAGGATCCAAGTTTTTTATTTGTATGTAGCTTCAAATGTGTGCGGTCCAAATAACAGTGCTTGTGTCACTGACTCTGGAATCCTCAAATGTTAACGTCAACCAGTAGCAGCAGGTAGATTTGGTTACTTTCAATGATGGGGAAACAGAAAAATAAGTCAGAGAGATGATTGAAGCTAGAGGAATTACCTGCGGCGCTCCTGTCCCTCCTCGCAGCTGGCTCCTCGGGCTCGTCCTTGCCATTGTCAGGTGTGGCCTCCCTCGGGTGGTTCACCGCCGTTGGGTGACGCAATTTTTTTTTTTTTAGGCTCGTTGGCAGACGCTACTTTTTTTTTTTTTTGAGTCTAAAACCTGGGCATCCTCATCTTTCTATGTGCAAGCATGCAGTAAAGAGGGATGCTAGCAAGCAGGTAGCAAAACTGATGAGATGAGAGGAGATTAAATGGTCTCAACATGAGAAAGTTAGATATATTCAGGAAGGGGATAGTAATACTTGTTACTTTTATTTGGTAGCCACTAGAAAACATCATAAGGACGCTCGTGTGACCAAGGGCGCTCAGGGATGTATAGGGCTTCTCCTGCGTCTCGCCGGCGCTGGCGCCGGTCTACCACGTCTCTTGTGGTCGTAGGACCATGGAGGCGCGATGGATCTCTGCCCTTGCCAGCGGGAGGGCTTTGTTTTTAGGTTTTTTTAGCTTCGTTAGGATTTTTGTCCTGCTCAGAAAGGTGAGACGGCGGTGGCTCCCTGAAGATGGAATAAGGTTGTCCCCACCTAGCCCTCATCACGACGGTGTTTCTGGCGTCGCCGAAAGGTGTGTGGAGGCGTGTATCGGATCTTGCGGGATTTGTTTGGTTTTTGTCTTCGGTGGATTCGCTTTGATCTAGTACAGTGCTAGCGCTGCCAAGGAGTGCCCATGTACAAACACACCGCGAGAGCATCTCCAGCCGCCTCCGGAGCCATTTTTTTCGCCGGCAATGTAAAAAGGGCAAAAAACGGCCCAGCCGTGCCCCCCAAGTCCCCCCAAGACCTCAAAATAGCGCCGGCGAACCCAGGCCAAACCCAGCGTGCTGGGGGCTGTTGGGGGTGCCGATGGAAGCAACAACCAATCCTATTCCCCCATGCGTCCTTTTTCTTGACCCACCCAATCACTTTTTGCCCGGCGATTGTCCTAGGGGCACCAACGGCTGGAAAAACATACTCGCGTTTCATCCGGCGGAAGCGTTTTGCCCCCCAGGGCGTGCTATTTTTGGTCCGGCGATTGTTTTGCGGGGCTCCAACGGCTGGAGATGCCCTGAACATCGGCGTGTACAACTCCAAGATGCGCACATATGTGGATGTAGTCTCCGCCGACGCCGTCGACGATTTCGTTGAGCACAGATTTTCGCTTTGCAGTCAGCGAGGCCCGTTTTTACGGTGCTGTGCCTTTTCCCTTACTTTTGCATGGATAATTCCCAATCTGCAAATACACCAACTTACGAGGGGCGGTTTTTCTCTCCGGTGTGTGTGTCTGACTTCCGGGCCCACCGGGCATACACACACAGAACCACTTCGTTCGTTCAGAAGCCAGCCGTATAGCCGAGTCGCATCGCTTCGCCGCGGTCTCGTCTCCAGCAGAAATCCCACCGACCGACCGCCCGCCCGCCCGCCGGGAGATCTGAGCCTCCACCCCGGCCGGGCCAGATCCGCTCCGCTCCGAGGCGGCGCGATGGAGTGGGAGACGGTGCAGCACCTGGACCTCCGCCACGCCGGCGGCCGCCGCGGGGCCGGCGCCCCCGCGCGCCCGCTGCAGCCGCACGCCGCCGCCTTCCGCGCCTCCCAGGCCATCGTCGCCGTCGCCGTCGGCACCCACGTCGTCGGTACGCCCCGCCCCCTCCCCCTCCCCCTCCACCTTCTCCTCGCGCCCCTCCGCCGCTGCGGGTGCTGCGGCGGTGCTAGCTCGGAGGGCGGGCCCTGCTGATCTGGTCTCCGCTGCTGCTGATCTGAGCGGGGAACTCGAATTGTAGACTACTGCGTTAGCCCCGTGTAGCTTCGGTGATCTGAGCAGCTTAGCTAGCGCCCCATGCGTGCGAGTTCGACCACTTCACGGACGCGAGACTGCCGCGGAAAATTCGGCCGGGCATGGGTTCAGCTCTCGCCAGGAGTGCTCGAATTTGACTAGCTGGGGCGGTGGAAATGGGCGTGGAGCTCGAATTCTGGGCTCCTGAGTTTACCGTGTGTAGATGCGGTCGGTGATCTGAGTAGCTCAGCTGACCCCCAAGTGATATTGATCAACTACGAGTCCAGCTCTCGCCGGGAGTACTGTGGACCTCTAGTAACTGACTAGTTAGTCTTAGTCCACACAGATCACTCGCATAGCTCGTTTTCGGCACCCAGGACACCTCTTGGGCCTCAAATGCCGCGGAGCTGTAGCTACTATGTATCCATGGTTATCTGCTGAGTAATAGCTGCGGTGTGTTTCAGTAGGATTTCTGAAAGGTACTATAGCTAGAGTACAGTTAGTTAATGCCGGTATCATATTTGGGTTATGTTACTGTGATTCATCATTCATGTCATATTTGTGTACACTTTTGGTCCGGGAGATCCTTCCGTTGTCACTCTGAGATAATCCAATTCCAATTGGTTATACTTGACAAGTACGAGTCCATTGCGTACAGTTTACTCAATAACTATGTTGAAGTTTGTGTGAGACGTTAAGAGAGTGCTCTGGTTGGCACATACATGGCTTGTAAGTGACGCATTGAGCTCTTATTAGCTGTCTCGTTTTTCTGTTCTGTTTGCAGAATTTGATGCTTTGACTGGAAGCAAGATTGCTTTGGTTGACCTGGGAGCTCGTGTTGTTCGTATGGCATATAGCCCTACCTCTAGCCATGTCATCATTGCTATCCTCGAGGTTTGTTTCAATGCTCCGTTATTTGGTAGAAGTTATTTCATCCACTTAGAACAACAAATAATATTGTACCATCTAGACCTAGCAGAATTGCCTATGTTTTCAATACTGTGGGCAGAAAAGTTACTATTGTTCAATTTTATCACTAGACGTCTTTTATGGCTTTTATCTTTCATCATTCATCTGCCATCATAATGATAAAATATTGCTTTGTAGTAAGTTCTGAACTCACATGATATTAATATTGCTCTGTAGTAAGTTCTGATCTCACATAATATTTACATCTCATGCAACCGTTTGTTGTCTATGCATATCTCGTTCTGTAGGATGCTACAATCAGATCATGTGATTTCGCTACCGAGCAGACGCTTGTGCTGCACTCACCTGAGAAAAAAACAGACCACGTTTCAATAGACACAGAAGTTCATCTTGCGTTGACACCTCTCGAACCTATCGTTTTCTTCGGTGTTCACAAAAGAATGAGTGTGACAGGTTTTTCTCTTCACTTGAAGGGCTCTGCATTTCATTAAAAAAAACACGTATATGTGTTCTTTAACGCCCTTTTCTCTCTTATAGTTGTTGGGACTGTTGAAGGTGGGAGGCCACCAACAAAAATAAAGACTGATCTTAAAAAACCCATTGTCAACCTGGCTTGCCATCCTCGCCTTCCTGTGTTCGTAAGTCAATCATTCCTTTACTTCTTCTTTTTGGTGATTCCTTTACATATCTTTTTGGTGCCTTTTCTGTTTTCCTATCTTGACATACAGACTTTTAATTTCAGTATGTAGCTTATGCTGAAGGCTTGGTACGCGCCTACAACGTCCAGACATATGCTGTTCACTACACGTTACAACGTAATATACATTGCTTTGTTTTCGTATGTTTTATCATTTAGCCACCAGCAGGCTGTATAATTTTTCCATTTTCTGGCAGTTCCGGTTGACAGTACAATTAAGCTCATGGGAGCTGGTGCTTTTGGGTTTCATCCGACCTTAGAGTGGGTATTTATTGGTGATAGAGGGGGCACTCTCCTGGCATGGGATGTATCAACTGAGAGGCCAAACATGATTGGGATGTAAGTGTGTTGTACCTTGTACACTGTTGGGATTGAGAGAAATATGATCTTTTGTTGTGTGAATTTTTTTTACAATATGCAGTACTACTAAAATTTTATCGCATGGACACCATTAATGTTATATTGATCGTTGGTTGGGGATCAAACATTGAGTTGTGTAAAACACCGGTTGAGTTAGAACAATTTTTACAGGGCTGCTTTTATGCATATTAGAGTGGTTCCTTTGGATTTATTTGCTGCTAGCTGTATTATCTGTGGTGTCTTTTTGCAGAAGTTATAGTGGATCCTGTCATCCCATTGGAAGACAATTGATTTCACGTGTATCTTTCTGTACAAGTTCAATTTAAAGTTCTAATGTTATGCTTCCAGTTCCTTGACATGGATTTCATTAGGAAATGCGTAGTGACATGTTGTAGCATAGTCAACCCTCTCCATGCACTTCTCTGTTATTTGGATGCCATGTTATTCAGTGCTTCCAGATGTAGTACTGTTCATTCTCAGTTATTTCCTTCTACATCTTTCATCTATCTGCAATGTGATAATCTGATTGTTACCTTTTTTCTATCAGTACACAGGCTGGTTCCCAGCCAATCACATCTGTTTCCTGGCTTCCTACACTAAAGCTGCTCGTGACAATTTCAAAGGATGGGGGTCTCCAAGTATGGAAGACACGAGTTATAATAAATAACAATAGACAACCTATGGAAACTCATTTCTTTGAGCGTGCAGGTTAGTTTTTGTCCTCCTTACTGTTTATGCTTTTGCTCGAACTTTTTTGTATCTTCTTTATGCTTTGGGTTTAACTGTTATTTTGGATAGTTAGTGGTGTATCTCGGTGAGGTGGTGACTGTACATCTTTGTTATAGCACTTAAGCCATTTTATTGTTCTCATATGTTGTTAAAATAGTCTCAATAATTTTGTTCATGAACTGTGCTACTTACTGATTGCTAGTCTTTCTTTTTTCCTTCCTACAATGAGCCGTGTAACCATTTTCTTCGTTAACTATGCAGCTATTGAAACAATGGACATCACAAAGATACTCACTCTTCAAGGTGGAGAAGCAGTGTACCCTTTACCTCGAATAAAGAATTTGGCTGTGCATCCAAAGTTCAATTTGGCTGCAGTGATTTTTCAAGTTAGGCCACACTAACTTTGAACCCCATAAATGCAGTATTCATTGCCATGAGTTTCATAAAATAATTGTCATTGATTTGCAGGATATGTCTGCGACAGAAGCTGCAAAGAACAAGGCTGCATACACAAGGGAAGGAAGGAGGCAGCTTTTTGCTGTACTACAGGGGGCTAGGGGGTCAACTGGTAAGCATATGGATGTGTGTTTTTTTTTCTTCTCATTTTGCTATATTTATCCTTATTCAATATTCTCAGATCATCCCCTTGGTTAAAATTGCTGAAAACTCTTTATTTTGTTTTAGTTGGATCCTACGGGTTAAAATACTGTATGAAGTCAGGCTGTATTTGCCACACTATTAGATTTTGAGCACTTCATGCACTATAATCTGTTCTGGTATTGCAGCTGCTGTTTTAAAGGAGAAACTTTTAGCCCTGGGCTCATCCGGAATTTTAGCAGAGCACCAGCTCCAGGCGCAGCTTCAAGAGCAGCACTTGAAGGGGTAGAATCTCGTATTTCCATATACTATGTCACCATACTTTCTTCGTTGCACACAGTATTTATTAATGGTTGGAGTTTACTTTTTTTCATTTTGTCAGCCAGAGCAAGCTAACTATCTCAGATGTTGCAAGGAAGGCTTTCCTTCACAGTGTATGTGCCTCCTTTTGGTAGCTTCCAACTTGTACTATGTCCTTGCATGAATTGAAGCTTTGTAGGTTCCATCGAACCTGAAAAAGTATACATTCTTTTCACAATAAAAACCAACAATCTCTTTGAAAGCTTCATTTCCAAAAGAATGTGTTCTTAACCTATGTTGCATCAGTAAAGCTTCCCATTTCAGCCTTTTGTTAGTAATATTCTATATCTTATCAATTTTAGCCCTTATCGTTGGTTAATTCTGCCAGTCAATCAATACTTGTGCTTATATGTTGTTACAAACTTCTTAATATCTTGCAAACAATTTTGTGCAGCATTTCATGGAGGGACATGCTAAAAGTGGTCCAATCTCTCGTTTACCCCTTGTTACTATTTCAGATCCTAGCAACCTTTTGCGAGATATTCCTGTTTGTCAGGTGACTGCTATAACATTCAACATTTTTGCTTACTTAAACTATTTTACTCTCTAACCAGTTTTGCTAGTTTTGTAACTCCAGCCATTCCATCTGGAGTTGAACTTCTTCAACCAGGAGAACCGTGTGGTTCAGTATCCAGTTAGAGCTTTCTACTTGGATGGATTTAACCTGATGGCCCATAACCTATCATCTGGAGCCGATAATCTCTATAAGAAGCTTTACTCTACGGTATTTATTGCACAATGGTGTAACTTTTTCTTGTTTATTTTGTCCATTCCCTGTTTTATAATTTCCATGCACCCTGTTCCCAGATTCCCTCAAATATGGAATGCCACCCCAAGTATATTTCATATAGCCCAAAGCAGCATATGTTTCTAGTTGTGTTTGAATTAAGTGGTCCGAGTGGAGTGGCGCATGAAGTTGTTCTTTACTGGGAGCAGACTGATTTACAGACAGTAAACAGCAAAGGAAGTTCAATAAAAGGTTTTCCATTTTGTGACATACTGTATCTAATTGCCAGCGTAGGACATTTCTACATGATTAGCTGACCCCTGGTATTTGTTGCTCTTTCTTAGGTCGAGATGCTACTTTTTTGGGACCGGATGATAATCAATATGCTATTCTGGAGGAAGACAGAACTAGCATGAATCTTTATAATCTCAAACCAATAGCCACGAAGGAAGCTCTTGAAAATAATGCTGCCGTGCTCGAAGAAGAAAACACATTTGCGGAGAATCCTACTGCTAATCCAACACAAAAGCAAGGTCCTATGCAGTTTACTTTTGAATCCGAGGTCGATCGCATATTTTCATCTCCACAAGGTACGTTGTCCTGCCATCTTGCCTCTCTCCTTTCAACAAAAAAGAACGATATGTTATTAGGGGTGACCTACTTGAGATATTAATGTTAGTGGACTCGGGTGAACTATTGCTGACTAACGCATTGCTCCTTGCAGAATCATCCTTGTTGTATGTGATCTCGGGAAAACATATTGGACTGGCGAAGCTCCTGACTGGTTATAGGTTATCTACAGACAATGGGCTATCTATTACCACAAAAACTGATGGGAAGAAGTTTATCAAGTTGAAGCCAAACGAAACTGTTCTTCAGGTGCTTTATTTGTATTGATTCACTCCTAGGGTTCCGTAAACAGTCTTCCAAAATGAAGTTAGTGACCGTTCTTGATGATGGGGTTCACAAAATTATGTTACATTTTCCAAAGATGTTCTTGGATGGGTTCCTTCGATTAGTTGGGCGTAACTGATTTTCAAATGATGCATTGATTCATGTCTAAAATATTAATCTAATATGGGCATTATGGGCATCCTTCGATTAGTACCCTTTTGAAACTTATCTAAAACAAGCATTCAGTTTCACCACCAGCATTATGGGCATGCAGTTACTTGACTGCGTTTGACGTGCGTACTCTTAATGAAATTTATCTAATATGCAGGTCCACTGGCAAACAACTTTGAGAGGTCCTGTTGCCGGAATATTGACAAACCAAAGGGTACTAATCGCCTCTGCTGATCTTGATATACTTTCAAGCAGCTCAACCAAATATGATCGTGGTCTCCCATCAATATCCTTTAATCATTCTAGTTTTCCGATACTCTCGCTCTTTATGTTGTTACTAAAACTTGGATAGCTTATGTCTTGTCTTGCCCTAAACTGTTAATCATGTTTTGTCGAGCACTTAACTACTGCATACTATCGGTCAATGTTGTGGGTTGGACCAGCGCTTATCTTCTCAAGTGCAACTGCAATAAGTATGCTTGGATGGGACAACAAAGTTCGATCAATCCTTTCCACTAGCTTCCCTCGTTCTGGTAACAGTTACTCCCAGACTTTTTTTTTTGTTATGATGACATAAGTTACTTTTTTTTCATTTAAATAATCAACCTAGCATTTGTGTTATGTTCCCAGTTTGTTACCATGCTCCGTGCTATTGTTTTCTTGTTATTTCTATGAGTTTGTGCTGGACTTAACCATATGCATCTTCATGCATGCAGTGTTGCTTGGTGCCTTGAACGACCGTCTGCTGCTTGTGAATCCAACAGATATAAATCCAAGACAGAAAAAGGCTGTGGAAATAAGAAGCTGTCTAGTTGGTCTTCTTGAACCTCTTCTTATCGGATTTGCTACCATGCAGCAACACTTTACGCAAAAAATTGATCTTTCAGAAGTGCTATACCAAATAACATCGAGGTATTGTTTTTTGCTTGATTGCTGTGGTCATTTTTCAGTAAACAAGTGAGTTACTTCTGTTGTAGCATTTAGCAATCATGCACTGTCATTTGGTTGTTCATTCATGTTTTATGTTGCGTATTAAACTTTAAACCAGAGTATTTTTTTCGTAGTTTATGTATTTGACTGGATGTCCATGATTTACACATTTATGTTCTTATTCACTGCAGGTTTGATAGTCTGCGTGTTACTCCGAAGTCCCTGGATATATTATCTAAAGGACCCCCTGTCTGTGGAGACCTTGCTGTATCATTATCTCAAGCAGGACCTCAGTTTACACAAGTGAGCTTAACCTCCACCCATTTTTGTTTCCTTTATTGTTCTTCCATTGATCTAATACTTCATTGCAATTTATGGTAGATCATGCGCTGCAATTACGCAATCAAAGCTCTCCGGTTCTCTGCTGCTTTATCGATTTTGAAAGACGAGTTTCTGCGTTCCAGAGATTATCCTCAGTGCCCTCCGACCTCTCATCTGTTCCAGCGTTTCCGAGAGTTGGGCTACGCATGCATTAAGTACGGTCAGCTATCATTTCTAACTTGATCAACAAAAAAGATATCCTCTCCACTCATATGACTAAATTGCAAATACTGTTTCAATTTTTTTCCTGTATCACAAGATGTCATTACTTCTATACCAATAAAATGTAAATGTATTTTGGACGCCAGACACACTAGAGATATTGAGCTTTCAGAATAGGTGTCATCCTCCCTGAAAACATTGGCTGAATTGATCCTGTGATGTTCTATTACCCAGACTAACATTTTGTCCCAAACAAATACTGAAATCGCTTAGAGGTAGTAGACATCAGCTTGTATATGAAACTTCAAAGATTTCCCTGGCTTGGCTTCATATTCCACATAGGTACTCCAGACAGAATCCATACTAGTTAATTTTGCTTGAAAAGTTCTGACTAGTGGGCATGCCGGCCCAATCGCAAAAGTAGTAGCCATGTAGAATTTTTGTAGTCAAAGCAAAGTGATCTGTCGTGTTTGGATAGTGTGTTTTAGGGGAGATAGTATTTTTTATAGCAATCACATGTTGTGTATGCCCTTTGCTAATTAACATAACCTTAATGACTGCCTTCTTGCTCCTTAAATATCATTGGATAAATTTATGTTTTGTAAGGACTGTTCTTGTTTTCCTTATTTCCAATTTCCTAGGTGTAACATTCTACATGATTCAGAGCATAAACGTTTGTTGCATTCTTTTTCAGGTATGGTCAGTTTGACAGTGCAAAAGAAACATTTGAGGCTATTGCAGATCATGAGAGCATGCTAGATCTGTTTATATGTCACCTGAACCCTAGTGCCCTGCGACGCCTTGCACAAAAGTTGGAGGAATCTGGTACAGATCCTGAGCTGAGACGTTATCTTGAAAGAATACTGAGAGTTCGTTCAACTGGATGGACGCAAGGTGTCTTTGCCAATTTTGCTGCTGAAAGTATGGTGCCTAAAGGCCCGGAATGGGCAGGAGGGAACTGGGAGATCAAAACACCTACCAGCATGAAGAGTATACCTCAGTGGGAGCTTGCAGGAGAGGTCATGCCCTACATGAGAACAACTGATGCTGCTATCCCATCTGTTATTGCAGATCATATCGGTGTTTACTTGGGTGTGATGAAGGGCCGGGGTAATGTAGTGGAAGTAAGCGAAAAGAGCTTGGTTAAGGCTATGGCAGCGGCCAGTAGTGAGAATGCGCAACCGGCATCTTCTGAATTGGCACTGAAAAACAAAGCAAATGCTGCTGGTGATTCAGTTGGTGATAGTCTGGCCAGGCAGCTAGGGGTTCAAATTGCTTCTGCAGATGAGCAGGCCAAAGCAGCGGAGGAGTTTAAAAAGACTCTGTATGGTGTTGTTGATGCTGGAAGCAGTGATGAGGATGAGTCGACGTCGAAGACCAAAAGGATACAAATCAGGATACGTGATAAGCCAGCTGCACCTGCTGTTGATGTTAACAAACTGAAAGAGGCCACGAAACAGCTAGGTTTGATGGCTCCTCCGATCAGTAGGACAAGGTCGTTGTCTGGAACACCACAAGAATTTGGTCAGCCAGCAGGCCAAGCACCATCTGCTGCTCCAGCAATGCCGAGCGGTGCAGTTGATTTCTTTGGAACAAATACTTTGGTGGCGCCACCACAAGCGCCGACTGGCGACACGGGTCCTGTAATCGGAGGCCTGGGAGTGACGGCTGGACCTATTCCCGAGGACTTCTTCCAGAACACCGTTCCCTCACAGCAGCTTGCATCTCGACTGCCTCCTCCAGGAGCAATCCTCCAAAGAATGGCCAATCCTGAGTCTGGGATGAACGTCGGCAGACCGGTACCTACTCAAAACATGATGGGCAATGTTGGTCTTCCAGATGGTGGAGTGCCGCCACAGGGGTCACAGCAAGGCCAGTTCCCTCAGCAACAAGGCCAGTTCCCTCAGCAACAAGGCCAGTTCCCTCAGCAGCAAGGCATTCCTATGAACCCAATTGGCCTACCTGACGGTGGTGTACCCCCACAGAGCCAGGCTCTTCCTTCACAGCCACAGGGCTTTCAACCTGCTGTTCCTACTCCGTCGCAACCAATTGATCTCAGTGCCCTCGAGGGTCCAGGAGCGGCAAAGCAAGCTGCTCAGCCCCCAGCGCCTAAAGCCGTGCGTCCTGGCCAGGTACTCTACTCTACCTTTTGTTAGACACTTTATCTGATGGACTTGGCATTGCTTCAGCTGACACCCGTATCCGTGATTACAGGTACCCCGTGGCGCTCCTGCTGCAGAATGCTACAGGATGGGTCTTGCTCATCTTGAGCAGAATCAGCTCACGGATGCACTAAATTGTTTGGATGAAGCATTCTTGGCCCTTGCCAAGGACCAATCACGTGAAGCCGACATCAAAGCGCAGGCTACCATTTGTGCGCAGTACAAGATTGCCGTTTCATTGCTGCAGGTAATAATCTTTTAATCTGTCATCAAAGTTCAGGTTGCTCTCTGCTGCTGCTGCTTATTTTTTGCTTGAAATGAATTGTGCGTGCAGGAAATTGCTCGGCTGCAAAGAGTCCAGGGAGCTGGTACGCTGAGCGCCAAGGAGGAGATGGGCAGACTATCTCGACACCTGGCGTCCCTGCCCATCCAGGCCAAGCACCGGATCAACTGCATCCGGACCGCCATCAAGCGCAACATGGAGGTCCAGAACTTCGCCTATGCCAAACAGATGCTGGACCTGCTCTACTCCAAGGCGCCACCGACCAAGCAGGACGAGCTCAAGAGCCTCATCGACATGTGCGTCCAGCGGGGGCTCACCAACAAGTCCATCGACCCGTTCGAGGACCCCTCACAGTTCTGTGCCGTTACCCTCAGCCGCCTCTCCACCATCGGCCACGACGTCTGCGACCTCTGCGGCGCCAAGTTCTCCGCCCTCTCGGCCCCGGGCTGCGTCATCTGCGGCATGGGCAGCATCAAGCGGTCCGACGCCCTCGCTGGCGCCGGCCCTGTGGCCTCGCCCTTCGGCTAGAAATTTGTGCATGTCACCGTTTCTGTTCTGTTTGCCCGAGCCTCTGCTTTTTTGTATGTATTAGTGTGCAGTCAACATTCTTTGTTTTGTGCTGGGTTGTTGTAGCAATTGTGGTAGTAGCCTTGGAGATAGCATTCTGTGATCAATTTCTTTACATGATTCCACAGAAGATATGTAGGGCTTGCCCTAGCAGATAGAAGTTGTACGTACGGCATTTCCTATATTTTGTTCTTTTGCCTTTTGAAACTTCAGTTAATTTGCAATATTTGTGGTAATGAAGGTGAGGATTTCTTTCAAGCTTTGGTTAATTGTACAAGTTTTCAGGCCCTGACTGGCGTTGGGGCAAGTTGACATTGATACTTGCTGCAAGTTATTGTTCCTCTTGCCAATGGCTTAAGACATCTCATAAATGATGTGATTTCTTGGTGAAGGAAAGGCTGCGAGGTCGTGTTCCTGAAAATTCATGTTCCTTCTTGTCTTGGACTTAAAAAGTTCCTTAATGGCAAGTACTCCCCTCTGTAAAGTAATATAATAGGGAGTACCTGTTATGTGTGTCATCACTTTTCTTGGACTGCAAAGAAAGTCAAAATCTGGAATGATGACAATGGCAAGTCAGTTGAACAATGTTAAGTAGAGTAACTGTTATGTGTCATTTCTGGTAGTGTGGGGGCTGTGGCTTGTCACTGTTAACTGTGAATTTCTTTACTTTGGCTAGGAGGCACCCTTGGTGTATTCTAGTGTCAACGAGGCTGAGCTATGAGCTTGTATTCTAGTGTCAATGAGGCTGAGCTATGAGCTTGGTGTATTCTAGTGTCAACGAGGCTGAGCTATGACTCTTAACCGTGAAAGCCTGACAAAACAAATACATGGATCAATCAAAAGCCACCTTTCTGGCCACCTTTGTTGCTACACCTACAAGTTTGATGATGTGCCCTGACCTCGCACACCATCTAATCCGCTGGTTGCACCAACTTCATCAATGCGAGCCGGGAGCGTTGATATCGAATCATTTGGCCGCTGGAATTGATGAAGTAGGTAATTCGCAAAAAATAAAAAAATAAAATTGATGAAGCAGGTGCGAGATTAGGGCACATGAATATCCTTTTTGACGAAATTTCATTGATGAAGAAGGAAAGTTCATAACAAAAAAGGAAAAAGATGAAGAAAACTCCGGCTGATGGAAGCTGGCATAGATAACTAGCAACTAGATGGTGAAAAAACTTAAGAGGGGGAGGGGGGGGGGGGGGGGGGGTCGAAGATCCTTTCCTATTGATGCATGCGGGCCGCCGACCATCATTTGGCCACGTTCATAATGCGATTGACCACCTGTTCCACCGAGCAGCACGGTGTTGAAGACATGTTTGTTGTGTTCCTTCATGTCAATCCAGAAGATGATCCCCATCGCCGCCTTCCATGCCGGCCTGTCCCTGGGAGGAAGCACCCACGGATGCACCCGTCAACGGCAACTTAATGCCTGGAATTGGGACCCCAACTTGGGTGAGATGGATGAACGCTGCCTTAGAGAACGGGTTTTTTGTTTAGGATAAGACATTTTTTTATGCGATGATTGCTAGCCCCGGCCTGCTTTCTACAGGGTCTTTTGGCAGATCCTAAAACCCAAATTGACTGCATTTTCACGATTTCTTCAATCTAACTGTGAATCTCTCATGTCTTAACCATGCCTTAATTGTGCTCCTCCCAAAGGGCTCTGCGGCCAATTTGTCGAATGCGTTCCCGTCCCATATCCTTGCAAAACTGCCCCGTAAAAGTCTTAGTGGAGGGGAACCTAAGCATTCGTTGCTTGTGGTTCTCAGAGAAGAAGGTGATACATTCGTTGTCGTGGGACCATTCGTTGTTCTCCTCCCTCTCCAACGGAGATTATCACAATCCAAGTGTGTGAACTTCAGATTACATCTTCATCTCCATCGCTTTCGGTTGTCTCTTAACCCTAGCTTTAATTGTTGTTCTACTTGCTTGTGTGTTTCCTTGCTTAGCTTGCTAGCTTGTTGTAACGCATCATATAGGGTTTTATCACCTAGATGCAATTCTAGAGAACTTATACTTTCGCACTAGCCTCTAAAAGGAACTAAGAAAATAATTTAATTTGGTAGTCACCTATTCAGCCCCTCTAGTCAACATTATCGGCATCTTTGATCATTCACTTCTCTTCACGCTAGTTGTGATATTGTATTCAAAAAGCAAGAAAAAATGGAATATATTCAGGTGGGTAGTCTCCCCCCCGTCACAGATAGTTTCAAAAAAAGAAGTTACAACAAACTGAGAAAGGGATGCCGTTGCTTTTACATTCATGCTTTTCACTTGGTTTTGGTTTATTAATTTGCAGGTTAAGGGCCTCTTTGATTCATAGGAAAAGTGGAGGAAGAATATAAGAATAAAAAACATTCCTATGGTGATACTATTCATCCATTTGATTCAAGCCACTTAAACCTCTTTTTTACGTTCTATGCACAAAGAACAAGGCAAATGTTATGAGTAGCGTAAATAATAACTTCATCTTGCCTTTGCAAATGTTTAAACCTTAATTTGACCATAGTATTTTAGATTCATTTTTTTTCCTATTCCCACGAATCTAAAACCCAATCCTGCTATGTTTTTACAAGAAGAAATTACACATGTAATCCTACCTTATTCATGTGTTTTTTAAATCATGCCAATAAAAGAGGTCCTAAAGGGGAACGGACCAACCAACACTTTCATATGTTTGATACATTTTCTTATCAAAGAGAAGTTCTAAACAATCCTATGGACTTGCATGAATGACCGTGGACCTGTTGGCTGCGACTAAGCCGGGTGCAGCGGCCTCGTGGCTGTTCATCGCGGTCGGTGGCCGCGGCCATGTTGGCACCCACACCATCCCATCGGTGGGGCCTGAGATGAAGGTCACCAGGGCGGCGGCCCGAGTCGGGTCTGGCTCCTACCTCTCCCATCAATGGGGATCATACGGAGGTGTGGTGGAGACTGGAATCACGCAGCGACGACCCTCTCCAGTTTCTGGCATTTTCTCATGTGGCGTGGATGGGCTTTGGGCTCTCTTAGCGCCGGGGATTGGGCTAGCGAGTAGTCGCAAGTTGATAGAGATTGCTGGCAGTGACGGTTTCGCGATGGTAAGTATGCGTTTACTCTGGGTGGAAACGCACGATCTCGCCTTTCCAGCTCGATCATGCATTATCGACGAGTGTGCGTCGTGACCTTTATGAAGGTGTTGGTTCAAAGCTCCGCTTCAAGGATGAAAGGGCAGTAGCGCGCGCAGAAGAGCTTATAAAAATGGTATACAAATATTTTAAAAATAGTTTCATAGGTGGACACACACACACACACACATTTATCATAGTAGGACGGTGATTGTACGGTTCCTCTAGTTCTAAGACGCATGAGATTTGTTTGTCTTGATCAATGTTTGAAAAGTTAGTGAAAAAAGTTGCACCTTCATCATAGCGAACCAGAAAAGTACATTTAGGTGAAAATGTGTAAGAGTTACACTTTCCATAATCTATTTAGACAAAAGAATAATCTTGGTCAAATTAGATGTCCAAATACTCTTGTTTGTAAAAAGATGCCCCCCCTTGTCGCAAACAAAGTTAGGACGATGCTCCTCCATTATTGCCGTGTTTGACTCAGTTACCCTTGGAGTGTTGCCTTCTTTATTATCACCAACTTGCCGGTAGCTGCGCCATGTTCGTTGCCACAAACAAATTAAACTCAACTACAAATCATTGGCTTATAGCTGTTACAAGTCAGAGCAATGATGCAACCGTCTGGTAAGACCAGCATTCATTATTTATGCAAGTCTAAGCTCTAGAAGCTCGTACGTTCTCTCGTAAAGGCGCGTGAGGATTACCGCAGCTTGGATCGGGATCTGATGGTCGCATCGATAGCAGGGCAGGTATGTACACAACTACACACTCGCATCTACCTATAACTTTACTGAAACTAGTGTTCAGTAAGTACGTGTATGTATTTGTGAGCCTGAAATGCTAGCTTCAAATCAGAGCTGGTGGTTGGATCGACATTCGACTGCCGAGAAATTTTACACTACCGGGAAGTAGCAGCTGAGTAATCCATCGCAGTGGTAGGCAGGTATGGATACTAGCTAGTCCTGACTCGGCATACGTCCAAATCCCGTCGGGATAGACCTATGCCGCCGGCCGCCGTCGGGATAGACCTATGCCGACGGCCGCCGTCGGCATAGACCCGTTGGCATCGTATACATCGGCGTACCTGGGCCTGCCGTCGGCATAGAAAAGCCGTCGGCATAGGTACCTGTGCCGACGGTGTACGTACGGCCGTCGGCACAGATTGGCCGTCGGCAAACTCGTTCGTATGACGGCGGCAGACGGCGCCGTCGTCAAGTTACGCCCAATAAAAACGCGCCACGTGTCAGCACTATAAGGACGGCTAAGCCGTCGGCATATGTTCAAATCTATGCCGACGCCTAAGCCGTCGGCATAGTGCTGACACGTGGCAAACGCTGGCATTCCCTGGCATCAGCATAAGCCGTCGGCATAGATTTGAATATATGCCGACGGCCAGGCCGTCGGCATATACTGGTGCCAGGGAGTATAGTTGGGCGACACGTGGCACCTATGCCGACGGCTATACATTTAAGCGTCATAGGTGCCACGTGTCGCCCACTGGTGCTTCGGCGAGATGGCTATGCCGACGGCAAAGCCATCGGCATAGATGCTGCCTATTTTTTTTTCTGATTTCTGTTTGAATTCATTTTAAATTCACAGCACATATACATATATTCAAATTCACAGCACATATACATATAACATCATCATCACAATAACATCATCATCATCACAATAACATCATCATCACAATAAGTATCGTCATCACATAAGTATCATCATCATCATCACAAGTCCTACGAGAAGCACACAAGTCCTACGAGCATACAAAGGGCTTAAGCCCTACGAGGTCCACTACCAAGGTCCTCACCGCCCAAACGGCCAAAGCCCAGGTCCTCACTGCTTGCGGCAGCGCTACCGCCAGGACCGGCACCGCCACCGCTACCGCTACCGCCACCGCCACCTCGGTGGATCGGAGTGACCGGGCTCCGTGACGTGGGAGTGATGCCATCATTGGCACTACCACCAACGGATGATCCATCGGTTCCCTGGATGTTCGAAAAGACATGTTAAGGGGATATATGATTGTGTTGAATAAACGGTAAGCAATGGTTGATGAGTTTGGGGATGTACTAACCGGAGTCTTCATGTTCTGTGTCAGAAACTCCTCAAAGGTAAGGAGCACTGGTGCAGGTCCAGCAGGTGATGGTGGTGGTTCCATTACAGGAACCGTGCCGGCCGCCATGCTCTCAAAAACGCGCTGCATGTGAATTGACCAAGCAAACACGAAGGTCAGAAGAAATGAAAGTGCAAATATGGAAGTGAAATGAAAGAGGCTAAACTAACCGTCATCATGCGACTGCTGTGCTCCTGGACTGCTGCAACTCTCGCCTGCCACGCCATGGTCACCTGGCGTGTGTACTCCATGTAGGCTTACGATATGACATGATGAACTCATAAAACATCTCAATGCGGAAAATAAAGTGAGCAAAAAGGAAGATAAGAGGGAAAATACTTACGCTGGTTTGCTGGGCTAGGAGGGAGTGTGACTGTGCACTGGTCGTGCTCGTGCGCTGGCTCAGGCTCGGGTCGGTAGCTCGGAGCCGTGTGAAGGAGATAGAAGGAGTACACACGGCATCCAGAACCGCCTGCCGACCATGAAGCTTCGACCCTATGCCCACCACCGCCCCCTCGTCCATAGCCTGCTTTAAGGGGTCAGGTGTGCCAGGATTTACCTTCAGATACACCTCCTCGTAGGCCTTCAGGTTTTCCTCGCTCTTGCCATAGTAGTCGCCCTTGCCCTCCTTGGACTTATTCCGCGTATGGACGATCTGCCACGCCTCTATGTCAGAGAGCGTCCGCTTCAGTTTCTCCTCCTGCACCACCAAACAGAGGTTAGTGATACATAAGAAAGTGACGGTAAATAGAAGAAGAAGAATGTTTCATGTAAATAGATATACCTGAACTTTCTTGTGGCTAAAGTGGTTCCGGTTTCCCTGACCATGTGTTCCGTCGGTCCCTCGGTTAGCCCGGTTTTTCTTGCTCTTAGCAGCCCACTCTGCATCCTGACCGAGCCACAGATCCACCAATGCCGCCCATCCATCGTCCATTCCATAACACCAAGCAGGACACACCTACATAATGAAAGCATAATGGCATGTCAACACGAAATGATGAAATTTAGCACAAACGCCAGAATGAAAAGTCTGTTATACTTACGGCCAAGTACTCCTCCCTCTCCAAGGTAACATGCATCCTCCGCGCGTCTTCCTTGGTCATCTTCGTCTCAAGAGCGTCGTGATGATATTGCGAGATGGCCACCCAGTGCACCTCGTACTGCATCTGACGGGCCTTCTTCCTCGCTTGGCGCAGCACGATCTCGTCGGCAGTGGACTTGTGCTCCTCAAGAACTCGATAGTATTTCTACAATCATTCAGAAAACCAGAATGGAAGAAGCCATGAGTTAAATGTTGGAAATATGCCCTAGAGGCAATAATAAATTGGTTATTATTATATTTCCTTGTTCATGATAATCGTTTATTATCCATGCTATAATTGTATTGATTGGAAACTCAAATACATGTGTGGGTACATAGACAACACTGTGTCCCTAGTAAGTCTCTAGTTGACTAGCTCGTTGATCAAAGATGGTTAATGTTTCCTAGCCATTGACATGAGATGTCATTTGATAACGGGATCACATCATTAGGAGAATGATGTGATGGACAAGACCCAAACTAAGAACGTAGCATTTGATCGTGTCAGTTTATTGCTATTGTTTTCCGCATGTCAAGTATCTGTTCCTATGACCATGAGATCATGCAACTCCCTGACATCGGAGGAGTACCTTGTGTGTATCAAACGTCGCAACGTAACTGGGTGACTATAAAGGTGCTCTACAGGTATCTCCGAGGGTGTCTGTTGGGTTGGCATGGATCAAGACTGGGATTTGTTACTCTGTGTGACGGAGAGGTATCTCAGGGCCCACTCGGTAATACAACATCACAATGAGCCTTGCAAGCAATGTGACTAAAGTGTTAGCCACGAGATCTTGTATTACGGAACGAGTAAAGAGACTTGCCGGTAACGAGATTGAACTAGGTATAGAGATACCGACGATCGAATCTCGGGCAAGTAACATACCGAAGAACAAAGGGAACAGCATACGGGATTAACTGAATCCTTGACATAGAGGTTCGACCGATAGAAGATCTTCGTAGAATATGTAGGAGCCAATATGGGCATCCAGGTTCCGCTATTGGTTAGTGGCCGTAGAGGTGTCTCGGTCATGTCTACATAGTTCTCGAACCCGCAGGGTCTACACACTTAAACGTTTGGTGACGATTAGTATAGTTGAGTTATTATGTTGGTGACCGAAGGTTGTTCGGAGTCCCGGATAAGATCCCGGACATGACGAGGATCTCCGGAATAGTCCGGAGGTAAATGTTGATATATGTGATAATAGTGTTTTGATCTCCGGAAGGGTTCCGGAATTCGCCGGAAGAAGTTTCGGATGTTTACCGAAGTGTTCGGGTGCGAGAACACTTTATATGGGCCAAGGGATAAAAGCCCACGAGGTATTTGAAAGTGCAAAAGTAGTTTTGCTGCCGCGTAAGCGGTACTACCGCTTGTGTGAAGCGGTACTACCGCCCGAGCGGTACTACCGCTTGTGTGAAGCGGTACTACCGCCCAAGCGGTACTACCGCTTGTGTGAAGCGGTACTACCGCTTGTGCGCGGTACTGCAGGGATCCGAATTGGACTCTTTCCCTGCGGGCCAAACCGACCTTGTGCGGGCAAAACCGACCTGGAGGAGGCTTTTACTCCAAGTTTAGACCCCAAGGCTCAACATATATATAGAGGGGCAGGGCTAGCACACGGGACAGATCAAGATTTCCCCAAGCCGTGTGCGGCAACCCTAACCCTCTAGTTCCTCCGTCATAATCTCCGTAGCGCTTGGCGAAGCCCTGCAGAGATTGTTCCTCACCACCATCACCACGCCGTCGTGCTGCTGGAACTCAACCACTACTTCACCATCGCTCGCTGGATCGAGGAGGTGAAGGCGTCATCAAGCCGTACGTGTGTTGAACGCGGAGGTGCCGTCCGTTCGGCGCTAGTTCGTGATCGGATCGAGGGACGACTTGCGATTTGGATCGCGGAGACGTTCGACTACATCAACCGCGTTTCTTAAACGCTTCTGCTTAGCGATCTACAAGGGTATGTAGATTCACTCTCCCTCTCGTAGATGCTCATCACCATGGATAGATCTTGTATGTGCGTAGGAAATTTTTTTGTTTCCCATGCAACGTTCCCCAACAGTGGCATCTGAGCTAGGTCTATGCGTAGATGAGATCTCGAGTAGAACACAAACGAGTTGTGGGCGTGGGTGTATACATATTGCTTGCCGTTACTAGTTGATACTTGATTCGGCAGTATTGTGAGATGAAGCGGCCCGGACCGACATTACGCGTACACTTACGCGAGACAGGTTCCTTCAACTGACATGTAATTTTGTTGCATAAAGATGGCTAGCGGGTGTCTGTCTCTCTCACTTTAGTTGAATCGATTTCAATGAAGAGGGTTCTTTTAGAAGATCAAAAAGCAATCACTACACCACGTTGTGGTTTTGCGTAGGTAAGAACGGTTCTTGCAAACCCGTAGCAGCCACGTAAAATTTGCAACAACAATTAGAGGACGTCTAACTTGTTTTTGCAGGGTATGTTGTGATGTGATATGGCCAATTACATGACGAGATATATGTGATGTATGAGATGATCATGTGTTGTATAGAATATCACGACTTGCATGTCGATGAGTACGGCAACTGGCAGGAGCCATAGAGTTGTCTTTAATTATTGTATGACCTGCGTGTCAATCATTAAGCGCTATGTAATGCTTTACTTTATCGCTAAACGTTAGCAATAGTCGTGGAAGCAACAGTCGGCGCGACAACCTTATGGCGACACGTTGATGGAGATCAAGATGATGGAGATCATGGTGTCATGCCGGTGACGATGGAGATCATGCCGGTGCTTTGGAGATGGAGATCAAAAGCACAAGTTCATGGCCATATCATGTCACTTATGATTTGCATGTGATGTTAATCCTTTTATGCATCTTATTTTGCTTAGGACGACGGTAGCATTATAAGGTGATCCCTCACTTAAATTTCAAGATAAATTGTGTTCTCCCCGAGTGTGCACCGTTGCGAAAGTTCGTCGTTTCGAGACACGCCGTGATGATCGGGTGTGATAGACTCCACGTTCACATACAACGGGTGCAAGCCATGTTGCACACGCGGAACACTTGGGTTAAACTTGACGAGCCTAGCATGTACAGACATGGCCTCGGAACACAAGAGACCGAATGGTCGAACATGAGTCATATAGTAGATATGATCAACATGAAGATGTTCACCATTGAAACCACCTCAACTCACGTGATGATCGGACTTGAGTTGGTGGATTTGGATCATGTTACACTCGAATGACCGGAGGGATGTCAATTTGAGTGGGAGTTTTTAAGTAATATGATTAACTAAACTCATTATCTTGAAACAATAGTCTAAGTTGTCTTTGCTATATTTATGTTGTAGATCATGGCTCGCGCAGTAGCACCCCTGAATTTTAATGCGTTCCTAGAGAAAGCTAAGTTGAAAGATGATGGAAGTAACTTTGTGGACTGGGCCCGTAATCTAAGGATTATCCTTACGGCTTCCCAGAAGGCTTATGTCCTTGATGCACCGCTTGGTGATCCACCCGCTCCAGTTG
Source organism: Elymus sibiricus (assembly GCA_039707655.1). Taxonomy (NCBI): domain Eukaryota; kingdom Viridiplantae; phylum Streptophyta; class Magnoliopsida; order Poales; family Poaceae; genus Elymus; species Elymus sibiricus. The sequence goes on from CM077676.1 coordinate 29,301,748, forward strand.
AGTCTCTAGACGTTGTGAACGCCTGGCAGGCTCGTTCTGATGATTACTCAATAGTTCAATGTGCATTATTGTATGGCTTAGAACCGGGACTTCAAAGACGTTTTGAACGTCATGGAGCATATGAGATGTTCCAGGAGTTGAAGTTTATCTTTCAGAAGAATGCCCGGATCGAGAGATATGAGATCTCCGATAAGTTCTATGCTTGCAAGATGGAGGAGAACGGCACTATCAGTGATCACATACTCAGAATGTCTGGGTACTCCACCCGTCTGGCTGAATTGGGGATGCCCCTTCCGCCAGAGGCTATCACTGACAGAGTTCTTCAATCATTGCCACCTAGCTACAAGAGCTTCGTGTTGAACTATAACATGCACGGGATGAACAAGTCAGTCGCCGAGCTGTTTGCGATGCTGAAAGCCGCTGAGTCTGAAATTCAGAAGGAGCATCAAGTGTTGATGGTCAATAGAACCACTAGTTTCAAGAAAAATGGCAAGGGTAAGAAGGGTAAATCCAAGAAGGGTGGCAAAGCAGTTGCTACTCCCGTGAAGAAACCCAAGGCTGGACCCAAACCAGAAACTGAGTGCTTTCATTGCAAGGGAACTGGACACTGGAAGCGGAACTGCCCCAAGTATTTGGCTGACAAGAAGGCGGCCAACAACAAACAAGGTATATATGATATACATGTTATTGATATGTTCCTTACCAACCCTCGTTGTAGTGCCTGGGTATTTGATACCGGTGCGGTTGCTCATATTTGCAACTCTAAACAGGAACTGCGGAATAGACGGAGGCTGGCAAAGGACGAAGTGACGATGCACGTGGGAAATGGTTCCAAGGTTGATGTGATCGCCGTCGGCACGCTCGCTCTTCGATTACCGTCGGGATTAGTGATGAACCTAAATAAGTGTTATTTGGTGCCTGCGTTAAGCATGAACATTATATCTGGATCTTGTTTATTGCGAGACGGTTACTCGTTTAAATCAGAGAATAATGGTTGTTCTATTTATATGAGTAATATCTTTTATGGTCATGCACCCAATGTGAGGGGTTTATTCTTATTGAATCTCGATAGTAATGATACACATGTTCATAACATTGATGCCAAAAGATGTAGAATTGATAATGATAATACCACTTTCTTGTGGCACTGCCGTTTAGGTCATATTGGCGTAAAACGCATGAGAAAGCTCCATGCTGATGGACTTTTGGAGTCACTTGATTTTGAATCACTTGACACATGTGAGCCATGCCTCATGGGCAAGATGACTAAAACACCGTTCTCTGGAACAATGGAACGGGCAAGTGACTTGTTGGAAATCATACATACTGATGTGTGCGGTCCGATGAGTATTGAGGCGCGCGGTGGTTATCGTTACTTTCTCACCTTCACTGATGACTTAAGTAGATATGGGTATATTTACTTAATGAAACACAAGTCTGAAACATTTGAAAAGTTCAAACAATTTCAGAGTGAAGTTGAGAATCATCGTAACAAGAAGATTAAATTCCTACGATCTGATCGAGGAGGAGAATATCTGAGTTATGAGTTTGGCAGTCACTTAAGACAGTGTGGAATTGTTTCACAATTGACACCGCCTGGAACACCACAGCGTAATGGTGTGTCCGAACGTCGTAATCGAACCTTATTGGATATGGTGCGATCTATGATGTCTCTTGCCGATTTGCCACTATCATTTTGGGGTTATGCATTAGAGACAGCTGCATTCACTTTAAATAGGGCACCATCGAAATCCGTTGAGACGACGCCATATGAACTTTGGTTTGGCAAGAAGCCAAAGCTGTCGTTTCTTAAAGTTTGGGGATGTGATGCTTATGTCAAAAAGCTTCAGCCTGAAAAGCTGGAACCCAAAGCGGAGAAATGCGTCTTCATAGGATACCCAAAAGAGACAGTTGGGTATACCTTCTACCTCAGATCCGAAGGCAAAGTGTTTGTCGCTAAAAACGGAACATTTCTTGAGAAAGAGTTTCTCTCGAAAGAATTGAGTGAGAGGAAGATAGAACTTGATGAGGTTGTTGAACCTTTACTTCAACCTGAGAGTAGCGCAACGCAGAAAATTGTTTCTGTGCAGCCTACATTAGCTGAAGAGGAAGTTAATGATGATGATCATGAAGCTTTGGATCAAGTTGCTATCGAACCTCGTAGGTCGACAAGGACGCGTACTGCTCCTGAGTGGTACGGCAACCCTGTCTTAGAGGTCATGTTGTTAGACAACGATGAACCTACGAGCTATGGAGAAGCGATGATGGGCCCGGATTCCGAGAAGTGGTTAGAGGCCATGAAATCCGAGATGGGATCCATGTATGAAAACAAAGTATGGACTTTGGAAGTATTACCTGAAGGGTGTAAGGCCATTCAGAACAAATGGATCTTTAAGAGGAAGACGGACACGGACGGTAATGTCACCGTCTATAAAGCTCGACTTGTGGCAAAGGGTTTTTCACAAGTTCAAGGAGTTGACTACGATGAGACCTTCTCACCCGTAGCGATGCTTAAGTCCGTCAGAATCATGTTAGCAATAGCTGCCTTTTTCGATTATGAAATTTGGCAGATGGATGTCAAAACAGCGTTCCTTAACGGTTACCTTAAGGAAGAGTTGTATATGATGCAACCAGAAGGTTTTGTCGATCCAGAGAATGCTGACAAAGTTTGCAAACTCCAGCGATCCATTTATGGACTGGTGCAAGCATCTCGGAGTTGGAATCTTCGTTTTGATGAGGTAATCAAAGCATTCGAGTTTATACAAGTTTACGGAGAAGCTTGTATTTACAAGAAAGTGAGTGGGAGCTCTATAGCGTTTCTAATATTATATGTGGATGACATATTACTGATTGGAAACAATATAGAAATGCTGGAAAGCATAAAGGAATATTTGAACAAGAGTTTTTCAATGAAGGACCTAGGAGAAGCTGCTTTCATATTAGGCATCAAGATCTATAGAGATAGATCGAGACGTTTGATAGGACTTTCACAAAGCACATACCTTGACAAAGTTTTGAAGAAGTTCAAAATGGATCAGTCCAAGAAGGGGTTCTTGCCTGTATTGCAAGGTGTGAAGTTGAGTAAGACTCAATGCCCAGTGACTGCAGAAGATAGAGAAAAGATGAGTGTCATCCCCTATGCTTCGGCCATAGGCTCTATCATGTATGCAATGCTGTGCACAAGACCCGATGTCAGCCTTGCCATAAGTATGGTCGGAAGGTTTCAAAGTGATCCAGGAATGGAACAATGGACGGCGGTCAAGAATATCCTGAAGTACCTGAAAAGGACTAAGGACATGTTTCTCGTTTATGGAGGTGATCAAGAGCTCGTCGTAAAGGGTTACGTCGATGCAAGCTTTGACACTGATCCGGATGACTCTAAGTCGCAAACCGGATACGTATTTATTCTTAATGGGGGTGCGGTTAGCTGGTGCAGTTCCAAGCAAAGCGTGGTAGCAGATTTTACATGCGAAGCGGAGTACATCGCTACCTCGGAGGCGGCGAAGGAAGGTGTCTGGATGAAGGAGTTCATGACAGATCTTGGAGTAGTGCCTGGTGCACTTAACCCAATGACTCTGTTTTGTGATAATACTGGTGCCATTGCTCTAGCCAAGGAACCAAGATTTCACAAGAGGACCAGACACATCAAGCGACGTTTCAATTCCATCCGCGATTACATCAAGGAGGACGACATAAATATTTGCAAAGTACACACGGATCTAAATGTTGCAGATCCGATGACTAAACCTCTTCCAAGGGCTAAACATGAACAACACCAGAACTGCATGGGTGTTCGATTCATTACAATGTAAATCACATAGTGATGTGAACTGGATTATTGACTCTAGTGCAAGTGGGAGACTGTTGGAAATATGCCCTAGAGGCAATAATAAATTGGTTATTATTATATTTCCTTGTTCATGATAATCGTTTATTATCCATGCTATAATTGTATTGATTGGAAACTCAAATACATGTGTGGGTACATAGACAACACTGTGTCCCTAGTAAGTCTCTAGTTGACTAGCTCGTTGATCAAAGATGGTTAATGTTTCCTAGCCATTGACATGAGATGTCATTTGATAACGGGATCACATCATTAGGAGAATGATGTGATGGACAAGACCCAAACTAAGAACGTAGCATTTGATCGTGTCAGTTTATTGCTATTGTTTTCTGCATGTCAAGTATCTGTTCCTATGACCATGAGATCATGCAACTCCCTGACATCGGAGGAGTACCTTGTGTGTATCAAACGTCGCAACGTAACTGGGTGACTATAAAGGTGCTCTACAGGTATCTCCGAGGGTGTCTGTTGGGTTGGCATGGATCAAGACTGGGATTTGTTACTCTGTGTGACGGAGAGGTATCTCAGGGCCCACTCGGTAATACAACATCACAATGAGCCTTGCAAGCAATGTGACTAAAGTGTTAGCCACGAGATCTTGTATTACGGAACGAGTAAAGAGACTTGCCGGTAACGAGATTGAACTAGGTATAGAGATACCGACGATCGAATCTCGGGCAAGTAACATACCGAAGAACAAAGGGAACAACATACGGGATTAACTGAATCCTTGACATAGAGGTTCGACCGATAGAAGATCTTCGTAGAATATGTAGGAGCCAATATGGGCATCCAGGTCCCGCTATTGGTTATTGGCCGTAGAGGTGTCTCGGTCATGTCTACATAGTTCTCGAACCCGCAGGGTCTACACACTTAAACGTTTGGTGACGATTAGTATAGTTGAGTTATTATGTTGGTGACCGAAGGTTGTTCGGAGTCCCGGATAAGATCCCGGACATGACGAGGATCTCCGGAATAGTCCGGAGGTAAATTTTGATATATGTGATAATAGTGTTTTGATCTCCGGAAGGGTTCCGGAATTCGCCGGAAGAAGTTTCGGATGTTTACCGAAGTGTTCGGGTGCGAGAACACTTTATATGGGCCAAGGGATAAAAGCCCACGAGGTATTTGAAAGTGCAAAAGTAGTTTTGCTGCCGCGTAAGCGGTACTACCGCTTGTGTGAAGCGGTACTACCGCCCGAGCGGTACTACCGCTTGTGTGAAGCGGTACTACCGCCCAAGCGGTACTACCGCTTGTGTGAAGCGGTACTACCGCTTGTGCGCGGTACTGCAGGGATCCGAGTTGGACTCTTTCCCTGCGGGCCAAACCGACCTTGTGCGGGCAAAACCGACCTGGAGGAGGCTTTTACTCCAAGTTTAGACCCCAAGGCTCAACATATATATAGAGGGGCAGGGCTAGCACACGGGACAGATCAAGATTTCCCCAAGCCGTGTGCGGCAACCCTAACCCTCTAGTTCCTCCGTCATAATCTCCGTAGCGCTTGGCGAAGCCCTGCAGAGATTGTTCCTCACCACCATCACCACGCCGTCGTGCTGCTGGAACTCAACCACTACTTCACCATCGCTCGCTGGATCGAGGAGGTGAAGGCGTCATCAAGCCGTACGTGTGTTGAACGCGGAGGTGCCGTCCGTTCGGCGCTAGTTCGTGATCGGATCGAGGGACGACTTGCGATTTGGATCGCGGAGACGTTCGACTACATCAACCGCGTTTCTTAAACGCTTCCGCTTAGCGATCTACAAGGGTATGTAGATTCACTCTCCCTCTCGTAGATGCTCATCACCATGGATAGATCTTGTATGTGCGTAGGAAATTTTTTTGTTTCCCATGCAACGTTCCCCAACATTAAACCATTCGATGATAAACTACGAACGAAACTCAAGACTCGTGCTTCTGAAGAGAACTTACCCAAAAATTTGTGATCACGGCCTTAGCATACGTGGTATGGTCCGGGTGGGGGGCCGCTTCCCAGTGGTCCCAGCTCGTGGCCAAAACCCGGTGCTCAGGCTACCTGTTTGGATCCGGACAGAACAGCCCCGGCCAGTGTTCCTTCAGCAAAACGGTGATGACGCCGTTTGGAAGACGGGCCCCTTTAGGAATTATCCAGTTGCTGCAAAAGATAGAAAGAATGAAAATATGATCATGTGTACAATCAAAAGAATGAAAATATTAGCATGTGTACAAGCAAAAGACTTAAATTATGATTAAGTGGCACTTACTCTTTCCCCTTGGGCTCAATGAGCCACTTCTGCTCCTTGGTAGTAGGAAGGGGAGGGAGCTTTGCATTACCACGCAACCACCCCTTGTTGTGGGCAACCCCCTCGCTGCCACCACCATCCTCCCCGCCACCACCATCCTCCTCCTCCTCGTCCCCCTCCCCAACCTCCTCCTCCTCCTCCTCCTCCTGAACCTCCTCCTCCTCGCGAACCTCCTCCTCCTCGGCAGAGGGTACCTCAGTAGAGGAGGGCCTCGAAGAGGACACCCCTAAGTCGGTGAGGGAGCGCTGTTTCTGGCCCCGACCCTGTCCTCCTCCAGGGGCTCTCCCCCCACCCCCTCCACCTCTAGGGGCACCTCTCCCTCGACCTACCTGTGAGGAGTCATCCTCAAGTAGTCGGGGGGGAAGAGTATGGGGTCGACCACTCCGACTAGTCATCGTGGTGAGCTTCGATAGGAAACCCGTGCCGTCGGCCTTCCCCTTGCCCATGTTTAGCGAACCTGCATTGAAAAGAGAATAAACAATTAGTACATTAATAATGGAGAAAAAAGCATAATAATAACGAATAAAAAACACATTAATAAATAAGCATAAAAAGGCATATTAACAAACCATAGAAAAAAAGACATGAAACGTACATCTGCTAGAACCCATACGAATCATCACTGTTGTAACCGATTTCTCGATCGGTCTCATCATCAGTATCACGCATATCATCTTCGTTGTCTGACGGAGGTGGAGGCTCTTCCTCGTCGTCAATGTCTTCGTTTAACTTTTCTAGCATAAGTATGTCATTTTCATTAACAATGGTCTCACCATCATTCCGTCCATCGTCATCGTTTGGATCCACTTCATCATCACCCAAGGCGTCAGCGTCATCGTTTCTGACCACATCATCATCAGGTTGCTCTTGATAGAACACTCCCTCGTATGTCATGGGGTTAATGTTGTAGTAATCGTCATCGGCGGGATGATCATGGATTAAAAACGGAGGAGGAGATGGATTTGTAGCTCACCCTCGGCTGTAGAGGATGAAGTCGAACAGCGGCGGGATGATCAGGGACCAATAGCTCCGACGACGATGACTCCACGGAGATGCAACACAAGAAAGTCTGTAAATTCTAACAAGATAGAGTGAACAATTTAGATCATCATGATATTTCAAATCCTTACTTTTCTCAAGTGTCAAACTTTTTTCTTCACATTCATACAACAGTAAATATAGTACCAACAAAAGAAATAATTTAAACAACAAAGTATTTATAGTACCAACACATTCATACAATAGTAAATATTGATAGTACCAACATATATGCAATAACAACAATAGAGTCATTTCTTCCATCAATCTAACAATTTACCTAGCACCATCAACAATCAATCCATCTAACAACATCCATTCATCCATTCATCTAGCATCATCTAACAAACATTAACAATCAACTAACAACATCAACAATCAATAGGCGAAAAAAATTAACCTACCATCATCTCTTCATCTAACAGCATCAACAATCAAATTTTTATCTTCAATTTTTTTAGCAAGATCATCATGATGAAGTAACCACTTATCATGATCCAAATTTTAACATCCGTCTATCTATCTACTTCACAAAACATCTATCCATGGATCAGTTGCAATGCAAGGCACTTTGCTAGTTAGTACTACTATCTAAAAAAATCTACTGAGTTCTTTTCTAATTTTTTTTACTTAGTTCTTTTCTAAAAAAATTCACTTACTACTACTTACTACTTACAAATGGGCTACAAATAGCTATCCAACCATATCATCATCTATTTATACAGCCAAGTGGTGATCAATTTTGACGGTCAATTTTTTTTTTGCAAGAAATGGGCTCACCTTCTCTGTAGCCGAAGAGGAGGAGGTGTGCAGGGGAGGTCGAGGCGCTGCCAGGGGAGGTCGAGGGACCCCGCCGTCCACCACCACCGAGCGGTGCAGCCCGGGCGGACAGGGCGGGGCCGGTGGCGTTGGCGGCCGGTGGGCAGGGACAGAGAGAGGACGGCGGGACGGAGAGGGTGGTGGCGGCGGCGGCGGGTCGGCCTGGAGAGGGTGGCGGCGGCGTCGGGTCGGCCTAGATCCAGAGCGGGCGTGGGCGGCGGCGGCGGGACGAGGAGGGGGCGACCGCGGCGTTGGTGGTGGCGACGGCTGCGGCGGGACGAGGAGGGGGCGGCCGCGGCGGTGGTGGTGGCGACGGCTGCGGTGGGACGAGGAGGGGGCGGCCGCGGCGGTGGTGGTGGCGACGGCGGCGCGCGCAGAGAGGGTGGCGGCGGCGACTGGGGTCGAGAGAGAGAGATGGGATCGGGTCGAGAGAGACATAGTGAGTGGAGGAGGAGGCCCGCGAGTGGATAAGGGGGGCTATGCCGACGGCAAAGCCGTCGGCATACCTTTGGCCACGTCATCGATCCGCGGCACGTGCCACGCTATCGATCCGTGACATAGATATGCTGACGGCTTTGCTATGTATTATTTGTTTTTATTTTTTTCTAAATTGAAATTTGATTAATTTAAATGTGCCTTATCTAAACATAAACATACATAGATACACCACGCGTGTTTGTTGGGCCCAGTTTGCCGCCCGGTCAACAGTGCCAGGGTTAGACGGGACGTGGTACTTGGGGGGGTAGCTATGCCGCCAGGTCTTGCGCTGGGACCTCTTACACGTCTGGAAGTGTGGTGGCAGGTGCAAGCACCCGGCACACGGCTCCGTAGTGTGACCCCCCTCACGGACGTCACTGCCGCCGTCGCACGGAAGGAGGAAACGGCCACGTCGGGCAGACACGGAGGGAATCTTGCGGTGGGTTGTGCCCGGACCTTGATCCGAAGTGTACCTATGGGCTGGGTTAGACGGGACGGGGTACTTGGGGGGGTAGCTATGCCGCCAGGTCAGACCTGGCGGCATAGCTACCCTCCCAAGTACCCCGACCCGTCTAACCCTGGCACTGTTGACCGGGCAGATCTAGGCCTTTGACTTTCGCCGGACAGGGTTTGACCGATGGACATTTTCACCTGGCTGTGATAGGCCAGCCCATAGGTACACTTCGGATCAAGGTCCGGGCACAACCCACCGCAAGATTCCCTCTGTGTCTGCCCGACGTTGTCGTTTCCCCCCTCCGTGCGACGGCGGCAGCGACGTCCGTGAGGGGGGTCACACTACGGAGCCGCGTGCCGGGTGCTTGCACCTGCCACCACACTTCCAGACGTGTAAGAGGGCCCAGCGCAAGACCTGGCGGCATAGCTACCCCCCCCAAGTACCCCGTCCCGTCTAACCCTGGCACTGTTGACCGGGCGGATCTAGGCCTTTGACTTTCGCTGGACGTGGTTTGACCGATGGACATTTTCACCTGACTGTGATAGGCCAGCCCATAGGTACACTTCGGATCAAGGTCCGGGCACAACCCACCGCAAGATTCCCTCCGTGTCTGCCCGACGTGGCCGTTTCCCCCCTCTGTGCTACGGCGGTAGCGACGTCCGTGAGGGGGGTCACACTACGGAGCCGGGTGCTTGCACGAGCCATCACACTTCCAGACGTGTAAGAGGTCCCAGCGCAAGACCTGGCGGCATAGCTACCCCCCAAGTACCCCGTCCGTCTAACCCTGGCACTGTTGACCGGGCGGATCTAGGCCTTTGACTTTCGCCGGACGTGGTTTGACCGATGGACATTTTCACCTGGCTGTGATAGGCCAGCCCATAGGCACACTTCGGATCAAGGTCCGGGCACAACCCACCGCAAGATTCCCTCCGTGTCTGCCCGACGTGGCCGTTTCCCCCCTCCGTGCGACGGCGGCAGTGACGTCCGTGAGGGGGTCACACTACGGAGCCGCGTGCCGGGTGCTTGCACCTGCCACCACACTTCCAGACGTGTAAGAGGGCCCAACGCAAGACCTGGCGACATAGCTACCCCCCAAGTACCCCGTCCCGTCTAACCCTGCCACTGTTGACCGGGCGTATCTAGGCCTTTGACTTTCGCCGGACGTGGTTTGACCGATGGACATTTTCACCTGCCTGTGATAGGCCAGCCCATAGGTACACTTCTGATCAAGGTCCGGGCACAACCCACCGCAAGATTCCCTCCGTGTCTGCCCGACGTGGTCGTTTCCCCCCTCCGTGCGACGGCGGCAGCGACGTCCGTGAGGGGGGTCACACTACGGAGCCGGGTGCTTGCACCTGCCACCACACTTCCACACGTGTAAGAGGTCCCAGCGCAAGACCTGGCGGCATAGCTAGCCCCCCAAGTACCCCGTCCCGTCTAACCCTGGCACTGCTGACCGGGCGGATCTAGGCCTTTGACTTTCGCCATACGTGGTTTGACCGATGGACATTTTCACCTGGCTGTGATAGGCCAGCCCATAGGTACACTTCGGATCAAGGTCCGGGCACAACCCACTGCAAGATTCCCTCCGTCTCTGCCCGACGTGGCCGTTTCCCCCCTCCGTGTGACGGCGGCAGCGACGTCCGTGAGGGGGGTCACACTACAGAGCCGCGTGCTTGCACCTGCCACCACACTTCCAGACGTGTAAGAGGGGCCCAGCGCAAGACCTGGCGGCATAGCTACCCCCCAAGTACCCCGTCCCGTCTAACCCTGGCACTGTTGACCGGGCGGATCTAGGCCTTTGACTTTTGCCGGACGGGGTTTGACCGATGGACATTTTCACCTGGCTATGATAGGGCAGCCCATAGGTACACTTCGGATCAAGGTCCGGGCACAACCCATCGCAAGATTCCCTCCGTGTCTGCCCGACGTGGCCGTTTCTTCCCTCCGTGCGACGGTGGCAGCGACGTCCGTGAGGGGGGGGGGTCACACTACAGAGCCGCGTGCTTGCACCTACCACCACACTTCCAGACGTGTAAGAGGGCCCAGCGCAAGACCTGGCGGCATAGCTACCCCCCAAGTACCCCGTCCCGTCTAACCCTGGCACTGTTGACCGGGCGGCAAATTGGGCCCAACAGACACGCGTGGTGTATCTATGTATGTTTATGTTTAGATAAGGCACATTTAAATTAATCAAATTTCAATTTAGAAAAAAATAAAATAAATAATACATAGCAATGCCACGGATCGATGACGTTTCACGTGCCGCGGATCAATGACGTGGCCAAATATTTGCCGTCGGCATAGCTATGCCGACGACCGCCGTTAGGGCCGTCGGCATATATTTGACGGCGTCAAACGGCAGTTAACCACCGGGTGGCCGGGCCCACATATATGCCGACGGCCTCTCTATGCCGACGGCCTCTCTATGCCGACGGCCACCGTACGCATATCACGACATATGCCGACGGCGTCGTGACGCCGACGGCCCCCGTCGGCATAGATGGTGGTATGCCGACGGCCTAAGGCAAACCGTCGACGACCCCCGGCGGCATAGTATGGGCCGTCGGCAACGTGACTTATTCTGGTAGTGACGTTCTTCTACCTGAATGCATATGCATGACCTTAATTAGCTGCCATTTTCTCTGGTTAATATCGCAGGGAAGCTGCTAATCTCTTTGCATCTCAAGGAGATCAAGTGCAAGGCAAGAGCCTTGGATGGTGCAACGAAAGTGCCCCTCCTGACCTGTTATGGCCCCGTACGCGCCGCATCCCGCACATCTGTCGATCTAGATGACAAGTTGACAACGGTGTCCGTCTTGTCTTCCGGTATGCTCAGCGACCTTGTCTTGTGATCTCTGCCAAGTTGTATGTGGATGTTGAGCTTCATGTCTTGTTTACCAGCTGGCCGTGAAGCCGTCCTCACCATTGCCAAGCTATAGGGCCTGCAATCCGGCTGGTTGGCTCTGGACGCATAAACGAAGTCTGGGGCACGCAAGGAGGACAAGGTCTATCGCCTTCTCCCAGTTCACCGTCTCAGAGTCACCTATTGGCACCCCCATCGCCTTAATTACCGGTTAGTCAACACTTTCTGGTGTTTATATGCAACTTTGGTTTTGAACTTTTAACCGTTGTTGGTCGACGGTTGCGAGACTGCAGGGGATCCAAGTTTGCAAAATTGTGCTGTTTTCTCCTTATGAATTCCAGATCGCCGCCTTCTGTTTATGTTTGACCCCAAAAAATGGCGAACTTTTGCTGGGTGAGGTTGGCATTTACGAGCGATTTCGATAGCAGTTTTAGTCACAGAGGGGTGACAACTTTTTCAGAATAGCATGATAGTTTTTTTTACAGAGAAGGCCATTTTCTTTTAAAAACTGCCACCGTTTGATCGAGCCACCGTTTGATCTCGATCAAACGGCTATGAGAAGGTTCATTGAGAACTGCCAAAAATTTGACATTCGCCAGATATCATTAGTGTTTATGTTTCTATTTTCCACGCCAAATGAAGTTTTTAAGAGGCCTAACATGCCAGAAACAGAAACCGAAAGGCCCCACAATCAAAACCAATGAATCTTTCTACAAAAACTTGTTGCCACATGACTTACTCTAATATGTAGACACCAAATTTTTTGGATTTTTTAAATCAACTTAGTTTTAAATTTTATGAAATAAGGGGACATAAATACTTCTACTCAGCTGGCTGATCGGACGCGAAACGTCCGCCGCACCGTCCCCACGCCACGTGCCCCTGCTGAGCTGTCCGCAACACGACTCTTGTTGCAAAACCATGGGCGCAAAAAAGAATTGTTCGAGGGATTGGAACATTTCTTGTGTTGCAAAACGCCAACACGAGGTTTGTTGCAAAGGCTCAGTGGCTCACACAGAGAAAAAAAAGGAAAAAATTGTCTGAGGATTACAACAAGGGTCGTGTTGCAAAGCGCTCAACGCAACACGAGGCTTGTTGCAAATGCAAACAAAAATAATAATAATTCAAGGATTGCAGCAAGGCTCGTATTGCAAAGCACTGAGCGCAACACATGGCTTGTTGCAAACGCTCAACGGCTCACGGGGAAGGATCGGACGACTGCCCACATCTCTGTTATTGCAACAAGGCTCATGTTGCAAAGCGCTGAGCGCAACACGAGACTTGCTGCAAAGGCTCAACGGCTCATGGAGAAGAAGGATCAAACGGCTGTCCATGGCTCCATAGAACTTATCGGGGGCATCCCTGGAGCACAAAATCCACTCTCTGTGAGAAGTGTCTAAAGGAGGTGAAGCTAGCTTATCTTAGCAGAGCGAGGGAGGTGAAAAGGATTTTCGGTGGAAGGGGACTCAAACCACCCCCTTGCCCCCGCGTCGCTCCCCCCCGGGCGACCCGGGCGGCGGCGCGAGTCCGACCCCCAGCCCCCCTCTCCACCCTCCCCCCGCCGCCACCGCCGGCCGGAGCTGCCAGGGCAAAGCCCCTCGCGGTGGCTGGCGGCGGGGCACCTTCTCCCCTCTCCCCTAGGTGGCGGTGGGCGCGTGACTCCCTCCAGGGGCAGAGGCGCTGCACGGACGCAGGGCTCGGCGGCGGCTCTGGGCGGGCATGGCGGCGACGAGGCGCACGGCTGGCCAGTGGCACGGGCGGGCGTCGTGGCCGTGGTGGCTGCGGGGCCGGCGGCGGCGGAGTGCAGGCGGCGCATCTGGTTTCGGCGGGGCTGCGTCGTTGCGGGTCCCGGGTGGATCTGCGGCGGGCACTGCGCCGGCCTTGGTCACTGCATGGCGTGGACCCAGCCGGGGTCGAGATGGGTAGGGTGGTGCTTGCGTGGTGGCGTTGCCCTGCTCAGGCTCGGCCGGATCTTGGCGGTGGCACCGGTCAACGGCACGGCCTTGACGACTTGTGCGGCGAAGGCTGCTGTTTGTTGGTGGTGTGCGGGCGGTGGTGGCGTCCTATCCTCTCCTAGGTCCGAGCAGGCGGCGTGAAAGGTGCTCACGTGACGGTGGATGGTTGGGTCCTAGGGTTCGTGCTCGGGCGGGCCAGATCTGGGCCCGAGACGGATCAGAGCTTCCGCTCCGGGTAGGTGAGGATGGATGTGGTCCGGGTGGTGGTCGGTGGTGGCGTCCCCCGGGCTCTCCGGATGGCGATGGGGCGGCGCGGCTGTTGCGGTTGGCGGCGGTGCGATCCGGGCCGTGGACGTCTTCGACGTGCGGTGTGGATCTGGTTCGTGGTGGTGGACGGCATCTGGCGTGTAGGTATGGGGGGGTTGACTTGGTCCGCGTTGGTCTCCTTCGCGTTGTGCTCTTCGTGCCTGCTGCTTGCTCATGGCGTCGGTCCGAGTTGGGCTCTTCGGGTGCTATCGTGTCATCGTCGGACGGATCAACTCCAGTGGCCATGGGCTTGGCGTCGTTCGAGTTGCTCAGCGGCGGCCATCGGCAGTCACTAGGTTGCATCCCCACGGTCCATCGGGACCGACAGGGAAGGCAGGTGTGGGCGTCTCCTACTGTGGAGGCACTAACCCAGACCCGGTGACTGATGCCGGGCTAGGAATGAAAGGTGGTCCCTTTCACTCCTACTACCGTGGCGGGGGCATGATGTGGATGGCCGGTGGTGTCCGGGGCCATGGATGCCGGGGCGGTGATCTCGGATGGTGGACCTCACGGTTGGCTTTCCGGCAGGCTCCGTGGTGGCGGTGGTGACTCTACCTCTTGGTCATGTGGGCGAGGGGTGGAGCGGTGGGAGGCTCTGGTCTGCTCTGGCAGTGCCCAGATCTGGTGTGGATGGGCTGGCCCTCGTGGAGATGTTGATCAGAACTCCTCTTGGTGGCGTTGGTGAGTGTCCGAGCGAAAGCTTCATGCTATCTAGCGCCAGCATTGGCCGCACCTGTGGGTGCCACTTGCTTCTCGGAGTCGTCGTCGTGGGTCTCCTTATGCCAGGGCTCCGGGTGAAAACCTATGTCTATGCTTGGACTCGGCAACGGCGATGCTTCGCGCCGCCACCTTCTTGGGGGCATTGTCGTGGAGCTCAGGAGTCTTCGGTCGGGTCTCGGCGAGGTGTTAGCTTGTTCTAGGTTATTGTTGTATCTCTTGATCTGCTTTGCAAGAGGGCCTCCTCACCACAATGTATCGTTCGGCCGTGTACTCTGTTATGTTGCTTTATCTATAAAGCGGGGCGAAAGCCTGTTTCGAGGGAGGTGAAAAGGATGGGCTCTTTGAACATGTAGAAAAAGACAAATCTGATTTTTTGTGTGGAAAGGATCAGATCTATTATAAAAGTTTATCGAGATTTCCAGACCACCGAACGATCACTACTGCCGTTAGAACAAGCTGCCAACATGCCGTTGTCACAGCTCCCCCACTGGAGCCGGCTTAACCTTGTCGATGATAGCCGGGAAGTCTTCGTGCACGTGCCTCTAAGGACCAACATCCTGGAGCCACAGTCATCGCCGTTGAACCCTTGCATACATCTGAAGCACCTGAAACAAAATCTCGCCACATGATGAGAAACCCAAACCTCACCGCCCCAAGGAGACGGCAGAAATCTACGCCGGAGCTTCGTCGGCTACATCCAAACGGACGAACTCAAGGAAGATCGAAGCCTGGAAGACAAACTCAAAGAAGAAGCACCGCCATCCGCCCGAACGTCGCACCTGCGAGAACTAAAAAACCCTAACCTAAACTACTAACCGGAGCGGAGGCACCAGAATTCTCCTCCCTGCCAACGACCGCTGAAGCGGCAGGCAGAGGAAAGGCGAATCCACGGGATTGCCGGTGAGTCTGGAGGAAAAAGTTTGCCCTTGCCTCCTAAGATTAGGGGGAGGAAACGAGAGGAAGTCCCGTATGCGTGATGGCTAAAGACAAATCTGATTGTTACAATACCTGCAAGATACCATTCTAGTGATGGACCAAAACCCCTTCCAGTAACGGGCAGCCAGCTCGCCCTGCCGTTACTAGTTACTTTGTTGGTAATGGGCTTCCACCAACCGTTCATCTGTTTTTCTACCGTAGTACAGACGCAGACGTTTATACATACGCACATATATTCACTTCTATGAATGCACGCATGCATACCCTACCTCTGTGAGCAACTTCGGAAGACTGAGCTGGCACATCATCTCGAGATTGACGAAGTCGCCACAACGCCTTTGTAGTCGACCGGAACGTCTTCTCCCACTGAACGCACATCGCTGAAAGGCCTGAAATAAATTCAGAAAAATACGAGCACCAACCGTCCATCACCATGTAACTTGCAAGTTTGTTTTTAAGGTTTCTAAAAAATAAACCACATTTAATTAACAAGCACATTAATTCATACTACATTGGACATGATTATAACGTCCATTACTAAAAGACATTCCAGATTAAGACCTGATCTGATAACCCAGTCACTAGATCAATGAGGCCAACTACCTTTGACAGTAGCGCCTCCCCGTTGGTGTAATCACCCGACCAGTCGCACTCGCTGAGATCCATGGATCCGTCCAAGTGTTCACCTGCATGCCATCCCCGATACGCTATATAACACCTCTTTTAAAACTTTGAATACCCATACAAAATACGTTGCCAAGTGCTCCCACTTTTCACTTGAGCTTCCAGCAGTTTCCCGTCTGGTTAGTATCTTGCTCGCAGAATCTGTGCACACAAAGAATCGGGGTTTTCCAGCAGGCGCCAGACCTGCTTTGCAAGCATTGCTAGATTGAAACTATGCAGGTCCTGAAGCCCAATGCTCTCTATCCTTCGGCACACACAACTTCCACCATGACGCCCAATGCATATGTTTATGGTTGTCATCATCACCCCACAAATACTTGGATATCACATCCATCATCCCTTCACAAATTTTCTTTGGGACATTGAATACCGACATTGCGAACACTGGAATGGCCTGAACAACTGATTTGATCAATGTTTCTCTTCCTCCTTTGGACAATAGCTTATCCTTCCATCCATTTACCAACTAATTAATATGATCTATGAGATATTCAAACCTGAGACGCTCGCTCCGCCCACAAATGCCGCGTCTCCAGCCGCTAAGGCCGCCGCCCTGCATCCAGATACCCCCGAGAACCACCAAAGGCATCGGCTTTGTGACAATCGGCAACCCCCAACCGTCGGAACAGCATCAGATGCACCTCCTCGAACATCGCCTTAGCTGCGTCAGCACACACTCGGTCGACGAAAGGGGGAGGAGGGAGAGCGGACGCATCCAAGACCGGCACACCCCTGTGCAGCTAACGGGTGGCCCGACCACGTCGGCGCCTTCCATCCCTCCAGCCTACCTCCCCACCGAACACCCCCTGTGTCACCCTACCATGGCGGCCGGCGCAAATCCGCGCGAGGCCACCAACAACCGTCCGTCCACCGGCAAGGGAAACAACATGAATCACCGCCAACCGCCAAGAGTGCACATCAGGGTAGTTAGCCCGCGCCTCCCACCGCCGTCTAGCTGCCGGATCCAGCTAGAGCCCGGCCAGCACGCCGCCAGCCATCCACTGCTGCGCCTCCACTACCACCAGCCGGGGCCACGGCAAGGGTGGAAGCCCGCAGCTCGCACTGCCCTCGGCCCGCACCGCCTGCGCCCATATCTGACAGCGCCGCTCCGCCGCCGTCCCTAGCGCCCCAGGTGTGCCCGACCACCAGCTGCCTGTCGCGCAGCCGCAGTGGAACAGATATGTTGTGCCCTCCTGTAGCTCCGCCGTGGCGCCCAGCACCGCGACATGCCCTGGCCCAGAGCGCTGTCCTGCTCTGACCCCACGCGAGCGAAAGGACCCCGAGGCCCCACAGCCCCCGGCTGGGCTTTGCCGGGCCGCGCCCTCGGGCGGTGGCGAGGGAGGAGGAGGAAGGGGGAGGGGAGGGCCGGTGACCGATCTAGGGTTTCCCCCAGTCGCCTCGCGGGGGCGACGCGGGAGGGAAGGAAGGAGGAGTAGTCGCTCTCCGTCAACTGCCCACTATTCAGAGGGTCCAAACTAGTTATGACAACATGATTTCGCACTTAGCAAGAATTAGTTATCTTCACTAGGTTCAAGTTTGTGTTTGGATAATGTCAGCATACCTATGAGGCTATGACTCAAAGTCGTCTTTGGATCCATGCGTCCAGAATCAATATTTTGAGGGGTGGAGACCGGAGAACCATCTACGAACCACCATCTTTTAGGCCTAGGCCTGTCCACCACTCAATAAAAGTGTTAAAAGTGTCATTCCCTTAATCCTGTGATCATAGATCATCAGAACTCCACTGTAGGGGCCTAGATGCAGTTTAATATGTGTTACATATAACTCAAAAAAGAGTAAAATATAGTTTTTCTAATATTCAAGACCATAGTGGCTGATAATCTTTGCTTTACACTGTACTTAGTCTAAATTTTCTATCATTTAGAAGAAATAGCTAAGTTATGCTGCTTAATTGTACATTTAAGGGATCTTGCTTCAAAATTCTTAATACTTTTTTTTGAGATTAAAATTCTTAAAACTTACCGCAATGTACATTTGTTTTGTAGTGTGCTGTAAAAAATATTCTGGACTTCCATTTTTTACGAACTGCACGTCCTAGTGGCATCAAAGTCAGATAAAATGGCCGAGATAGTGATTCTTTCAACTGTGAAGAAAATTGGAATTGCTCTAGGGAATGAAGCAATAAGCCAGGCAAGCTCACAGTTCAAAACTTTCATCACGCAGCTAACAGAGCTCCAGGGTAGCATGGGTCGTATCAAAAGGGAGCTCAGGCTAATGCATGAATTTCTTTGCCAAATGGATATACAGAGTCGGAAGAATCGGACCTATGATATATGGATGCAAGAGCTGCGAATTCTTGCACATGGAATAGAGGACGATGTGGATGAGTATTTGCATTTGGTTGGTCAGGAACATGATATTGGATGTTATGCATATCTAAAGAAAGGAGTCAAACGACCAAATGTGTTGCTTTCTTTGAACAGGATAGCTTCATTGGTTAAGGAAGCAGAGGAAAACCTTGTGCACCTTTTCCAAGCTAAAGATTGACGGGTTTTAATGGAAAATGGTGGGAATTCTAGTGACTCAAGTTACATTGCTGAGAGATCCCAAGATCTAGCAAACACTTCACGTTCCCTTGATGAAGATCTAGTGGGGGTTGATGAAAATACAAGAACACTTGAGGACTGGTTAGCAGGTAATGCTTTGGAAAGTTCTATGACAACACTTCAATTGTATTTCAGAAAATGGTGGGTGAGACCCACAACCTCTATATCGAGTGTTGTAGGCAGCCATGTGATGGTGCTTCAGGGAATGGGAGGACTTGGTAAAACAGCTTTGGCTGCAAGTGTCTACATGAAGGAGAAAGAAAAGTTTCAGTGCCATGCTTGGATCTCCATCTCTCAAACTTATTGTACAGAAGATATCTTGAGGAATTTAGTCAATGAATTCTTCAAACATGAATTAAATTCACTTAACACTTCAGCTATGGACATGACAAGCCTTCAAGGTACACTAACGGGATTTCTGGAGGATCGGAAGTACTTGATCATATTGGATGATGTTTGGACTCGAGAAGTATTTGATTATTTTTCTAGGGTAATTATTCCCAATGACAATGGTAGCAAATTGATAATCACAACACGAGAAGGTGATGTTGCACGTTCCTCTCAAGGGCATATTTTAACACTGGAAGCTTTACCAGAAGACAAGGCATGGGACCTCTTTTGCAAGAAAGCCTTCCCAAGAGCTACAAATCATGAATGTCCTACAGAGTTGAAGATTTTGTCACAGGAAATAGTAAGGAAGTGCAAAGGCTTGCCACTTGCTATTGTGTCAGTTGGTAGCCTCTTGTGTGTGTGTGAGAAAACTGTGCAAGAATGGAGAAGGGTAAATGATCAATTGAGTTGGGAACTACTCAATAATTCCAGGCTCTATCACATAAGGAATGTTCTCCATTTGAGCTTTATGTACCTTCCAACATACTTGAAAAGTTGTTTCCTTTATTGCAGCTTGTTTCCGGAAGACTATGTTTTCCATAGGAAAAAGCTTGTACGATTATGGGTAGCAGAGGGTTTCATTGAAGAGAGGAGTGCAAGTACATTAGAAGAAGTGGCAGAAGGCTATCTGAAGGAGTTGGTTGATAGGAACATGCTACAACTTGTTGGAAGGAACTCAATTGGTAGGATGAAGAAGTTCAAAATGCATGATATTTTACGTAAATTGGCAGTTGATTTGTGCCAGGAGGTTTGCTTTGGTGTTACATATGAGGATGACATATATAGGGGATTTCTGGATACCGATGAGCGTCGATTGGTTGTGCATAAATTGCAAACAGATATTCAATATGCATTTCCATCTGTACACATACTTTGAACTTTCATTGCACTTGATGGTAACATGCCATCATTCAATTTACTAACTGTGTTATCTGAGAAGTCAAAGTATATTACAGTGCTAGAATTGAGTGGTCTACCCATCGAGAGGATTCCGGATGCTATTGGATGTCTTTTTAATCTCCGGTATTTGGGTTTGCGGAGCTCAAGGGTGAAGCTTCTCCCTAAATCTATCGAGAAGCTCTTAAATCTGTTGACACTGGACCTTGGTAAATCGGACATACAGGAGCTGCCTGCTGGGATTATCAAGCTAAGGAAGCTTAGGCACCTATTTGCAGAGAAAGAAATTGATCAATCTAGCAACATTCTCCAGTCCCATAGTGGTGTATGCATCCCCAAGGGTCTCGGCCACCTGAAAAACCTATTGACTCTACAAGCACTAGAATTACAGGATGAATCCATTGGGCAACTGGGTGAGCTGAGACAACTTAGAAGCTTGAGGATACGTAATGTCAAGGAAATCAGCTGTGGACACCTATGTGAGTCTCTAGTTCAGATGCGGTTCTTGTCCTACCTATGTGTGTGTGCACATGATTTGCATGAGGTTCTCCGGTTGAAGGCCCTCCCCCCAAGCCTACAAAAGCTACGTCTGCAAGGAAAATTAGCAGAGGAGACATTGTCGGGTGATTCTCCTCTGATCCAAGTTGTGAAGCAAAACTTGTATTGCCTGTTTCTAGATTGTTCACACCTGAGAGAAGACCCTCTGCCATCCCTTTATCAGTTGTCAAATTTGAAAGTTCTAGAATTGAATAGAGCATACAATGGAGAAAAACTGGCATTTCAAACCGGATGGTTTCCCAATCTGAATTATCTTGTTCTGCGACACCCTCCTAATCTCAAGGAGCTAGAGTTTGAGGAACATACCATGAAAACTCTGAAAAGATTGACACTGGCCAACCTCAACAGCATGGAGTCGGTCCCACGTGGCATTGAGTTCCTCAAGACCCTCCAGTTTGTAGGCTTCTACGGAATCACCGGTTCCTACCACAATCAACTGGTACATTGTTCTAGGCTTCGCGGTAAACGGTGGCGGTTCAGCCGTCGTCGAGGATGAGACTGATTGCTGCTCATCCAGGCATCCAGAAATGCATACGTAAGTCACCTACTTCCAACTATTATTTTGCACTACCACTAGTTTCTTCCTCCTTAATTTTACACTTTAACATGCATGCAGTTCATTCATATGTTGTTGGTTAATCATGTAGGTCACTAGCCAGATTACGTGCAGATCAAAGAAAGCGTTCTATTTAATGAGTTGGATAAGACGATTTTTTTCATCTTACCTGGAGGAAGCTAAGTCATGCAATGACGCAGCTCATGTTCTGCCCTCCGTGGTCTCTCCTGCCGTTTCAAGTTTCACACTCTGCTCTGCTGCTTCATTAATTTCTATCGAAGACTCAAACTACCGCGCTGCTGCTACGACTCTCATATTGCCACTACTGTTTTTTTTTTAGTTGGAAAATATCTACAATTGGTTTGCTTGTCAAGTGTGATATTTTTCTATTGATTTTGTTTAAGAATTTAAAACAATACATCACACTTTTTTTTCGCGGGAGAAACGTCAAACTTATTGTACAACTGCGGTTTGTTTTGACAATGCTTAGACTTTCGACAACATACTGCCATGCATATTCCTGTGTGCGCGCGTGCTCGTACTAAAAAAAAATACCAGTGATAGGATATCCCGGGTGCACATGCTCCTGCGCGCGAAAATAATTTTTGAAATGTCAAAAAAATCTCAACAAAAATTCTATGCGTTCTTAGTCACACCCAAATGCTACCTACAAATTTTTAGGCAAAAAGGTTAAGCAGTTAGGCCTGTGCAAAAAAATAAATAAATCAAACACCAAATGTCACCCCAAAATTGGTTTTTTCACCGACGAAAAACGGCCGCTCCGTTTCGCATGAAATTTGTCCAGCATGCTTGCCACACACTAGTAGGAAAACCCCATTTGTCCCGTATCGTAAGGGCCTTTTGTCCCGGTTCCGGAACCGGGACTAAAGGGTCGGGACTAAAGCCCAAAACCTTTAGTCCCGGTTGGCTTACGAACCGGGACTAAAGGCCCTCCACGTGGCTGGTGCTGGGAGCCCAGGCAGGAGGACCTTTAGTCCCGGTTGGTAACACCAACCGGGACCAAAGGCCCTCCACGTGGCGCTGCCTGGGGCGGGGGAGGGAGGACCTTTAGTCCCGGTTGGTGTTACCAACCGGGACTAAAGGCTCCACCTTTAGTCCCGGTTGGTAACACCAACCGGGACCAAAAGGTGCCCACGCGTCAGCAGCTCGCAGTCGCTGGGGTTTTTTTTTTTTTTGGAAGGGGGGGTTTTGGAGGGTTAATTTAGGGGTTTCATATTGTGTTAGCGAGCTAATAGAGAGAAGTGACCTCTCTTTTTCCGTGCTTGGTCGACGCTAGCTACTACACATATAGAGAGAACTCGACGCTAGCTAGTAAGCAAATAAAGGAAACCATTAATTACACAAGATCGTCATGAACATATATAGAGAGAAGTGACATCTCTTTCTTCGTGCTTGGTCGAACAACAAGTTTTCGTATATCTATCCGACGCTGCTACATATGTACAATATATAACATCCCTTACAACAATTTCAATTTCACATGGTATTCTCCTTGTTCAGGTATGACGTGGTCAAGAAAGAATCCCGCCAATTCCTCTTGAATTTCTCGTATGCGATCATGTGGTAGGAGTTCATCCCGCATCTGCCAGATCTAATTTAAAGAAGGGGTCAATACATATATATGAATGAAACTCAACACAATTGATGGTAATATATAAAATAAAATTGTGAATATTGTTTACGTACTTCAAATTGTTTCTCAGAAGAGGCCCGTTCAGAGGTATAGTAGCGAATGAACTCGCATACGTAGTATCCACATAAATGAGTGTTGGGTGCCTGCAACAAGCACTTTACGAGAATAGAGTTCAATCAAACTGATAAGCAAGCATGATAATGGTATTGATGAAACTAGAATCAATGAGAGATGCGCGGAACTAGCTAGTACTACTTACTTTGGGGTGTGTAAATCGCAGCTCCTTCTTCAGACCCGGAACCTTAGCGGTAAACGTTTTCCAAACCCTGGCAGGCAAAGAAAATGATTACTTGATATCAGGAAATGAACGAAAGTTGCCGATATGGTCCCGGTATTGATTGAACTTACTTCTGGAGCATTGCAGTCATGTCCGCATAATACTTGGGATCTTTACGGAGCGAGTCTAAGACAGTTACTAATGCCCCGTCAAGGTTAATGGATAGCAGAATATAGTGGAAGCTGCGCACGCATAACTCATCAATTACATTACTTAACCACGAGTAAGCGGAACCGAATATGCAGAAGACAGTAACACTCACTTGAAGTTGTAAGGAAAGAGTATTTCCCTTTTGTTTTGATGTTTAAGGAACGTTTGTAGTAAGTTGTTCTCGGTATCTTCAGCCGCCTTTCGTACCGACCATTCATTTACGGTATTTGGGCTAATGAACCCAACGTCGAAGATTCCTATTTTTTGGCATTCGACCATCTTCAATCTGCATAATATAGTGAGGATAATTATATATACATGCAATGAACGAGCTGAGCTAGAGACTTAATTATAGAAGTAATACTTACAGACAGTAGCAAGTCATGAGTTGTTTGTCGAGGGCCTTTTGATTGTATAATTGAAATAACTCCACAAATTCAACAGGCAGCAGGTTGACTCCAGGGAAGTCATGCTCTTTTTTAATTCTGACTAACAAACTGTCTTTCCCAGACTTCCTGCAGGTTTCCATGTACCAGTCATGCAATTTTTGCATCATCATTGTTAGATGAGGATGATCAGGTTTGACGAGAGGCTTCCCGTGCTCGTATCTAAAGACGTCTACTACCTCAGCCGTTTCAAACTGTACATCATCGGGCAGGTAATCATCAAGAGTGGTACCGGGCAGTAGCACCGGATGATTAGCGATATCGCTAGACACCTTGAGCGGGCGGCACGATTGCTTCTCCTGTTCGCCGAGCTGGGGAATTGTTTTCCCACTTCTTCGTTTTTTCGCTCTTGCAGCACTGGAAGTACTTTCCGACTGCTGCGCTTTAGCATGTGTCTTAGTAATTATGCGGTCATAGTTGGAATCCGGCGGAGGCGGTGGTGGTCGCTTCAGGGCATCGATAGTGCGCTTCACTTTCACTGGATCTAGCTTCTCCTTCGGAGGTGGAGTTTTCTTTGCAAAATGGTCCCTCACTTCGGCACGACATATGTCCTCGTTTTCCTGCTCGGTCCTCTCATATGGTAACTTTTCCACAGGCTTGAGACATGGACCGTATCTGAATTGCCTCCCGCCTCTGCTTGTACTGCTAGCTGCCGGAGCGGCGGCGTCTCTCTTCCGTCGTTGCTGAGGAGACGGAGAAGGAGGCGGAGTGCTCCGACGCGCCGGAGTAGGCGAAGGAGGAGGCGGAGTGCCCTCACGCGTCGGAGGAGCCGGAGAAGGAGGCGGAGTGCCCTGATCACTCGCCGGAGGAGGAGGAGGAGGAGGAGGAGGCGGAGTGCCCTGACTCGCCGGAGGAGGAGGAGGAGGCGGAGGCGTCCAGTTTGGAAGCTTGATGTACTCCTTCTGCCATAGACATGTACTCCTCAGAGCACGAACCAGCTGATTCTCCCCTTCACCTGTAGAGTGGTAAAGCTCGAGCTCCTCAAATCCCTCCATTACTTCATCCACCATCACAACAGCATAGCCATGTGGAATCGTAAGGCAGTGAAAAGTTCCGTTGGGTTGAGGAGGTGCAACAGAGCCGAGAGCCGCCTTGAAAGTGAGGTTATGGCATTTCGTCATAAGCTCGCAATTTTGAGCCTCCGTGATAGTATCCACGGGGTAGATAGGCTCCGTGAAGTCAGTCTGAACGGGCTCCGTGGAAGCCACGCTGCTTCTCCGCTGAGATGGCGGGGTAGCTTCTGGGGTAGCTTCGTGCCGCTGAGATAGTTGGCCGGCAGCTCGCTGGCTCTCAGCTTCGTCTAGCTTTTGTAGTCTTGCACTCATCTTCTGCATGTCGCTCAGCTCCGCTTTCCTCTTTCTCTCCCGGCTTCTGTAACCGCCTGCGTCGGGAAACCCAAACTTCCACGGAACGGAGCCTAGTGTGCCTCGTGTTCGTCCAGGGTGCTCAGCATTCCCTAGGGCCTCAGTCAGCTCGTCCTTCTCTCTGTCGGGAATGAACGTCCCTTCCTGCGCTGCGGTGATATACTTCTGAAGCTTCGCGACGGGTATTGCAAGTTGCTCGTCCGTCCAACGGCACTTCCCTGTTTCAGGGTCCAAAGTTCCCCCAACCCCGAAGAACCAAGTCCTTGAACGGTCTGGCCAGTTCAATGTCTCTGGTTCGACCCCTTTAGCAATCAGGTCATTCTCAGCTTTGTCCCACAACGGCCGGGCTTTGAGGTAGCCACCTGACCCCGTGTGATGGTGATACTGCTTCTTTGCAGCGTTGTTCTTGTTTGTCTCTGACATTTTCTTACTCCAGTGATCTCTTATCTTCTCAAATCGGCCGATGAATTCTGGAGTCTCACCTTTGTCGACAAACTTTGATTTCAACTCCTTCTTCCACCTCCTGAATAGATCTGCCATCTTCTTAAGAGCACACGCCTTGACCAGTGGCTCTATAACGGGCTTATTCGGATCCTCCTCTGGCGATAGGGTGAAATTTGCCTTCAGCAAGGTCCAAAGATCATCTTTCTGTCTATCGGTGACATAATCACCTTCAGGGGCGTCGTCCTTAGGCTTATTCCATTGCTTGATGCTGATCGGGATGTTGTCCCTAACAATAGCTCCGCACTGAGCAGAAAATGCGTCCTTGGTCCGCTTGGGTTCAATCGGTAGGCCATCGTCCGCGAGTGCTGTGATCGTGAACCTTTCATCCTTGCGCAACCTCTTCTTCGGGCCTCGTCTCGTTACCGAAGTTTGGCTCGATCCGGAGGGCTATAAAAGAAGAAAGAAGAGTTAATATATATATGTACATACCAAAACAATTAATGCATCAATTAGCTAGTCAGCACCTCCGGAGCCATCATGATCATGTCACCGGAGCCATCATGATCATGTCCTTCCTCCTCCATTGTTCCATCGGTGTCGTTGAGAAACGACAAGACAGCATCACCTCCGGCGAGGATTATCTCCCCCAACAACTGTTCTTGTTCCAAGTCTCTTTGATCCATAGTTTCTGCAAATATTACAACATGGCAATTAATATACAAACATGAATGTCCGACGTCCGGACTGCCTCTCTCATGAATGTCCGACGTCCGGACCGCCTCTCTCATGAATGTCAAACAAGGGATTCTCTTAACCTTTAAGGGATTTAACAAAATGGCGCCATTCTGAATGTGCAGAAAATGGTCCATATTTTTCCTGATCTCATCTACCCTTCTATATGTCACGTTGTCTAGTGTCAAAGGATTCAAGAAAACCAAGGCTTCATCATTAGCCGGAAGTAACAGGCGCATAATGGTACGAAGCTCTCCAAAATTGTTTTGGAACGGAGTCCCGGATAGGATAATTAATTAGCTTTTTGGTACGAAGTTCAGCAAGAGCCTTCCGAATATCGCTATTTGGAAGGCCTTTGCTGAAATTCGTACCAAAAAGCAAATTATTCTATCCGGAACTCCGTTCCAAAACAACTTTGAAGAGCTTCATAGCATCATACGCATGTTACTTCCGGCTAATGATGAAGCCATGGATTTCTTCAATACTTTGACAGACAACGTGACATATAAAAGAATATATATAGATGAGATCAAAAAAAAAATTGGATCAACTTGTGCACATCCATAATGGGGGCATTCTTGATAAATCTATGTTACCGGAGTTATCTATGTTACCGGAGGGGGTAGACGACAACGACGCTCACCCCTCATGTCATGTCCGACGTCCCCCCTCATGTCGAAGTTATCGGGGAGGGGGTAGACGACAACGACGCTCACCCCTCATGTCCGACGTCCGACGTCCCCCCTCATGTCATGTCAGACGTCCCCCTCATGTCGAAGTTATCGAGGAGGTGGCCTCGACAACGCTCTTTTAACTTGGTAAATTTGGGTGGCCTCGACAACTCTTCTAGGGTTTGGGGTGGCCTCAACAACGCTCTTTTAACTCATTTAACTTGGTAAATTTGGTTGGCCTCGACAACGCTTCTAGGGTTTGGGGTGGCCTCGACAACACTTCTAGGGTTTGGGGTGGCCTCGACAACGCTTTTTCAGTCCCGGTTTGGCGAGAGGGGGTTGATCGATCGACGTCCCCCCTCATGTTGGAGACTTACCGGAGTTTTCTATGAACAAAAAAAATACTACCTATCACATCTCAGTCCCGGTTTGGGTGGACTCGAGTGTTTGGTCGGGCGAGAGGGGGTTGATCGACGTCCCCCCTCATGTCGAAGTTACCGGAGTTTTCTTCTAGGGGTTTGGCTTACCTCGAGAGTTTGTCAGGTAGGGGAGGGGGGGGGGGGTAGGAGATCGACAACGCTTTTTTTCTAGGGTTTGCGTGGCCTCGAGAGTTGGTCGCCCGATATGTCCGACGTCCCCCCTCATGTCGAATTTACCGGAGTTTTCTTCTAGGGGTTTGGGTGGCCTCGAGAGTTTGTCGGGTAGGGGCGGGAGGGGGTAGGAGATCGAGGGCGACGGCGACATACATACATATAGCCACATACATACATGGAAAAAAATGCTATGAACAAAAAAATGCTATGAACAAAAAAAATACATATAGCCACATATATGAAAAAAATACATATATGAACAAAAAAATGCTATGAACAAAAAAACATCATATATACATCCATCCATACATACATATAGCCACATACATATATACATTATATATGAACAAAAACATTCATCATATAAAAAAAATCATATCATATATATATATATCATCATATCAACAACAGAAAAATTAATTGTTTCCAACAGAGCATCATATATATATCATCATATCATCTATATATATATCATCATTTCATCAAATTATCTAACATAATGAACTATATATATATATATCAACAAAATCATTTATCTATCTATCAACATCATCATCTATCTCCACATGAAAATATACATCTCATAAAAAAACATAGCAACGGGGGCTGCCGGCGACCATGGAGCAGTGGCAGAGCAAGGTGTGCTCGGGGGCACGCGGCGACGGGGAGCAGGGGACCCTGGGAAGGGGGGGCTCACTGGGGGGGCGCGGCGATGGCTTGAGGCCGGCGACGAGGACGGCGGGCTCGGGGGGGGGGGGGGGGCACGCGCGCGGAGACGGGGAGGAGGGCGCGCCGGCGATGGCTCGGGGGAAGGCGGGGTGCTCACTGGGGGCGGCGATGGGAGAGGGCGACGGCGACGAGGAGGCGCGGCGACGAGGCGGCGATGGGAGACGGCGACAGCGACGATGGGAGAGGGCGACGGCGACAGCGACGATGGGAGAGGGCGACGGCGACGAGGAGCGGGCGGCGACGGCGACAGCGACGAGGAGCAGCCGGGCGGCGTCGGGGGAGATGTGAGAATTTGGGGAAAAATTCCTGAGTGTTGGCTTATATAGCAAAGCCTTTAGTCCCGGTTGGTGGCACCAACCGGGACCAATGCCTCCCTTTGGTCCCGGTTGGTGGCACCAACCGGGACCAAAGGTCTCTGTAGAGACCTTTGGTCCCGGTTGGTGGCACCAACCGGGACCAAAGGGTGGCATTGGTCCCGGTTGGTTCCACCAACCGGGACCAAAGGTGGGCATTGGTCCCGGTTGGTGCCACCAACCGGGACTAAAGGGTGGTGCTGCCCGGGGCCAAAAGTTTAGTCCCACCTCGCTAGCTGAGAGGGCTCGAGAGTGGTTTATAAGCGCTGCTGCGCACACCCTCTCGAGCTCCTCTCAGCAGCAGGCTTACGGGCCTAATCGCATGACCTCTGCCTGTGGGCCTTCTGGGCCTTCTACGGGCCTGAATCCTGGCCCAACTAGATGGTTCGGTTTCTAGTCGTATTCAGGCCGTGGTGGCCCAGTAGGCGGCATTTTTTTAAATTTTTTTCTACTTTTTTTGTTTTCTTTTTTGCTTTATTTATTTTCTTTTGTTTCTACTTACAGATTTTCAGTGATTCTTTTTGCTTTTAGGTCACAAAAATTATAAACTTTCTGTTAGTGCCATTAGTTTCCAAATTTGAATAGTTTAAATTTTAATTCTTTTAAATTGGTGTGAATCACTAGTTTTTGAATAACTTTACTATAAAAATAGATTTTTGAGTGATTCTTTTTCCTGCTATTTAATATTACTGTTTTTTATCATTATATTCAATTTGGTAATTTTTAGGTAATTTTAAATGTCTGTTTTAACCAAAAACAGATTTTGTTATTTTAGTTTGCTATTAAAGTTTCTAAAAAAATTCTTTATGAAAATTCTTTTTGCTATTAATGTTTTGAACAAAAAATACTTTGATAACTTTAGTTGCATAAATTTTATATAATTTTAGTTTCATAAATACTAGAGGTTTACAAAATATTTTTAGTTGATTCCTTTTGCTATTAGAGTTTTATAAAAGCTTTTTAGTTGATTCTTTTTGCTATTGAAGAATATTATAGTTTTATTTTAGTTGATCATAACAGAATTTTTTAATTAATTATTTTTAGTTCATTATTTTTGCTATTAGAGTTTCATAAAGGTTTTCTAGTTCATTCTTTTTGCTATTAGTTCATTCTTTGAGCTAAATGACTCTAAAATTGAAAAGCACTTCAAATGAACTCTGAAAAGGTTGAAAGTTGGCATGGTATCATCATTACACCCACATAGCATGTTCTAAAAAGTTGAGAGGGTTACGGCAAAAACTGGATGCACTTCATGTACAAAATGGACAATCTCTTTCGAAGTATCAGGGTTTCGGACGAAAACTCATCTGTTACAAAGGGATTTCATTTTTTTGAACTTATTTGAACTCCAGACTTTTTGTGTGTTCAAAATGCACCATTCAAAGCCACATCATCAATTTTCAACCCTTTCTGACTTCATTTCCTATTTTTCATGCATTTACTGATTTTTTAAGCTAAATGACCCTGAAATTGAAAAGCACTACAAATGAACTCTGAACAGGTTGAAAGTTGGCATGGTATCATCATTTCACCCACATAGCATGTGCTAAAAAGTTGAGAGGGTTACGGCAAAAACTGGATGCACTTCGTGTACAAAACGGACAATCTCTTTCGAAGTATCAGGGTTTCGGACGAAAACTCATCTGTTACAAAAGGCATTTAATTTCTTCACATGTAACTGCAATGATATAGTAGTGGAGAGAAAGTCTTCACTTTCTCTTCGCTTGTGTCCTTTGCTTATTGCGCCGTAACCATGGATAATCTTCATCGTTTAACAGGGTGCTTGGGTCAGCCTTGACTTTGAAGGGAGGAATTTCATGAAACTTTTCATAATCTTCAGACATGTCTGTCTTGCCCTCCAATCCCACGATGTCTCTTTTTCCTGAAAGAACTATGTGGCGCTTTGGCTCATCGTATGATGTATTCGCTTCCTTATCTTTTCTTTTTCTCGGTTTGGTAGACATGTCCTTCACATAGAAAACCTGCGCCACATCATTGGCTAGGACGAATGGTTCGTCTGTGTACCCAAGATTGTTGAGATCCACTGTTGTCATTCC
Organism: Elymus sibiricus; assembly: GCA_039707655.1. Lineage (NCBI taxonomy): Eukaryota > Viridiplantae > Streptophyta > Magnoliopsida > Poales > Poaceae > Elymus > Elymus sibiricus. The sequence continues at coordinate 29,332,624 of CM077676.1, forward strand.
GTACTGTGGGTCTACCTGTACCCCGCCTCCTGACAGATTGACCCATTTGCACTGAAACAAAGGGACCTTGAAATCATGTCCATAGTCAAGTTCCCATATGTCCACTATGTAACCATAATATGTGTCCTTTCCCCTCTTGGTTGCTGCATCAAAGCGGACACCGCTGTTTTGGTTGGTGCTCTTTTGATCTTGGGCGATCGTGTAAAATGTATTCCCATTTATCTCGTATCCTTTGTAAGTCAATACAGTCGAAGATGGTCCCCTGGCCAACGAGTACAGCTCATCAGAAACAGTGTTGTCACCCATGAGACGTGTTTGCAACCAACTGCCGAAAGTCCTGATGTGTTCATATGTAATCCAGTCATCACACTGCTCCGGGTGTTTGGAGCGTAGAATATTCTTGTGTTCATCGACATACGGGGTCACCAAGGTAGAATTCTGTAGAACTGTGTAGTGTGCTTGAGACCAAGAATGCCCGTCCCTACATATTATTGAGTCCGCTCCTATCGTGCCTTTTCCAGTCAGTCTCCCCTCATACCGCGATTGAGGGAGACCAATCTTCTTAAGGTCAGGAATGAAGTCAACGCAAAACCCAATGACATCCTCTGTTTGATGGCCCATGGAGATGCTTGCTTATGGCCTAGCGCGGTTACGAACATATTTCTTTAAGACTCCCATGAACCTCTCAAAGGGGAACATATTGTGTAGAAATACAGGGCCCAGAACGACAATCTCGTCGACTAGATGAACTAGGACGTGCGTCATGATATTGAAGAAAGATGGTGGGAACACCAGCTCGAAACTAACAAGACATTGCACCAAATCACTCCTTAACCTTGATAGGATTTCTGGATCGATCACCTTCTGAGAGATTGCATTGAGGAATGCACATAGCTTCACAATGGCTAATCGAACGTTTTCCGGTAGAAGCCCCCTCAATGCAACCGGAAGCAGTTGCGTCATAATCACGTGGCAGTCATGAGACTTTAGGTTCTGGAACTTTTTCTCTGCCATATTTATTATTCCCTTTATATTCGACGAGAAGCCAGACGGGACCTTCATACTGAGCAGGCATTCAAAGAAGATTTCCTTCTCTTCTTTGGTAAGAGCGTAGCTGGCAGGACCTTCATACTGCTTTGGATGCATGCCGTCTTTTTCATGCACACGTTGCTGTTCCTCCCGTGCCTCCGGTGTATCTTTTGTCTTCCCATACACTCCCAAGAAGCCTAGCAGGTTCACGCAAAGATTCTTCGTCACGTGCATCACGTCGATTGCAGAGCGGACCTCTAGGTCTTTCCAATAGGGTAGGTCCCAAAATATAGATTTCTTCTTCCACATGGGTGCGCGTCCCGCATCGTCAGTCGGAACAGATAGTCCGCCAGGACCCTTTCCAAAGATTACTTGTAAATCATTGACCATATCAAGTATGTGATCACCAGTACGGAGGGCGGGCTTCTTCCGGTGATCTGCCTCACCTTTGAAATGCTTTCCTTTCTTTGGACATTGATGGTTGGTCGGAAGAAATCGACGATGCCCCAGGTACACATTCTTCCTGCATTTGTCCAAATATATACTGTCGGTGTCATCTAAACAGTGTGTGCATGCGTGGTATCCCTTGTTTGTCTGTCCTGAAAGGTTACTGAGAGCAGGCCAATCGTTGATGGTTACAAACAGCAACGCATGTAGGTCAAATTCCTCCTGTTTGTGCTCATCCCACACACGTACACCTTCTCCATTCCACAGCTGTAAAAGTTCTTCAACTAATGGCCTTAGGTACACATCAATGTCATTGCCGGGTTGCTTAGGGCCTTGGATGAGCACTGGCATCATAATGAACTTCCGCTTCATGCACAACCAAGGAGGAAGGTTATAGATACATAGAGTCACGGGCCAGGTGCTATGATTGCTGCTCTGCTCCCCAAAAGGATTAATGCCATCTGCACTTAAAACCAAACCATACGTTCCTTGCGTCACCTGCAAAGTCCCCCCACCTTCTCTCGATTTTTCTCCACTGCGACCCGTCAGCGGGTGCTCTCAACTTCCCGTCTTTCTTACGGTCTTCTTTGTGCCATCGCATCAACTTGGCATGCTCTTTGTTTCTGAACAGACGTTTCAGCCGTGGTATTATAGGAGCATACCACATCACCTTGGCAGGAACCCTCTTCCTGGGGCGCTCGCCCTCAACATCACCAGGGTCATCTCGTCTGATCTTATACCGCAATGCACCGCATACCGGGCATGCGTTCAAATCCTCGTACTCACCGCGGTAGAGGATGCAGTCATTAGGGCATGCATGTATCTTCTGCACCTCCAATCCTAGAGGGCATAGAACCTTCTTTGCTTCGTACGTACTGCCGGGCAATTCGTTATCCTTTGGAAGCTTCTTCTTCATTATTTTCAGCAGCGAACTAAATCCCTTGTCAGATACACCATTGTCTGCCTTCCATTGCAGCAATTCCAGTGTGGTACCGAGCTTTCTGTTGTCATCTTCGCAATTTGGGTACAACCCTTTTTTGTGATCCTCTAACATGCGATCGAACTTCAACTTCTCCCTTTCACTTTCGCATTCTCTCTGTGCATCAACAATGACCCGGCGAAGATCATCATCGGGCACATCGTCTGGTTCCTCTTGATCTTCAGCTTCCCCCATTGCAGCATCACCGTATTCAGGGGGCGGGTAGTTGTCATCATCCTCTTCTTCTTCGTTGTCTTCCATCATAACCCCTCTTTCTCCGTGCTTGGTCCAAACATTATAGTGTGGCATAAAACCCTTCTCAAGCAGGTGGAAGTGAAGGGTTTTAGAGTTGGAGAAAGCCTTCGTATTCTCACAGACAGTACATGGACAATGCATAAAACCATTCTGCTTGTTTGCCTCAGCCGCTTCGAGAAAATTATGCAGGCCCTTAATATACTCGGAGGTGCGTCGGTCACCGTACATCCATTGCCGGTTCATCTGCGTGCGTTATATAGTTCTTATTATTGAACAACATATAACTCTCTAGAGCATCTAATTAAAACACACAAATAAGAACTTTTTTCTTTTAGAAAGAAGATAAGAAGAAGAGGCTAACCACGGTGTTGCCGGCGCCGAGCTGGGCGCGGGCGATCGACGGCGGTGAGGACGGGGACGGGACAGGACGGACCGCCAAACCTAGACAAATCTTGAGGAAAATGGAGCTTGGACAAGGAGCTTCGAGAGGAGAAAGCTTAAGTGTGGCTCGGGCATTTCATCGAACACCTCATGTGCATAGGAGGTGAGCTAGAGCACCACAAAAGCTCTCCCACGGCCGGGCAAAAAAACAGAGCAATGCATTGCTCTGCTCGCGGGCTATATATAGGCCAACCATTGGTCCCGGTTCCAGCCACAAACCGGGACCAATGGTTGTGGGCCAGGAGCGAGGCGCATTGGTCCCGGTTCGTGGCTGGAAGCATTGGTCCCGGTTCGTGGCTGGAACCGGGACCAAAGGGGTCACCTTTAGTCCCGGTTCCAGCCACAAACCGGGACCAATGGTTGTGGGCCAGGAGCGAGGCGCATTGGTCCCGGTTCGTGTCTAGAACCGGGACAGAAGGGGTCAGACGAACCGGGACCAATGCCCCACGAGGCCCGGACCTGGCCTCACGAACCGGGACCGATGCCCCCATGGGTCCCAGTTCGTGAGTGAACCGGGACTAATGGGCTTCTCAGGGGTGGACCGACGCCCTGGCCTCACGTAAATTGGCAGTTGATTTGTGCCAGGAGGTTTGCTTTGGTGTTACATATGAGGATGACATATATAGGGGATTTCTGGATACCGATGAGCGTCGATTGGTTGTGCATAAATTGCAAACAGATATTCAATATGCATTTCCATCTGTACACAGACTTTGAACTTTCATTGCACTTGATGGTAACATGCCATCATTCAATTTACTACCTGTGTTATCTGAGAAGTCAAAGTATATTACAGTGCTAGAATTGAGTGGTCTACCCATCGAGAGGATTCCGGATGCTATTGGATTTCTTTTTAATCTCCGGTATTTGGGTTTGCGGAGCTCAAGGGTGAAGCTTCTCCCTAAATCTATCGAGAAGCTCTTAAATCTGTTGACACTGGACCTTGGTAAATCGGACATACAGGAGCTGCCTGCTGGGATTATCAAGCTAAGGAAGCTTAGGCACCTATTTGCAGAGAAAGAAATTGATCAATCTAGCAACATTCTCCAGTCCCATAGTGGTGTATGCATCCCCAAGGGTCTCGGCCACCTGAAAAACCTATTGACTCTACAAGCACTAGAATTACAGGATGAATACATTGGGCAACTGGGTGAGCTGAGACAACTTAGAAGCTTGAGGATACGTAATGTCAAGGAAATCAGCTGTGGACACCTATGTGAGTCTCTAGTTCAGATGCGGTTCTTGTCCTACCTATGTGTGTGTGCACATGATTTGCATGAGGTTCTCCGGTTGAAGGCCCTCCCCCCAAGCCTACAAAAGCTACGTCTGCAAGGAAAATTAGCAGAGGAGACATTGTCGGGTGATTCTCCTCTGATCCAAGTTGTGAAGCAAAACTTGTATTGCCTGTTTCTAGATTGTTCACACCTGAGAGAAGACCCTCTGCCAGCCCTTTTATCAGTTGTCAAATTTGAAAGTTCTAGAATTGAATAGAGCATACAATGGAGAAAAACTGGCATTTCAAACCGGATGGTTTCCCAATCTGAATTATCTTGTTCTGCGACACCCTCCTAATCTCATGGAGCTAGAGTTTGAGGAACATACCATGAAAACTCTGAAAAGATTGACACTGGCCAACCTCAACAGCATGGAGTCGGTCCCACGTGGCATTGAGTTCCTCAAGACCCTCCAGTTTGTAGGCTTCTACGGAATCACCGGTTCCTACCACAATCAACTGGTACATTGTTCTAGGCTTCGCGGTAAACGGTGGCGGTTCAGCCTTCGTCGAGGATGAGACTGATTGCTGCTCATCCAGGCATCCAGAAATGCATACGTAAGTCACCTACTTCCAACTATTATTTTGCACTACCACTAGTTTCTTCCTCCTTAATTTTACACTTTAACATGCATGCAGTTCATTCATATGTTGTTGGTTAATCATGTAGGTCACTAGCCAGATTACGTGCAGATCAAAGAAAGCGTTCTATTTAATGAGTTGGATAAGACGATTTTTTTCATCTTACCTGGAGGAAGCTAAGTCATGCAATGACGCAGCTCATGTTCTGCCCTCCGTGGTCTCTCCTGCCGTTTCAAGTTTCACACTCTGCTCTACTGCTTCATTAATTTCTATCGAAGACTCAAACTACCGCGCTGCTGCTACGACTCTCATATTGCCACTACTGTTTTTTTTTTAGTTGGAAAATATCTACAATTGGTTTGCTTGTCAAGTGTGATATTTTTCTATTGATTTTGTTTAAGAATTTAAAACAATACATCACACTTTTTTTTCGCGGGAGAAACGTCAAACTTATTGTACAACTGCGGTTTGTTTTGACAATGCTTAGACTTTCGACAACATACTGCCATGCATATTCCTGTGTGCGCGCGTGCTCGTACTAAAAAAATATATCAGTGATAGGATATCCCGGGTGCACATGCTCCTGCGCGCGAAAATAATTTTTGAAATGTCAGAAAAATCTCAACAAAAATTCTATGCGTTCTTAGTCACACCCAAATGCTACCTACAAATTTTTAGGCAAAAAGGTTAAGCAGTTAGGCCTGTGCAAAAAAATAAATAAATCAAACACCAAATGTCACCCCAAAATTGGTTTTTTCACCGACGAAAAACGGCTGCTCCGTTTCGCATGAAATTTGTCCAGCATGCTTGCCACACTAACACGAACATCTACAAAAAATTGCATAACTTTTTGAAAACATTTATTATTATTTTTGGTTTACTGTTCATCCGGGAGCAAATGCTCCCGGGAGCCAAAACACCTGCCAGCTAACTAGATTTGAACTAGGGTAGTTATGAAAAAGATTACATCAAAGTCCTCGACGGCCCCCCATGAGTATTCAACAAGTATGCCCATGTCAGGGTTACGATACTTCAAGTCAGTCATGCAAACCATAATATTATTTCCTTGATGAGTTTGACGAGATATGATGATCCGCCTTGGTACCCTATCTCATTGTCGAATGTAGCTATCAGACGAACAGAAGCCGGGAAGTTGAAAACATGGCGCTGCTCCCACCGTGAAGGGTTGTTGCTTTCCGCATCATTGCACATCCGTATCTCAACAGATTCATAGTTGGGCCCTAAATGAGGGACGGCTAGCTCACCATTCAACTCGGCTAAGCTGGATTCTAAATAGTCGGCCCCTTTGTACCATGGAGGACCAATCATGACGCTGAATGACTTGTCTTCAAGACTAAACCGGACAAAGCACGTCATATGTGCAAGATCAGGTAGAAGCGAGTGATCACATTCATACATAAGCGAGTACTGGTCAACTGTCCAGATAAGAGAACCCTTGAAGAAGGTCACAATCCGTCCTACTAGAAACGGGTACGGCGGTTGTGCGGCCGTCTCAAGCCAGTATTGGTCCTTTCCGATAGTGAACACCTCCATCCCAAGGCCACCCATGACACGCGTTCCACGGTAGAAGAAGCGAGCGACCTTGTAGACATTGGAGCGATGGTCGTGCCCGAAGCCGAACGCTTGGTGGCCTTGGGCTACCAAGTGCCGGTGCGGCGCAACACTGTTGGGGCTCCAAGGCAGCTCGAGGACTCGACCTGTGGTCGGGTTGAGCACGTGCACGGTATCCTCGGTGAGAAGGAGCACGGGCCCGTCGCAGTGGGCAAACCCATGTCTTGTCTTCGCCTCCTCTGCGGGGAACGAGGAGGTGTCGTGCAAGAGGGTCGCGACGCCTTGACGGCTCTCCTCCCACAAGTACAGTCCCGGGGTGGCGATCTTCCCTTCGATCCATGGTCTTCTTATGTTGCAGGGAACTTCCGCATCGCTTTCGCTTCTGATACGTGGTGCGATGAGCAGGCTGCAGAGCTTCTTGTCTTGCTGGTGGAGCCGGCGAAGGTGCGCTTGAGAGAAGGAGGGGTCGGTGTCGGAGATGGCGTCACGCCAGGCCTTGCAGACGCACTTTAACCGCAGCAGGGACTTCACGGGCAGCCGGACCAGGATCTCCCACACGATCAGCTCGTGAGGCAGCTGGCACGCCATCTTCGCCGATTGATCTACCGTGTTGCTGCCGCTGGTACGATTTGTGGCTGCGTAACTGTACACTATATAGACGCACGTACACGAGCAGAGAGACAGACCAAAACGACTCGATGGTGTCTCAACCGAGTTGGACACGTAGACCAACTGCAAATTTGCTTGGAAACTATAGATAACTCGAACGTGGAAACTTAGAAAACATGCAAATTAACCGCAACTCGCCTCTTGAGATCTGATGTTTCGTTTGCTGTGCTTTGTGCTCTTATAAGCGTAAAGGAGCACGAACTTAAAAGATTTAACCATTACCCCCGGGCTCTGCATAACTAAGATGCATACAGCCCAACAAATTCCTCTCAAAGAAACGAAAAATAAAAAGGCGAGATAAAAAGAAACATGTAGAGTCCATATAACGCCTAAAGCGGAGGGGGGGGGGGGGGGGGGCAATCCTAAGATCATGCTGTCACTCATGTTGGGTAAAAGTATCTCTCACCGTAGCCTCCAATCGTATACACACCTCCGTAAATAGGCAAGACCGCCACTGATGACGCAATTACCAAGAACTGCAATCTGTATCCGTTAGTTCTTTCTTTTCTGAACTGACAGCAAGATTTTATTTGAGCCAGCATTGGAGAGGTTAGTTTGATCGCACTACGACAGCCAGCATTGGAGTATGAACATATATATAGCAGTTAGAGTCCGAGACCAACACGGATACAGGACGATCGTTCCATGTAATACACGCACGACCTTGGGCGTTCAGCTCTCACAGAAAGAAACCACACGTACGTCGGTAACCGCCAGCCGCCATGCTCCCCCGGCATGCCAGCAAGAGAGAAGAAGAATCATGCAGGACATACCAGAAGAGCTGTGAAACAATGGCTGGAAGGACCTGATGGAGTAGCCAAGATCAATGTGGATGCGGCAATATCAAGAAACAATGACAGGGGTGCTAGTGCGGCTACTTGTCGCAATGACCAGGGGAAGTACTTTAGAGCCTCAATGACTATTTTTGAAGGACTTACTGACCCCGAAAGCCTTGAGGCTCACGCTTGTTGTGAGGCATTCTCCCTGGCAGAGCATCTCCATCTCTCGAGTGTCAGGGTCGCCACTGACTGCATAGCTACTGTTAATCATCTGGCGGCAACCTTCTTGGGAGTTGCGGCGCCGTCGGGATATTAAGAAGAGAATGCAGCACTTTGTTGATTCAGAAGTTATACAGGAAGGAAGAGAAGCAAACTTCAAAGCGCATGATCTGGCGAAAGCCTCTGTCTTTCTTGACGCGGGGCGGCATATTTGGTTATCCATCATCCCTGGATTCCTGTTTGTACCGAACATTATTAATGCTTAAATAAAGTGTGGTGGTGACCCCTCAAAAAAACAAAAAACTAAAACTCAACAAAACCGATCTAAATACCAATAATCATTATCCTTTGAATATATTTAACGCAAACTGTGCAAATAATTATAATATCTATAGCACGTGGAATGCATGGATTAACAGACTTGTTTATATAGTTTGGGATGCTGAGCTACTTTGGGAGATATACAGCTAGGTGTCGCATATGCTCGGGCCTGTAAAATTTTATTTGCTTATTTGTTACTCTCTCCGATCCAAATTAATTGCCGTTGATTTAGTACAAGTTGTACTAAATCAGCGACAATTAATTTGGATACCCTCAGTTTCCCTCTGATCTCTTCTTAACTTTGGCCATGAGCCCATTCTTCATCTGCAGAATAACCGACAGCTTGGGCTTCACGGCGTGACTATCCAGCACCTCCACGTCGAAGTTCCACGCCACCGTGGCGACGATGGACGTCACCAACGCCACAGAGATGTTCTTGCCAAGGCACGCCCTCGGGCCGGTGTTGAACGCGGCGAACTCGTGAGACGGCACGTGCCGCAGCCTGTGGCCTCCCCCGCCCGCCTTGGATGACAGCCACCTCTCTGGCCTGTACTCCCGGCAGTCCTCTCCCCACACCTGCTCCAATCTCCCCATGCTGTAGGTGGAGATTAGGATGGTGTCGCCGGCCCGCACCTTGTGGCCGCTAGGCAGCACGTCGTCAGCGACGACCTCCTTGCGCTCTATGGGCGCGATCGGGTACAGCCTCAGCGACTCGAACATGGCCGCTCGCTGGTACACTAGATCTTTGGTCTCGTCTGGCTCAAACACCACGACTCCCCCGACGGATTTGCGTGCGGCGGCGATCGGCACAAGCTCCTCGCGGATGGCAAGCATGGCGTGCGGGTGCGTGGCGAGGTTGTAGACGAGCCACGACAGCGCCGACCCCATCGGGTCACGCATCGCGACCATGAAGTTGATGAACGTCCTGATTAGGAAGTCAGTGGGCTCTCTGTCCCAGTTGAGAAACTCTGGGTCCGGGGTGGGGTCGTCGACGTAATGGGACAGGATATCATCCTCGTTGCTCGTGTCGTCACCGGCCATCTTTCTCTGGATGCTCTCCGCCACGAACCCGTACAACACCGCTTCTGCCTCGGCTAGCTTTTTCTCCTGGCCGATGTTGAGCCATCTCATCGTTTTCCAGTAGGACACAGGCAATATGTGCCGGCGCAAGGCTACCTCCATCAGAGTATCCAGGGCCACACCGACGTGCGTGGGTGGCATCGACGCGGCCAAGTGGCACGGGTCCCAGCCAAACACTGCAATCACAGTGATGTCCAACACGAGCCTCCCAAGCAAGTTCTCCATGTCGAAGGTGGCCCGCGCATTCGCCATTTGGCTTAGCAATGGCACGAGGTCCCCTGCCAGCTTGTCCCGGCAGCAGCGGGATATGGAGGCCAGCATCCGCGGCTTGGTCAGGACACGATGGATGGTCTCGCGCTGCCGGCGCCAGGACTCGCCGTCGGCGGTGACTATAGTGCCACCCAGTACTCCAAGGACCGCAGCGAGCTCCTCGCCCTTGACGTAGTTGGCGAAGTTGGTGGTGAAGATGTGGCGAACGTTGGCAGGGCTGCAGGTGACGAGGTACCGCACGCTGGTGGCCGGAGGGCCGCGTAGCTCGAAGTTGTGCCCGGAGGCGGACAAGAAGGCTGCGGCGTAGTCATGGAGGTTGTTCCAGTTGGCGATAAGGCTAGGGAGCATGCCCACGATAGGCAATTCCGTTGGCAGCAATGGATTGCTTGATCTCCTAGATTGGATAACGAAGACAAGGAGAAGTGGTAGTGCTAGGAGTAGTAGTTCAGCCAAGAACGAGAGTGTCATCTTTAGCTGATGCTACTGTTATGCTTGGCAGGAGATGCTAACCAGGCTCCATTTATAGAGGTGAAAAGTGGAAGGCAGCTAAAATAAGACAAAACTTCCCCATCAAGAGAGTTGAAAAACGCTTGCATCGGAGCTATCAGCTTTTATTTGTTGGGGTGGATAACAGGACAAGAGCTGGGACCTTGTTTTCTAAACACAGTGTATGTACTAAGAGATAATTTTATGGCACATCATATTCATACTACCTAATATGATGTGTAGTATTTAGTTCATCAGAGGGTCAATATAGGCCGACTCGGGATTTGGCTCAAGGACAGCTTGGTAATTCTCTGTTATGGGGCTTAGTCATGTATGTGTTTTGATCCTAATGAGTCAAATCAAATTAGTTAAGCGATGCAGGCATCCACCTCTCGTTATAGTCCTCCGCCATCCCGACGCCGCCTACCCGCCTCAGCTGGCCAGCCGCCTACTCTTCGGCCGAACCCCTTCGCCTCCCGTCATGCCCAAGGACAGCCACCACGCACCAACTAATTCACTGCCACAACCCCACAACCGGCGGCGCCCTCTGTCTCCATTGACGTGTACATCAGCAGCTCCGCAAGTTCTTCATCCCATCTTGCCCTGTCCTGGCAAATTTTAGCATGGTCCCTCTTACCTCCTCTTTAAACCTAAGAGGTAAGAGTACATTATAAATCCGAACCATTGATTTGATTAAGTAGTGGTCTGATCAACTCTTACCTTCTTACCTCTCATTTGAAAAGAGGGGGTAAGAGGGAGCATGTTAAAATTACTCGTCTGTCCCTCGATAAAGCTAGCTCGTGTAGGCGCGTGTGTCTTCCGGCAGAATACATTCAGCAACTAGTTTTGGCTAGCCAGCCTTGATACGTACTCCGTGCGTAGGCCAAGAGCACCGGCCAGTAGCGCAGGTTGGAGTACGTATGCGTCTTCGTTGGGAAGAGCTCGTCTGGGCTAGGTCGTACATTCGAGACCAGGGCCAACAAGCACCTCCTGATGGCCCGAGAACGTGCACGGGTCGCCGGCGAAGGCGTGTACAGACTGGCATGGAGGGTGGCGTCCAGCGGGTCATAACCTGCTAGAATGATAAATAACGAGGAATGTGTTGGGGGCATAAAGAAAGACGAAATCTGGATGCAGGATTAATAAGACCGGACTATCCCAAATTCTGTTACTGTGACATCTGAACCATTAAATCACATAAATAAAGAGTCCAAATTTATTTGATGTACCGTAAAAGGACTCACATACCAATTCCTCGAAATTCAAGGTGATGGGATTGTTTGATTGCTCAACACGGCCAGGTTGTGTGCCTAGTATGCGCCCCAGAACAGCCGATGGGTTGTTCGACTGCTCACTATGATAAATTTTATGGGAATTGCTTCGTTTCATCCGGATGTAGATACACTCGCGGCAGCCGCTTCGTGCGCTTGCCACGCGTCTCGTGGGCCCGCGCACGCGTCGATCTTCCTCATCCTTATCTCCTCGAATGAACACCGCTCAACCATTCATTTCTTCCCCAATCCGCCGAGCGTACCTATCTCTCCCCTATTCTCTCTCCTTTGCAATTGACTGGATCCCGCCGGTGGGGGCTTCTCCTCCCTTGTAGCAGGCAGCCAAGGAAGCACCTACCCCCTAGCGGCTGCTGTCCAGTCGGTGTCACATGGCTCCCCTAGCGGCAGCTTGAGCCGCCGGTTGGGGCTTCCTCCTCCCTTGTAGCAGGTAGCCATGGAAGCACCTCCCCCCTAGCGGCTGTTGTCCAGCAAACTGCTCTGACGGCGGCTCAAGCTGCTCCAGCGAGGCTGCGACGCCTTTGTGCTGTGAGCCAGTGCTGCGATGGTTGTCGACGTGCTGCGAGCCGATGCTGCGACGGATGCTGCGGCGGCGGCTCGGGCTACTCCGGCGATGCTGCGATGGCCGCCGAGGTGCTACGATGGATGCTACGACGGCGGCTCGGGCCACTCCGGCGATGCTACGATGGCCGCCGAGGTGCTACGATGGATGCTGCGACGGCGGCTCGGGCCACTCCGGCGATGCTCCGACGGCACCGCCGTGCTGCGAGCTAGTGCTACGACGGCCGTCGGCGTCCATGCTGCGACGGCCGTCGAGGTGTTACGATGACGACACCATGCTGCGAGCTGCTGCTGGGTCGGCGCCATCTTGCTGCGAGCTGGTGTGCCGCGAGGAGAAGTTGCCTGAGCTGGTGCTACGATGGGGAAGGGCAAAGGAAAATAGCCTGTTTGCGTTGACTCATCCTATGGCAGAAAGGATCAGATCGGACGGCGGGAAACACGGCTGTTATTTTACTTTCCACATCCGGATGGCGCCTAGCAGCCGCCAAATTTTATTTCTCCTTTTTCTTCCTCATTTCCTTATTTATTAGGGTCTGTCTAGGTCTCAGTTGACTTAGACTTCGCGAAGTCTAAGTCGGCTGATGTCATCTGTTTATTTTTTTATTTTTCTAGAACACGTTATCCCTTTGTTGTTTATTGTCCAGCCCATATCCTTGTTGCTTGTTGCTTTTTGCTTTTTGAGCTGGCCAAGTCTTTGTGCGTATTAGCGTTGGGCCAGCGAGTTTGTGCAACAGTTTTCTTCGGCTGCTGCTTATCGACTGTGTGGTGCACCAGTCGGGTATATTAGCTGTTGTAGATACCCCTAAAAAAACTGTTGTACGTACAATTTTCTTAACGCCTGGTTTCTATCTGTTTTGTCTGGTTTTTCTTTTCAATTTTTTTGTTTCCATTTTCTACTTACATTTTTATTTTTATTTTATTTTTTATGATTCTATAAAATGTAAAAATTGATGTCAATTTAGAAAAATGTGTTCGTGTATTTTTATAAATATCCATCATGTATTTGAAAATAATAATATCACGCAACCAGAAAACTTTCAATATTATTTAAAAATATTTCTCGTGCAATTAGAAAATGTTGGGTTTTAGCTAATATTTTCTTCCTTGGGTTGGGTTAGGCCCAGCATTGTTTTACTCATCTATTTGTATTTTCACTATCATCCAAAAATTGACAATGGTTGTGGTGAATCGGCTGAGGTAAGATTAGCTCTTCGTGCAGCTTGTGCTTGTTGGTGTTGTGTTCTCTTTTTTTTTAAAGTCTTATTTTCTTATTTTCTTTTATTTCTCCCGTTCCTTAAAAATAGAAATGATGGGCATGTCATTGCGCATGGTCGACGAACATGTGACAGACACGTGTATAATCATTGGCATTATTTGTTTAAAAGAAAAAAACTCTTAAGTTGCACATTGGCGGTGGACGTGCAATTGCGCATGGCCGAAGAACATGCAACTATGTACGGCCGACGTGTGCGCAAATCAAGTGGCATTATTTTTTTCAAAAATTCCAAGACATCACTATTTAGAAAATGAAAATAATACAAATCCAAAACTCAAAAATAAAAATAGAAAGAAAAAACAAAAAGTAGAAAAAAAATAAAAAAATTCAAAAATAAACCCACATACTGGGCCGCCCAAGCACCTAGCTCCGTGCGCACCCTAGTTACGCCCGGTTGGTGTCGCTTGGAATTGCATGTGGACTACAACATATGCGGTTGCACATGGGGCTACGTGCAACTGGGTGGCACATTTGAAAATAAAAACACCACTATTTTGGAAAAGATAAAAACCTACAAACATAAAAATAAAAAAACCACTATGTTCGGTCGGGTGCGGCACTTGCAGTTGCGGGGCTGTTGTCGGGCTTGCAACTGGCCCGCGCCCTCTCCCGGCGCCCCCTCCGACAGAACAAAAAAGTCCAGCTGCGGTCGGGTTAGAAGACATGCAGTTGCGGTCGGGTGCGGCACTTGCAGTTGCGGGGCTGTTGTCGGGCTTGCAACTGGCCCGCCCCCTTTCCCGGCGCCACCTCCGACAAAACAAAAGTCGAGTTGCAACCATGTTGGGGGACATACAGTTGCGGTCGGGTGCGGCACTTGCAGTTGCGGGGCTGTTGTCGGGCTTGCAACTGGCCTGCGCCCTCTCCCGGCGCCCCCTCCGACAAAACAAAAGTCGAGTTGCAACCATGTGTGGGGATTTGCAGTTGCAGTCGGGTGCGGCACTTGCAGTTGCGGGGCTGTTGTCGGGCTTGCAACTGGCCCGCCCCCTCTCCCGGCGCCACCCCCGACAAAACAAAAGTCGAGTTGCAACCATGTTGGGGGACATGCAGTTGCGGTCGGGTGCAGCACTTGCAGTTGCGGGGCTGTTGTCGGGCTTGCAACAAGCCCGCCCCCTCTCCCGGCGCCACCTTCGACAAAACAAAAGTCGAGTTGCAACCATGTTGGGGGACATGAAGTTGCGTGGCTGTTGTCGGGCTTGCAACTGGCCCGCCACTTCTCCCGGCGCCCCCTCCAACAAAACAAAAAAGTCCAGTTGTGGTCGGGTTAGAAGACATGCAGTTGCGGTCGGGTGCGGCACTTGCAGTTGCGGGGCTCTTGTCGGGCTTGCAACTGGCCCGCGCCCTCTCCCGGCGCCCCCTCCGACAGAACAAAAAAGTCCAATTGTGGTTGGGTTAGAAGACATGCAGTTGCGGTCGGGTGTGGCACTTGCAGTTGCGGGGCTGTTGTCGGGCTTGCAACTGGCCCGCGCCCTCTCCCGGTGCCCCCTCCGACAGAACAAAAAAGTCCAGTTGCGGTTGGGTTAGAAGACATGCAGTTGCGGTCGGGTGCGGCAGTTGCAGTTGCGGGGCTGTTGTCGGGCTTGCAACTGGCCCGCGCCCTCTCCCGGCGCCCTCTCCGACAGAACAAAAAAGTCCAGTTGCGGTTGGGTTAGAAGACATGCAGTTGCGGTCGGGTGCGGCACTTGCAGTTGCGGGGCTGTTGTCGGGCTTGCAACTAGCCCGCGCCCTCTCCCGGCGCCCCCTCCGACAAAACAAAAGTCGAGTTGCAACCATGTGTGGGGATTTGCAGTTGCGGTCGGGTGCGGCACTTGCAGTTGCGGGGCTGTTGTCGGGCTTGCAACTGGAATAAGAAAGGAAAAAAGGTTTGAAAACAACGATAAAAAAGGAAAAGAAAAAAGAAAAGCAAGAGAAAAGGTGGAAATACAAAATGTAAAAAGAAATTCAAACATGACAAGGAACATAGACGAAAGAATCATTTAAAACACTTACAAATAAATAAAAAATTAAAAAAGATACAAAATAGCTTTCCCCGGTAGTTCTCAACTGCTTCCCCACCCCTCTTCGGGTGGTTTAAAAATTAAGCCCAAAACTAGACAAAAAAGAAACCTCTCAAGACCAGCCCGTAACGCATATTTGGCCGACATGAGAGAAAATAAACAACAAAAGAAAAGGAAATTGGTCCATCGCGCACCTAAGCAATCGATTTCAATATAAGACAGACATAGCTGCATAGATCTTGAAGCAACAACGATCTAATGGCCAGGGAGTCGACTGAGTTTTAACAGTCCTGTATGAACCTAAATAGAGAAAAAAATGAAAAATAAATAAAAAATAAAAATAATGGTAGAAAAAAAAAGTCGAGGCCTATGAACTAAAGTGCTTGGTACTGCTACTAACTGAGAACAAAAAAACACACACAAGTCACTTCACTCTATTGTTCGTTCCCTTCCTGTAGGAAAAAATAAAAAATAAAAAAGAAACGGACCTAAACCTTGTAAAACAACTGGCAAAATAAAGCCCAACACACAAAGAAAAGGACCACCGCCCAGCCCACCACCTGAAGCCTGCCCCGACGGAACAAACAAAGACAAAAAAACAGGCCCACCCAGTTCGTTCCCTATGTGGGTGGGTTGATTTACAGGAAACAACAGGGCTGCACGGATCCTAAAGCAACACAAAGATCTAAGGGTCAACAAATCAACTGAGACTTCACTAAAAATCAGTCGACTGGTTTTTAGCAGAGCCGTATTTATTATCCTCTTTGTCATCTTCTTTGATTCTGAAAATTTAAGCCCGTACGTCTTTAGTTGCTGCTGCTGCTCTCAACTACTTTGTAGCTGTTTGCCAAAGAAAACTTTGTAACTTTTGGAAGCTTTCCAAATAATATTCTTCGTTTCCAGTCCACCTCAAACTGCACTCCTAATTTGTTCAGTCTTGCATTTGGTATGCAATTATCAACGTTAGATGTTGTTATTTGGGAACTAACTTTCAGTGACTACGTGTAGTGCTCTTTGGCTTGTTGCTCACGGAAAGGACTGTTCACCAGAGATATAGACAGTCTAGCCAAGAGATATAGATAGTCTAGTCTCCGATCGATGGTAGTTGCCGGCCCATTCAATTTTTGCGCGACGCCTACATCTCGTTCTTCGTTGTTTGTTGGGCTTTAGGTGTTAACTCAGTCAACATGGGTGGCCCTGGTATTAACTGTTGATCGTTGATTTGCAAGATAGCTAACCGCTCACGCCAAGTGGTTAAGAGTATTGTATTAATTGAGTCCGTGCCTCCCTTTCTGGGTTTTGAATGATCCAAAATTGGTTTGTACTACTATCTGATAGATCAATATGCTTTCCGGCTGAAAAAAAAGAGAAGAAAACAATATATCCATGCTTCGACTTGTATGCGTAGTATTCTCTCCATTCCAAAGTTGTTGAAACTCCAGTTCTGTCCTAAGTTAAAGTTAATTAGGTCATGCGTATAGGAAATGTTTAAATTACTTTCTTACACATGATTTTTTTAAGAGTTAGAAATATAGGGAAACAGAGAAGGACTGCGCATGGTTGATTTCCATGACCTATGATATACTAGTTGTTGCACCTGATGTGAGGTAGGAAAAGTGCCCGCTTATAGTTGGTACACCGCCATAGCATCCGTATAGAGTTCCTCCTGTTTTTAGAAATTGAGTTCTGATCACGCACAAGTGAAGCATGTGAAATAAAGGGTGTTGTTTATTATTCTAACTAGATGACACCACGCGTGTTGCTGCGGGAATTTTTAGCACACACAGGTAGAAGTTAAATTCCACAAACTCATGTAGTTTGAATGTTCAATAGTAGGAATAGTCCAAAAAGAAATAGTATAAAGAAAGTTAAGTATAAGGAAACGGAAATAAACCAATTGACCATGGAGAAATCCTGAAGAAAAGAAATGCAAACTTGTACTCTGGCCAGAGGAGGCAAGAATTTTAGACGTTATTCTTATGTACTCTGGTTATAGTATAGCAATTAGGTTTGCAGCTAATCTGGTCTGATATGTGTCTCTTAGCAAGGATCCATTGGATACGTACGTAGGGTAATTAGCAAAGAAGTAACCATGCTTGCCTGCATGCATGCGTGCGTACGCAAGTACAGTACCAGCCACGGCATGGACACACCCGTAACAGGAGCAAGATGCACACACCCGCGGGCCGCGGCCACCTCGCTGTGAGGCTGCCGAAGGATGTCAGATCGCGGGGGAGATGCGATGACAAGCGAGGGACCCTGAAGTGCACACGCTGGTGAGGCTGCCGGAGGACGTCGTGCTTGAGAGATCCTGGCGCGTGTGCATGGCGTCGCCGACCTTTTCCGGTGCGCCGATGTGCACAAGCGCTGGCGCGCCCTCGTCACCGAGCTGTCCTTCCGGCGCCCCACTGCTTCTCCCTCGTCGGCTTCCTCGGCTGGGAGCGGCAACACTGTGGGGAAGGCTGCCGGTCTTGAGCCTCCTCCCCATGCCGCATTCGGTCCTCAGCCTCGGCCGTCCTCTGCTCGACTCCTTCGTCCCGGTCGCCGCTGGCCTCTTCGACGACAGCATCGTGCCGCTCGCGTCGTAGTGCACAATCAGAGTGGAATATGAAGGAGGTTCGATGCTATGCTGGGGGATTAGTGTGTTCCTGTCAGCAGCAGTGATCAAGAGACAAAGGCGCCAAGCGATCAGGTTGAAGACTCGGGCCGGCCCAAGAGACAACCTCGCCTCCCGGCTCGGCTGGCTGGGCCGGAATGGGCCCATGTGGGCAGGGTACTTAAACCAGGAGATAGCGTGTGATAGGCAGGCGGCGGCCAAACGGCTAGTATCTCGTGAGGATAGCGTGTGTGTCTCTCTTCTCCCGATCCCCTCTTCCTCCTGTAAGCTTGAACTCGATCTCGAATCCATGGAGTAAAATTGAGAGAGTGAACCTAACAATCTGGCATCAGAGCCGTTCCAGCCCTGGATTTCCCCGCCCACCACCACCACACCCGGCTCGCCGACCGCACCGGAGACCAGGCCCGTCCATGAGGGTGGCCGAGATGGGCGATCACACAGGGCCCCAAAAAATTTGGGGCCCCCAAATAACTAGGTACTTAGTATACTGTAGGTACATATAATCAGCAATTTAATCCTGCTAAGAGTAAACGTAGTACCCAGCAGCAAGGGAATACCTAAGTAAACGTACCCTCCAGCAACGCCAGCCCACGAGGCCTGCTAATACATGTATGTATCGATCGGCCTGGCCGTTCCACTAATCGCTAACATGCCGCCTAGCTTCCGCCAATCTCGTCTGCTGCGGCGCTGGCTTCCGCCAATCGCCCACGACGCCGCCTCCTGCCTTCTGCCATCGGCGATCGCCCGTCTGCCTTAGTCCTCCACTACTAGTCAATTAGGTATCGTCATGTCGTCTACTTACTTTTCTCCCTGTTCTTTATCACTAATAATTGATTAAGTTTGATCTCCCCGACCTAGGTTAGGAGTAGTCGAGTAGGACGAAATTATGTGTCCCCTGGGCTAGGTACGTAGGTAACGAATTTATTTGTCCATGGTGTTAGATTAGGAGTAGGCCGAAATTAAGTTTGTTCCTGATCAGTTGTACTTGTTTTGATATATTTATTCTCACTAATTAGGCAATGTCCTGTTTAAATAATTAATCATTAAGTTTCTTTCGTTTATAAAAACAGGAAGATGTTTATTTCTCGATCCTCGTAATGTTTTCAAGAAATAGAAAGTATGATTCAGATTGCGAAAAGCGTAAGAAGAAGCAAAAACTAGACGCACAAGTTCAATCTCAAAGGGGTGATCTTGACAGATTTGTTATGAAAGAATCCCCATTAATTCTAAAAATCAAACTCCCAATGATAATGTTGATGATGGGCATGGTGATGATGCTACCATTGAAGTTGAGATTGAGGCTGCCAGTACGAATAAAGATGTTGGTGCTAATATTGTAGATGAAGGTGATGGTGCTAATATTGGCACCGAAGATATGATTGAAGGATTCTGCTTTTTGATAGAACATGAGGTTAGTTTATTGCTTTAGTGCCCTTTTATTATATTTTAGCATTAGTATTCCATATATGTCTAAATATTGTGCAAAATAAAACATAATTGAAATTATATAATAAAGTGAAAGTATGCTTTAGGTACATTAGTTCTTCTGTTATATGAAATTTTCAAAATTTTGGGCCCAATTTTGATTTTCGCCCTGGGGCCCCGAATTTCTGGAGGCGGCCCTGCCGGAGACGAAGGCGATCTACGAGCTTCACTGCGCAGATTTCGACTCCGCCCTCGCCAAGGCCTCTGCGGAGCGCAGTGAGGAAGTGGTTTCCGCGTTCGCGAAGCTGGACTCCAAGTTCGATCTCGGGGCGCCTCGAGGACGTCAAGCTGTCCATCGGCGTCGACCTCGACGAGCTCCGCGGGGAGATGGCCACCGACCGCGGCGCCGCGTCGTCCCCTACGTCGCCTACCTCGCCAGGGGCACCATCTGCCGCAACCAAGTCCACGGCGCCAAGCAGTAGTCAGTTCGGCCAGGATGGGCTCCGATCTGAAGTGGATTTGCGCTCGTCGGCCCCTAAGTACATTCCTCCTCCAGCCCCAGGTATGCAGCATGATCAGATTGTCGTCCGACAGCAGAATTTGGCCCCAGAAAATTTTCGGCCCTTGCATGTTGACTCTACTGGTTTTGGCCCCCGGACCGATTTGCCCAAGTTTGATGGTTCGAACCCCAAATTGTGGCAAAAATGCTGTGAGGATTATTTCTGATTTTGGAACACCCCTCCGCACCAGTGGATACCTTTTGCTTCGGCTTTGTTTGAGGGTACAGCCGCTCGTTGGCTTGAATCAGTTCAGCGTCGCGCGCCTGATGTCAACTGGTCTGACTTTTGCGCCATGTTACAGTCTCGTTTTGGTCGCAATAAACATCAAAACATCCTCAGACAGATGTTTCATATCAGGTAGACTAGTACTATTGAGGACTATGTGGAGAGGTTTTCTGAACTTTTTGATCAACTAACTGCTTATGAATCTCATCCCGACCCAGTTCATTATGTGACCAGGTTCATGGAGGGTTTGGTACCTTCAGTGCGTCTGATTGTAGGTATTCAACAACCTGCAGACTTGGACTCAGCGTATGCTTTGGCTCTGCTGTCTGAAGAGTTGGGTGACTGTTCTCTGCAGGTTACACCATCAGTTACCTCTACAGTTCACAGTAAAATGGTTTCTCTGAATTCCAGTCGCAGTTCTGTCAGCAAACATTCAGAAGACAGAGTTGCCTCTGATCCTCTGATCCAGCTCGTTCTGCTCCAACTGAGGACCGTTGGTCTGCTCTGCGTACTTACAGGAAGTCCAAAGGATTGTGTTTCGTTTGTGGAGAGCGATGGGCCAAAGACCATCGTTGTAAGCAGGAAGTTCAGTTTCATGTGGTGCAAGAAATGCTGGAATATGTCCAAAATATGCCTGCTGAAGCTAGTGATACTGAAGTAGAGAGTGGTGGTGAGGTTAATGCTATTTGTATTTCAGCTGCTGCTATGGGAGATCTGTCTGTGCCTGCAGTATCCACAATGAAGTTGCGAATTAAGTTGCAAGGATTTCAGCTCACCTTCCTAGTAGACTCTGGAAGCACTCATTCATTTCTGGACTGTGCAGTGGCTGCCAAATTACAAGGGATTTCTTCTATGCCTGTCAGTATGGTCAAAGTTGCTAATGGAGGTTTGGTGCCTTGTACCCAGCAACTTCTGTCCGGATCTTGGTCTGTAGATGGACATTCTTTCGTCAGTGATTTTAAAATCTTTCCCTTGGGCTATTATAATGGCATTCTAGGGCTAGACTGGTTAGCTGCTCACAGTCCCATGCAGGTGGACTGGGCTGAGCACTAGCTTTCCTTCCAGTTTCAAGGAGCTCTTGTAACACTGTTGGGAGAAGATGCTACTCCACAATTACTGTCTATGATAGAATTGTCTTCTCTCCTGTCTTCTAGTGGGCAAGATCAGTCCTAGTTGCCTGTTGAGATTCAGGACTTGTAGGACACTTATGCTCCCGTGTTTGCTGCTCCTACTGGCCTTCCTCCAAGAAGAAAGTATGATCACACCATCCCCCTCATACCTGGTGCTTCTCCTGTTTCAATTAGGCCTTACAGAGTTGCTCCTGCCACTAGTAGAAAACAGACCTTTCGTCCGCCCCTTTAGTCCCGGTTTGATTACGGCCCGGGACTAATGTGACCATTAGTCCCGGTTCCAACGACTAGGAGCGGTCGGGGGCACGGGCATCATTAGCCCCGGTTCATTTTCTACCTATAGTCCCGGTTTGTGATACAAACCGGGACTAAAGGGGTGGTGGCAGGCTGGTGTCAGGCTGGGGCCCCCACGAGCCCCTTTAGTCCCGGTTTGTATCACAAACCGGGACTAGAGGTGGACCTATAGTCCCGGTTTGTGATACAAACCGGGACTAAAGGGGTGGTGGCAGGCTGGTGGCAGGCTGGGGCCCCCACGAGCCCTTTTAGTCCCGGTTTGTATCACAAACCGGGACTAGAGGTGGACCTTTAGTCCCGGTTGGTATAACCAACCGGGACTAAAGACGTCCCTATATAAACCCTTCGTCCAGCCCGAGCCCATTCTCTCTGTTTTCCCCTTTCTCTCCTCTGTTCTTCCCCTTGCTCGAGCTCATCCTCCATTTTTGCCAAAGATTTGTCAAGATTTGAAGGCACCCCATCTATCCAAGTGTTCACAAAGGTTAGCAACTTTGTCCTTTCATCTCTCATTTCTAGATTAGCTCGTGCAATGCTCTATAAGTATAGTGATTTGTGGGTTTTAGTTTGGGAGTAATTATGTGGGAGTTTATTTGATTTATATGCAATTTGAGCTCAAATTAACTTCTTAGTTTGCATATGTGTAGGTGTGGTTTACTTAGTGCCTTCCCGTCCCCGTCCTAACCACCGTCGATCGCCCGCACCGTCCCGTCGCCGGCACCACCTTGGTGAGCCTCTTGTTCTTATCCTTTTATAAAAAAAAATCTTATTTGTATGATTTAGATAGTTACTTGTATAATTTTCTTACTTGTATGATTGTTTATTATACATAGTGCCATGACTTTGATATCCGTCCCCGTCGGCCCTCGTCCGGTTTATGATTCGGATGTGGTATATTCTCTTTTATAACTATTTGGTGCATTTCGTGTTTATGACAATTATGCCCATCAAGTTGACATAGATATTTTTATCTAGGAGGTATGTGAACCGGAAATTGCAACCGACCCTCTTGTCGAGAAGTTAAATTTAGTTGAAAAAGAAAACGAGTATTTGAAAGAAAAATTGAAAAGAATTGAAGAAGAGAAGATGAAATTGGAGTTGTATGTTGCCGATGTCGTCGATGATCACAAGATCAAGATGGATGCAATGCGCTTGAAGATTAGAAAGATTAGAAAATATGCCGTTAATAAAGAGGCTTGGTATCATTATGCTGTTGGATCAATTATTACCTTAGTTGCGATTTTGATCGCATTTGTTGTTGCATTTAAATGCTTTAGCTAGATTGTTTTATGTTGTTTTATGAGAATAAGTGTGTATGAACTTTATGTATGAACTTGTATTAATTTGGTCTTTTCGGTGTTGTGTAATGAAGATGAGTCGGCAATGGATGTATGATGACCGACGCTCTTCCCAGTTCATTAATGGCGTGCATAGTTTTCTGCGTGCGGCTGAGGCAAACAAGCGGAATGGTTTTATGTGTTGTCCATGTGGTGTCTGTAAGAATGATAGGAATTACTCTAGCTCAAAAGTCATTCACGTCCACCTGTTTACGTCCGGTTTCATGTCCGGCTATAACTGTTGGACCAAGCACGGAGAAAGAGGGGTTCTAATGGAAGAGAATGAAGAAGAGGATGATGACAACTATCCTGAGTTCCCTGAATACGATGGTACTACAATGGGGGAAGAGATTGAAGAAGAAGAAGCTGAAGAAGAGGCATCAAATGAGCCCGCTGATGATCTTGGTCGGGCCATTGCTGATGCAAAGAGAAAGTGCGAAAGTGAAAAGGAGAAGTTGAAGTTGCAGCGCATGTTAGAGGATCACAAAAAATTGTTGTACCCAAATTGCGAAGATGACAAGAAAAGGCTGGGTACCACACTGGAATTGCTGCAATGGAAGGCAGAGAATGGTGTATCTGACAAGGGATTTGAAAAGTTGCTGAAAATGTTAAAGAAGATGCTTCCAAAGGACAACGAATTGCCCGACAGTACGTACGAAGCAAAGAAGGCTGTCTGCCCTCTAGGATTAGAGGTGCAGAAGATACATGCATGCCCTAATGACTGCATCCTCTTCCGCGGTGAGGAGTACGAGAATTTGAATGCATGCCCAGTATGCGGTGCATTGCGCTATAAGATCAGCCGCGATGACCCTGGTGATGATGTTGAGGGCGAGCGCCCCAGGAAGAGGATTCCTGCCAAGGTGATGTGGTATGCTCCTATAATACCACGGTTGAAACGTTTGTTCCAAAACAAAGAGCATGCCAAGTTGTTGCGATGGCACAAAGAAGACCGTAAGAAAGACGGGAAGTTGAGAGTACCCGCTGACGGGTCGCAGTGGAGAAAAATCGAGAGAAAGTGGCCGGAGTTTGCAGGTGACGCAAGGAACTTATGGTTTGGTATAAGTGCAGATGGCATTAATCCTTTTGGAGAGCAGAGCAGCAATCATAGCACCTGGCCTGTGACTCTATGTATCTATAACCTTCCTCCTTGGTTGTGCATGAAGCGGAAGTTCATTATGATGCCAGTGCTCATCCAAGGCCCCAAGCAACCCGGCAACGACATTGATGTGTACCTAAGGCCATTAGTTGAAGAACTTTTATAGCTGTGGGACATAAAAGGTGTACGTGTGTGGGATGAGCACAAACAGCAGAAATTTGACCTACGAGCGTTGCTGTTTGTAACCATCAATGATTGGCCTGCTCTTAGTAACCTTTCAGGACAGACAAACAAGGGATACCACACATGCACGCACTGTTTAGATGATACCCAAAGTATATATTTGGATAAATGTAAGAAGAATGTGTACCTGGGACATCGTCGATTTCTTTCGATCAAGCATCTCTTAAGAAAGAAAGGCAAGCATTTCAAAGGTGAGGCAGATCACCGGAAGAAGCCTCGCCACCGTACTGGTGATGATATACTTGATATGGTCAAGGATTTAAAAGTAATCTTTGGAAAGGGTCCTGGCGGACAATCTGTTCCGAATGACGCTGACGGACACTCACCCATGTGGAAGAAGAAATCTATATTTTGGGACCTACCCTATTGGAAAGACCTAGAGGTCCGCTCTGCAATCGACGTGATGCACGTGACGAAGAATCTTTGCGTGAACCTGCTAGGCTTCTTGGGCGTGTATGGGAAGACAAAAGATACACCGGAGGCACGGGAGGACCAGCAACGTATGCACGGAAAAGACGGCATGCATCCAAAGCAGTATCAAGGTCCTGCCAGCTACGCTCTTACCAAAGAAGAGAAGGAAATCTTCTTTGAATGCCTGCTCAGTATGAAGGT
Organism: Elymus sibiricus; assembly: GCA_039707655.1. Taxonomy (NCBI): domain Eukaryota; kingdom Viridiplantae; phylum Streptophyta; class Magnoliopsida; order Poales; family Poaceae; genus Elymus; species Elymus sibiricus. Next base: position 29,357,682 of record CM077676.1, read on the forward strand.
CCTGTCTGGCTTCTCGTCGAATATAAAGGGAATAATAAATATGGCAGAGAAAAAGTTCCAGAACCTAAAGTCTCATGACTGCCACGTGATTATGACGCAATTGCTTCCGGTTGCATTGAGGGGGCTTCTACCGGACAACGTTCGATTAGCCATTGTGAAGCTATGTGCATTCCTCAATGCAATCTCTTAGAAGGCAATCGATCCAGAAATCCTACCAAGGTTACGGAATGATTTGGTGCAATATCTTGTCAGTTTCGAGTTGGTGTTCCCACCATCCTTCTTCAATATCATGACGCACGTCCTAGTTCACCTAGTCGACGAGATTGCCATTCCGGGTCCTGTATTTCTACACAATATGTTCCCCTTTGAGAGGTTCATGGGAGTCTTAAAGAAATATGTTCATAACCGTGCTAGGCCAGAAGGAAGCATCTCCAAGGGCCATGAAACAGAGGAGGTCATTGAGTTTTGTGTTGACTTTATTCCTGACCTTAAGCCGATTGGTGTTCCCGAATCGCGGCATGAGGGCAGACTGGGTGGAAAAGGCACGCTAGGAAAGGATTCAGTAATATGTATGGACGGACATTCTTGGGCGCAAGCACACTACACCGTTCTACAAAATTCCAGCTTGGTGGCTCCGTATATCGAGGAACACCTAGATAGTGTACGCTCCAAGAACCCGGAGCAGTCTGAGCCCTGGATCAAACGTACACATATGGTGTCATTCGGCGGTTGGTTGCAAACACGTCTCATGCATGACGACACTGTTGGAGATGAGCTGTACTTGCTGGCCAAGTCACCATCTTTGACTATATCAATTTTCAAAGGGTACGAGATAAATGGGAATACATTTTACATGATCGCCCAAGATAAAAAGAGCACCAACCAAAACAGTGGTGTCCGCTTTGATGCAGCAAACACCAATAGGCCAAAGGACACATATTATGATTACATAGAGGAGATATGGGAACTTGACTATGTACGTGATTTGAAGGTCCCTTTGTTTCGGTGCAAATGGTTCAATCTGACTGGAGGCGGGGTAAAGGAAGACCCGCGGTACGGAATGAGAACAGTGGATCTCAACAATCTTGGGTACACAGATGAACCATTCGTCCTAGCCAATGATGTGGTGCAGGTTTTCTATGTGAAGGACATGTCTACCAAGCCGAGAAAAAGAAAAGATAAGGAAGCGAATACATCATACGATGAGCCAAAGCGCCACATAGTTCTTTCAGGGAAAAGAAACATCGTGGGAGTGGAGGACAAGACAGACATGTCAGAAGATTATGAAAAGTTTCATGAAATTGCTCCCTTCACAGCGAAGACTGACCCAAGCATCCTGTTAAATGATGAAGATTGTCCATGGTTACGGCGCAAAGGGACACACGCGAAGAAAACGTTTTATACCCCAAGATCCCACTCTGGGATGTGACCGGCTTCACCGTCATCACTTTCTTCTCTAGTGAGTTTCCGGACTTATCTGGAAAGTCCCACTTCGGACAAACCGGAGGGAATCTTTGTAATAGTTATGGTATATATGTGTTTTGGCATTTGAAACGCGAAGGAACGCTATTTTTTATGCATTTATTGATTTTTTTTGAGCTAAATGACCCTGAAATTGAAAAGCACTACAAATGAACTCTGAAAAGGTTGAAACTTGGCATGGTATCATCATTTCACCCACATAGCATGTGATAAGAAGTTGAGAGAGTTACGGCAAAATCTGGAAGCACTTCGTGTACAAACTGGACAATCTCTTTCGAAGTATCAGGGGTTCGGACGAAAACTCATCTGTTACAAAGGCATTTCATTTTTTTTAACTTATTTTAACTCCAGACTTTTTGTGCATTCAACATGCACCATTCAAAGCCACATCATCAATTTTCAACCCTTTCTGACTTCATTCGCTATTTTTCATGCATTTAATGATTTTTTGAGCTATAAAACTAAAAGAGCTAAACAGAATCTGTTTTTGATTAAAACACCTATTTAAAATAACCTAAAAATTACCAAATTGAACATACTGATAAAACACACTAATATTAAACAGCAGGAAAAAGAATCACTCAAAAATCTATTTTTAAAGTAAAGTTATTCACAAACTAGTGATTCACACAAATTTCAAAGAATTCAAATTTAAACTATTCAAATTTGAAAACTACTGGCACTAACAGAAAGTTTATAATTTTTGTGACCTAAACCAAAAAGATTCACTCAAAAACTCTAAATATTTGGCTGTAAGTAGAAACAAAAGAAAAAAAATAAAGCAAAAAACAAAAAAAACTAGAAAAGACCTTTAGTCCCGGTTGGAGCCACCAATCGGGACTAAAAAGTATATGCAAAAAATAAAAAAATGCCCGCCTACTAGGCCACCACGGCCTGCATACGACTAGAAACCCAACTATATGTGGGCCAGGATGCAGGCCCACAGGGCAAGTAGGCCCCACAGGGCAGAGAGAACGTTAGGCATGTACTGCCTGCTTTAGAGAGGAGCTCGGGACGGATATCGCAGCGCGGCTTATAAACAGGTGCGAGTGCCTCTCCCTTGGCGAGGTGGGACTAAACTTCCACCACGCCAGGACCAACCCTTTAGTCCCGGTGCGAGCCACCAACCGGGACTAAAGGCCTGGGCTTCCCGCCGCTCGGCCTGGTGAAATTCACCTTTAGTCCCGGTTGGTGGCTCGCACCGGGACTAAAGGGGGGGTCTTTAGTCCCGGTTGGAGCCACCAACCGGGACTAAAGGTCTCTGTATATAAGTGCAGCACTTAGCAAAATTTCCAAACTCATCTAGTTTCCCCCGACGGCGCCGAAGACCACAACGCCGCCAGGCTGCCGGACCTCGACGTCGCCGTCCGGCCGCTCTGCTCCCAAGCGCCGCCCGAGCCCGCACCGGCGCCGCCACGCTGCGCGCCACCGCCGCTCCTCCGCGCGCGCCCGCCTCGCGATCGACGACCGCTCCTTCACAAGCCGCCGCGGCCCGAGCCCGCGCCGGCCCCGCTCCTCCCTGCCTCCGGCGTCCTCCTCCGTCTCCGGCGTCCTCCTCCGTCTCCGGCGCCGCTCCTCCATCTCCGGCGTCCTCCCCGCCTCCCTCCGCCCCGACGATCCCGGTCGGTGAGCCTCCCTCCTTAATTTTGTTCATCTTTTTTTTCATAGATTGTTTTTTTTTCACTAGATGTTGTAGATGCTTAGTATATGTATGTATGTATACAATGTATGTATGTATGTAGATGAACGGTGGAATTTGCATAGATTGGTTTTTTCACTAGCTAGTTTTTTTTCTTCTGTTTTTTAGTTTTTTATACTTTTAATGTTGTATCATGTATAGTATAGAAAAAGTTGCATAGAAAAAAGTTGACCATGTATTAAAAATATTTTAATGTTGTATCTTAAAAATATTGATCAAAAACATGTTAATATCTTATTTGGAAAATGTTAATATCTTAATGTTGTATTTGCAAAAGTTTGTCATGTATTTGCAAAATCAAGTGAACAAGAATTACAAAAATCATAATCAAGCATTTAAAAAATGTTAAATTTGCATAGAAACATTTTTGGCGTCGACGATGCCCGGCCCGCATCCTCGTCGTCGACTCGGTGGCGACAACTTGCTTGAGAGGCGCCATGTCCGGGACTGGGCTCCGCCGGGCTGGCACTGGGAGGTGCTACCTTCCGGGGCGCGCAGCTTGGTGAGGAACCGGGCTCCCATCGTCGACCCGGAGCTTCTTTGGTGGCGGTCGCATGGGCCACTATCGGTGCGGAGGCAGCCGGCCCCCGAGGAGGTGGTACGTCGCCGTGTCAGGGAGGAGGATGAGCACGTCCGTCGTTACATGGTTGCGTTGGACGTCAGGTTCTCCAATACCTGGCAGGTTCTTCAGGGATCTCACCCGAGCTATGATCTTGTGATGGTTCCTTCTCTTTGGGTGTCCACCGCCCGCGCCTCAGGAACCGCGAGTCAACTGGATTATTCGATAGTATTCGATCTGTATTAGCTAGTGATGTTATATGATAATATTCGAGATGTATTAGTGATAATACTCGAGATGTATTCGAGATTATATTCGATAATATTCGATGATGCATTAACTGGATTATTCGAGATGTATTAGTGATAATATTCGAGATGTATTCGAGATTATATTCGATAATATTCGATGATGCATTAACTGGATTATTCGAGATGTATTAGTGATATAATTCGAGATGCATTCTAATTTGAATACTAAATTGTTTTATCTTTCTTCTGGATTAGTTAAGCTATGGACGCTAGCGGCAGAGACGACCATGATCAAGAGCATATCATGTTCGACATGATCCGAAACCCAGAGGGTGAACCTGAAGATGACGACTCACAATATCTGAACAATTCCGGTGAGGGAATATTTAGGAAGAACCAACAGACGAAGGCCACACAAACAATGATGGCGAAGGAAATGATCTTCAATTAACAAAGACCGGCGAGGTATATATAAGGCCTTTGGTGATCATTACATGTATTAATTGATTTGTATATATATATATATATATATATATATATATATATATATATATATATATATATATATATATATATATATATATTAACGAATCTTTCTTGTTTTAGCCCTCCGGATCGAGCAAATCTTCTACAAGCAGGGCAGTACGAGGCCCAGCCAAAAACTTGCAGGCTGGCATAAAGTACAACATTGATGAGATCAAACCAAATGGCGAACCGCTTGCTCCTAAAAAGAATGCGGACAAATTTACTCGTCAGTGCGGAGTTATTGTCAGGGACCAAATCCCGATCTCCGTTCAAGAATGGAATAAGCCAAAGGGAGATCGAGGAGTTAGTTTTGTCGACGAAAGAGCAAAAGATCTGCTTTGGGAAACGCTCATGTCACATTTCACCCTACCAGAGCATTTTACAGATGCAGAAGGGGAGAAAGTCAAGAAGAGTGCTCTTCACAAGATGGCCACACAATTCTGCAACCACAAGAAAAGATTATGGGCCTGCTACGTCGAAGCAGGAAAGCAGACTCCAGAATTCACTGGAACACTGGAGAAGGCAAAAGATCACTGGGACTTATTTGTGGAGTTCAAGGAATCGGAAGCAGCTAAGGAACGGTCGAGGAAAAACAAGATCAATGCTGAGAAGAAACAGTTTCACCATGTTCTGGGGCCAGGTGGCTACAAGACTGGTTGGCCTAAGTGGGATGAATCTGAGGAAAAGATGATTGCTGCAGGGGTCACTCCAAAAACATTGGGTTGGCCCGACAGGTGCAGGACTTGGTTTTATGCGCATGGGGGAAAGTTGGACCCAAAGACAGGGGAGATTATGGTGCAGGAAAGTCTTAAAGAAGCCTCGGACGCTTTACTTGTTGCAATAGAAGCGGCTCGAACGGGGGCGTTCCAGCCCGAGAGAGAGAACGACGAGCTTACACGCGCCCTCGGGAATCCTGAACACCCGGGACGAACACGAGGCAAAGGCATTGTTCCGTGCGTTGAGGGGTTTGCGGACTGGAACGTCAGTTACAGAAGCCGTGCGAGAAAGAAGAAGCAGGAGGAAGACAAGAAGAAGCTGGATGCAGACCGGCTTCAACAGGTAGAATCAAAGCACGCGGAGTTGGAACGTGCTTTCATGCGGCAGCAGGAGCAGATCGACACACTTAGCCTGAAAAGCAGCGTGGGTTCCACGGGGGTCCTGGCCGATGATGCACTGCTGGCTCGCTACCCCGTGGATGATATCGAAGAGACGACAAGTTGTGAGCTACACATGAAAGTGAAGAACATATCCATGAAGGTGGCGGACGGCTATGCTTTACCAAATCCCCCTGAAGCAACCTTCCACGGCAATCCGATTCCACCTGGCTATGTTCGTGTCGGGGTGTATGAAGTTCTGTCGGCATATGACTCACTACAGCTTGACTTTCCTGGAGGTCAAGGGGAGCAGACACTGGGAGAAGCCATACGTGGTATCATTGTATGGAGAAAGGATTGCATCGTCTATCCAAACTCGACGCCAAGGGCACCGACTCCTCCTCCAAGTCCGCCGCGTCAGCCGACTCCAACCCACCTCGAGATGGAGCGCAGCGCGAGTCCGCCACCATATCGATCTCCGCCGCATCAGCCGAATCCACCCCACCTAGAGACGGAGCCCAGCGCGAGTACGCGATATCGATCTCCGCCGCGTGGGCCGACTCCAAAGCGGAAGAGAGCACCAAAGAAGAAACCCGAGCCTCCTGCCAAAAAGAAGTTAGCTTATGATATGCCTGAGGAGGAAAACAAACGGGTCGTGGATGCCCAAGTGAAGGCCCATTTTGCACCGAAACCGCCCCCGCCGCCGAAGGAGAAAATACCTGAGAAAGTCGTACAACACTTTGTGGATCTTGCTAAACCGGCTGTGGAGAAAAATTTGTGGATCAGACTATGAACGCTCTATTAGCAAGTCATATCATAAACAAAAAAATCAGCAGTCGAGCCTTAGAGGTAGTAATAAAAGCGGGAAAACTATTCCCCAGCTCGGAGAACAGGCAGTGCAATCGATCCCCCCGCTCAAGGTGAGTACCGATAAGGCGGTAACCGACGCTGATATAGACATGGCGGCTAGAGAGATGGGTATCACTGTTGAACAACTCCTAGGTATCGAGGAATTACCCACGATGGATCCGATGGAACTAGCATGGAAATATGTCCCCGGGAACCCTCTGGTCAGGCCTGACGAGGAGGAGCTTCTACCAACGCAAATGCGCAAATTGCATGACTGGTACCTGAGAGAAGTAAAGGCCGGGCGAGAGAGCCTCATGGTGAAAGTCAAGCCAGAGCATTACTTCCATGGAAATGATGTGTGGATTGAATTTCCAGAAATTTTTCAGTTATTCAATCAAGACGCACTCGACAAATCTCTCGTCAGTTGCTATTATCTGTAAGTGATTTCTTTCTGTAATTTAAGTCTCTAGCTCAGCTCGTTCATTGCCTGTAATTATCCTCACTATATTCTTTTGTGTGGTATTATATATGCAGAATGAAGATTTATGAATTGAAAAGAGATAGAGTCTATGGCATTGGGTTCATTGACCCAAATACCGTTAATGAAAATGTGTTAAATAACCACCCACAAGACACAGAGAATAGCTTGCTAATGTTTTTGAAGGAACTAAATACCAGACCAGAAATAGTTTTTCCTTACAACTTCAGGTGAGTGTTACTGTCTTGTACTACAAATTCTATTTTTGCTTACTCGATGTTAAGTGTAGTTGATGAGTTATGCATGCCCGCTTATACAAACGTGTGCGCAGATTTCACTGAATCATGCTAATCATTAGAGTTGACGAGGGAACTGTTGAAGTACTGGACTCACTATGTAAAGACCCTCAAGAATACATCAGCCTGAAGTTGATGCTCGACAGGTAATTTCAATCATTATCGCACTGTGTCGGCCTCTTTAGTTCATTTCCTGATATCAAGTAATTAATAACTCCTTTATTCATTTTCTTTGCCGGGCAGGGTTTGGAAAAACTTCATCAAAGAGGTTGTCGGTGAATGGGAACAAAAGCTGAAATGGCGACGGTCCAAGGTAATTAAGTAGTACTAGCTACGTCCGCGCATCTCTTTAATTCTAGTTTCAATATCATTATCATGCTTGATTATTATCTGATTGAATTCTATTCTCGTAAAGTGTATGAGGCAGGAAAAGGGGACAAATGTATGTGCATACTACGTTTTCGAGAACATTCGCTCTATTACCGAAAGGAGCAGAGATGAAAGATATCTTTGGGTACGTAAACACTATTCACAATTTTTTTATCATGATCTAATATATATACACACAACTAATATATTCATATTGATCGCCTTCTTTAAAGATGGTGGAGATGCGGGATAGGCTCCTACCAAAGGACCGCATACGAGCACTTCAAGAGGAAATGGCGGGATTTTTGCTTGAGCAGGTCATATCTCCCGACGGAGAATACCATTTCACCTAATGCCTGCATGTAATGATCTGCAAATTGTAGGAGAAATTATATATACCAAATTGTATATATATATATATATGTGTATGCATGGTCGTACAAGAAATTCTATGATATATGATTGGTTCTACGAGAAATTCTATTATATATGCATAACGTGTACAGTATGTAGTAGCGTAAAATATGTTTGAAATGAAAAAGAATTAAATGGAAAACACAAAATGAAAAGGAAAAATAAACAATAAACCCTAAACCCCTAAACCCCTAAACCTTTAGTCCCGGTTGGTGTCACCAACCGGGACTAAAGTGGCAGGGATTTAGTCCCAGTTGGTGTCATCAACCGGGACTAAAGGTCCCCAGCCCCCAGCGCGCGCGGTCGGCCACGTGGCAGGGATTTAGTCCCAGGTCGTGGCCAACCGGGACTAAAGGGTGGTGGCCTTTAGTCCTGATTTATTAGTCCCGGTTGGTGAACCGGGACTAAAGGCCCCTCCCAACCGGGACTAAAGGCCGTTTCTCCACGAGTGTGCATTGAAGGATGAGATGGAGAAACAGATTAAGGACATGTGAGACTCCGGAATTATCAGACATAGTAACAGTGCTTTTTCTTCACCTATGATTATGGTTCAGAAGAAGGACAAGACTTGGAGGCCAGTTTTTGATTACAGACATCTAAATGCAATTACTGTGAAAAGTAAGTTTCCCATCCCAGTTATTGATGAGTTGCTTGATGAGTTGGCTGGGTCTTGCTGGTTTTCTACGTTAGACCTGAGATCTGGTTATCACCAAATCAGGTTGGCGCCAGGTGAAGAGCATAAGACTGCTTTACAGACTCACATGGGACATTTTGAGTTCCTTGTTCTGTCTTTTGGACTGACTGGTGGTCCCAATACTTTCCAATTTGCTATGAATGACACTTTATCTCCCTGTCTTAGAAAGTATGATGTTGTGTTTTTTGATGACATCCTGGTTTTCAGTGCTACTTATGCTCTGCACTTGGAACATTTAGCACAAGTTTTGAAACTCCTACTGCAGCATCAGTGGCAAGTTAAGCTCTCTAAATGTGTATTTGCTCAAACTCAGATTGGTTATTTGGGCCACATTATCAGTGGACAAGGGGTGTCAACAGACCCTGACAAAATTGCCAGCATTCAGGAGTGGCCAGTACCTGTTTCTGCTAAGGAAGTCAGAGGATTTTTGGGCCCAGCTGGTTACTATAGAAAGTTCATTGCTCACTATGGTCTCATAAGCAAACCTCTCACTAACCTGCTTAAGAAGGGTGTTCCTTACCATTGGACTCACGTAGAACAGAAAGCTTTTGAAGCTCTCAAACAAGCTTTAGTCTCAGCACCTATCCTTGCTCTCCTAGATTTTTCCAAAAAGTTCATCATTGAGACTGATGCATGTGATACAGGTGTTGGAACGGTCCTTATGCAAGAAGGGCACCCACTGGCTTATGTAAGCAAAGCTTTGGGTCCTAGGAATCAAACATTGTCAGTTTATGAGAAGGAGTATCTGGCTATTCTCCTAGCTGTGGACCACTAGCGCCAGTACCTCCAACTCTCTGAATTTGTTATTCGAACAGATCAACGCAGCCTAGCTAGTTTGTCTGAACAGAGACTCCATACTAAGTGGCAACAAAAAGCTCTAACAAAATTACTGGGTTTGGAGTACACTATTGTATAAAAAAGGGGTGGAAAATAGTGCAGCTGATTCCTTGTCTCGAAAACCTCATGTGACTGGTGAAGTAATCCCTGAGTTACTTGCAGTATCTGTAGCACAACCAGCATGGCTAAATGATATTGTGCTCAGTTACTCCCAGGACAAGTTTTGTGTTGACCTGCTACTGAAGCTTTCTTCCTCACCTATGGCTAACAGTAAATTTTCTCTTAAACCAGGCCTGCTTCGTGTGGGCAAATGCATTTGGGTGGGTTCTGATCCAGTGTTACAGCGCACAATTGTTAGTGCTTTCCATGATAGTCCACTGGGCGGTCACTCTGGTTTCCCTGTCACCTATCGCCATGTCATGCAGTTGTTCCGTTGGCAAGGGATCCGTGGTTTTTGTTAAAGCATTTGTGCAACACTGTTTTATCTGTCAACAAGCTAAGCCTGAACGTGTGCCATACCCTGGACTATTGCAGCCATTGCCTATTCCCAAAATGCCATGGGAAATGGTGACCATGGATTTCGTTGAAGGTTTACCTGTTTCTGGGAGTTTTAACTGTCTAATGGTGGTGATCGACAAGCTGTCCAAATACGGCCATTTTGTTCCCTTACATCACCCCTTTATAGATCCCACGGTGGCCGATGCTTTCGTCAACTCAGTATATCGTCTCCATGGTATACCTCTATCCATTGTCTTAGATCGGGACCATATTTTTACTAGTCAGTTTTGGAAGGAGCTCTTTCAGAAGGCTGGTATCATCTTGTGCATGAGTACTGCTCGCCACCCCCAGTCTGACGGCCAAACAGAATGAGTCAACCAGCAGGGGGAGTGCTTCCTGCGATGGTTCGTCAGCGCTCATCCTTCGCGATGGGCCAAATGTATTTCTCTCTGTGAGTACTGGTACAATACGAGCTGGCATTCTGCCACGGGGAAGTCTCCTTTTGAAATCATCTATGTGCATGAGCCTCGTCATTTTGGCCTATTAGCAGACGCTACCATTCAATCCTCTGATCTGCAGCAATGGTTGGCTGATCGTCAGGTTGTGTTGGACTCTGTTCGTCAGCATCTTGAGAGAGCACAACAGCGTATGAAGGCACAGTCCGATAAGCATCGTTCTGAACGTGTTTTCGCAGTTGGGGATTCTGTCTTTCTGAAACTCCAGCCGTATCTCCAATCATCAGTTGCTCCGAGAGCCAATCACAAGTTAGCATTTAAGTTCTATGGACCGTTTGAGATTCTGGAGTGGATTGGCGAAGTTGCTTATCGTTTAGCTCTCCCTCCATCCAGTCGAGTGCACCCAGTCTTTCATGTTTCCCTGCTGAGGAAAGTGTTAGCTCCAAATCACCAGGTACTTCCGCAACTTCCCTCTCCTAATGATAAATTCCAGGTTCCAGAGCAGGTGTTGCACCAATGCGTGGTACGTCGAGCCTCCAACTCCTTGGTGCAAGTACTGGTGAAGTGGAGTGATGCTCCGGTCGAGATGGCAACGTGGGAAGACAAGATCACCCTCAAGCAAAAGTTCCCTCGTGCACCGGCTTGGGGGCAAGCCGTTTCTAACGGGGGAGGAATTGTCAGCAGCAGTGATTAAGAGACAAAGGCGCCAAGCGATCAGGTTCAAGACTCGGGCCGGCCCAAGAGACAACCTCGCCTCCCGGCTCGGCCGGCTGGGCCAGAATGGGCCCATGTGGGCAGGGTACTTAAACCAGGAGATAGCGTGTGATAGGAAGGCGGCGGTCAAACGGCTAGTATCTCGTGAGGATAGCATGTGTGTGTCTCTCTTCTCCCGATCCCCTCTTCCTCCTGTAAGCTTGAACTCGATCTCGAATCCATGGAGTAAAATTGAGAGAGTGAACCTAACAGTTCCGTGGTTGAGATTGGAAACACTAGGAAAGAAATCTTAGAGGAAGGGAACAAATAGTGGTTGCCTTGTAATGCTCTTCGGTTACCAATTATTAATTAAAAAAAGAAATAAGGAAACTGAAGAGGGAGGGGAAGTGATCAAGTGAGAGGAAGGGAAAGGGTTAGAGGTCTGTCACACACTCATGTTGTTGAAAGCCTCAAACTAAACGGCTCATGCACCATTCCAGTAAACCGAATGATTTAAGAAAAAGTTGCTGACATGGCCCATTCGGTGAATGCATGCAAAGTATGCCTGATGTGGCTCATTGCTGATGTGGACATGGTGCATGTTAAGAGAAATGAGATAGTGAGGATGAACTATTTAGGTATTATAGATGTGTTACTCCTACTAAGTAAACCAAAATGAAAAAAAATAGAGAACTAATAAAAATATCCCAAATGCTTATTAGTGCAACTGCACTAATTGGGCTTCGTGAGCGCACGCGGTACGCGACAAAAAACTCACATGACATGGGGTGCATCCGAGCAAACCTGCCATAAAGGGTAATTAGCATCCTGTGTCATCATTACACTACAAAAAGGAAAGTATCTGGTCCTCATCCCTTCGAACGCTACCTACTTTGTATAAATCAGTCAAGAAAGGAAAAGTACGTGCATTTATTTGGTTTTTATAAAATTTAAAAAGCCATAACTTTTGGTTGGAGTATCGGAATTTAGATTCGTTTTCACCGTTGGGTTTCTCGCGACGAGTTCTTCAAAACTAGATCCCATATGGATATGTTTTGACGAACTTTTTTTAGAGCAACTTTGGGTGCTAAAGGGACAACTTTAGTGCTGTAGGAAAGCAATTTCTTCTTAGTTTGCCTACTATGATTGCCTATGAACGAGAAGTCCTTATAAGTTGCCTCCCATGACTACCATGTTCACTAAATTCACATATAAGTTGTCTACCACACAATTGAGTATGCTAACACTATGTTTCAGAGCATAGGCAACATGAGCTACGCCTACAAACAACTTCTCCTAGTACCGTAGCCAACTAATTAGCGATGACATGCAACTGGGCATCATTGTTAGGCAACTAATTATCATTGTTAAGTTCTTGTGATTTGTTGGGGCAGTTGCTCGGATTTGTTTTGAACAGGTTTTTGCATTTGTGTTTTTTGTAATGCAGTTGCTTGGTTTTGCTAGGACAGTTGCTTGGATTTTTTTTGCTAGAACAGTTTTTCATTTTGTGTTTTCTTTGTAATCGAGTTGTTTTGGATTTTTGCTAGAATAGATAAGTTGCATGGGGAGAGGGGTCAGATACTTGTCCACAAAGCCTATTCAAGTTGGTCATACATTTTTTCTGCCTTAAGTAGACAATCTCAGTAGTAATGCCAGGGACAGTTGCTTGGTTTTGCTAGGACAATTTTTCCATAGTTGTCTTTTTAGTAATGCAGTTGCTTGGATTGGATAGGATAGTTGCTTGGTTTTGTAGGACAGTTGCTCGGTTTTGCAACTTCACAATATATGTAGGCAACTAATTTGCAAAGTTAGGCAACTCAGCAGCAATGTAGGCAACTAATTACCAATAGCAGGCTACTGGGCATCAATGGTAGGCAATTCCATAGTATTTATAGGCAACTGAGCAGCCACGATAGGCAACTCGGGATAATGTTAGCAAAATTAACAGGTACACATAGTGCAGTGAAGTTGCTTGCATGTAGCACTAAAGGCGCCTCATGTTTCATGTGATTTTCTCATTTTTACACAAAACCAACCTAATATGCAGTCCTACTAGGCCCAAAAAAGGAGTTGTTGCTTCCCTATCATACAACTTAGAGGTGAAGCTAGTCAATTGAATCATGGTAACCAACTTAGAAGGGCTCCCGGCTCATAGGTAGTCATACTAGGCAATAAAAGAGAGTTGCTTTCCTATATCACTAAAGTTCCCTCCGTAGCACACAAAGTTGCTCTAAAAAAACTTTGTCGAAACCTATCCATATTGGATCTAGTTTTGAAGAGCTCATCACGAGAAACTCAACGGTGAAAATGGATCTTGATTTCGAACCTCGAATCAAAAGCTATAGCTTTAAAAAAATTGAAACCACAAATAAATGCACTTGAGCTCTTGACTGAGGTATGTGGTTGAAGGGTCGTATACTTTCCTTGTTTTGATAGACAAGGATGATGTGGCACATCAGTTTCCTAATACGAGGGGTATGCTCGGGCACTCCATCCGGCGCCCGCGCGCTGCCCATCCACGTCCTAAAAATATGGACAAACGAGGTGCCACAAAATAAATAAATAAATAAGATGTTTCATAGAGGCACCAAATAAAGTGAGACGGAGGGAGAGATATTGAGAGAGAGAGAGAGGGGGAGGGAGGGAGGGAGGTATGTGTCAACACCATTATCGCATGCCTCGATACAATCATGACTGGAGCATGCATATTTGGCGTGTGACCGGGTTGAGCACATGCACAGTATCCTGGGTGGGCAGCAACACAAACCCATCGCAGTGGGCGAGGCCATGTCTTGTCTCCACCTCCTCGGCGGGGAACGAGGATGTGTCGTGCAAGAGGGTCGCGACGCCCTGCCGGCCCTCCTCCCACAGGTACAGTCCTGGGGTGGTGACCTTGTCATGGATCCACGGTCTTATGTTGTGGGGTACTTCCAAATCACTTTCGCATTTGATACGTGGTGCGATGAGCAGGCTGCAGGGCTTCTTGTATTGCTGGTGAAGCCGGCGGAGGTGCGCCAGAGAGAAGGAGGGGTCGTCGTCGGAGATGGCATCGCGCCAGGCCTTGCAGACGCACTTTAACCGCAGCAGGGACTTGGCGGGCAGCCGTACCAGGATCTCCCACACGACTAGCTCGTGAGGCAAGCATGACATCTTCGTCGATTTATCGACCGTGTTGTTTGCCGCTGGTACGATTTGTGGCTGCGTATAACTGTACAATATATAGACGCACGTACAATATATATGGATTCAGATCTGGCTGCCATGGGTGCTGGCGGGGGTAGGGCATGTGTGCCTCGCCACAACCTGATGGGAAAAATGAGAGAGGGGACGAGGGTAGGAGAGGGATGAACGGTTTGAGAGGTGGTAAAAATCTGTAAAAATGTCAAGTGAGCGCGGGAAGCAACAAAGAAGCTCGGGAATCAGCTGACTGGCCCGCAGTTTATTTAATAGAATCAATTCTTGTGACGCCCCTGCTCGACCGTGCACTAATCATACACGCAAATGTACACGATCGAGATCAGAGACTCACGGGAAGATATCACAACACAACTCTAACTCAAATAAAACAATACAAGCTTTATATTACAAGCCAGGGGCCTCAAGGGCTCGAATACATAAGCTTGCGCATACAAGCGTCAGCGAAAGCATTAGATATCTGAGTACAGATATAAAAGTAAAACAGATATGCCCTAACAGGCGGGGCAAAACAACAACATAGATCGAAAAGGCACAGGCCTCCTGCCAGGGAGCCACCTAACTACTCCTGGTCGGCTGGCTCAACCCAGTAGTACGTGCCTCCGGGACTCTCTTGGTAGTAGGCTCCTGTGGTGGCGTCTGGCTCCTGGACTCCATCGTCTGAATTTATCAAGTGGGTATGGGGAAAAGAATAGCAGAGCAACCGTGAGTACTCATCCAAAGTTCTCGCAAGACTGACATCAGAACTATGCTAATTATGCATTGGTATCAAGTGGAGAGGCTGTATCTGTGGACTATATAGCAGCAAAGCTAGAATAGAGAGAAAGGCCTAGCCTATCGAAGACTAGCATCTTGAAGCAATCTTGCAGCATTAGAAGAGAGCAGATTAGCATATTTAAATTAGCAAGCATGTTGAAGCAAGCCCGGAGATCCTTCCTCGACTCCCTGCGAGAAAACGATCACGGAGCTTATAATTATTTAGCATGTATCCAGTTCAAGTAATAATAGATCGGGATACAACACTAAGCGTCCTGTTACCGTGGACACGGCTATTCGAATAGATAACTTCCCTGCAGGGGTGCACTACTGTTACCCAACACGCTCGATTACATCTGGCCGGACACACTTGCTGGGTAATGCCCGGCCTCGGGTAATCGACACGACGCAGTCCTACCTAGGCTCAGCTGAGAGGTCAGCACGCCGGTCTAAATCCTAAGTGCGAAGGGGTCTTGGGCCATCGCCCTTTGCACTCCTGCACGTTGCGAGGGTGGTCGGGGCCCAGGCGCGACACTGAATACACCAGTGACGTAACCAGCCCACCCCAACCATCCCGCATCTCTGAGCTGCGACGTCTGAAGAAGTTTCGGCTGATACTACGACGTAGAGGGCCCCATTAAACCATTATCCCACGTGGTGGTAGTGCGTATACGCATGTAGCCAACTCAGATCAAATACCCAAATCCGTTAGGCGTATTTAGTAACTCGCAGAGACGATCAGACTACCTGTCGCTCCGACTTGGTAACACACGGATATCGATCAGGGTGGTCTCCGCCTGCCCTGTCGTTCCGCCACGATAATCTCTCGCGGGTGCCCTCCTGGCAAGCCCGACATCATATTTCCCCGCAGGTACCCCTCAGGGTCGACCCGCCTGTAACAAAGGTCAAAGTATCCGTGTGTCCAAGTATCGGGAAGGAATCCGAGGAATCACCCTCGATGGATTCCCCACTCGAGGAGTTGCACTACGGTAGCTTTGTCGGAGGTGGTGAAAGAGGAATCACCCTCGGTAACACACAACCGGATAACTATTCTACAGAGGTATCATCGGAAGTGAGATAAGAGGTATCACCCTCGGCACTCGATGCCAGCTCTGCAGGAACGAGCAACTTAGGGGGTGTGCGGTGTTGTGCTGTTCTCAGCCCGTTCGATCACATCGATCGGGCATAGGTACTAAAGCGGGGCAACTACAGCAAGGAAGAGGGGCCATAGACGGTTTACCATCCAACCTATACTAAGCATCTCGGATATCAGGCAGGTACCAATAACAGTTACAAGAACAGGCTATGCATCAGAATAGGATAAAACACATAGCAGTAGCAAATTCTAATGCAAGCAGGAGGGAGAAGGAATGGGCGATATCTTATGATCAAGGGGGTTTTGCTTGCCTGGAAGCTCTGCTGAAAGGGGCTGGTCATCGGAAGGCTGCTCGTCGGGAGCGCAGTCGTACTCGACTGCGTCGGCATCGGTCTCGGCGTCTATCGGGGAAGAAGGAGGGGGAAGAAACAATAAATACAAGCAACCAAAGGCAAACACAGGTGCATGGCATAGCAGCACGTTATTCGAGGACTGCCCTATTGCAGTACTACGCAAGTAAGTCGGAGCGGGAAACATCTGGAGGTGTTTTACCAGCTCCGGGCATTTATCGGACAGATGAACTGCAGGGGAAAATTCCATGTTCAGTATGTTAGAGGGGTGTGGCAAGTATGTGGATAGGATATTCGGATTCTACATATTTTTCTGATCATTTTACTTATATAAATTATTTTCATCCGAGTTAAGGTGTAAAAGATATGATTTTTCAAAGTTTTAATCATTTTCTGGAATTTCCTGAAATTATTTAAATCAACATTATCCGAAACAGTAAGGGTGACGTCAGCATGACGTAGTGCTGGCGTCAGCAGTCAACAGGCCGGTTGACTGGTCAACCAGACCAGTGGGTCCCACCTTTCAGCCACAGGGATTAATCCAGTGGGTTAATTTAACTAAAACTAGTTAATTCGTAAGTGGGCCCCATCAGTCAGTGACTGATTAACTAATTAATTTAATTAACGAATTAATTAACTTTTATTTATTTTCAAAAATGATTTAAACGGGGTGGGGCTCGCATGTCAGTGACACAGGGCAGCCACGTCAGCGGCTGGCCAGGTAAACGGGGCCCTCGGCCCCACTAGTCAGTGGCACAAGGGGTGGGCCCCAGCGGCCACGTCGGACGCAGGCCGCCGGAGCTCTCCGACGAGCCCGAGACGGCGACGAACTCCGGCGACGTCGGAATCGCTCTACGGGGCACCATATCGGCCGCGGTTTGGCTCTCTGGAACGAGCTGACAGCGGCGCATCCGGTGGTGGCGGTTTCGGCGGCGAGGGTTGCCGGAATGGTGACCGGCGACGAGGTCAGGCGGCGAGGTCTTCGGGCGGTGGTCGGGGACGGCGTTGCAGCGCGCGCACGAGCTATCTAAGAGGCTAGGCGGGGTCTGCGTGACGCGGCGAGCATGACGGGCAGCAGCACGCGACCAAATGGTCGCCGGAACGACGCCGGCGACGTGCTCCACGGCGGCGGGATCGGGCAAGTCGGGGGAGCTCGCTACGGCGTCGAAAAGAAAGCGGGGAGAGGGGGAGTCAACGCTGCGACTTACAGCGGTCCCGTAGTCGTGCTCAAATGAGCTCGGGGAAGGCGCGAGGCGGCGAATCGATGGCGGCAGTGGCGGACGGCGTCGGGGAAGAAGAGGTCGAGGGCATCTCCTGGGTGCTTCCCCGGGCAAATGGGCGGGCGGAGGCGATGAGGTCGAGCACGGGGAGGACGTCGGGCCGGTCGGAACGGCGAGAGGAGGACGACGGCGACGGCTATGCAAGCGCCGTGTCCATGGCGGCGTCGGGCGAGGTGGGAGAGAGCGAGGGAGGAAGAGAGGGGCGGCTAGGGCACGTCCACGGGGTCGGGGGAGGGTTAACCGGGCAGGGGGGCGGGCGCGTGCGGCGGGTTGTCGGCCAGGGAGGAGGGGGGGCCGAGGCGGCGAGTGCGGCCGAGGCGATAGAGCGCGCGCGTGAACAGTGCGAGCTAGGGGACGACCTAGATGGGCTGGGCCGAGTCTGGCTTGACTAGAGCCCGGCACAGTGCAGCCGTTTTTCTTTTTCTTCTTTTCTTTTCTATTTTTCTATTTTTGTTTCTGTTTAGTAAATAGTTTGGCTATAATTTTAGTTTTGTAAAATAGGTGACTTAGCCCAATAATTAGTGTACAATATTTGGCATTGCTAGAAATTGGTTTGGAGTTAAAAGAATTTCATTTAATTGAAATGGGTTTAATTATTGCTGTTTTGGTTATGTTTTAGGGTGTTATGGTCATTTAGCTAATTCAAATAATGTTGGTTGTATTTTTATAATTGCCTCTGTATTATTTACAATATTATGAACATTTTAGTTTCTGGTTTTGAACAACTTTTATTTTCACTTTATAATTGAATTTCAATTTGATTTGGATTTTGATATGAGATATGATGCAAATGATTGATCAAGAACTGTTAATCATGATGACATGGCATTATCAACAGGTGATTACTATAGCTATTACACGGGGATGTTACAATTCTCCTCCACTAAATGAAATTCTCATCCCGAGAATTAAGAGGTAGAAAGGAGAAGGGGGTATTCACACCAAGGATGCTTGGCATGGGCCCGCATGAGAATTTCCCACTAACGAATGGCACAATGGTTCACATCTAATGTCATGCTTGAATGCAAAGAATTTTAGCGCAAGTTGAATGCGATGCTCCTGAATCAATTAAAACAGGAGGTGGTATTGAGTGAATAAGGATAGTACCGTTCACGGTAGCAAGCTGATCTTGAGCTTCATTCAGAGCAACATGGTAAGCTTGACCACGACCATAAGAAGGCCTGGCATTATTGTTGTGAGGCAGATTGTTACCACGGCCAGCAGAGGGAAGTGCAAGCTGATTCTGATTCTGAGGGCATTCTCTGGAAAAGTGACCTGCACGGCCACACTTGAAGCAGAGCCCATCATTGGGACTGGGAGCAGGAGCTCGAAGCAGTGGAGCCTGAGATCTTGGCTGCCCCGGTGGTGGAGGAGTGCAGTTGGATGGTACATGATGTGAGGAATCCAGATACGGCGCTTCTGAGATGACGAGCCCGAAGATGAGCCAACGTCATGGTGACGCTTGATGGTATTCTTGTGTTCCATTTGAGCGGTCTCAACCTAGATAGCCTTGTTCACCAGGGTGGCGAAGTCGGTGAAGTCTTGAGCAGCAAGTGCAAGCTTGAGGTCTGGGTGGAGTCCATTACGGAACTTCTCCTGTCTATGAGCATCAGTGGCAATGTCTTCCTCAGCATAGCGAGATAATTCAAGGAATTCCCGCTGATAAGCTTCGAGAGTTTTATTGCCCTGAGTGAGGTTACGAAACCCTGTCTTCTTCCGGTCCATAATTCCCCGAGGAATGTAGCAGCACGGAAAGTAGTCTGGAACTTGAGCCAAGTGATGACTGTTCCCTCAGGTCGTGAACGCCTGTGGGTGGACCACCACTGAGCAGCGGGGCCTTTCAGAAAGTAGGTCGAAAAGGTGACAAGGTTGTCAGGGGCGACACTAGCAGATTCCATCTCATAGGCGATGTCGCGAAGCCAGTCATCAGCATCCAGTGGATGTTCAGAGTTGCGGTAAGTAGTAGGGTTGAGACGGACAAACTCCTGCAGAGTTATTGCAGCAGGGTTCTGATTCTGATTGTTCTGGTGCGGAAACTGAGCCATAATTCCAGTCAGGGAACTGACGGTTCAGCTCGAATTGCTGCATCATAGCTGCCATATAGTCTGGCGGGGGTGGATCGTTGGCAGCACGGCCACGACCACGACCTGCGGGTCTAACCATCCTGCTAAAATTTAACAGGGGGTAGTTTTAGTAAAAGCAACCACAAGTGTTTAGAGACAATCATGATGTAACACGATAATGAACAAGTAGTGCAATAGATACATAACAGTAGTCAATTAAGACATACAAATCCATGCACAGAGTCGTTTACACGCGGACAACATAAGTTCACAGAATTACACAGCTAGACATGCTAGGCGGCGCGCAGGCACGCGGTGGAGGGATACAACAACGTGACATAGCGATATGCTACATCAGCGTTGGAGAAAACCACTGAACCATGGACATACAGGAGAGTCAGGTTTCGGCCCTGTGGATCTGTGGTGAGTGTCAATTAAGAGTGGGAAGGCAGTGACATCTTGCAAGGTCACGACAGCAAGGCAGTCCGAGGACAACCATTTGGGGGTGTTGGCTTAAGCAGGAAATTATCACTGCTCAGATAAAAGCTATATTACAAGAAAGGTTAAACAGACCAATGGAAAAGAAAATGTGATTATCAGATTAATCAGATCAATGTGAAGGAACAAGCACAGATAATCCAGCTCTCCGGGTGGACGTGAATACGAGAACCAAGTGTCGGAGTTAGTAAAATCATTTAACCCGAATAGAAGAGGATTCAGAGTCACAGAGTAAGGAAGAGGAATAAAAGATCCTAATACCACCCATTTGGCAACGTGGGCCCGTAAGCCACACAGCCATGTTAGTAAAATAGTTTTTGGAAAGACTAGACTCAACTTCGACCAAGGAATTGGAAGGGGGCTTCCTACAGGCAGTCGGCTCTGATACCAACTTGTGACGCCCCTGCTCGACCGTGCACTAATCATACACGCAAATGTACACGATCGAGATCAGAGACTCACGGGAAGATATCACAACACAACTCTAACTCAAATAAAACAATACAAGCTTTATATTACAAGCCAGGGGCCTCGAGGGCTCGAATACATAAGCTTGCGCATAAAAGCGTCAGCAAAAGCATTAGATATCTGAGTACAGATATAAAAGTAAAACAGATATGCCCTAACAGGTGGGGCAAAACAACAACACAGATTGAAAAGGCGTAGGCCTCCTGCCTGGGAGCCACCTAACTACTCCTGGTCGGCTGGCTCAACCCAGTAGTACGTGCCTCCGGGACTGTCTTGGTAGTAGGCTCCTGTGGTGGCGTCTGGCTCCTGGACTCCATCGTCTGAATTTATCAAGTGGGTATGGGGAAAAGAATAGCAGAGCAACCGTGAGTACTCATCCAAAGTACTCGCAAGACTGACATCAGAACTATGCTAATTATGCATTGGTATCAAATGGAGAAGCTGTATCTGTGGAGTATATAGCAGCAAAGCTAGAATAGAGAGAAAGGACTAGCCTATCGAAGACTAGCATCTTGAAGCAATCTTGCAGCATTAGAAGAGAGCAGATTAGCATATTTAAATTAGCAAGCATGTTGAAGCAAGCCCAGAGATCCTTCCTCGACTCCCTGCGAGAAAACGATCCCGAAGCTTATAATTATTTAACATGTATCCAGTTCAAGTAATAATAGATCGGGATACAACACTGAGCGTCCTGTTACCGTGGACACGGCTATTCGAATAGATAACTTCCCTGCAGGGGTGCACTACTGTTACCCAACACGCTCGATTACATCTGGTCGGACACACTTGCTGGATAATGCTCGGCCTCGGGTAATCGACACGACGCAGTCCTACCTAGGCTCAGCAGAGAGGTCAGCACGCCGGTCTAAATCCTAAGTGCGAAGGGGTCTTGGGCCATCGCCCTTTGCACTCCTGCACGTTGCGAGGGTGGTCGGGGCCCAGGCGCGACACTAAATACACCAGTGACGTAACCAGCCCACCCCAACCAGCCCGCATCTCTGAGCTGCGACGTCTAAAGAAGTTTCGGCTGATACTACGACGTAGAGGGCCCCATTAAACCATTATCCCACGTGGTGGTAGTGCGTATAGGCACGTAGGCAACTCAGATCAAATACCCAAATCCGTTAGGCGTATTTAGTAACTCGCAGAGACGATCAGACTACCTGTCGCTCCGACTTGGTAACACACGGATATCGATCAAGGTGGTCTCCGCCTGCCCTGTCGTTCCGCCACAATAATCTCTCGCGGGTGCCCTCCTGGCAAGCCCGACTTCATATTTCCCCGTGGGAACCCCTCGGGGTCGACCCGCCTGTAACAAAGGTCAAAGTATCCGTGAGTCCAAGTATCGGGAAGGAATCCGAGGAATCACCCTCGATGGATTCCCCACTCGAGGAGTTGCACGACGGTAGCTTTGTCGGAGGTGGTGAAAGTGGAATCACCCTCGGTAACACACAACCGGATAGCTAGTCTACAGAGGTATCATCGGAAGTGAGATAAGAGGTATCACCCTCGGTACTCGATGCCAGCTCTGCAGGGACGAGCAACTTAGAGGATGTGCGATGTTGTGCTGTTCTCAGCCCGTTCGATCACATCGATCGGGCACAGGTACTAAAGCGGGGCAACTACAGCAAGGAAGAGGGGCCATAGACGGTTTACCATCCAACCTATACTAAGCATCTCGGATATCAGGCAGGTACCAATAACAGTTACAAGAACATGCTATGCATCAGAATAGGATAAAACAAATAGCAGTAGCAAATTCTAATGCAAGCAGGAGGGAGAAGGAATGGGCGATATCTTATGATCAAGGGGGTTTTGCTTGCCTGGAAGCTCTGCTGAAAGGGGCTGGTCGTCAGAAGGCTGCTCGTCGGGAGCGTAGTCGTACTCGACTGCGTCGGCGTCGGTCTCGGCGTCTATCGGGGAAGAAGGAGGGGGAAGAAACAATAAATACAAGCAACAAAAGCAAACACAGGTGCATGGCATAGCAGCACGTTATTCGAGGACTGCCCTATTGCAGTACTACGCAAGTTAGTCGGAGCGGGAAACATCTGGAGGTGTTTTACCAGCTCCGGGCATTTATCGGACAAATGAACTGGAGGGGAAAATTCCATGTTCAGTATGTTAGAGGGGTGTGGCAGGTATGTGGATAGGATATTTGGTTTCTACATATTTTTCTGATCATTTTACATATATAAATTATTTTCATCCGAGTTACGGTTTAAAAGATATGATTTTTCAAAGTTTTAATCATTTTCTGGAATTTCCTGAAATTATTTAAATCAACATTATCCGAAATAGTAAGGGTGACGTCAGCATGACGTAGTGCTGGCGTCAGCAGTCAACAGGCCGGTTGACTGGCCAACCAGACCAGTGGGTCCCACCTGTCAGCCACAGGGATTAATCCAGTCGGTTAATTTAACTAAAACTAGTTAATTAGTAAGTGGGCCCCATCAGTCAGTGAGTGATTAACTAATTAATTTAATTAACGAATTAATTAACTTTTATTTATTTTCAAAAATGATTTAAACGGGGTGGGGCCCGCGTGTCAGTGACATAGGGCAGCCACGTTAGCGGCTGACCAGGTCAACGGTGCCCGCGGCCCCACCAGTCAGTGGCACAAGGGGTGGGCCCCAGCGGCCACGTCGGCCGCCGGCCGCCGGAGCTCTCCGGCGAGCCCGAGACGGCGACGAACTCCGGCGACGTCGGAATCGCTCTACGGGGCACCATATGGGCCGCGGTTTGGCTCTCTGGAACGAGCAGACAGCGGCGCATCCGGTGGTGGCGGTTTCGGCGGCGGGGGTTGCCGGAATGGTCGCCGGCGACGAGGTCAGGCGGCGAGGTCTTCGGGTGGTGGTCGAGGACGGCGTTGCAGCGTGCGCACGAGCTATCTAACAGGCTAGGCGGGGTCTGCGTGACGCGGCGAGCATGACGGGCAGCAGCACGCGACCAAATGGTCGCCGGAACGACGCCGGCGACGTGCTTCGCCGTGGCGGGCTCGGGCAAGTCGGGGGAGCTCGCTACGGCGTCGGAAAGAGAGCGCGGAGAGGGGGAGTCGACGCTGCGGCTTACAGCGGTCCCGTAGTCGTGCTCAAATGGGCTCGGGGAAGGCGCGAGGCGGCGAATCGACGACGGCAGTGGCGGACGGCATCGGGGAAGAAGAGGTCGAGGGCGTCGCCTGGGTGCTTCCCCGGGCAAATGGGCGGGCGGAGGCGATGAAGTCGAGCACGGGGAGGACGCCGGGCCGGTCGGAACGGCGAGAGGAGGACGGCGGCGACGACTATGCGGGCGGCGTGTCCATGGCGGCGTCGGGCGAGGTGGGAGAGAGCGAGGGAGGAAGAGAGGGGCAGCTAGGGCACGTCCACGGGGTCGGGGGAGGGTTAACCGTGCAGGGGGGCGGGCGCGTGCGGCGGGTTGTCGGCCAGGGACGAGGGGGGGGGCCGAGGCGGCGAGTGCGGCCGAGGCGACAGAGCGCGCGCGTGAACAGCGCGAGCTAGGGGACGACCTAGATGGGCTGGGCCGAGTCTGGCTTGACTAGAGCCCGGCACAGTGCGGCCGTTTTTCTTTTTCTTCTTTTCTTTTCTGTTTTTCTATTTTCGATTCTGTTTAGTAAATAGTTTGGCTATAATTTTAGTTTTGTAAAATAGATGACTTAGCCCAATAATTAGTGTGCAATATTTGGCACTGCTAGAAATTGGTTTGGAGTTAAAAGAATTTCATTTGAATTTCATTTAATTGAAATGGGTTTAATTATTGCTGTTTTGGTTCTATTTTAGGGTGTTATGGTCATTTAGCTAATTCAAATAATGTTGGTCGTATTTTTATAATTGCCTCTGGATTATTTACAATATTATGAACATTTTAGTTTCTGGTTTTGAACAACTTTTATTTTCACTTTATAATTGAATTTCAATTTGATTTGGATTTTGATATGAGATATGATGCAAATGATTGATCAAGCACTGTTAATCATGATGATATGGCATTATCAACAGGTGATTACTGTAGCTATTACAGGGGGATGTTACAATTCTGGAGGAACCAGGTTGGGAAGCCGGTTGTTTGTTAGGGCTATGGGCCTTGGTAGATTTAAGAAAGAGGCATTTGGGGTTATGCAACACCTTCAAAGATACCAAATCTTATGTGGCAACCTCCAAAGGGTTTGAGGTTTTGGAGTGTCTGATTCCTTAAAACTTGTTACCTTATATTAATTCTCTCTTATATTTGTACATATGAGCTCCTTTTCAATTTGAACGTCGTATGGATATAATTGAAATTTTCATGTTAAACTCAAACAATTCAATAACATTTAAAATCCATGGATTGTAAAAAAGAAGAAGCAAAACACCTGATCTTCCATTAAGTGTATGTGTGCCTCTTCTTTTCGAACAGAAGCGTGTTTCTGACAAATAACATAATACTTCTGCAAAAACCATTAGGGTGACATAGTTAACTAAAGCTTCTCATCATGCAAGACCTAAAAACCATGTCAAAGTTCATAAAATCTACCATGTGCAAACAACTATATTTGATTAAAATACCAGTGATTGTCCTTGATGATTACATAGCTAGCAATAAGCCAGCTAACTAGATTTGAACTAGGGTAGGAATGAAAAAGATTACATCAAAGTCCTCGACGCTCCCCCATGAGTATTCAACAAGTGTGCCCATGTCGGGGTTACGATACTTCAAGTCAGTTATGCAAACCATAATATTATCTCCTTGATGAGTTTGACGCCAGAGATATGATGATCCGCCTTGGTACACTATCTCATCGTCCAATGTAGCTATCAGACGAACAGAAGCCGGGAAGTTGAAAACATGGCGCTGCTCCCACCGTGGCGGGTTGTTGCTTTCCGCATCATTGCACATCCATATCTCAACAGATTCATAGTTGGGCCCTAAATGAGGGACGGCTAGCTCACCGTTCAACTCGGCTAAGCTGGATTCTAAATAGTCGGCCCCTTTGTACCATCACTACTAGGGAAAACCCTAGCAGTAGCGCGGGGTTTTGTAATATCAGTAGCGCGGGTAGGCGCGCTACTGCTACGGCGCTACAGCTAACTATTAGCAGTAGCGCTGTTACACCCGCGCTACTGCTAACAGAGTTTAGCAGTAGCGCGTTTAGGTGAACCTCGCTACTGATAAAAACTGCAGCGCGCCTATTTAACACGCGCTACTGATAAAGCAGCGCTACTGATACACATATACCCCGCGCTACTGTTACTATTGTGTGTAATTTTTTTTCTGCAACGTTTTTTCTCTGTTTTTAATAGGTTTATACAATAGCATGTCATATCACACACAATAGTCTCATCATATCATACACATGCAAATATTCTCATCAAATCATGCCATCATCATCCAACACAAATGATGTCTATCATCATCATCGATCTCGAAATAGCGATACAAGTTATGATATGTCTCGAATACATGCAACTACATCGTCATCCCATACACATGTTTCATCATCCATCTAAAACGATGATATAGAAGAGAAGAGCTATCACTATGAGTAAGAGCGGAATTATGCAGTACATGAGGCGCCGGTTGTGATTCCTCTCTCGCGCTAGCGTGAACCTCAAGTAACTAGCTTCTGCTTCTTGTCTGTTATCAAACCCTTTATGGCTGCCGCCCGAGAACCGTGACACTTGGGCCTGACACTCGGGCCACTAATCGTACACTCCCGGAACCCTCCCTATGTACACGGCATAGCACTTCTTCGCCATCAAGGACCTATGTACCTGTTAGAGATGCATGTTCATCAAGCGAATTCAACAATAATATGCAACATAATATATTTGAGCTACACGAAAAGAAAGAGTTAGCTAAGAGATGCAACATATAGTAAACATAATTAATCAACGCGGGTTCACCGTACCCAAACTAATTAACTAGATGTACGCAGGTCATCGTACCCAAACTAACAAACTAGCGTTACGCAAGTTCAGCAGGACCGTTGACATCACAAAGTTTCATCGCTACAGAAACTACAAGTTCAACCGACACATCATCATCAGCATCGTCAATCACTGGAAGTTCCACCCATCCATATCCGGGAGGATGCACCCTAGCTTCGTGAACGGCGTCAGGTCTTGACGTAGCATGCCTATGCGAGTTCTGACGTCAGCTCGTGATATAGGGCCGTGGTGGAACATCCCCTTCTCTTCGACAACTTCTTTCATGATGATCGTTGCAATGTCCTTCTGGATATGTTCATCGTTTCTTGTTGTCATGCGAAGATGTTGGTGATCCCTTCTGTACTCCATCATGAGATGGAGGAGGTAGAATCCGTCGTTCTTGCTTGCTGTCGGTTGATGGATGGAGCAGAAGGTAGTTTTATGCGAGAAACCCGGCTTGTTCTTCCTTTGTTTCCTGATCAGTATGTTGCCACCCCTCATGCTGAAGCCGTGGAGAGCATCATCCAGAATATCCATTATGTGGGTGTAGTCTTTCTTCTCGAAGTTTCTGGACGAGTCGAAATACAAGGCGTGGGAGACTCGCGGGAAAAGAACGATAAGGACGGCGCACCCGTTGCTGCGGAAAACCACGACACCTCAAATTAGTCTCCATATGAGCGAAGGAATGATTGAAACGTACGAAAGGGTTGTCCGGCAATGACTTACATTGGATGATAAGGCAGGAGAATCGTTTCCTTGTCCTTATTCGTTACCATGAAGTATTCGATGTAGTCCCTAGCAGCTTTACGTTCAAACTCGCCGAGACTCAAGAAGGACTCATGCATGTAGTATGGATCCGCCACCGCGATTTTCGAGATTTGTTCTCTCCTGATGACAAAGTTCATATGTAGCGCAAAGATGTGATCAAACCGCAGGAAGAACACCTCCGCGGGCAGTGTGTCGACATAGCACTTGGCCTGAGGCATACGAACCGCGTAAAGCGGATATCCTGGATCCTCCGAGGCGAGAAGGCTTTTCTCAGTCGACAGCACATGGTCGTCCAGTCTCCTGAGATCCCCTGATATGGCCTCTAGCGGTTTCGGCGGTAGGATCGGCTCGCCCGCAACATGGTACATCGCCGCACCTTTGACTGGTACACGGTCTGCAAAATCGGTCGGCTGGCTGCTAGAAGCTTTGGTAGCTTTGGCGGCAGCAGTGCCTCTCTTCGGCGGTCTCTTTCTCTCCTTTTTCTTGGGTTCACCGTCCAGACCCTTCCTTACCCCCACCACCAGTGTCGTCGGGCTAAGCACTTTACGACCCTCGGCTAGATGACCCTGCGTTGAGGCGGCATCTGGAGGCGTGTCCTGTGAGGATTGCATGAAGAGAGACTTCTTGCAATCAACTCTAGGACGTTCCTGCCTGTTCACATCATCCATCTCCTCATCCGCATGCTCATAGCCCGAGTCATATGGCTGACTCATCATTTGTCCATTGTCATAGGCGGCACCGGTATTGAGGAACCGGAGAGGGTCCTCCTCCTCCATCTCATCATCCATTCCTTGTTCCACGGGGCCGACTACATCATCCACTATTGGACCCCCTTCCTCGCGTCGTCCGTCGCTCTCACCCGGCACGAGAGGTGCTGGTAATTGCGTAGGCGGGGTGGTGGTGTTCATACCTTGCTGGTTCTCCAATCCTTGCATTGGTGTGCTCTCGGCCGCCTCCAGACGAAGAAGATTCTTCGGCCACAGCAGCATCCAACCCTTGCATTCTCCAAGCCGCATCGGGGTCTCGTCCTCCTCTCCCCCGAGCCGTACTGGAGGAGTCAAATCCTCGTGGCCCGCTTTCACACTCGACAAGGTAACCCTGAAGGTGCCAACGGGGATCGGCTGGCCGTGGAACGTGAGTTCCAAGGGCTTCGTTATCACTGCCTTTCCCACGTCCACCTTCCGGCCGTTGATCATGTAGAGTACGGTGCACGGGGTTTCGTCGGCCTGCGAAGACATGTCTGCGGCGTAAGACATCCGAAAGGCAACGAAAAACGGAAGATTATATATATGTTGGTGCGACGTGTTATTACCGTGAGGGCGTCAAGGTCAGCCAAAGACGAAGGCCCGCCTAGCACGCCAGAGACAGAGGACGGGCTGCTATGAGCGGGTGCGGGAGCAGGACCTTGTGCGGTAGCGGCAGCAGGTGATGGTGGTGCGATGTTCACCGAGTTGCTCCCGACGAAGCTGGGCATGGGAAAATCCTGTGCCGTCTTGTCTGGATTTTGCTTCGTCCAGTCGATAATAGCCGGAATCAAGTTAGTAGCGAAATCATTTCTGCAGGCAGCTACAGCTGCATTGACTGCCTGCTGGACCAACTCATTTTTGTTCGCTTCTGCGGCCTCAGCTGCTTTTTCTCGGCCTCAGCTGCATTTTTCTCGACCGCAAGCTTCACCTTCTCGTCGATGTTCAACTGACTGAACTTCTTTTTCTGCCTTTTGGCCTCCGGGCCCTCGTTGTAGTAGTACTTCCACGTGGCGCCGTCTCCGACACCGTGCACATGTCCATATTGCGGCCGCTGGTCCAAAGGGAGTCCCTTCAGTTGGTTCAAGGCCCGGTTGAGAGGGGTGTCCCACTTGGGCCTCATCGACGACTGAGACGACGAGTCGCTTTGGGCCGCAAGCCTGTGTTGCTCCTTCTGCAAAAGGAATGTGAACCGTTTATGAATGTTACTACAACGTGTAGTCCACTTGATCAGAAGCTAAATGTAAGGTGGTAAAAGAATAATTACCAGTAATCTAATCAATTTCCTCGTGATCGGGTCCGGGTACCAAACCATCTTTTCCTTGTCCCATTTGTACCGGGCCCTGATGAAGTCACGCTCCTGCGGGTCGGTGAACTCCGCGTAGGGGTCTGGGATCCCCGCGGCTTCACGTTCCGCGTCCTCCTTATCCCATATGGGCCTCTTGCCAATGTAGCCACGGCTTCCGAGGCGTTGGTTCCCCGTGTTCCTTTGCTGCATTGACTTGTATTTCTCAGACTTAATCTTGGCTGCCTCGGTAGCGGAAGTATCCTTGAACTTTTCGAACTCCTCTGCCGTCAGTGTCAGATTGTCCGCCAAAATCTTGGACAGGGGTTCGTTAGCAGCAATCGCTCGTTTCACCCTCCCTTTCCAGGCGGCCAAATCGTTGCTGAACATGCCCATGGCGTGGTTATTGATACCTTTCATGGCAGCATCATCCCACGGGTTTTCTATGCGGTCATCCCGGCCGGGGAACTGGAATCTCTTGTGCAGCTTCGTTAGGAGCAAGTGCTCCAGATGTGGTTTCTTCCTTAAGTCATTGTCGTTGATGCTCGCGGTTTCCCGTAGGATGCATCCGCACTTGCGAGCTTCATCCGGCGCTATTGGCTCGAATTTGCCGGGGTGCATCTCTGTGACCAGGATTCTTCCGATGCCGAGTTTGTTAGGGCGTCGTGTCCTCTGCTTCTTCTGTTTCTTTTCGTTACCGCCTTCGGCGCCGGTACCTTCGGCGCCGCCATCGGTGCCGGTGCCTTCGGTGCCGGTGCCATCGGTGTCGATGTCGGCGGCAGTACCATCGTCCGCTATGACCAGGTCACCCTGCAAACCTTCTGTTTGCTAACTAGACAAAAAGTCGAGGTAATCATGTTCACGGTCATATTGTATGTCGTCGGCAGCGTGGTCAGAAGGCCTGGTCTCGTCGTTGTTCGACATGTTTCCTACGATTAAGTCTGCTCGTTTAATTCTTAAACTATAATAAAATGAGTAATGACATAAAAAAAAAGGCCTATTGTTTGCCGGAATGCCGTTTCATTCCCGTCCAAGCAAATGCCGGGCACTCGATATGCCTACTTTCTAGCACAAGTCATGCCGAAATTCACGGGAAATTTCGGCATGAACTTTGCTAAAAAGTGGACATATTGAGCGCCTGAAATTCGCCGGAACGTAAATGAATCAACATTCTGGCAAAACATAGGCCACTCGGATCATTTCCCTGCAAACAAGAAAAGCCAACATAGGCAACAATAGCACATCATCTCCATCATTTGGCACATCATATGGCAACAACAGCAGCCAACATCATTTGGCACTTCAATTATTCAAAATATGTTCACCATCAACAGCCAACATCATGTATATCAAAGAAATTCATGCACTTTAACTATTCAAAGAAATTCACCATAAAGAACCCTAGTTAAATTCCTATCTACTAGGGTTAACTAAACAAAACAATAGCTACTTCTCAAAAAACCCTAGCTAACAATTGATTGATGCAAACAAGGAACTTCTGTTTTTTCTTCAAATAGCAACAATTGATTGAACTAAGATTTTTTAAACAGCAACAATTCTGTTTTAACTAGGGTTCATAATCTAGCACTAACCTAGCAATAATTCTGTTTTAACTAGCTAGGGTTCATAATCTAGCACAGTTGCTTTAACTAAATTTTTTTAAATAGCAACAATCCTGTTTGAACTAAAAAAATGTAAATAGCAACAATTTTTTTTACTAGGGTTCATACATATGGCAGAGAGAGAGAGCAGAGAGAGACAAGAGGGGAGGGGAGAGGAGGGCCATACAGGGCGGCGGGGTCGATGGAGGAGGAGGAGGTTAGCGGCGACGTCGACGTCGAGGAGGAGGCAGGCGCGGCGAGGTCGAGGAGGAGGCAGGCGCGGCGACGTCGAGGAGGAGGCAGGCGCGGCGAGGTCGAGGAGGAGGCAGGCGTGGCGACGTGCAGGAGGAGGCAGGCGCGGCGAGGACGGGCTCCGGCGACGGCGCGAGGAGGCAAGGGCGACGAGGGCTCCGGCGACGGCGTGGAGGAGGGCAAGGGGATGGAATGGGGGGAATGGGGGGAATTGGGGAAGAAAGGCCCGCGCGGTGCGGTTAACTCAAACATAGCAGTAGCGCGTTTATAGACACGCGCTATAGCTAACTTAGCTGTAGCGCGGGATACCTAAACCGGCGCTACAGCTAACTTAGCTATAGCGCGGGTGTGGACCCATGCTACTGCTATAGCTAACTTATCTGTAGCGCCTGTTTGGGTATCCCGCGCTACAGATAAGTTAGCTATAGCGCGGGTCCATAACGCGCTACTGCTATTCCTTTGATTTTTCTTTTCATTTTCTCCTTTTGCTTTTTCTTTTCATTTTATTTTTCTTATTTCCTTTCTCCTTTTTCTTTTTCTTTTCATTTCCTTTTGTAATCCTTTCATTTTCTTCTTTCCTTTCTCATTTTTCTATTTCTTTTCATTTTATTTTCTTTTCCGAAAGACGACTGAGCCGGGAAGAAGGGGAACGGATACAATGTATATAACTCAGGCGACGATATATATTACATATCATTTGACCGATAACGATTAAGTGCATACACAAAATAAATACATATATATATAAATGATGGTTTCTCAGCGTCGACGTTTTCGTTTCTGAGTGAGCTTCTTTCCCTTCTTGTTCGCTGTCGAATAATTGAGCCCCTCGTTGTGACTTTTCCTTTTCCATGGAGTACGATCTTTCTTAGGTAATGTAGTATTGATTCTTCTTTTGACGTATGCTTCATCGTCATCGTCATCTTCCCTCATCGGGTTGCCGTACTGGTCATAGTCTTCCTCGTTGGCGACTCCATCCATTCCGATGATGTTCCTTTTGCCTCTCCTCACGACAACACGGCTGGGATTGCTCGGGTCTGTTATGAAGAAGCATTGTGTCACGTGCTTAGCGTGTACCCATGGCTCGTTTTTTGCGATGGCGTTCACGGTAGCGCTCTTGGCGTCGGGTATAGACATGGTAGTGAAATACCGGTTTTCTTTTTCGACGTTCTTAGCCCATCTGACACGGAACATCGTCGCATCGTGCAATCCTGAGTAGTCAAGCTCCCAGATCTCTTCGACCCTTCCGTAGAATCTTTGAGTTGCGTCGTTGTCGCCGGTCATGCATTCCATCGTCACCCCTGAGTTCTGAAAATCACTGCTTATATCTTTGGCCTCCGTGTAGAACGTGTATCCATTGATATCGTATGCCTGATAGGCCGCGAGGTTGGCCGCGGGGCCATGTGCTAAGGTGTATATGAGCAATCCGTCCGTAGAGCCCTCTTCCGGGGGATTAGCAAGAACATGCTCTTTGAACCAAGGCAGGAAAGTGGAGTTGTGCTCTCTAATAACTTCGGCGTTCGTCTTGCATAGCCCCCGGTCACGGTACTTCTTTGCGATGGTTTCTTTGTGCAGTGTCGCGAAAGGATCTACCACGTCTAGGTGCTGTAGCACTACTAAGTTTGCTCTGTCAAAGTCATTGCGTCGACCCGAGTGGTCCACATGCAGTTCCCTCCGGCCGTTGGTGTGACCTTCTCCTCCGAGCCTCCCAAGGTGCTTGTTAACAGGCAAACCAACAACAGGGTCTCCGCCATATAGATAATTCTCGCAGAAAGAGGTGCACTCTTGGGTCAGATAGCCCTGGATGATGCTTCCATCCGGACGGGACATGTTACGAACGAATCCTTTGATGACCCCATTCATCCTCTCGAACGGCATCATGTTGTGCAGGAATGTCGGCCCGAGGTCTATGATGTCGTCCACAATGTGGACACACAGATGCACCATGACGTCAAAGAACGCGGGCGGGAAGTACATCTCAAGCTCATTTAGTATCACAACGATCTCTTCCTGTAGCCTTCGGAGCTGCTTCACACTGATCGACTTTCGAGAGATAATGTCGAAAAAGTTGCAGAGACTAATAAGCGTGTCACGGACGTGCTTGTCCATTATCCCTCTAAGGGCAATAGGAAGTATCTGCGTCATCATCACATGACAGTCATGAGACTTCATCCCGCTGAACCTTTTCTTCTTGGTGTCTAGAAATCTGCTTATCTTCCCACAGTAACCGGAACTAACTTTGATTCCGGTAAGGCAGTTGAAGAATTGATCGATCTCCTTCGGACTTAAGGTAAAGCAAGAAGGGGGGCAATAATTCTCTTCCTTCTTGTTGAATTTTTTGCCCTGGTCCCGCGCCTCCGTGTCCGTCTCCTCCGACTTTTTACGGGGCGGCATGTGGAGATCTGCCCTGATGTTCAAATCTTCCAAGTCTCTTCTTGCCTTCGGCCCATCCTTGGTCTTATCCGGCATGTTCATCAGTGTTGCAAGCAAGCTCTCAAGGACATTCTTCGTGATATGCATTTGATCAAGGCAATGAGGCGTGTCGAGTTTGGGCCAGTACTCCAAGTCCCAGAAAACAGACCGCGTTTTCCATACCTTCAGCAGCGGCTCCGACACCTTTTTCATCTTTCCCGGCGCGGGGCACTGTTCCCAGTTTTTCAACAGCTCATCGATTTCGGCGCCGCTCCTCTTACGTGGAGGTCCTCGATGCTCAGCCTCACCATTGAATAGATCTCCACGGTTTCTCCACGGGTCGTCCTTCGCGAGCCATCTTCGATGCCCCATGTACACGATTTTCCCAGACCCGCCATCTTTCGTTAGCTGCTGAGACGTTGTATCATCCATGCACCGCGTGCATCCGCAATATCAGTGACACACCTGGCCTGCGACATATCCGTAACCGAGATAGTCGTGCACCGTCGTCATTAGCACGGCTCTCATATAGAAATACTGTCCTTTGCTGGCGTCCCATGTCTTGGCCGGTGTTTTCCATAACGTGTCTAACTCCTCTTGAAGTAGCCCCAGATACAGATTAATATTATTTCCCAGTTGTTTCGGCCCTTGAATCAGCATGCTCATGTGTATGTACTTTGTCTTCATGCACTTCTAGGGGGGAAGGTTGTACATCCATACAAACACGGGCCATGTGCTAACGGATTCATGCCATCGGTACTCACGCCAAGCACGATGTTCCTTGGATCACCTGCGAAAAATCGATATTCGGCGTTGAACGCTCTCCACTGGCTTGCATCCGCGAGGTGTCTCAGCTTCGGATCATCTCCATCGTCGGGCTTCACCCTCTCCGCGTGCCAGCGCATGAGCTTTGCTTCCTTAGGATCTACGAAATAACGCTGCAGACGGGGAGTGATCGGTAGGTACCATACAACTTTCTGGGGAGATTTCTTTCCGGCCTTCTTGTATCGAGAAGCATTGCACACCGGACAGTTGTTTTTTTCCGCGTGCTCCTTCCGATAAATGATGCAATCGTTGATGCATGCATGGTATCTAATGTGCGGCAGATCAAGAGGGCACACGATCTTCTTGGCCTCATCGACACTAGTAGGACACAGGTTCCCCGCGGGAAGAACCTTCTTTAGATACTTGAGAAGCTCATCGAGGCTTCTGTCGGTCCATTTGTTTTTAGCCTTTGTCTTTAGAAGTTCGAGCGTGAAACTCAAGCGGGTCACCTCGGGATCGCAACCATCATACAATGGAGTATGAGAGTCTACTTCCAGTTGCTCCAGCTTGGCCTCCTCTCTACAAGCAGCTCTGTCGTTAGTCGTCTTCTTGCGAAGCAGGTCTCGAACATGAGGGTCCCGCACGACTGAACTTAGTAGCGACGAATGCTCCGGCGTGTCCGCGTCTTCTCTGTCATGTCCGGCCACTTCTCCGCCCCCATGTCCGGCCTCTTCTCCGCCCCCATGTCCGGCCTCTTCTCCGCCACCATGTCCGGCCTCTTCTCCGCCACCATTATCGGTCATCTCTTCGTCTGGTCCAATGTCATCATTGGCTGCCCCATCGACGTCATCATCTTCACTTATCCACCGAGTATAGCCATCCATGAAACCAGTCATGAGCAGGTGCGCTTTCAAACGGCCTTCCTTAAAGGGGTCGAGCAAGACTCCTCCTTTGCATCTTCGACACGGACAGAAAATCTCCTTCCGGTTATTTTCATACATGTCGTGCACCGCGGATCGCAACCATCTTTCCATCATCGTTCCACTGACCTTCATGATCGCCTGCGTGGTATAATTAATAAGCAAAAGGATTATAAACGCATCCATGCATGCATGCATCAAAGTCATACAAAAATTCGGCATGACCTTCCCTAAAAATAGGACATATAGAGTTTGCCCGAAATTCGCCGAAACGAAAATAAATCGACATTTCGGCAAAACATAAGCAACTCATGTCACGCACGATCCGACAAATACACATAGGCGGCAACTTATGCCACACGCACATTCTCACCATCATAGCGCAAACACAAATATTTTCATTCTTGCAAAGCACAACTTTTTACTCACCTATCGTCCCGAGAGAGGGATCGAGCACACAAGTACGGTAGATGGCCGTTGCCGCTATCTAGCTAGCTAGGGATCGAAAGTAGTGGAAGGAGGGAGGAAAAGCTAGCTAGCTAGCATGGTAGATCTAGTTGGAAGGAGATGCTCTACCTAACTAGTGGAGAGGGAGGGAAAGCTAGCTAGTGAGACAAAGGCAAGAGTGGGGAAAGAGAGAAAGGAGGGAGAGACAAATAAATTCAAGTGAGGAAGAGAAGAAGCCATTAATGGAGGAGATGGTGGATGGGGGCATTAATGGGGAGAGAAGAGATAGCAGAAGGAAGAAGTAAGTGAGGGAGGTAGAGGAGGGAGAGGGGGAGGGTGGCAGAAAAAGGTGGCTGCTACGTGTAGCAGTAGCGCTGGTACCTCACCCGCGCTACTGCTCAGATTCGTAGCAGTAGCGCGTGTCTCTGGCCCAGCGCTACTGATAATCTGGGCCCACCTACTGGCCCCGTGCACAGATAGCGGTAGCGGTGGGCCACCGACAAGCGCTACTGCTATGGATCTTAGTAGTAGCGCTGGTTTCGGGCCACCACTACTACTAAGGGTAGCCCCGGCCGGTGTCGGTGGGACGACTTAGCAGTAGCGCTGTCCGGCCACCCCACGCTACTGCTACTTTGGTACCTGTAGCGCTTGTTGGAACCCAGCGCTACTACTAAGTAGCAGTAGCGCTGTCCCCATAACCAGCGCTACTACTAAAATTCTATCTATAAGCTTTCTCCTAGTAGGGCATGGAGGACCAATCATGACGCTGAATGACTCGTCTTCAAGACTAAACCGGACAAGGCACGTCATACGTGCAAGATCAGGTGCGAGATCAGGTAGAAGCGAGTGATCACATTCATACATAAGCGAGTACTGATCAACTGTCCAGATCAAGGAACCCTTGAAGAAGGTCGCAATCCGTCCTACTAGAAACGGGTACGGTTGTTGTGCGGCTGTCTCACGCCAGTAGCGGTCCTTTCCGATAGTGAACACCTCCATCCCAATACCACCCATGGCACGTGTTTCACCGTAGAAGAAGCGAGTGACCTTGTAGGAGTTGGAGTGATGGTCGTGCCCGAAGCCGAACGCATGGTGTCCTATTGTGCTACCAAGTGCCGGCGCGGCGCAACGCTGCTGGGGCTCCAAGGCAGCTCGAGGACTTGGCGTGTGGTCGGGTTGAGCACGCGCACGGTATCCTCGGTGGGCAGGAGCACGAGCCCGTCGCAGTGGGCGAACCCATGTCTTGTGCTCGCCTCCTCAGCGGGGAACAACAAGGTGTCTTGTAAGAGTGTCGCGGTGTGCTGCCGGCTCTCCTCCCACAGTTACAGTCCCGGGGTGGCGATCTTCCCTTCGATCCACAGTCTTCTTATGTTGCCAAGAACTTCCGTATCGCTTTCGCTTCTGATACGTGGTGCGATGAGCAGGCTGCAGAGCTTCTTGTCTTGTAGGTGAAGCCGGCGAAGGTGCGCTTGAGAGAAGGAGGGGTCGGCATCGGAGATGGCGTCGCGCCAGGCCTTGCAGACGCACTTTAACCGCAGCAGGGACTTGGCGGGCAGCCGTACCAGGATCTCCCACACGACTAGCTCGTGAGGCAGGCACGACATCTTCGTCGATTTATCGACCGTGTTGTCTGCCCCTGGTACGATTTGTGGCTAAGTAGAACTGTACAATATATAGACGCACGTACACGAGAAGAGAGACAAACCGAAACGACTCGATGGTGTCTCAACCGAGTTGGATACGTAGACCAACTCCCAATTTGCTTGGAAACTAGTATAGCTTAACTCGAACATGGAAACCTAGAAAACTCGCAAGGGTGTGGTTAGGTCTCAGTCGACTGAGAAGTCTTAGTCAAATCTTGGTTAAGTCTCAGTCGACTGAGATTTAGCAATCCCGAACATGCAAATGAACTCCAACTGCCTCTTGAGATCTGATGTTTCGCTCGCTGTGCTTTGTACTCGTAAGCATCAAGCAGCCATTTTCAAGACCGCCACTGATGACGCAATTACCAAGAACTGCAATCTGTATCCGTTAGTTCTTTTTTTGTGCTGAACTGACAGCAAGATTTTATTTGAGCCAGCGTTGGAGAGGTTAGTTTGATCGCACTACGATAGCCAGCAATGGAGTTTGCATATATATAGCAGTTAGAGTCCGAGACCAACACGGATACACGACGATCGTTCCATATAATACACGCCCGGAAAGAAACCACACGTACGCACGTCGGTAACCGCCAGCCGCCATGCTCCCCGGGCACGCCGGCGCCGGCCACACCCCCCTAGAGTCCCTGCCGCCGCTGCCGCCAGGACGAACTCTCCGAGAGCACATCATGGCGACCTATCTCAAACTGTCCCACGAAAAGTTCGCCAACTACTCCTCCACGGCGGGCCACGGCAACGGCCACGCCTGGTCGTCGTGTCTAGGTCTAGGGCCGCCTCTCGTGTACCGGCAGCCGGACCACTGGGGCATAACGTTCTACATCAGGATCGACCACGGGGGACGCTTCCACACTTACCCTCGTGTGCCCGGCTCGCCGTTCGGGAGCCTGTCGGAGGCCGACGCTGCCATCGAGGGTTACCTCCGCGCCCGCCGGGACGACAAAATGTATGGAACAATAAGGCTCCTGAGATTCCTTTGTTCTATATAGTACTTTACTCACTCCGTCCCAAAATTCTTGTCTTAAATTTGTCTAAATACGGATCACATTTAGTGTTTTGATATATCCGTATTTATTTAGACAAATTTAAGATAAGAATTTTTGGACGGAGATAATACTTCAGGATACATATCCCTCATTTATACACACTAACCTTCTCTGCTCTAAACTAGGCTGAAGGGGTTATCTTCGGTGGAGATGGCCGTGCAGCAGAGCCTCTACTGGCCCGACAGCAGAAGGAAGAAGCGTCTGAGGTCGCAGCCCGTCGATGAAACCCGTGATTCGGGGCGCCAGTTGGTCACGGCCTTGGTTGACAAGTATAACGAGGATCACGGTCTTTCCGAGGTTTGTTTGTCCTATGGCATCCCTCCCTTGCTCTACGCTACCAAGGCTTGCATTATCTCACCGTATCTCCTATTTGTTATAATAATAATTAATCGCTGATATGATATGGTCTTCCTGTTATTTTAGGATCTTGCATATGAATTCAAGGATATTATATGCTGCCAGTCCCTCCGTGAGGAAGTCAGGTTGTTCGACCATATCAATTTCACCGCGAACACGAGAGGAGCTAATGATATCGACAAGCTATTCTTTGGGGAAGTCATGTATAGGCCACAATTAGGCGAGTTGTCTGTCGGATGTTTATGCATGGTTCTGCCGACTGATAGTGGTATGTCATACGATTACATTAACATGTATATTCTTATGACCTTTATTCTATTAACCTGCTATTTGTTCGCCCCTTTTTTCATCTCATCCAATACATGAAATTATAACGTTGATCCGTACACGGTTTTACTATATCCAAGTATGTTATTCGTTATGCATGGTTGGTTATTTCTAAGTTAATGGCATTCTCATTCTGTATCTCTATACTGTTTAACATAGGTCACTGCTACGGTTGTAAATATAATGGAAGTGCTGATATGAAGCACCCCAACAATGCTAGTTACATTGGTGGTCACACGACTTATGTATCCGGTAGACCTAAGATACAACGCAAGGACTTCGACAAAGAGGACGATGAAGACGAGGTACATGTAATATGAATGATAATTTATTCCTTGGCAAGTTACTGTTTAACATTTGCTTTTCTTGCCAAGTTCTCGTTTAACATTTAGTTTGCCGCCTCCCTTTTTGCTAATTAGTTGCGTGTCTTTTGCAGTTGGAAGCTGAGAAGGATAGGTTAAGATGGTTGTTTGGGGGCTCACAAGAAAAGAAGCGAATGAGGGACACTTGACTTTCACGCCAAGGAAGGTTGATGGGGTAGAAGACACTTAAACTTCGTGTGCAGAGAGCTTCCAACCGATTGTTCCTAGCCTCTGGTTTTGTACTCTAGTACTAGAGTTCAACGTGATTTTAGACATGAAACATGCGGTTTATCCTATCTGGTTGAATTAAAGCTGAACGACACATGTAATTTTGTGTTTTAATTAGTTTAAGACCAATATATGTAAGTTGTCTTATATTCCTTGCTTATCTGCTATTATATATAATCAGCACAAAACATAGAAACTTTTCAACAACGTTGAGATGAGATGGGATGCAATATATATATATACCTACTAATAAAGAGCTATTGCTTCTGGCGGTACGACATTAAAATTGCCCCCAAAGTTGCAAAATATTACCCACCAATGCCACCTATAAGTTTTTTTAGACAAAATGCCACCTATAAGTAACAAAAAACGTTTTGCAGGGAATCCCCAGCCTGGGCCGGCCCACGGATAGGGACCTACTATACTACGCTCTGCGCGCTGGAGAAGACACAGTGCACCCGTTTGGGCCGGTCCATGTGCGAGGGCCTTTTTTTAAATTTCGTTTTTTATTTTTATTTTTCTGTCCCATTTTATTTTTTTTCTACTTTAAATAATTTGGAAATTCAAAAAACTTTTGAAATTTTGAAAAACTGAGAATTTTGAAATAAAATGTTCAAGAAAACATAAAATGTTTGTGAATTCAAAAAACTGCTCGGGATTTTTCTAAAAATGTTCGCAATTTTGAAAAAAATGTTCGTAAAATCAAAAAAAATCCATGATTTTGATATAAAAAAATCCGTGTATTAAAAATTATTAATGAAATTGAACAAAATGTTGGCTAATTCAAAAAATGTTCATGCATTTTAAAAAATATCCTAAAATTTTGTTATTTGCGAACTAACTTTCAGTGACTACGTGTAGTGCTCTTTGGCTTGTTGCTCACGAAAAGGACTGTTCACCAGAGATATAGACAGTCTAGCCAAGAGATATAGATAGTCTAGCCTCCGATCGATGGTAGTTGCCGGCCCATTCAATTTTTGCGCGACGCCTACGTCTCGTTCTTCGTTGTTTGTTGGGCTTTAGGTGTTAACTCAGTTAACATGGGTGGCCCTGGTATTAACTGTTGGTCTTTCTGAGAGCAACTAACTAAGGAGCGCTCCTTCGGAGCCTCCTCAACGAGCACTTGAGGTCGACTGAGAGCGCGCCACTTGGCGCGCTCTCAGCCACCGACACATGTCGCGCTCTGGGCGCTCCCTCCGGATTTTGGTTTTTTTATTTTTTCGCACGCGTTTTCGGCTTTTGAAACGGTTTTTTTTGGTTTTTCGGCTTTTTCGTTTTCCACCAGTCTTCCTTAGCTTTTGGACCTAAAAACGCGGTTTTTTTTTGCTCCCACGGGAGGCACGGTTTTGCTCCGCAAGAGGCACGGTCTTGCTTTCGAGAGAGGCACGGCCGTGCCTCTCGGAAATGGAAAAAAACGCGTTTTCTGTTTTTTTCTTCCGCAAGAGGCATGGTTTTGCTTCTGCGAGAGGCACGTTTTTGCTTTCGCGAGAGGCACGGCCGTGCCTCTTGGAAACGAAAAAAAAATACGTTTTCTGTTTTTTTTCCTTTCGCGAGAGACATGGTTTTGCTTCCGCGAGAGGCACGGTTTTGCTTTCGCGAGAGGCATGGCCATGCCTCTTTCGGAAAGGAAAAAAAAAGTGCTTCCGGTTCGGTTTTTTCGTTCGGTTTTTTTTGTGAAAAAAAGTTTGTCAAAAGCTATCAACATGGGATCTAGTTTTGAAGATCTCGACGCGAGGAATCCAATGGTGAAAACGGTTCGAGATTTGGACGCACAGTTTAAGATATAAAAATGTTTTGAATAAACGGATCTACGAAAAAAGGGAAAACTCCCAGTACTCCTTAATTAGTGATTTCGGTTGATTTGCAAGATAGCTAACCGTTCACGCCAAGCGGTTAAGAGTATTGTATTAATTGAGTCCGTGTCTCCCTTTCTGGGTTTTGAATGATCCAAAATTGGTTTGTACTACTATCTGATAGATCAATATGCTTTCCGGCTGAAAAAAGAGAAGAAAACAATATATCCATGCTTCGACTTGTATGTGTAGTATTCTCTCCATTCCAAATTTGTTGAAACTTCAGTTCTGTCCTAAGTTAAAGTTCATTAGATCAAGCGTATAGCAAAGTGTGATAATAAAGATATAGATGGAAATGTTTAAATTACTTTCTTACACATGATTTTTTTAGAGTTTTTTTTTTAGTGGAAACGTTGCTGCCTTTTTATTGCCTAATTGGCCTCAGCCGAGATAATGTCACGAATACAAAACGGGGAAAAAGAAATCCAAGTCTTACATAACTTATTAAGGCAGCTCTCCCTAGCCAGACAATGTGCTGCACGGTTCGTCGTGCGTCTAGCCCAAATCACCCTGAAATCATCCATGGAAGCAAGAAGTTCCTTTATCTCCTCGATGAACGGCCCGTAGCGCGATCTATCCAGCTCCGTCTTCTTCAACGCTTGCATGGCTTCCAATTATCTGACCAAGCATTGATAGAGGTACCATCACCTACTCTCCATACCAGCCCAGCTTTGAGTAGCTCCCTCCCGAACAAAATGCTCTTCCAAGTGTACGAAACACATTTTGGGCACGTTGCTTCTAGGAATTCTAATCCTTGGTGATATCTGGCCTTGAGGACTCTAGCACAAAGCGAGTTGGGGTTGGTTAGCAATCTCCATGCTTGTTTGGCCAATAGCGCCTGGTTGAATGCCTCAAAGTCGCGAAAACCCATTCCTCCCATCCTCTTGCTCGTGCACATTTTATCCCAACCAATCCAGTGAACCTTTCGTTTTCCATTTTCT
Organism: Elymus sibiricus; assembly: GCA_039707655.1. Taxonomy (NCBI): domain Eukaryota; kingdom Viridiplantae; phylum Streptophyta; class Magnoliopsida; order Poales; family Poaceae; genus Elymus; species Elymus sibiricus. The sequence continues at coordinate 29,400,446 of CM077676.1, forward strand.
GCTCCCCACCAAAATTTTGAAGAAATAGTAGTCAGGTTCCGGCACGATTTTTTGGCAAACTGGAAGCAACTCATGGAAAATGTAGGGGTTGCTTGAAGCACCGATTTCACTAAAACCTCTCTACCAGCTTTCGAGAGTCATTGTCCTTTCCAACCATGTGTTTTTGCTACCGACCGTTCGGTGACATATTTGAAGCAGCCGTCCTTGGATCTCCCAACCAGTGTTGGAAGCCCCAGATAGCGCTCATTTAACGCCTCATCCTCAATGCCCACTGCATGTTTAATCGCAGCCCTCTTGCCATCACCGCACCCTTTACCAAAAAAGATGGATGATTTTTTGGTAATTTACTTTCTGGCCCGAAGCTTGCTCATACACGTTTAGAATCCGGTGGAGCTCAAGGAGGCTGTCCTCCCTAGCCTCGAGGAAGACGATACTATCATATGCAAAAAGAAGGTGAGTTATGTGAGGGCCGTCCCTCCCAAACTCAACTCCTTTGATTTTCTGCTCCTCTTGTGCTCGCTTCAGAATAATGGAAAAGCCCTCAACACAAAACAGGAACAGATATGGGGAGAGTGGGTCTCCCTGTCGCAGCCCTCTGGACGGTGTAAATGCCTCCGAAGTGTCCCTGTTCACTCGGACCGAGAATTTAACCGAGCATACACAATGCATAATAATCTTTACCCACTCCTCCGTGAACCCCATCCGGATCATCATCTTCTCCAAAAAAATCCACTCAATCCCGTCGTACGCCTTCATCATGTCCAGCTACACCCCGCAAAGCGGTTTCTTCCTTTTCCTTGTGCGAATAGCGTGAGTGCACTCATAGGCTATTAAAACGTTGTCCGTGATGAGCCGACCCGGGACGAAAGCGCTTTGTTCTTCTGCGATTAGCACCGGCAGAATTACCTTGAGCCTATTGGACAAAACCTTCGCCACAATCTTGTAGAACACGTTACATAGACTGATCGGCCGAAACTGCATCAACAACTCAGGTGCCTTGACCTTCGGGATTAGGACTAAAACCGTGTTATTAAAATATGCGGGCAGCTCCCTTCCCTTTAAGAAATCCCTAACAGCCGCACAAACATCCGTTTTAACAAACGACCAGTGTCATTGGTAAAAGAGAGCAGGGAGTCCGTCGGGGCCAGGAGCCTTTGTTGGCCCCATTTGAAACAAGGCCTGTTCGATATCGTCCACCTCGCCATCAGCTTCGTATTCATCTCTGGGGTTACAGCCGAATGGACGTGCTGTAGTATCTACTCTAGTCCAGTAGCCACTTCGGACGTGTACAGCTCGGAGTAAAAACTGCGTGCCATCGCCCGCATCTCGTCGTCCGTGGTAGCAAAGCTGCCGTCACTTTCTTCAATTTAGTCACCGTTTTTGCGCTTGCGGTGAGACGCCCGGTTTTGAAAAAACATCGTGTTGGACCTTTTGGTTGGGCACACGCATTCTATTTAGCAATGCTAATTAATTAATAGATAATATATCCCTCTGGCCGTGCATGCATCAGCCAGGACATGGGCTGCAACGTGTCAAGCCCACTTAATTAAGCTGAGAAGATTAGCATATTACATGATGAAAATGTGTCTGTTTTATTGCGCCCGCTAGTACTTTTTTTTTATATCTTTTGTGTGACATGTGGGGCAGATAAATGAGTGACAAAATCTCGTCAAACACCTCTCAATCGTAAAAGATTCAACCAGGTAAATAACAGTCAATCAATTCAACAACAACGGTGGAACCGTGAGCCATAATTCTACAACTATAATGCAAACTACACATAGACATTGTTCATAATTAATTTACACTAGTGATTAAACTTAATTAATACATAATTATGCTCCCACTCAAATCAATATCTCACATAATTGATAGTGAGTGATTCAAGATCCAAATCGAATTCTCAGCCATTGATGTGGACATCACTGATGACGACAATTTTGACCGGTGGGCAAACTATTGCAGATCATATTTCCATATCCATATGACTCTTGTTCATCTTTCGATGCTTTGTGCTCCGAGCTCAAAACGATTCTGCTAGAACTTCAAGATAACCGAGTGCTATCTGCTAACATGATCTAACCAGTTCCGTCTTACACCTCACGTGCCATTTGTACTCATGTGGACATGACGCACTTCGGAACGCTACGTGTTATAGACGGTTGCAACACTGGGAAGAGCACCTTTTAACTTGATATTTACTGTGAGAGATCACACTAATAATTGACTACTGCGCAATCAAAGGGTGCAAACAACAAAGGGATAAACATCTCAGGCAATTCATAAAAGCATGAGATGGTATAGCCCTGGGCGCTGGGAATCTCCGTGTCCGTCTTCAATCATCAGTTGAAGCGTGGTGACGGCCAATATTTCTTTGCCGTGGCAACCGTTTCAAAAACGTTGCCGTGGCACCAAATTCAGAAATTCTGCCATGGCACGAAATTATAGCTCCTTGTCCCACACCTAGTACACCTTCTCATCGTCGGGGTCCTCCGTGTACGTTTGCCATCGTCACCTGTAACTTGTAGGCTATCTCTACGATATTTACATTAACGTGGCAATCTTGTGGCTCCAGCCATCATGCCGTGATGCGCAGGCCACTTAACATTACAATATATAACCATCTCATACATAAACTCATTATCATGACGAAGGCTATACCACATCATATGCATACTCTGCAAAACCAAGTTAGGCGTCCTCTAATTGGTTTTAGCAAATTTTAATTACGCGGTTAAGCAGTTTTAGCAAGTAATACTACCTACCTACGTCCACAACATAGGTGATGATTCTTGATGCTAAATTAAGTTTCGAGGTGTGTGAAACAAGAGACTTAATTAAAAATCTCTAGCCCCACACTAAACTTCGTCATATATGCGTGACCCCCTAGAAGATCATCCATCTTCAGCACCCTCTTGTGTACGCGACGGTTCACTATTCTCGACTATGATGAAGCCCAAGGAACTGTTAGCAGATCGTCCACAGCCAGAGCCGATCGATTGTCAGAACCTTGTAACAAAGCTACATCATGCTGTCGATGAACTAGACCGAAGCAACACTCAAGGGAAGCATAGCAAGAACATCAACTCTCACATGCACATGTGATCTAGATCGCAACCTGCACCTACTCATATAACTGCTCATTATGCCACTGTTGGGAACCGTAGTAGAAAACAAAAAAAAATCTCGCCTACGCACACCCAAGATAAATATGAAGATGCATTATGGGTTGTGATCACGATCGTTACCGTCACCGAGTTGCAGCGGAAGAAGATCGTGTCGGTGTAGATCGTACTTGGAGTCCCTCGAACCGTTGATGATGAACAGTCCCGCGAACCGCCCAAGAATGATCCCTCGAACCGAAGACCAAAAGTACGGTATTTCTACTTGGTTGCAAGCATGCAGCCTTCACAATCCGGCAGCGCTTCGCCGTCCAGAGCTAATCGACGCCAGAGAATTAGAGGGAGGAGATTAATTAGAACCACACTGGGTTTCTAATTATGAGGATTAGAGGATTTGTCTAGCTCTAATTAGATCAACTAGGATCAACTAGAACTAAAACTATAGGAGGCTCCAAACTTGTATATCCAATAGAGCAAAAACCCCTAGTATATATATAGGTTGGAGGGAGAGGGAGGGCTGCCACCAAGGGGGAAGGAGTCCCCCTTGGTGCGACGGCCTAGGGGAGGAGGAGTCTGACACCTCCCCTTCCCCAATTCGGCCTCCTTCCCTATACTTTCCCACTTGGGTCTTTTTGGCCCAAGTTGCCTTCCACCACTTGGCCTTTTAAGGCCCGTTGATATTAAATTAAATATATAAATATTCCAAATATTTTCAGCCAATTATATATAGGGGAAATCTCGATCGGAAGTTTAGAATAGATCCGAACGATTCTATCTCCGTTCGATCCGATCGCGCAGCGCCGCTCCTCCCGTTTCACTCGCGCGCGCTGCATTTTTATTCTGTCACCGTTCGATCCAATCGTGCAGCCTCGCTCCTTCTGCTTTCTCTCGCGTATGTTGTGTTCTTTTTTTTTCTGTTCATGATTCCTACAAGGTAAAAACAACGTGGTGAATGCCAGGACTCGATCCCTGGTCGCAGCTTAGGACAATCCCATTAACCAACAAAGCTAGGTTGTGTACGTTTCGAATTGAAGGAATTTCATCTACTACTAATTAGAGCATCTACAGCCGGACTTTGCAAATCCGGCCCCTCAAACGCCCGCGGACGCGCCCGTGCGCGTCCTGTAGGAGATATGGTCTAGAGGCAATAATAAATGTTATTATTTATCCCCATGTTCTTAATTAAGTTTATATTCCGTGCTATAACTGCTATGGTTCTCAAGTCTGCAATAATCACGAGGCTCGGAGGAAAACTCATATGCACGTGTGGAATAATAAACGGTAAAATGTATTCCTAGTCTGGCCTCTAAGACTAGCTCAAGTGTTGCATGATGGTTCTGTTTTCCTGATCATGGGCAAAACTATGCCGGCAACTTTGAGGGCACAATGTTAGAAGAACATTTGTGTTGAATAGACCCGATTGATGTTATGCTATGAGATACATTCGTCACAAGTTAATGGTTAATAACACAGAGATAGTTAACGTTTGCATAATTCCTTAGACCATGAGAGTATCGAGTTTCTTCATGCTTGCTTCATGAACTTTGGGGTTTGTTAAACGTCATCCGTAAATGGGTGGCTATTACGGCGGCTTACGGGTTCATGGAAAAGTATGTTAAGGGACTTGATAGCTCAAGATTGGGATTTGCTCCTCCGACGATGGAGAGATATTCTTTGGGCCCTCTCGGTGTTACGGTATCCATCATCGTCTGGCCAGACACATTGTGACTTGATCACAGGGATGTTGGAACACGGGAACGAGAAAAGAGAACAAAACCGGTAACGAGGTAACTGGCATAGTGGACAAGTTGTTGATCCACGGGGATGCCGATAAATCTCACCTCGGGTGTTTGTAACATATCGCGAAGCAACAGGAATAGCACACGATAACTGGAGGTTCACTCGAATATTTATTCGTGTGGGTATAGGGGTCAATATGGGTGTCCACGGCTCCGATGTTGATCATTGATCGGAAAGTGTTCCGGTCATGTCTATACTTCACCGAACCTATAGGGTCACACGCTTAAGGGTCATCTATCTGCAGAATACTAGACAGGGAGTCTGAGAAAAAGTCACCAGAAAAGTTTCGGAGACAACGGAAGAGTTCCGGAGAGAGAACACCGAAAGGGTTTCGGTAAAACCGAAAAGTTGTTTCGGAGTATACCATTAAGTCAAAATGATTTCGGCACACGCCTAGAAATTCTTGGAGGGTGCCAGAATTGTTCTGGGAACTTCTGAAATTTTTCCGGAGAAAAAAACCGGAAATGTTTCGGAGCTGCCGGAACCGCTTTGGCTGCTTTTCGCTGAAGAAAATCATTGATCCGAAAATGTTTCGGAACACGTTCAGAATTGTTTTAGTGGGTGCTGGAAATGTTTTGGACCTACAGAAATATTTTCGGATTTAACGGACGCGAAAAATTGTCTTCGTGAATAGTGAAAACGCATTCTTGTTTGCTTTTCGCTGATGAAAATTATTGATCCGGAAATGTTTCAGAATGCGTCCAGAATTGTTTTTGTGGATACTGGAAATGTTTTGGACCTACAGAAATATTTTCGGGTTTAACGGTCGCGGAAAAATATTTTCATGAATAGTGGAAACACTATTTTGTCACTTCTTTGGGAAGCCACCTTTGAGGGCATTTTGGTATTTCCAAGTGTTCTCTACCCCTTGGGCTTGGCCTATAAATAGGGGTGGAGGGGGCTGCCCAAACTCACTCTTTCTCTCATACATTATGCCATGCAATGATCTGGCTTCTTCTCTCCCTCACACGAAATAGTTTCGTAGAGCCGAAAGGCTGTCTGGGTTCCGGTGGGAACTAGTTCTGGACGGCGAAGCCCTGCCGGATAGCTGGCACCGTATGTGTGCAACCCCGTAGAGAGGTCGTAGGTTCGATCTTTTTGCCCGAAGGGCTGTTCGAGAGTGCCTCCCGAAGGGCTGTCCGAGTGACCGTCCGAGTTTCTGTGAGTGCCTCCCGAAGGGCTGTCCGTGACACCGTCCGGGGACTGTCCGACCGCCTCCCGAAGGGCTGTCCGAGGATCAGACGAGGGAGTACATTCTCACGGTTGGGAGGTTGTAAATCCTAGCTGCGGGAATCTTCATCGACTCTACTTCCGCTGCGCTACGAGTCGGTAATGATCAGATCCAAACCTTGTATGCATCTCCATAGTGATCCTGGGCATGCTCGCTGTACCGAATTTTTTTGTTTTCTGCTGCATTCCCCTACAGTGGCATCATGAGCCATGCTATGCGTAGATGCAGGTTACGATCTAGAATACATAGAGATGTATGGGTGTTGCACAATATAATTTTGTAGTAGATGAGTTCTATTGCTGAAAATTATTTGTGCGGGTAGCAGATGAAATCTCTTACCCGATGTTCTTGTTGCTTCCCTGAATTTTGCGTATTTCTAATCTTGATAATGGCATGGTGGAGTTTCAAAGTTCTGGGAATCCGCGATCCTGATTGATCAACGAAGTGCTAAAAGTTCGTTGAATTCCACCATAGTTAAAAGAAAGATGAAATTTCGCATACGAAAGGGCAATGCAGATATGATCTGCACGGGGGTCATGCGTATGACGAAGTTCAGTATGGGGCTTGAGATTTTATTATCTCGCGTTTCATACACCCCGCAAAGTTAATCTAGCGACTTGAATAATCATACTTGATGATAAATGTTGGTAGGTTCGGTTTGTTTCGAAACCTTAGAAGCTACGAAAAATAAAATTTTGCATAAACCGGTTAGAGGCGTCTAACTTGGTTTTGCAGGATGTGCATGTGATGTGGTATAGCAGTTCTCATATTAATTTGATTATGTATGAGATGACTATATGATGTAAAATTATTAACATGACATGCGTGTCATGATTCGGCATGATGGCTGGAGCCATATGATTGTCACTTTAATGACCTACATGTCAACCTTCTGTAATGCACTATATTTTATTAGCTATAGAGATAGCAATATTATCTGGTGCATCGACAAGGTGGTGGCAAACTTCGCAAAGGTGAAACACCGATGCGAATGCCGAAGACGAAGAAATGTAAGACTTCTCCGTCTGAAAGGGCTATACCATATCATGCTATTATGAATTGCCTGAGATGTTTATCCCTTATGATGCACCCTTTTGATTACGCGGTAGTCGCTTTTTATTAGGGTGATCTCTCACAAAAATATCAAGTAGTTAGTGTTCTCCCAAGTGTAGCACCGTCACGGCACCTATCTCTTCGGGGTATCACATGGATGCATGGGTACGAACGATTAGAGAAGTGTGAGGCGGGTGAGTTGAGACCTCGCAGCGAGATCACTTGGTTGTCTTGACGTTCTGGCTTGATCGTCCTAAGCTCACAACACGCCCATCGAAAGATGAACAGGAGTCACATAGAGATGTGATTGGCAACTTGGCCTACCGATTGCAATTCTCGTCACTTGAGATGGATGCATCCTTGACGTTGAATTGTAATATGGGTCTTGTATCACTCACAATCAATTATGAGAGAGATTGATTTGATTGGGAGCACACCTTAGAATTAATTCTTTTAATTCTCAGTGCAAATTAATTATGAACTTTGTCTAAGTGAAATTTGCATAATAGTTGTAGAATAAAGGCTTGCGTTTCCACCTTCCCTATTAAAATGGAATAGCTGTTATATATCTGGTTAAAACTTTATGGTTGGTAACGTAATGTGAGGATTGTCCTCAAAAGTGCCGAGAAGGACTTTGTCCTATCGCATGCTTTCGGTATCCTCCCGCTAATGCTATGAATGATGTGACTCTCGTCCTTTGATCCAAAAGATAGAATTCCGTTACGGTCAAGTGCAATATGTTTTCTTTCATGAGACCCGAACTTCAAAAGTTTGGAATAGTTATATGATATTCATGGAATTGAAAATTATTTTCAGATGCAGACAAAGGCTAAAAGATATGAGATATCCAAAGCAATGTTTGTTTGCAAAGTATTAGTAAAGTGTTTACTGGGCATTTGACTGAAGAGCGAGGGATCCAGAAGAACGCCTGTCATGTAATGAAGGTGAATAAAACAACAACTTCAAGAGAAAGGAAATGTCCAAAGGGTGTTAGTGTGACTTACACGCCTAGGAAGTCCGGGGCTAACGCCACTCTTAAAGTTGAGTGCTTCTTCTGAGAGTAGGAGAAATACTAAAAGTTAAACTGTTAGAAGTATAAAGGCAAAAAGAGAGAAGACTGGAATGTCCAGCTCATGTATGAAAGTCATACAAGCTACTGATGTATAGAAGGCTGGTCAAAGAAATAGTTCTTGGGAATTGTGATTAAATTGTTAGTCACTAATTCTTGGGTATTGTGAGTTGATCACAAAGATACCCGCTCGATTGCATTCTGCTGCGACTCGATGTAAGAATTACTACGGCCTAAAAGACTTGCCGGAGTGAGGTTTAGATACGCGCTGGGAACATAGTAAATGTTACTATACCTTCCATTTGTGTATTACCTATGTATTTATTTTCATAATTCATTTTTGGAGTTTCATACACTCTAGCCCATTGCATAAGGTATCTTGCAAGAAGGTTGTTCATAAGAGAACTTTTGATGTTCGGTGTTATGAATAACATAAGGGCCATACTATCATTATGAATGAGATGTATGTTATGAATATTGATAATAATACATTACCTCTGTATTTACTTTCATAATTCATTTTATAATTTTATACACTCTAGCCCATTTGCATAATGTTTGTTGCAAGAGTGTTGTTCATAAAAGAACAATTGTTGTTCAATATTATGAATAACATAAGGGCCATACTTCCATCAGGGATGGGATGTATGTTATGAATATTGATGGTAATATGATACATCCATAACACTGACGCTAAATGTCGCAAGACTAAAAGAATAGCACACATGTGTGGCACTGCATTTGGTCACATTGGAGATACCCGCATGGAGAAATTCCATAATGATGGATTTTGAAGTCGTTTGATTATGAATCATCTGACACTTGCAACTTTCCTCCGAAAAGTAAAGTGACTGAAATACCATTCACAGGGCATAAGGAATGAGCAACGAACTTATTGGTGATCATACATTATGATGTGTGTAGTCCAATAAATGTTGTTGCTAGTAGTGGATTTATCTATCTTCAGAAATGACTTAAGTAGATATATGGATATTTACTTGATGAGACGCAAGTCTGGATCTTTTGGAGTCATTCAAAAGGTTTTCAAAATGAAGTAGAAATTATTGAAACAAGAAAATTATGTTTCTGTAATTTGATTGCAGAAAGGAATATTTGAGTTACAAGTTTAGCGAATGTCTGATGAGTTATGAAAAGAGTTTCATAACTTACACCTCCCGGAACACCACTGTGAGTGGAATGTCTGTGAAGATGTATTCAAACTATTTATGACATGGTAAGATCAAAGATGACATAAATCAATTTGCCATTATCCCTTTTAAAGTAATGCTTTAGAGACTGCGGCTTTTACACTGAATAGAGCGCCATCAGATCTGTTGAAATGACGCCATGGTATGGTACACCCAACTATGTTATATCTTTTCTTAACATTTGGAATATGGGGCTTGTGTAAAATATTTACAAACCTATTCCAAATCATACAAGTGCTACTTTGTAGGTTATCCCAAATTATTAGGAATTCCTCCATCACTATATCGAGGCAAAAGGTTTTGCCACAAAGAACGGTATGATTTTGAAAAAAATGTTTCTTGCAAAAAGGTGAGTGGGAGGACAATGCAACTCGACGAGATAACAATATCTTCGTTATCATGACAAGGGAAAGAAACCTCGGAAGCAATTCCAGAGTTTCCTCCTATGACTGATACGGAAGTCTCTACAATAAAATGTATGGACTTCGGTCGAACTTGCAGCTGAACCACGTAGGCAAAACTCGTGCAAACCTCTCAGGTGTGCAAACGAGATATTGTTGTTGGACAATAATATACCTACGATACACAAGGAAGCGTTGATGAGCCCTGACTCCGGAATTGGCTAAATGCCAATATAATCCGAGATAGTTTTCATATGAATGATTCAAGATTATATCTTGATAAACCCTTTGGAAGACTTGGAGTCTAACGAACATTAATGGAACTATAAACTAATGTGGATAAAATGTTTTATCCATAAAGCTCGACTTGTTCCAATAACAAATTCAAGGAGTTGACTACGATGAGATTGTCTCACCGTAGCGGTGCTTAAAGTCAGATCGGGTTAAACTAGCAATTAATACATATTTCAATCATGAGATATGAAACATGGATGCCAAAAGGATTTCCATGAAATGGAAATACAAACTAGGACTTGTATGTGATACTGTCCAAAGTGTTTTGTCGATCCAGAGGATGCTAGTGAGTATGCAAACTTCAGAGTTCAAGCAATGGACAGAAGAGAGCAAAATGGAGTTGGAATCTTCGTTTTTGATGAAATAGTCAAAGGAGTTTGATTTCATCAATGGATAGCAAAGATGCTTATTGTTACAAAAAAGTAAGTGGGAGCATAATAATATTTCTAAAAACCTTGTGTGATTGACACATTGTTGATTGGAAATAATATAAATTTCTTGACACGAATTAGGACTTCATTAAAAATTAGTTTTCCGATGAAGTACTTGGCATAGAAAGCCTTGATATTAGGCATATTTATCTACGGAGATAGAATTGCCTAATAGGGCTAATAAAAAATACATATTGACAAGATGCTGAAACAGTTTAGCATTAAAACGCCAAGGAGTGATTCTTGCCGAAGTCACATGGAAAGAGTTTTTGCAAGACTCGGTGTCCCAAAACACTGATGAGCAAAATACATGATGGATATTCCACACACCTTTGTGTTTAGATTAATCATGTATTCCATGGATTGTGAAACAACCAGATATGTCCAATACTCCCAAGCTGTTGCGAGTATAGATACCAAAGTGATCAAAGTACTGATCATGGGACAACAATGAAAAATGTCATTGAGTACTAAAGTAGCACCGATGACATGTTTTCTCGCAAGCAGAGATTATGAAGTGCTTGTTGTAAGTAATTACATCGATACGGTCTTCATCAATGCTCCATGCGATTTTCGATTTAAGTTAAGGGTTTTGTGTAATACATGATATGGTGGCACGGTAGTTGGAAATTGTTCCAAACAGGTTACTGTGGCGAATTCTATAACAAAGGCTAAGTATGTTGACGCTTTGGAAGCGACAAAGAAGATGTTGAATCATATAGTTCATTCATGAACTTAGTATGGTTCCAAGACGACTTTGGTCAATGGGACACTATTGTAGATAGTTGCTCCATAGCTCAGTCTGAGGAATCAAGGTTCGACCAGTGATTCACATATATACAAAGCCAAGTCCACACAAAATATGAATTTTGTGAAAGCGTGAAAATGCCAGGATATGCAAAGATACACACGGCCCTGAAGTTGTCAGGTCCGTTGGACAAAGACTATACCACAAGCGAAGCATATTTTACACCGGTATGCCATAGGTGTAAAGTGCATTAGCATTGACTAGATTATTGACTCTAGTGCAAGTGGGAGTCTGTAGAAGATATGCCCTAGAGGCAATAATAAATGTTATTATTTATCCACATGTTCCTAATTAAGTTTATATTCCGTGCTATAACTGATATGGTTCTCGAGTCTGCAATAACCACGAGGCTCAGAGAAAAACTCATATGCACGTGTGGAATAATAAACGGTAAAATGTATTCCTAGTCTGCCTCTAAGACTAGCTCAAGTGTTGCATGATGGTTCTGTTTTCCTTATCATGGGCAAAACTATGCCGGCAACTTTGAGGGCACAATGTTAGAAGAACATTTGTGTTGAATCGACCTGATTGATGTTATGCTATGAGATACATTCGTCACAAGTTAATGGTTAATAACACAGAGATAGCTAACATTTGCATAATTCCTTAGACCATGAGAGTATCAAGTTTTTTCATGCTTTCTTCATGAACTTTGGGGTTTGTTAAACGTCATCCGTAAATGGGTGGCTATTACGGCGGCTTACGGGTTCATGGAAAAGTATGTCAAGGGACTTGATAGCTCAAGATTGGGATTTTCTCCTCCGACGATGGAGAGATATTCTTTGGGCCCTCTCAGTGTTACGGTATCCATCATCATCTGGCCAGACACATTTTGATTTGATCACAGGGATGCCGGAACACGGGAACGAGAAAAGAGAACAAAACCAGTAACGAGGTAACTGGCATAGTGGACAAGTTGTTGATCCACGGGGATGCCGATAAATCTCACCTCGGGTGTTTGTAACATATCGCGAAGCAACAGGAATAACACGAGACAACTAGAGGTTCACTCGAATATTTATTCGTGTGGGTATAGGGGTCAATATGGGTGTCCACGGCTCCGATATTGATCATTGATCGGAAAGTGTTCCGGTCATGTCTATACTTCACCGAACCTATAGGGTCACACGCTTAAGGGTCATCTATCGGCTGAATACTAGACAGGGAGTCTGAGAGAAAGTCACCGAAAAAGTTTCGGAGACAACGGAAGAGTTCCGGAGAGAGAACACCGGAAGGGTTTCGGTAAAATCGAAAAGTTATTTCGGAGTATACCATTAAGTCAAAATCGTTTCGGCACACGCCTGGAAATTCTTGGAGGGTGCCAGAATTGTTCTGGGAACTTCTGAAATTTTTCCGGAGAAAAAAACCGGAAATGTTCCGGAGCTGCCGAAACCGCTTTGGTTGCTTTTTGCTGAAGAAAATCATTGATCCGGAAATGTTTCGGAACGCGTTCAGAATTGTTTTAGTGGGTGCTGGAAATATTCTGGACCTACAGAAATATTTTCGGATTTAACGGGCACGAAAAATTGTATTCGTGAATAGTGAAAACGCATTCTTGTTTGCTTTTCGCTGATGAAAATTATTGATCCGGAAATGTTTCGGAACGCGTCCAGAATTGTTTTAGTGGGTACTGGAAATGTTCTGGACCTACAGAAATATTTTTGGATTTAACGATCGTGGAAAAATATTTTCATGAATAGTGGAAACACTATTTGGTAGCTTCTTTGGGAAGCCACCTTTGAGGGCATTTTGGTATTTCCAATTGTCCTCTACCCCTTGGACTTGGCCTATAAATAGGGGTGGAGGTGGCTTCCCAAACTCACTCTTTCTCTCATACATTATGCCATGCAATGATCTGGCTTCTTCTCTCCCTCACACGAAATAGTTTCGTAGAGCCGAAAGGCTGTCTAGGTTCCGGTGAGAACTGGTTCTGGACGGCGAAGCCCTGCCGGATAGCTGACACCATATGTGTGCAACCCCGTAGAGAGGTCGTAGGTTTGATCTTTTTGCCCGAGGGGCTGTTCGAGAGTGCCTCCCGAAGGGCTGTCCGAGTGACCGTCCGAGTTACTGTGAGTGCCTCCCGAAGGGCTGTCCGTGACACCATCCGGGGACTGTCCGACCGCCTCCCGAAGGGCTGTCCGAGGAGCAGACGAGGGAGTACATCCTCGCGGTTGGGACGTTGTAAATCGTAGCTACGGGGATCTGCACCGACGATCTTCATCGACTCTACTTCCGCTGCGCTACGAGTCGGTAACGATCAGATCCAAACCTTGTATGCATCTCCATAGTGATCCTGGGCATGCTCGCTGTATCGAATTTTTTTGTTTTCTGTTGCGTTCCCCTACACGTCCGCGGACACTGACCGGTCATGACTCAAATAATGCATTCTACATCCGGATACCTCAAATTAGAAATCTTAAATCCATATTATTACATGCAACGTGAAACCTAATCTAAGCGGAGCTCGCCCGCTTCCGCCATGGCCATGTCCGGCGGCCGGCTGTGCTCCCCAGAGTGTTGGTCCGATCACCGGCAAGGTAGAGTAGGGCATGGGATACGAGCCGGCTCATGAGACTCAAGGCGCCGCCGTCTCCTATGCCCTACTCTTCCTCGTCGGAGCCCATAAACCGGACGGTACCGGTGGACATCAGGTCGATGATGGATCCGTCCTGGGATGAGCCAGCGACTTCCACCACGACGCGGTTGCGGCGCTCGGACTGGTGCACCATACGGGACGCCGGAGAATGCGACTCCTCCTCGCCGACGTCCAACGCCGCGAGGGCTGCCGCCGCCTCCCGCGCCCGCTGCCTCGCACGGCGGGCACGCCGCGCCATGTTTGCGTCGGATGACAACTTATGTACCCCGTTCCTGATAACTTTAGCATGGGGGAGGGGTTGATGAAATATCCCCACGGTAACTTTTGTGTGAATAGCATGGTAACTCACACATCACAAACCTGATAACTTATGTACCTCTGTCCTGATAACTTTGGCGAGTGGGGTGATGGAATATTCCCCCGGTAACTTTTATGTGAATAGCATAGTAACTCACACATCACATACCTAATAACTTATGTGCCTCGGTGCTGATAACTTTGGCGAGGGGGGTGATAAAATATACCCACGGTAACTTTAATATTAATAGCATGGTAACTCACACATCGCAGGCCTGATAACTTATGTACCACGGTCCTAGTAACTTTGGCGCCCGAGAGGGGGGGGGCAGGGGTGGTTGATGAAATATCCCCCTGGTAACTTTTATGTGAATAACATGGTAATTCAGACATCGCGGACTAGATAACTTATGTACCTCGGTCCAGATAACTTTGGCATGGTGGGGAGGGGTTGATGAAATATTCCTCCGGTAACTTTTGTGTGAATAGCATGGTAACTCACACGTCGCAGACCTGATAACTTATGTGCCTCGGTCCTGATAACTTTGGCGAGGGGGTTGTTTAAAAACATACCCCAGTTTGGTACTATACGCATCGTATACGTGATAACTCACGCACAAACACCGCGGTAACTTTAACCCGAGCTGATAAGAAGGTTAGAGAAACCAGGTTATGCCCCGGTAATATCTGTGCAAACAACATGGTAACATATGTAGCACATGCGTGATAACTTACTTAGCCCAGAAGTGATAACTTTTGATCCGAAAAAAGTCGTCGGAACATATCAACATGGGATCTAATTTCGACGCTCTCATCGTGATGGATTTTTTATGTGAAAACGGATTTTCGATCGGCCCGGTGGTTTTGAGTTACAAAACATTTTGAAATTTTGAAATAGGGGAAAATCTAGGATGACATCAGCTATTATGTCTTCTAATTCATTTGCATGTGGGGAGAAGGTTGGAGGACCATTTTTATGCCTTGGTAATTTCTATATAAACAAGATGTAACTTAGTTATCACAGACGTGATAACTTACTTAGCCTGAGCCTGGTAACTTTTGTTCCGAAAAAAAAGTCGTTTGAACATATCAATATGGGATCTATTTTTGAAGGTCTCATTATGACAAATCTTTTATGTGAAAACGGTTTTTCAATCGGACCAACGGTTTGAGATACAAAACATTTTGAAGTTTTGAAATAGAGGGGACTCTAGGATGACATCAGCTATTCTGTCCTCTAGTTCATTTGCACGTGGGAAGATGGTTAGTTGACCTTTTTTATGCCCCGGTAATTTCTTTATAAACAAGATGGCAACTTATGAACCAGAGACGTGATAACTTACTCAGCCTGGGCCTGATAACTTTTGACCCAAAAAAAAGTCGCCGGAACATATCAATATGGGATCTAGTTTCGAAGATCTCCTCGCGGCGAATCTTTTATGTGAAACGGTTTTTCAATCGGAGCGACGGTTTGAACTACAAAACATTTTGAATTTTCGCATTGGGAAGAATCTTTGATGACATCATCAAATTTTTTTGGATGTATATGATTAATAGCTGGTAATTAACTGCTAGTGGACGGTGGACACACACAGAAAAAGAAATAAGATGGAGCTAATGCATGCATGCATGCAACTTAGGAAAGGGAGGAGTCGTTCGGATATGTTACTATCTGCCGATCAGTCGGAACTTAGTCCGATCCTTATATATATAATTTAACATCCCTGGAAATATTTTCCACATATATATATATTTATCGGTAATACCCGGTATTACCTGATATTCACCGAAACTCTTCCGGTGACCCCGAAACGCTTCTGGATCCTCTCGGAACTATTCCGAATATTAATGAAACAATTAAACAAATATATTCTCATCACTCCCATCTTACTAACACTCGGAAGATCGTGATTGCCTTAAGCTTGTGACCCCGTAGGTGCGGTAACTCACAAACATGAATGAAACCGTTCGTTAATGACCGACAGCGAGACCGTAGACGTCCATATTGGTCCCTACGTGCACATGAATGATATTCGAGTGAACCTTTGGTTATCATGTGATGTTCCCTTTACTTTGCGATACTTCACAAAACCCGAGATGCATCGGTATCCTCGTGAGTCATCACTATGCTCATTATACTGAAATCCTCGTTACTAGTTTTGTTCTTCTTTCTCGTTATTGTGTTCCGGCATCCCCGTGAAGAAGTCACCTGTGTCTAGCCAGACGATGATGGATGCCATCACACTGAGAGGGCCCTAAGAATATCTCTCCATCATCAGAGGAGCAAATCCCACTCTCGAGCTATCTAGTTCCTTGTCAAACTTTCTAATGAACCCGTAAGTTGTCGTTATGATCACCGTGTTACAGGTGACGTCTGAGCAACCCCAATGTCCACCGTACGGTAAGAAGTGACTACGATACTCTCATGGTCTAATGAGAAAAATTGATTACAGACGATATTATCTCAATTCATAACAAATAAGTTTGGGTCGATTCAATATGATCGTTCTTCCAACGTCATAATCTCAATGTTGTTTTAGGACTATCATTACACTTAACGATATCCTAAGATCGGGAAAACATGATCACCAACAACACTTGAGCTAGTCTTAGAGGCGAGACTGGGAACCTTAATTTTATCCGTTTATCATTTCACACGTGCATATGAGTTTTCCACTGACTCGCATATTACAAGATCATAGCAGTTATAGCATGAAATATAAAATCTTAATTATGAACATAGAAATATAATAATACAATATTATTGCCTCTAGGGCATATTTCCAGCAGGGGCGTCGCTGGTCAACCTCCGGACGGTAGGGGGCGCATGAGGTCGGGTCAGGGAGGATGATGCATAGAGGTCGGAGAGGTGGGGGAATTCAAATCCGGCTGCCATGGGTGCCTACGGGGGTAGGGCACGTGTGCCTCGCCACAACCATATGGGAAAAATGAGGGAGGGGACAGGGGTAGGAGAGGGATGAATGGTTTGAGGGATGGCAAAAATCTGTAAAAATGTCAAGTGAGTGCGGGAAGCAGCAAAGAAGCTCGGGAATCAACAAAACTTTGGCTTGCCCGTAGTTCATTTAATAGAATCAATTCTAGAGGAATCGGGTTGGGAAGCCGGTTGTTTGTTAGGCCTATGGAACTTGGTAGATTTAAGAAAGAGGCATTTGGGGTTATGCAACACCTTCAAAGATACCAAATCTTATGTGGCAACATCCCAAAGGGTTTTAGAGGTTTTGGAGTGTACTACTATGTCTGATTCCTTAAAGCTTGTCACCTTATATTAATTCTGTCTTATATTTCTCTTATGTTTGTACATATGAGCTCCTTTTCAATTTGAACGTCGTATGGATATAATTGAAATTTTCATGTTCAAACCTCAAACAATTCAATAACATTTTAAGTTAGAGAAGTTTGACTTTTTGGAAAAACAATACACCTTATATTTAGGAACGGGGGGAGTATTTCTCTTATGTTTGTACATATGAGCTCCATTTCAATTTGAATGTCGTGTGGATACAGTTGATAATTTCATGTTCAAACCTCAAACAATTCAATAACATTTAAAATCCATTATATTGTAAAAAAAGAAGCAAAATATCCGATCTTCCATTAAGTGTATGTGTGCCTCTTCTCCTCAAACAGAAGCGTGTTTCTACAAATAACTTAGAATACTTTTGCAAAAACTATTAGAGTGACCTAGTTAACTAAAGTTCATCATCATGCAAGCCCTTATGAAATCAAGTCAAAGTTCATATAAAATCTACCATGTGCAAACAACTATATTTGGTTAAAATACCAGTGATGGTCCTTCTTGATTACTTACATAGCTAGCAATAAGAAAGCTAACTAGATTTGAACTAGGGTAGGAATGAAAAAGACTACATCAAAGTCCTCGACCACCCCAAATGAGCATTCAACAAGTGTGCCCATGTCGGGGTTATAATACTTCAAGTCAGTCATGCAAACCATAATATCATTTCCTTCATGAGTTTGACGCCAGAGTTATGATGATCCGCCTTGGTACACTATCTCATCATCAAATGTGGCCATCAGACGAACAGAATCCGCAAAGTCAAAAGCGTGGCGCTGCTCCCACCGTGGCGGGTTGTTGCCTTCCGCATCATGGCACATCCATATCTCAATCGATTCATAGTTGGGCCGTAGACGATGGACGGCTAGCTCACCGTTCAACTCAGCTAATCTGGATTCTAAATAGTTGGCCCCTTCGTACCATGGAGGACCCGTCATGATGCTGAACGACTCGTCTTCAAGGCTAAACCGGACAAAGCACGAGATACCTGCAAGATCATCATATTCATACATAAGCGAGTACTGGTCAACTATCCAGATCAAGGAATCCTTAAAGAAGGTCGCAATCCGCCCTACTAAAAAAGGGTACGGCGGTTGTGCGGCGGTCTCACGCTAGTAGCGGTCCTTTCCGATAGTGAACACCTCCATCCCAATACCACCCATGGCACGTGTTTCACGGTAGAAGAAGCGAGCGACCTTGTAGGCGTTGGAGTGATGGTCGCGCCCGAAGCCGAACGCCTGGTGGCCTTGGGCTACCAAGCGCCGACGCGGTGCGATGCTGCTAGGGACTTGGCGTGTGGTCGGGTTGAGCACGCGCACGGTATCCTCGGCGGGCAGGAGCAGCTTGCCTTTCCACCCTGCTACTATACCTTCATTAATTTTTCTATGACAGGCTGCAAATAATCCTTTGTTAGTTTGTTACAGAGTAGTGGTGCTCCTAAGTATTTCGTTGGGAAGTTGCTCTTCTTTAGCAGAATACATGACCAGAGCTATTGATTTCTTCATTCTCCATATTGATATCTAACAGGTCGCTTTTATGGAAGCCAATTTTGCTGCCTGAAATTTGTTCAAAACAGCAAAAAAAAAAATCCATTTCAATTTTTTTAGCACCCTCTATCTCATTTTCTAAGACCAAAATTGCAGGCTTATTACACACCCAGGGGTAAAATCACTTAAGTAATCCTTTAATTAAGCCTTCTTGAGAAGCATTACTAAGCATTGGTGAACACGCAACTAAATTAAACATCAAGGGAGACAAAGGGTCCCTTGCCATAACCACTTACCTTTATTCAAATAGCTATTGTTTTCATCGTTTACCCTCACACAAACACGACTAATCCAACTAATTCATTCTCAGAAAAACTTCTTAGCTGAAGTAGTCTATATAAAAAAAATACCACACAACAACCAAAATGCTTTCTAGACACAATTTCATTGTTACGCTTTATAAGGGTTGATACATTAAGGCCTAAAGAAACTTTTTGACATGATCTAAAAAAGTGTCAATATCGTGGAGATGAGAAGGCGTCATGCACCGTGCGGGAGAGATGCTGACTTGATAGTTACAAGCATAGAGAATCCAAGTTGGCATACACGAACCCGGGCATTCAAAGCCAATACTCCTTCCGGTTCAATTAATATGATAAAGATGCAATCCAACAAAGAAGCACAAAGTTAATAGAGGGATAGTTGGCCCAGGATGACACATTAGTTCTGGGTATATTCCCAGACAAAACAAGGACAGGTGCAACGCGAACTATGAGGGAATAGCCACCTTATGTCCTTATCAGGATCGTAGCCTTCACATTTCTTGTGGTACCAATGGACTCATCCTTGAGTAAGACGATCCTCAACATGCAATGTTGACCCTCCCTGGATATCATAATCCTCAAGTGTCTGTCCACTTTCAAGCTCCTTGCCACCAAAGAGGAGAATCTGATTTCCATGAATCTTTTCCTTAACGCTGTCAATTGTGTCAGATGGATCCACGTTAAGAGTGATGGTCTTGCCCGTGGGTGTCTTCACAAATATCTGCATGCCAAAGTCAAGGTGCAAGGTGGACTCTTCCTGGATATCATAATCAGCGAGGGTAGACCTCCCATCGTCTAGCTTCCTGCCCTCAAACATGATCCTCTGCTTCTCCTGAATCATTGCCTTCACATCACCAATAGTGTCAGAAAGTTTAAACATGAGCCTGATGGTTTCGCTGGTTTGTGTCTTCACAAGAATCTGCATGTCACCATGCTTGCAGTGACGAAGGTATAGGGTGGAGTCTCTCTTAATGTTGTAATCAGTAAGGGTGCCCTGACCATCTAGCCGTTTCCCATCGAAGATGATCCTTTGCTTGCCCTGAATCTTCTCCTTAATGCTGTCGATCGCGTCAGACGGCTCCACCAGGAGAGTGGTGGTCTTACCAATGGTTGTCTTCACGAAAATCTGCATGCCAAAGTCGAGGTGCAGAGTGATATCGTTCCCAATTTTGTAGTCTGCAATTGTCCGTCCATCCTCAAGCTGCTTGCCAGCAAAGAAGAGCCTCTGGGAAGCACAAATCTTTTCCCTGATAGTGTCGATCGTGTCCGTTGGATCTACCTCGATGCTGACGGTCTTGCCAGCGAGCATCTGCACATTAATATACCTATAACAACAAACGGTACAAGGACCACCAAGGCGCAGGACAAGGTGCAGGGTGGACTGCTCCTGAATATTGTAATCTGAAACTGTCCACTCAGCATCAAGCTGTCTTCCATTAAAGATAAGTCGATACTGGTCTGGGGGAATGCCCTCCTTCTCCTCAATTTTTTCCTTGATGTTGTCAATCGTGTCAGAGGACGCCACCTCGATGACAATTGTGTTTCCAGTGAGGCTCTTCACAAAGATCTCCATCTGAAGGTATAAAAATATATATTGAAATGTGTATAGGTACAATGCTCAAAGGTATAGTTGTCATTCAAATTACAGATAATTTTAGGAACAGAGATTGACAGTGTGAATCATGCAAATCTTCTAATAACTATAAAGGAGCGAGTTTTGTAATGTCTTTCTTCACCCAACAAAATCGTAACTACTTTAAACCTACCCTCTCACCACCCATAGATGTTTAGCAATCTCACCTAATAGTAACACTCCCTACGAGTGACAAGTGCACCATGGATTTTACCCAACCCTCTTTTAATCATGCCATTAATTGCCTGCAAATATTATTTCCAAATATTTGAAACAAGTTGCATGCCACACTTTTCTTAATCACCATACTATAGACTGCCTGCGAATTTTATTTCCAAAATGCAAACTGAGCGTAGCTCGGTTAGGTTCTTTGTGGTGGAACAAACTCACCCGGGTTCAACTCCCATATTTGACACGGGTGTTGCATTTACAGCTAATTATTCTTTCAGTGGGAGGCGACCTCCCCGTCGACAGCGAGGGGCCTGTAGGGTGTGCGTGCGTCTGTGCTGTGTTCAATTCACAAAAACAAAATTATTTACAAAATTTTGAAACATGCTGCATGTCACGTTTTCCCTAATCATTACACAATTATTTGAAAAAAATTACTTCCAAATTATAAAAAAGGAACTCGCTGCATGTCATACTTTTCCTAACCGCACAATGCCAATTAATTTGTTCATCTGATAATCATTAATTATTGCGTGCCATATCTGTTTGCAAAATGTGGAAAAGCATGCATCATGCGTGGCCTCATCACTATGAATTACATGCTTGGTCTATTGCATTCCAAAACACAATGATCTTTTTTCTTTTACTTTCTGAATTCCAAATCATATACGTAACTGTTGGGAGGGTCCCTTGACGGCTTATCTAATCATGCAAGATAACCATCCCAAAATACAGCAGCTGGACTATATGCACAATATAAATCATAACAAGTGTCGCAATAATGAGGTAAAGGATCAACATGAGCGTCTAATAATAGCTCTGCAAGTGCAACAAAGAAGTTCAGATCTTGACGCATCGTGCAATTACTGATATGTGAAAAGAACATCCAGCTAATATTACATTCACACGGGATTAGATAGAAGCAGGAAGTTGTGACAACAGTAAAATTGAGTTTTTGTTTTATTTATACAATTTTCTACCTTAAAATATCATTGCTAATGATATCAGAAAGTGCTTAATCAGAAAGATAAGTGCTATGTTTGAACTTTCTGAATTGAAATCGATTCCAAAAGTTTACCGTATTAAAATTCCAACATTTTTAAATTCACAAGAAATTGAATAAAATCAGGATTCCTTTTGTATATGAGGGATTTATTTCTAGAAAAACTTATCATTTTTCAAAATAAAATATATCATCTATTAGTGTTGCTGCCAAACAAATTTTCTCTGAATTGAAGAATACTAAATAATGACAGCACACATCAAAACCAGGTATGGAATATGCCAGTTCTGTCACAACATTAGCTCCACACAAAAACAGATCAGATTCAATCATTAAAATACATTTAAAATGTTTCATTTTTCTTAGAGTATACGCATGTAGCTGGAAATAATCGTTATGATACAACTTGGTGATCACCAATAGAATGCTTCCACCAAAAAAAAATCGTTATTATACGCAGGTACGAGTATGGAACCCACAAGGGATCGATCATCCGTTTTCCTGGTATCTACTACTCCCTCCGTTCCACAATATAAGAGCGTTTTGCACACTAGTGTAGTGTGAAAAACGCTCTTATATTATTGGACGGAGTGAGTAGTACACTTTAATTATCTGTTCCGTAAGTATTAACTGGTTCAATAAAATCCAGGGTCATTGACATGTACTCACTCCGTTCATAAATATAAGTCTGTGTAGAGATTCAACTATGAACCACATACAGATGTATATAGATGCATTTTAGA
Organism: Elymus sibiricus; assembly: GCA_039707655.1. Classification (NCBI taxonomy): domain Eukaryota; kingdom Viridiplantae; phylum Streptophyta; class Magnoliopsida; order Poales; family Poaceae; genus Elymus; species Elymus sibiricus. The sequence continues at coordinate 29,423,429 of CM077676.1, forward strand.
GTGTAGATTCACTCATTTTGTTCCGTATGTATTCCATAGTGAAATCTCTACAAAGAGTTATATTTAGGAACGGAGGAAGTACATGTTTTCCTCAAATTTTCATTCCCATATAAACACTTGATTTCCGCTAAAAAAAAGTATGAACACTTGAGAGTATTCGCGCTGTGTTACAGGTATCACACTTGCAGGAAACAATAGAAAACAACCTGTTAACAGATGTAGGCCACCGATGGAGCACAGATCGCTGAAAGAACAAATCGCGCAAAAAGTACTAATCAACCACACGGTTAATCGCCGGCCAATATCAAGTCGAAATCATCCATATGGAGCACAATATCACGGAAGGGGATTGGAGCTATACCTTTCGCCGGCGACGACGGGGACGTGCCACGGCCTGACGAAGATCCATTGGAAGGTGATTGGGGAGAGGCAACGGGAGGTCTGCTGGTGCAACAAATTAAGGCAATGGCCGCCAATAAGTAGCTGCACCCAGCTGTGTGCTTGTGAGCTAGGTCGTCGGCGCGTCCCTGTCTGGCCGTCGCCTAAATTTCGCCGGACGCTGAGACAGAGCCGCTGACGGCCGAATGCCTGGTCACTTTCTGTTCTTTGCGCACCTACCAAGGAATGTTTTCGTTCCGCAGTGCGTACGTCGTTAATTTATGGTGCTCTGATGGAGACCCATCCTCGGTTTTATCTATGCCGTGCTCACCTATGCATGCTGAATCGGCCTTTTCCAACATACTAGCAAAGTGGCGTGGCACGGCTAGATGAAATATTTAATATTCGAACTGGATGTGAGCCGTTCTTGGCGAACCATTCTATCCTCCGACCATCTTCGACATACGACACTGCCACAATTCTCCACATGGTGGGAGCAGCAAGCCTCACCGCGTGCCATTGTGCCACAGCCTATCGGATATGGGACACCTCATCTCCATCATGAACGTGTGTTGTTAGAGCCTAGTGAATGAAGGAGTTGGTCGAGCATTGTGTGCCAGTCGACGATGATGGACTTGTGGCTCATGGTAATTCCCTGTTTCGTACATTTGCCCCTAGGTACACCATAGGGGCTGCATGCATCATTTTGATGCAGAGGCCGGGGGTAATCCTCCTTTTCTAAAAAAAAAAAATATAGGTAGTACACCTTGCTCAGGGGGTGGCATGCATGGCGGATACTCTTGTCACCATCCTTAATTCCCGACTTCCTCTGATGGTGTAATGTCGGCTCTTGCTGGCAAAAACAACTGGTTCGTTGAAGGCCACGGCCTTTTGGCTCACAATGATTCCATACTGCACCTTCCCTTGCCTACATCCAAGACATTCTCTTTCAGCTCCCCATGGCTCCTCGCGATGCCCTGCCGCATCTATCCCAGGAAGTCTTGCTGGAACTTCTCTTCGTGAATTATAGCCAACTAATCCAACAGCAGATGAACCTGAAAATGATGGTATTTTTTTTTTTGAAACAGAGGCAAAAGATTTGCCTCATACATTAATTAAGAGGAAGAGTTTTGTTACAGAGGAACCGGCCTTACATCTCAGCCCGTCAAAATCGAAATCGAAAATACAGTAGTGAACTACTCTCGCGGCATGATTGCGCCCAAGTGCTTCGCTCCGGCAGTTACCCATGTCTTCGCCTCATCTTGAATTAGCTGTAGAATGAAAAATGGCGACGTCGCTTTCTTCGTGAAGACCCTAGCGTTTCTCTCCTTCCAGATGACCCAGCAGACAAGCATGGTGAGAGACGCCATTGCTTTCCTGTTCGCCGTGTATCGCTTTGACATGCTTGTCCACCACCGCTTGGTGTCGCGCTCCGTTCTCCATGAGTGCGTGTCCAAAGCCCCCAGCTGAAGCCAAGTTTTGACCATTCGCCAAATACGCATAGTGAACCGGCACTTGAAGAGAAGGTGATCCGATGTCTCAATTGCCCTTCTGCATAGGGTGCACATCCCACATTTATCCCAGCCTCTTTTCTCCAGTCTATCTGCGGTCCAAATCCTGTTTTGGATTGCTAACCAGGAGAAGAACTTGACCTTGGGGGGTGCCCAAACCTTCCAAATGGTCTTGTTCATCGTAGTGGACATGGAGCCTAGGAATTGAGCCCTATAAGCGGAGGTCGCCGAGTACTCTCCGTTCTCCTCAAACTTCCATGTGATGTCGTCCTGTGTGTCCGGTTGTAGCTGAATGCCTTGTAGCCGCATCCAAAGGTCAATGTACTCCACAATGTGCCCAATTGATAGGTTGGTGGAGGGATGTATCATGCGCACCCAGGCATCTTCCCGTATGGCCTCCCTCACAAACCAGTTTTTCCGTCTGCAAGCCGCGAAGATGAGAGGGGCGATCTCCTTTGGTCTTTTTCCATCCAACCATGGGGCGTCCCAAAAAGGTGTCTTCCCGCCGTTGCCCAAGGTGATGACAGTGGATGCGTAGAAGAGGTTCATATCCACCTCGGTGCATGGGTTGCCGAGGCCAACCCACAGCTTAGCCGGGTCCTTCCATGCCATCCAAGGCCATCTCAGCCTGAGAGCCCTCGCAAATTTTCCCAAATGAAGGATCCCGAGCCCACCTAGCTGCGTTGGACGGCAGACGGTCTCCCAGTTGACCTTGCACTTAGCACCGGTAGTATAGTCGCTAGCCGACCAGAAGAAAGCCCTCTCAATCTTGTTGATGCTCTTCAGTACAGCAGGGGGGATTGCAAGCGGGGTGATGTGGTAGATGACTTGCGAGGTGAGCACCGACTTGACCAAGGCCGCCCTCCCAATGGTGGTGATGTTCTGTCCCTGCCAAGGGGGCAACCTTGTCTTCAAGATGCTGAAAGTCGACCCGCTTGAGCTGCCAGATAGAAAGGGGAAGACCTAGGTATTTCATCGGGAAGGACGTTCGCTTGGCGGGAAGGCTGCGAAGTATATCATCCAGGTTCAGGTGACCACATCGTATAGGAACGACCGAGCTTTTCTGGAAGTTCGTGGACAACCCAGTGACCTCGCCGAAGGATCTTAGTATGGCTGCGAGATTGTGGACATCCTTGCAAGTCGGGGAGACAAAAATTGCCACATCATCAGCGTAGAGGGAGGTCCGAACAATCGATCCCCTTCCTCGGAGCTTGTGAAGAAGGTTTTGATTCGTTGCGACGTCAAGGATCTGTTGTAGCGGGTCAATTGCAATGACGAATAGCAGGGGGGAGAGGGGGTCTCCTTGCCTGAGCTCTCTCCCGTGAAGGATCGGCGACCCAGCGACGCCGTTAAGCAGCACGCGTGAGGATGATGTGCACAACAGGGCAGCGATCCAATCCCGAAAGCAGTCCGGGAAACCCAGACGTCGCAGCAAGTCAAGGATGAAATCCCATCTCACCGAGTCGAAGGCCTTCCGGATGTCTAACTTGAAAAGCAGGGAGGGGGTCTTGTTTCGGTGAAGCCGCCGCGCCAGATTTCTGACGTACATAAAGTTGTCATGGATGCTCCTCTTCTTGATGAAAGCACTTTGCGTGTTCGAGACTAGCATGTTCATGAAAGGGGCCAGGCGAACCGCCAACACCTTGGCTATGATCTTGGCAATAGCATGTATGAGGCTGATGGGGCGGAAATCCCCAAGCTCTTCGGCCCCGTCCTTCTTGGGGATCAAAATGATGTTAGCCGAGTTGAGCCAGTGTAGGTTGGACGTGCGTAGGTTGCTGAAATGGTGGATAACTTGCATGACGTCATCTTTGATAGTGGACCAACATTTTCTGAAGAAAATGCCCGTGAATCCGTCGGGTCCCGGAGCCTTGTCGTTTGGCATGAGGTCAATGGCGGCCTTGACCTCCTCCTCCGAGAAGGGAGCATCAATGCCAGCCAGGTCAACCGTCTTCAGGTTCAAGATATCCCAATTAAGGTCCCTTTGACGTGGTTGTCCTCCTCCCAAGGTATCCGCAAAGTGCCCCTGGATAATATCCTCTTTGGCACTGTGCTCCGTGACCCATCCACCGTTCCACTTGAGCCTGTGGATGTGGTTCTTCCTGCGGCGCCCATTAACTCTGAGATGGAAAAAATTTGTATTTGCGTCGCCCTCTCTGATGTTTGCAATGCGAGCGCACTACTTCTTTCTGGCCTTTTCTACCGCCGCGAGGGCGATAACTCGCCGCTTTAGCCGACTTCGGAGGTCTCTTTCTGCCGCGGAGAGGGGGCGCGCTTCCTGGGCAGTGTCAAGGCGGAGGATGATGAAGAGAGCGGCGTGCAAGTGAAGCTTTGACTTGGAGAAAAGACCCTTGCTCCAGTTGGACAGCATCCATCCCGTGTGTTTGAGCTTGTAGAAAAGGCGTTGGCAAGGATCAGTGTGCGCGCAAGGGTCCGCCCAAACCTTGACCACAATGTCACGGAACCCGGGAAGGCATGTCCAGAAGTTCTCAAACTTGAAAGCTCTCGGTCTCTTCGGTCCTGTAGCATCAGCTAGGATGAGGGGGCAGTGATCGGAAAGCGAGGACGAGATGGCATGGAGCACGTGCGAGCCGAAATGCAAGTCCAAGTCCGCGTTGCAGAAAACTGAGTCAAGCTTGCATAAGGTGGGGTTTTGGCGCTCGTTACTCCACGTGAATCTTCTGTTCTGGAGATGAATTTCTTTGAGCTCGCAGGAGTGGAGGGCGTCGCGAAAGCGGTTGATACGGCTGCGGTTTATATTCCTGTTGCTTTTGTCACGGGCTCTAGATATCTGGTTGAAATCTCCCATTGCGATCCACTTGGTTCCGGGGGGCGGTTTCTGTGCGATCAGCTCACTGAAAAAATCATCCTTTCTGCTAGAAGCCGTCGGGCCATAGACGGTAGTCAGTTTGAATGATGCCTAAGAGTGAAGAATAGTCACGGTCGCGGACAAGCAGAATTCTGAGGTGTGCACATCTGCAATGCGGACCACGGAATCGTCCCAAAGCATTAATATGCCGCCTCGAGTGCCGATCGCCGGTCGTTGGGCGAAGCTTCGAAGTCTGCTCCCGCCAAGGTAGGCAGCGACAAATTGATCAACATCCTCAAGCTTGGATTCCTGGATACAAACAATATGGCAGGAGGAGGATGCGATCGTCTCATGCACCGTCGCACGTCTATGGGGGTCGTTGAGTCCGCGCACATTCCAGCTTAGGAAGTTTATGTTGCGCTCTGTCATTGGAAAACAACTTGTCGTCTGGCGATTCTGACGCGAGGTCTAAGCACCGAGAAGCGGATAGAAGTCCTGGAGCAGCCGCAGATCGCGTGAAGGCAAACATGCTTAGAGACAGGCAGGCAGAAGCAAGTGGACTCCGTTGAACTAGGAATAGCAATTGACATTGAAGAAGTAGGGCTACAATAGGCCTCACGGCTACAAGAAGCCGGCCCAGGGATACATCCATCAGTATGGTTACTACGAGCTTGTGAAGTACTAAAATGAAGAAACATGGTAAAATGACTAGTCCTCTCTTCGCTTGATGCTCCCTGATACATCAAACACTTAGTGTAGCTTCCACTGCCTCCTGGTCCAGCGCTGCCTGACCACCGCGCTCGAGAAGCGCCTCTTCGACAGCAGTGGCCTTCACGTCGTCGAGCTTGAAGAGGGCACGGAGCGCCGCGAGCACCGCCGGCGACATCTCATGCTCGAACCGACGGCTCAGCTCGTCCAGGGCGTCCTTCGTAACGTCCTTGCCATTCTGGACAATGCCAAGGCTCCGGCAGAGGAGCTTTTCTGCCTCCACCGCGACTGGTGCTGCCGGAAGCTGCTTCCTGGCTCTGGTGGTGGTCCGCTGCAGGGAGAAGCCAGCACCCTGGCAGATGGCGACGCCGGCAAGCGTCTTCCGTCGAGTTGCCGTCACCCGTGGCAACGGTGGGGGGGCAGGTAGGAGCGCCGCCACCGGCCGCCTGAAGAGAGCGTCGAGGCCGCTGCCTTGGCGAGTTGGCGATGGAGTGAGATGGGCCGGCCGGATCGCACCGTGCGGGGGTGTTGCCTCCGTACCCGCCACCTGATCGGCGTCCTGAAGAGGCGAGAAAGACTCCGCGGCGGGCTCGAAGCCAGGTGGGCGCGTTGGCGTTGCCGCATGGTCCGCCTGCAGCGAGGAAGCCGGGTCCACCTCCAGCATGGCCACCGGCGTAGGCGGAGACGGGAGGGTTGAAGTCGGGGACGTCGAGCGCGCCGCGTCGAGGGGATGGATGCACCACGACGAGCCACCCCTGGGGCTCCTTGGGGGGGTTGCGGAAGAGTCGGAGGCCGCTGCATGCCGCCTACCGTGCCCGTCACGGTCATCGCGCCCCCTCCTCTGGTCGCCACCGCGGTCGTCACCATGGTCGCGCGAGGCACGCGAGCGGCTACGACCGGTCCACCGCGAGGCCCTGTCTTCGTGCCCATGGTCCCGACCACGCCGAGCGCGGTCCTCGTCGTCGTCATCACGGCGACCCGGAACCAGGTCGGGGCGCGTCTCATCTTGTGCGCCCGTAGGTGCCCTGTCGCCGTCCACCACACGGTAGTGCCAGGTGTGCTCGAAGACGTCCGCGGTGGCCCTGGGGTCGTCCTCGTTGGCGTTGGAGTAATCCTCATGCAGCCCAAGGTGGATCAGGACCCGGTAGCGAAGACGACGGCGTCCACGTCCGCGTCGCTGGGAGCGTCTGGCAGGCAGGGAGAGCTGCATGACCTTGGGGATGCAGCTCGGGTTCGTCGTCCACGCCCAGATGTCGAGGGTGCGAGCGTCTTCCTTGCGGGAGGAGCGGGGGAGGACATAGTCGAGCTCGCTGTCGACGCCGATGACGCGGCCGATGGTGTCTTCGTTCCAAGCATGCAGCGGGATGCCTTCCAAGCTCAGCTGGACGTGGTGCTTCATCTCCTGGTGCTCAGCCTGCCCCTCCATGATCCAGGGCTTGGGGTGGAGCTGCAGGTGGTCGCGCTCGAAGTTGCCCCGGGCGACGACGTCGTCGCGGTGGTGCGGATGGATGAACTTGGCGAGGAAGTCCTCCGGGATGTGGCGCACGACGGTGACGAGGTGGAGCGGGATGTTGAACTCCTTGTGCAGGGCGTCGGCGACGGCAGCAGTGGAGACGGAGCGGCGGCGGGATCCTCCCAACGAAATGAGCACGCAGCAGCTCGCCAGGGCGTCGGCCTGGACGTCCATGTCAGGCGTGGCGGGCGCAACGACCCTGCCCATGGCTGGCCGGAGCTACGGGTCGCCGGCGCGTCGGGCCATCAGGGCATCGCGGTAGGAGAGGTCCTGTTGCTGGGGAGGAGGAGCTTCAGCAGCCAGCCGAGGTCGAGTCGGAGGCGGGGGCGCAGGGGGAGTGGGAGCAGGGTGGCGGCCCCTGTTCGGACAGGCCCGAGCTATGTGGCCAGAGCGGAAGCAACCATTGCAGCGCACTTCTTCAGTGCAGTCTCTGATGCGGTGGAGAGGGGAAAAGCATCTGAAGCATTTGCCCAGCAGATGATGCGGGGTTTGTAGGCGGCGAGCAGGCGCAGGACGGGGAGCAGGAGGCCGAGGTCGCGGCTGGTCGCGCGACGAGCCCACGCGCTTCCAGCCTGGCGACAGGGGCTCCTCCTGACGAGGCCATTGAAGGCGCGCGGCGGAGGCAGAGGGCGACACAGGGGGTAACCCGGCGCGCGCCGTCCCGTCGCCGTACAGCACATCCCCCGCATCGAAGACGGGGTCGCCATGAATGCCTGCAGCAGGCGCGACGATGATGGACGCGACGCGCACGCGCCCGCCTTGAAGCTCCGGTTGCGTCTCCGGAACCACGCCTGCATTGATGGCCGCCAGGATTCGCGCGCTGGAGGACAGCGAGCCGGATTCGCGCGGCGACCGATCCAGATCTGGGTCAGACGGGGCCGCCATTGCGCCCGCAGGGACGACTACGGGGACAAAACCGCGCGGCAGCCGTGACGGAGGAGGTGGCAGCTGGAACGGGCGCAGGGAAAGAGAAACGGAGGTGGACGGCGAGACCGGAATGGCCCTCGCCGGGAGGGGCTGGTGGCGGTGGGGCGGGCTCGGGGGAGGGGGCGGGGGTTCGCCCATCATGCCTTCGATTTTGAAAAAAAAATGATGGTATTGATCTGTTAATACTGCAGTGGGTTGTAGTCTGGTCTCTAACAACATGCAGCAATCATGCATGCTATATGACGACTATGATACAGGAGTAGGATTGGTGGTTGCCACGTGGGAACTCGTGATGCTATTTTCTTAGTCATAAAAATATATGGATATTGACCAACTACGGAAATTTCTAAAAAAAAAACTTTGTCCACAGTTTTGTGGTGGGCTTGAGTATATTGGCTAGAGAGCAAAGATATTGTAAGAAAAACTATTGGCTAAAAGGGTAGATTGAGATATATAAGAAAGAATATAAAGAATGATTAAACAAAGATTGTTTGTTTTGGTTATGTATAGGTTTTCGTCCGTATTTCATGAAGGCTGGTAGTGATTTCTTTGTTTAGGCATTTGAACAAACCTTGAAAGAAAATTAAGTTATGGAAAAAGGCGGGCAAAATTTATATATGTTTACAAAGTGGTTATGGCACCAGCCCGAGCAATTGCGTCGGGCTAACATGCAAGTTTTATATAAATTGTGTGGCCGACGTAGACTCACTTATCTAGCATCAGCAGCTGCGGGCTGCCCATGGTGCCCGACGATAGGATGATCCCGTCGTTCCCGTGGCGCGCGTTGTTAAGGTACGCGCTGTGCTGGTGTGTCTGCCCCTCGGAGTCATGGAACACCACGCCGTGCTGGCTCCAAATAATCCAAAGTTCGGGGAATAAATTCAGTGTTTTGGTATTGTCATGCCAAGTCAGTATGTCACCAGACCGTACAATAAAAATAACAATCACAGAAACAGCAAGTCCGTCGTCGGCTCTGACCTCTGACGATATTGATGAACAGGATCTTGGCCACTCTGGCATGGAGTAAGACATCGATCCCATCCGCTCGTGCATACCACAGCAGGCAGGGACGGATGCAGGGGGGGACGAGGGGGGGCTAGACCCCCCCCCCCCCCCCCCCCCAACGATCGCCTCGTCCCTTGACAGGTATGACTTATTCGCTGATCTTTTTTGCCTGTGCACTTGATCGTGCTTGCTTCGCCCCCCCTATCCCTCGTCAGCCTTTTAATTAACGTGAAGCCCGAGCCCATGTATAGGGTACAACCCAATGCTAAGAATGCTAAGCAGGCCATCGTGGATGTTAGTTGCAGTGGGCTAATAAAATTATATTAGCAGCCATGTCGGCTTGGAAAAAGGCCATCGTGGAACTACGCACGCACATATGGCTGCTAACTTCTTCGTTTCCAAGCCGCCACGGACTGCTGCGATCGGATCTTTCCATCGCGCGGGGCGCCGCCAGGGACTGCTGCGATCGAATCCTTCCATCGCGCGGCCGCGCCGCCACCGAGAAGCAGAGAAGGGAAGGGGACGCCCGGACAGGCAGGCGTCGATCTACGGACCACGGACACGTTGCCGGAAGGCTTACAGCACTGAAGAGCGGCAACAACATGAGGGGAAAAAGGTAGTTTATTTTCAAATTAGATGAGTTCGTGCCTTCACAAATTATATAAATATAGTCATACAGACCATAGGCATTAAGAATCAATTATACATTTTCTGTTTTTAATTTGTGCTTTTTTAGACATGAAGAGGAAGAAAGCGGGATTGATTCAAGCTCTCAACCATGGAAACATGATGCCACTGCAAACGACGTGCAACCTAGCGAAGGGAAGCAGCCTAATCCAAACTAAGTCTAAAGATTTTTATTGATGTCATAAGATAAGCAAGAATGATTTAATTTCAAACATTTATAATTTCTATGTCTCTTTAGAGGAAATGATGAATCCTGAGGATTCCAAGAACCAAGGTAATAGCCGGACCAATATTTAATTGATATGCAAACTCCTAATCCAAAAATTATGCCACTATAGAATTTCACAAATCTACATCTCTTATGTCGTTGTATTTCTATTAGTGCTCAGATTTGCTATCTATTTTCTCTCTTATGACTTTAAGAGGGGGGTTAATTTTGTTAAGAAATTGATGTAAACGGGGTTAACATAAGGGAAAAAAAATCTCATGTGCCATTGTCTTCGCCCCTCCTATGCTCAAATCCTGGCTCCGTCCCTGACAGCAGGTCCGTGGCGGTCCGCCTTGAAAATGGACCCACCAACCTTGGTCCCCTGAACGTGCTCGAAGGTGAACCCGTTATCTGGCCCAACCTGGAACTCGAGCAGCCCCCTCGTTAGGGCGACAGTCAACGACGCGCCGAGCCACCGAGCACGAGCGATCAGGTGAGTTCGTTTTGTCCTAATCAACCAAAATCACCAAATCCCATCCGATTTGTCATTTGTATATTAATAGATCAAGTGATCTTTTAGGCTTTGCTGTTTGAGGATTCTATTGGTTTGGTTCATCGGTTGGAGCCTGGATATTTTCATCCTTGGAGGTTGTTCTCCACGTAAGATCTTATGAATAATTTTCAGTCGACTGAGATTTAGCAATCCCGAACATGCAAATGAACTCCAACTCGCCTCTTGAGATCTGATGTTTCACTTGCTGTGCTTTGTGCTTGTAAGCATCAAGCAGTCATTTTCAAGACCGACACTGATGACGCAATTACCAAGAACTGCAATATGTATCCGTTAGTTCTTTTTTTTTGTGCTGAACTGACAGCAAGATTTTATTTGAGCCAGCGTTGGAGAGGTTAGTTTGATCGCACTACGATAGCCAGCAATGGAGTTTGCATATATATAGCAGTTAGAGTCCGAGACCAACACGGATACACGACAATCGTTCCATATACACTAGTAGAAAACAGGGCATTAGTCCCGGTTTGTAAGGGCCTTTAGTCCCGGTTCTGCAACCGGGACTAACGAATCGGGACTAAAGGCCCTCACTTTTAGTCCCGGTCGTGTTACGAACCGGGACTAAAGGGGCTCCACGTGGCCGCTGCGCAGCGCTCAGGCAGGAGGACCTTTAGTCCCGGTTGGTAACACCAACCGGGACTAAAAGGCCGCCACGCATCAGCCCCTGGCAAGCGCTGTTTTTTTTTTTTGAAAGGAGGGGTTTAGGGTTTTGGAAGGTTTAGGGGTTTAGGGGTTTTGGAGGGTTTAGGGGTTTCATTTTTATTTTATGTTTTCCATTCAACTCGACGCTAGCTACTAATAGCAATGAAGGAACCGTTACACAACATCGTCATGAATATAGAGAAGTGACCTCTTTCTCCGTGCTTGGTCGAACAACAAGTTTTCGTATATATGTTCGACGCTACTACATATATTACACGTTCATGCATATATACAAAATAACATCTCTTACGATCCCTAATATCTAATTACCAACATTCACTACCAATTTCCGATGGTATTCTCCGGTTGTAGCTATGACCTCTTTAAGGAAGAATCCCGTCAATTCCTCTTGAATTGCCTTTACGCGATCCTTTGGTAGGAGATCGTCCCGTATCCGTTGGATCTAATTTAAAGAAGGGGTCAATATATATGAATGAAACTCAACACAATTGATGGTAATAAAATAAAATTGTGAATATTGTTTACGTACTTCAAGTTGTTGTAAATTTCTGCCAGTCTCACTGGTCGTCATGCGAATGAACTCGCAAACGTAGTATCCACATAAATTAGTCCCCCTTTCCTGCCTCAAGCACTTTACGGGAGTAGAGTTCAATAAAAATAATAATCAAGCATGATAATGGTATTGAAATTAATTAGAATCAAAGAGATGCGCGGACCTAGCTAGTACTACTCACAGTGAGTTGTCGAAATTGCAGCTCCTCTTTCCATTCACCCCTAGCCTTCTTGGTGAACCGTTTCGAAACCCTGCCCGGCAAAGAAAATAAATAAAGGAGTTATTAATTACTTGATATCAGGAAATGAACGAAAGTTGCCGATATAGTGCGATAATGATTGAAATTACCTCTGGGGCATATCACGCAGGTCCAACCACATCTTAGGGTCTTTACGTAGCGAGTCCATGACAAGTACGCTTCCTGAGTCAACCCGAATGACTAGCAGAATAAAATGGAACCTGCGCACGCAGCATAACTCATCAATTACACTTAACATCGAGTAAGCGAAACAGAATGTGTACAAGACAGTATAACACTCACTTGAAGTTGTAAGGAAATAGTATTTCCCTTTTTTCTTGTTCAATTAACGCCCTTAGCAAGATCTTCTCTATATCCTTGGCGTTCATTTGTACCGTAACTTCATGAATAGTATTTGGGTTAATAAACCCAATGTCATCGATTTGTCCTCTTTTGCATTCGAGGATCTTCATTCTGCATAATATAGTAAGGATAATTATACATGCAATGAACGAGCTGAGTTAGAGACTTAATTACAGAAATGATACTTACAGACAATAGCAACTGACGATAGATTTGTCGACGACGTCTTGATTGTAAAACTGAAATAATTCATCAAATTCAACGTAAATCTCCTCGTCTCCATTGAAGTAATGCTCATCTTTAACTCCCGCAATGATATAGTTGGTCCCTTCCTTTGAGGCTTTCATGTACCACTCATGCAATTTTCGCATTTGTGTTGGTAGTAGCCGGACCTCCTCAGGTTTGACGAGAGACTTCCCATGCTGGTATCTGTATGCTAACTCAGCCATGGGAAACTCTACCTCCTCGCCTAACAATTGACCAAGAGTGAAACCAACATCATTGGCCGCTACCCCCGGATCATAATCGATATCGGTAAACACCTTGAGCGGGGGGCACGATTGGTTTTTCTGTTCGCCGAGCTGGGGAATTGTTTTCCCACTTGCACTACTGCTACTTCCCGGCCGCTTCACATGTTCTCTATATGACTTTACAATAGACCGGTCATAGTCTGATAGCAGCGGAGGCGGTGGTGGTCGCGTAAGGTTTTCCTCTGATGGTGTAATGTCGGCTCTTGCTGGCAAAAGCAACTGGTTGGTTGAAGGCCACGACCTTTTGGCTCACAATGATTCCATACTGCACCTTCCCTTGCCTTTTTTTTTTTGAAAAGGAGGATGTACCCCCGGCCTCTGCATCTGGGCGATGTATGCAGCCACTTTATTAATTATTCACAAACACTTTACAAAGTAATACATCAGTAAGCCTGGATCCACCATCTTGGCAACACCTGTCGCTACTCCTATCCCCTTGATGCAGGGGTGCCGAATGTCCGAGCCTAATACCAAACAGACATCGCACCAAAACCTAACATCTAATGCCGGGTGCCCCATCCCAGCCACATACCGGGACTGGGTCACACACCGGTCCGGCGCACTCACCGAAGCTGCCGCCGCCGTCTTCCACCGATCCATCTCCAGAGCAGGGACTGACGCATAGACCTTGCCAAGCCTGCCGTCGACGCCACCATGGTGCCAGACAGCGCCACCGCCTTGCGCTCGCCCATCCAGCCTCCAGCTGCACCATGCCGCCAATACTCGTCGTCATCGACGCGGTAGATACAACGCCGCACCTCCTGGCAACCTCCACACCGTCGCCGCTGCTAGAGCTACACGGAGTCCATCACCCACAGCATCTTCCCTTGCCTACATCCAAGACATTCTCTTTCAGCTCCCCATGGCCCCTCGCGATGCCCTGCCGCATCTATCCCAGGAAGTCTGACGGTATTGATGAACAGGATCTTGGCCACTCTGGCATGGAGTAAGACATCGATCCCATCCGCTCGTGCATACCACAGCAGGTCCGCCTTGAAAATGGACCCACCAACCTTGGTCCCCTTGCCAAGGACCAATCAAGTGTAGCCGACATCAAAGCGCAGGCTACCATTTGTGCGCAGTACAAGATCGCCGTCTCATTGCTACAGGTAATAGTCTTTTAATCTGTCATCAAAGTTCAGGCTGCTGCTGCTTATTTTTTGCTTGAAATGAATTTTGTGCGTGCAGGAAATCGCTCGGCTGCAAAGAGTCCAGGGAGCTGGCACTCTGAGCGCAAAGGAGGAAATGGGCAGGCTGTCTCGGCACCTGGCGTCCCTGCCCATCCAGGCCAAGCACCGGATCAACTGCATCCGGACCGCCATCAAGCGCAACATGGAGGTCCAGAACTTCGCCTACGCCAAGCAGATGCTGGACCTGCTCTACTCCAAGGCGCCTCCGACCAAGCAGGACGAGCTCAAGAGCGGAAGAGCCTCATCGACATGTGCGTCCAGCGGGGGCTCACCAACAAGTCCATCGACCCGTTCGAGGACCCCTCACAGTTCTGCGCCGTCACCCTCAGCCGCCTCTCCACCATCGGCCACGACGTTTGCGACCTCTGCAGCGCCAAGTTCTCCGCCCTCCCAGCCCCAGGCTGTGTCATCTGCGGCATGGGGAGCATCAAGCGGTCCGACGCCCTCGCCGGCGCCGGCCCCGTCGCCTCGCCCTTTGGCTAAGTTTGCGTGTGACGGGTTCTGTTCTGTTTGCCCGACCTCTGTATTTTGTATGTATTAGTGTGTAGTCAACATTCTCTGTTTTGTGCTGGGTTGTTGTAGCAGTTGTGGTAATAGCCTTGGAGATACCATTTTGTTGTGATTAATTTCTCTATATGATTCTACAGAACATACATAGGGCTTGTCCTAGCAGATAGCGATCCATGTACCTAGAAGCTCTACCCACGGCATTTGCAATATTTTCACTGTTCTCTTGTTTTTTTGAAAGTTCAATTTATTTGCAATGTTTGTGGTCATGAAGGCAAAGATTAATTTTGCTGTCATTAACTTCTCCATGTGATTTTACAGAGCTCAATCCTAGCAGCTAGTGATCCATGTACCGAGAAGCTCTACGTACCGCATTTCCAATATTTTCTTGATCTCTTGTGGTTGAAAGTTCAATTAATTTGCATTATTTTTGGTAATGAATGTGAGAATGTCTTGCATGTGTTGGTTAATTGTACAAAGGCTTCTGCCCTGCGGTTCGCGCTCAGGATTTGCCCAGTGAGGAGTTTTTTGTCGATTCAGGCCCGTGTTGGTGTCAGGGCAAGTTGACACCGGCATTCGACGTAAGTTATTGTTTCTCACCTCAGAAATAATTTGATTTCTTTGTGAAGGAAATCTGCTATTTGGCCGTTCATCATTTTCTTCAAAATCCGCGTTTCTTCTTTTCTTGGACTTAAATGTGGAATGATGGCAATGGTAAGTCTGCTTTTGGGGCTACTTTATTGAAAAAAAATATGTTCGTAATTCTTTTCGTGGAGTACGAAGAAAGTTGAAATTCGGAATGATGGCAACGGTAAGTACCGGTTATGTGTGCAGCCTGAGGAGTTTCTAATGATGAGTCTTTTGGCTCTGGTAGACCCTTTAGGCCCCATTTGCTACATATTTTGAGAATCGGAAGTTTACTATTGTTTACCTTGTTTTTGGAATATCAGAGAATTGTGAAATATCTGCCATGCCCCGAATGCACTGGTCAACCATGAAACGTGCAGAACTAATCACACTCATCGAATAGTTCACAACTCTTCCAATTCATAGATACATACATACACATTCTCACTGGGAGAAAACACACATGATATGAACAAATGTCCATCAGAGAAGAGAAAAAAATGACAAATAACATGGCAACTTCTCAACCACGATAGTAGAGCAGCGGTGTCCAGACCCTCGACTCGATGCACCAGCATGGAAATGAGGGAGGCGGTGGAGCGCAGTAGACCGGGCTCGGGCACGGAGCATGTGGAGGGCACGGCTGGAGCAGGGAGTGGTGTGCTTGGGGCGTCGCTGGTCGACCTCGGGAAGGTAGGGGGCGCATGAGGTCAGGTTGGGGAGGATGTTGCATAGAGGCCAGAGAGGTGGAGGAATTAAGATCCGGCTGCCATGGGTGCCGGCGGGGGTAGGGCAGGTGTGGCTCGCCACAACCAGATGGGAAAAATGAGGGAAGGAACGAGGGTAGGAGAGGGATGAACGGTTCGAGAGGTGGCAAATATCTGTACAAATGTCAAGTGAGTGCGGGAAGCAGCAAAGAAGCTCAAGAATCAGCGATTTTGCTGATTCTGACTTTGGCTCGCCCGTAGTTCATTTAATAGAATCAATTCTAGAGGAATCAGGTTGGGAAGCCGGTTGTTTGTTAGGGCTATGAGCCTTGGTAGATTTAAGAAAGAGGCATTTGGGGTTATGCAACACCTTCAAAGATACCAAATCTTATGTGGCAGGCTGGCAGCCTTACCTCCCAAAGGGTTTTAGAGGTTTTGGACTGTACTACTATGTCTCATTCCTTAAAACGTGTCACCTTATAATAATTCTCTCTTATATATTTCATTATTTCTTATGTTTGTACATATGAGCTCCTTTTCAATTTGAACGCTGTATGGATATAATTAAACTTTTCATGTTCAAACTCAAACAACTCAGTATTTAAAATCCATGGATTGTAAAAAGAAGAAGAAGCAAAACACCGGATCTTCCATTAAGTGCATGTGTGCCTCTTCTTTTCAAACAGAAGCGTGTTTCTGACAACAAATAAAATAATACTTCTGCAAAAACCATTAGAGTGACCTAGTTAACTAAAGCTTATCATCATGCAAGCCCTAAAAACCATGTCAAAGTTCATAAAATCTACCATGTGCAAACAACTATATTTGGTTAAAATACCAGTGATTGTCCTTGCTGATTACATAGCTAGCAATAATCCAGCTAACTAGATTTGAACTAGGGTAGGAATGAAAAAGATTACATCAAAGTCCTCGACGGTCCCCCATGAGTATTCAACAAGTGTGCCAATGTTGGGTTTACGATACTTCAAGTCAGTCATGAAAAGCATAATATTATTTCTTTGATGAGTTTGACGCCAGAGATATGATGATCCACCTTGGTACACTATCTCATCGTCGAATGTAGCTATCAGACGAACAGAAGCCGGGAAGTTGAAAACATGGCGCTGCTCCCACCGTGGCGGGTTGTTGCTTTCCGCATCATTGCACATCCATATCTCAACAGATTCATAATTGGGCCCTAAATGAGGGACGGCTAGCTTACCATTCAACTCGGTTAAGGTGGATTCTAAATAGTCGGTCCCTTTGTACCATGGAGGACCAATCATGACGCTGAATGACTCGTCTTCAAGACTAAACCGGACAAAGCACGTCATACGTGCAAGATCAGGTGCGAGATCAGGTAGAAGCGAGTGATCACATTCATACATAAGCGAGTACTAGTCAACTGTCCAGATCAAGGAACCCTTGAAGAAGGTCGCAATCCGTCCTACTAGAAACGGGTACGGTGGTTGTGCGGCTGTCTCACGCCAGTAGCGGTCCTTTCCGATAGTGAACATCTCCATCCCAATACCACCCATGGAACGCGTTTCACAGTAGAAGAAGCGAGTGACCTTGTAGGCGTTGGAGTGATGGTCGTGCCCGAAGCCGAACGCATGGCGTCCTTGTGCTACCAAGTGCCGGCGCGGCGCAACACTGTTGGGGCTCCAAGGCAGCTCGAGGACTTGGCGTGTGGTCGGGTTGAGCATGCGCACGGTATCCTCGGTGGGCAGGAGCACGAGCCCGTCGCAGTGGGCGAACCCATGTCTTGTGCTCGCCTCTTCAGCGGGGAACAACAAGGTGTCTTGTAAGAGTGTCGCTGTGTGCTGCCGGCTCTCCTCCCACAGGTACAGTCCCGGGGTGGCGATCTTCCCTTCGATCCACAGTCTTTTTATGTTGCCTTTGTGGCTGCGTATAACTGTACAATATATAGACGCACGTACACGAGAAGAGAGACAAACCAAGACGACTCGATGGTGTCTCAACCGAGTTGGATACGTAGACCAACTCCCAATTTGCTTGGAAACTAGTATAGCTTAACTCGAACATGGAAACCTAGAAAACTTGCAAGGGTGTGGTTAGGTCTCAGTCGACTGAGAAGTCTCAGTCAAATCTTGGTTAAGTCTCAGTCGACTGAGATTTAGCAATCCCGAACATGCAAATGAACTCCAACTCGCCTCTTGAGATCTGATGTTTCGCTCGCTGTGCTTTGTGCTCGTAAGCATCAAGCAGCCATTTTCAAGACCGCCACTGATGACGCAATTACCAAGAACTGCAATATGTATCCGTTAGTTCTTTTTTTGTGCTGAACTGACAGCAAGATTTTATTTGAGCCAGCGTTGGAGAGGTTAGTTTGATCGCACTACGATAGCCAGCAATGGAGTTTGCATATATATAGCAGTTAGAGTCCGAGACCAACACGGATACACGACGATCGTTCCATATAATACCCGCCCGGAAAGAAACCACACGTACGCACGTCGGTAACCGCCAGCCGCCATGCTCCCCGGGCACGCCGGCGCCGGCCACAACCCCCTAGAGTCCCTGCCGCCGCTGCCGCCAGGACGAACTCTCCGAGAGCACATCATGGCGACCTATCTCAAACTGTCCCACGAAAAGTTCACCAACTACTCCTCCACGGCGGGCCACGGCAACGGCCACGCCTGGTCGTCGTGTCTAGGTCTAGGGCCGCCTCTCGTGTACCGGCAACCGGACCACTGGGGCATAACGTTCTACATCAGGATCGACCACGGGGGATGCTTCCACACTTACCCTCGTGTGCCCGGCTCGCCATTCGAGAGCCTGTCGGAGGCCGACGCTGCCATCGAGGGTTACCTCCGCGCCCGCCGGGACGACAAAATGTATGGAACAATAAGGCTCCTCAGATTCCTTTGTTCTATATAGTACTTTACTCCCTCCGTCCCAAAATTCTTGTCTTAAATTTGTCTAAATACGGATCGACAAATTTAAGATAAGAATTTTGGGACGGAGATAATACTTTAGGATACATATCCCTCATTTATACACACTAACCTTCTCTCATCTAAACTAGGCTGAAGGGGTTATCTTCGGTGGAGATGGCCGTGCGGCAGAGCCTCTACTGGCCCGACGGCAGAAGGAAGAAGCGTCTGAGGTCGCAGCCCGTCGATGAAACCCGTGATTCGGGGCGCCAGTTGGTCACGGCCTTGGTTGACAAGTATAACGAGGATCACAGTCTTTCCGAGGTTTGTTTGTCCTATGGCATCCCTCCCTTGCTCTGCGCTACCAAGGCTTGCATTATCTCACCGTATCTCTTATTTGTTATAATAATAATTAATCGCTGATATGATATGGTCTTCCTGTTATTTTAGGATCTTGCATATGAATTCAAGGATATTGTATGCTGCCAGTCCCTCCGTGAGGAAGACAGGTTGTTCGACCATATCAATTTCACCGCGAACACGAGAGGAGCTAATGATATCGACAAGCTATTCTTTGGGGAAGTCATGTATAGGCCACAGTTAGGCGAGTTGTCTGTCGGATGTTTATGCATGGTTCTGCCGACTGATAGTGGGTAGAAGACACTTAAACTTCGTGTGCCGAGAACTTCCAACCGATTGTTCCTAGCCTCTGGTTCCTAACCTCTGGTTTTATCCTATCTGGTTGAATTAAAGCTGAACGACACATGTACTTTTGTGTTTTAATTAGTTTAAGACCAATATATGTAAGTTGTCTTATATTCCTTGCTTGTCTGCTATTATATATAATCGGCACAAAACATAGAAACATTTCAACAACGTTGAGATGAGATGGGATGCAATCTATACCTACTAATAAAGTAGTGAGCGTTTCTGCCCATCCGACGTCATATGATTTAAAAAAAAAACCTAATTTTTTCTTGAAGTAACCCGCGGTCCAACATTAAGTGTCCTTTCTCTGTTGGGCTTCGGCCCAACTACGGCAGCCGCTATCTCGTGCACCTGGGCACCGGTTAGTATTCTGCTTTCAGCTACAGTAGGCCCAGTTCGCTCTGTTTCCAGCCCGTTAGGTCCTTGTCTTTTATTATCTACAGTGAATATGTTAAACATGATTATGCTATAACTTTCCAACTGTAACTCAGATTAAAATAATTTGTATATGTAATTTGATCAGATAACTTGGTGGTGAGATCGGATAATATCACGGTGGTGGATGCACTTAGACTCAATGAAGGTTATTCTATGGTGGCAGCGCCGGTTCTTGAAGAATGTCATAGTTATCTAGTAGATTTCGGGAGGTTTACTATTGAGCATTGTATTAGAGAGTCAAATTATGTAGCTCATGAGCTGCCTAGATGGGGACGTGCTAATAATCCATCTCGTTGGATTGATGCCCCACCTGATTTCATTGTAAGTCTGCTGGCAGACGATATCTCAGTCCTTTGATTAATAAAGTAAGCTTTCCCGTCAAAAATAATAATAATAATAATAATAATAATTTGTATATGTAATTTGATCAGAAAATGTGTAGTTTCCAACCATGCTATTATTTGTTTCTGTTAAAATGTGTAGTTTCCAACCGTGCTATTATTTGTTTCTGTTAACCACTTTAAAATTCTGTTCAGGGCATAAACTTAATTAACCTAATTAATTGATATGGTGTATTTTGGAAAATGCTAACACACAATATAACTTTTATATAATCTTTATATATATGAAATATGTTATGAGGGCCCACATGGATCAGAGGGAGTATGAATGATCGATTTAATGGGCATATAGGAGTAATACAGAAAGGAAAGAATAAAGGGTGTGATCAGTAGGGATAGAAAAAGAATGGAGATTAAAAAAAATATAAAGGAGAGAATAACACAAAGGAATTTGTAATAATACCAAGGGCGTGGCATGCATGCAATGCAATAATAAGAAGGAATTAATACCGAGGGACGTGAGAGGGGCACACATAATTTCTGCTAGACCTACGTGTGCGCCTCTCTGTCGTGGCCGATCACAATTTGGATGTTGTTGGGCCGTGCTGATGGATATTTCTGTGGACACGTCAATTATCTTTTCCGTTGCAACGCACGGGCATATATGCTAGTTAATAAACAAGTTTCATACCTCAATCATGTAAATAATCCTTTGCGTCAAGATGTCCAGTTAGCCGGTGAGTGTACTGCTTAAGTTAGTTTGGAATAACGAAGAAATCTAAAATATATGTACTAAATAAGCTCTAAGGAGGGTGTCCAGAGGAAGAGCATGAAAGAATCACAAGGAGGCAGCAAATTCTTGTTGAAGCTAACCTCAATGGTTAATGAGATGCGAGCTTTCGGATCAAAGAAGAAATATATCGCGGTTGGCGAGGCGGCCCATCGGCCAGCTGGCACCTAGCACTACCACAAAGACTATATCTCGCCCTTTGACAGACACTTTGATCCCTTGCCTACAACATATGCCTGACAGGGCCGGCCCATAAAACGGTTTTGGGAACCTTCTAAACTATAGTTATGAGTAGTTTTTTTTGTGGTTGTGGGAACCTTCTATGGCCGGTTTTTTCTTTTATTTATTTTTGTTTTTCTGAATTTTTTTTTTTGCTTTTTTCCATTATCTATTTTTTCCATTCCTTATTGTTTTCATTTTGTCCTTGTTCCTTTTTTCTTCCTTTTTGTTGCTACCAAGTTTTTCTTTTCCTTCTTTTCTATTTTTAAGGTTTTTCGGGCTGAACAAAAAAAGTGAACATTTTATATCTCGTACATCTTTTAAATATGGAAAACGTTTGTTTTAATCCGGATGATTACTCGCACAGATCCGCCGCCTACATAGACTACCACGTGTCCACGTGGAACTGTTGCTGTTTGGAATGCGCCCGTCCGACCCACTGCTGCTGTTTCGCTCGACTGGCTTGTTTGTACCTGCATGTGGACACCTGCGCGCGGCCTCACCCAGCCGCTGCTCTCTCTCTCTCCCCCATGTGCCATCCACTCCCACCTACTTCTTGTTTTTCATTTTACTGAGTTTGACTGCATATATCACTACTAGGAAAAGGGCTATAGATGATATGGCGCACCAGACATGTGGTGCGCCACTACTATATAGTAATGGCGCACCATGAGTTGGTGCGCCATTAGTGTGGTAGACACTAATGGCACACCAGACCCACGGTGCGCCATTAGTGACAAATGTTTTTTTTTTCATTTTTCCAAAAATACTAATGGCGCACCAGGGAAGAGTGCGCCACTACTATTTTTTTTTTTTTTTTTTGCAAAACTACTAATGGCGCATCTCAAGCTGGTGCGCCATTAGTAACCAGGGTTACTAATGACGCATATATGGGTGGTGCGCCATTAGTAACCTGGGACCAGCTAGATATTTTGGACAGCCACACCTACACACTCACTTTCCCCACTTCATTCTCTCCACCTCCTCCTCCAAGATTGTGTCGGCTGCCTCCTCCTCCTCACCTCATTTGCACCATAGATTCATCAAAATTAGGTGGTTAAATTACCTTTTTTTGATAGGTAAGTAAGGGGAAAGCTATCTTTATGTTGTAGATCTACTTTTTTTCTCTCCCTCGCTCCAACAACGTGCACATGCACTTTTTATGGCCTTGCTAGATCTATGTATGTTTGTGGTGTTGCATATGTTTGTGGTGTTGCATATATGTTTGTGTTTGCAGGTAACGGTATTTGAAATGCGATAGTTGCCAATATTTTGCCGGAATGTTGATTCATTTCCGTTTCGGCGAGAATTTTGGCACTATGCATTCTTTTTGGTCCTATTTTTAGGGAAAGTCATGCCAAATTTTTTCTTGGTTCTAAAATATCGTTTTGCTCTACCCCGCAGGCGACCATGGTCCGCACGATGACCGAAGGCATCGTGAATAGGTTTTTGAGCTCCGCGAAGGCCGAGATGCTTCAAAAGAACGAGACGGAGATAAGATGTCCGTATCGAAGATGCAAGCTGAAGAGCCTTATTGCGGACCCGGATTCCGGGCAGGTGCGGGACCACCTGCTCTTGCGTGGTTTCATGGATGGCTATCGGTGGCAAGGTGATGAAGATGACTATGAAGTCGTCCATGGGGGCCGGGCAAGAAATGAGGAAGGGCAGCAAGACAACCACCGCGGCGAGGGCGGTCGAGAAGACGAAGAATCTCCAGGACATGATCACGACGGTGATGCTATACACAGTCATCATGTAGAAGATGCCGGACATGATGATGAGGAAGATCAAGACGAAGGGCATGATCATGAAGATGAAGATGCCGGAGCAGACGACGATGGAGGCTGGGTGCAGGACCCTCATATTCAAGAGCTGCTTCTCAAGCAGACGGATAACGCAAGAGCTGCCGCCCGAGAGAAAGCCAAGCTGGATCAACTGGAGATAGACGCGGTTACTCCATTGTATGAAGGATGCAGGCCCGAGGATACCCGCCTGAAAGTAACGCTCATGGCTCTGGAGATGAAGGTAAAACACAAAATGACCGACGCATGCTTCGACGAGAACATGTCATTCTGGCACGAACGTCTTCTCAAGGGGAACAAGTGCCCGACCAGTTTCGAGGAGGGCGAGGCGGTCTGTGAGCAGAACTCGGTCCCATTACAGCAGAAGAAGAAGGGACGGAAAAGAAAGAGTAACAAGGGTGCGAGCCAGCCGGCACCGAGTACGACCCGTGCTCAGGACGGGCCACCTTCACCTAAGGATATCTCGAGGAGGGTGCATGTGGCGGGTAGGCCGATGCTACCGACTAATATGCTCAATGCTGCAACCGGTGCTATGCGGAGTCTGCATGACAGTGTTCTTTCTTTGGAGAAGCGGCGTCTCTGAGAGAATGACGTGGCATACCCGGTTTTCGTGGCCAAGGTGCCAGAGGGCAAGGGCTTTGTGGATAGCGCCATCGGGGGTACGATCGTCCTGCGGTTTGATGACATCTTCGCTATGTTTAACCTTCATCCGCTGCACTACACCTTCGTTCGGCTATTTTCGCTGAGTATGGAGATGCGGATCATTAGAGACAAGACCCCGGACATCATGATAGTCGACCCCTTCTACATGCGTGCCAAGATCTTGGGCAGCGCTGGGGACCGGCAAGTCGCGAGTTCTTACCTCGAAGGCGTCATTCTGGCAAACCCAGATAAGGATAAATTCCTCGTGCCTTACTTTCCCGAGTAAGTCGTCCCCTCAACCGCCCCGTAACATATGATTTCTTAGATTTCGATCGTTTTTTTTAACATTCCGTGTTTTGTGCAGTGACACACATTGCACACTCATCCTCTTAAGCCTGAAATATTCCATGGCCACGTATTTCGACTCGGACCGTCAGTCGAAGAAAGACTACACAAATGTCAAGAAAGTTCTTGATGATGTTCTCCCCGGCTACGCCAAATCTGGAGGCACCTTCACCAGGCCAGTTCGTAAGTACGGCAAGCACGTGTTCGCCCACAATACGACGTTCCCCTGCGTCAAGCAGCCGCCTGGCGGTCAGAAGGATGCCTACTACGCCCTCCATCACATGCGGGCGATCGTACGGGACCATAATCACCTTCTGCTACCAAATAATCTCAAAGCTTGGGCCGCAAGCTTGTCGGCAATCCAGGACACGGACATCAGACAAGAATTCTTTCGCATCCAGTCGGAGTTTGCGGAAATCATCCATCAAGATGTCCTTCGTACCTCGGGGCAGTTCTACCTCAGAAATCAACCGTCCAACAGTGAGATAGACACAACGCTACAAATGCAGGCTGACAACGCCCGCGATTTCATGACCATCACGATAGACGGCGGCTTCATCCACGCTCCGGTCCCTTGAGTCGAGTCGAAAGTAGTGATGCTATGTCTAGTTTTGAAACATCGATTGGCTCATGTTGTAATTAAACTTTGATGAACTTGTATGTCTCTTTGGTTTGGACAGTCGTTCAACTTAGATGTAATCGATGCTATTAATGTCTTGCTTTTCTCTTCCGATCCTTTTGTTGCATACTTATATATTGCTTATGTATTGTCTGTGAATTGGTACTAACGTTTTGTTTGGCTAGTGCATAGATATGCCGTCGTATGTCGTATACAAGGGTAGGGTTCCCGGAGTCTACGACGACTGGGAGCAGTGTCGGACACAGGTTCACCGTTTCAGCGGTAACAGTTACAAAGGGTACACCACTAGGGCGGAGGCGGAATCTAGATACGCGCGCTATCTAGCGGGAGAGAGGAGGGAGCGTTGGAGGAACCGGATGAAGACCAGTTTCATCGCGATTATGCTCATCGTGATGACCGCAGCTCTCTTCTATGTGATGGTAGTTTAGATGATCGATATCGACTTGTAATGTGAAGACAAACTCGCTACTCGCGGTTTCGAGACTTGTAATGTTCTAACTTTGTTCGGTATTTTAAATTCGGAGACTAATATGATGAATTGTATTCGGACACTAATCTTCTATTGTATTCGATGAATCTGCTGTTGCTGTGTGGTGCTAGCTATATTCTGTCAAATAATATATTTTGTAACCTGTGAAAATATCAGAAACGAAAAAAAAAAAATCCCTAATATTCATACTAGTGGCGCACCACCACATAGTGCGCCATTAGTAAGCCAGAGCACACTAATGGCGCATCATCCACCAGTGCGCCATTAGTATGCCAAAGCACATGGATAAATATGGCCCCTGGGAGGCATACTAATGGCGCACCGTGGGCTATACTAATGGCGCACTGCATGGTGCGCCATTAGTATACCAGATACTAATGGCGCATCAGTGGTGCGCCATTAGTAAAAAATTCTAATGGCGTGGTGCTAGTGGCGCACCTGTAGTGCGCCGTTAGTAGCGAAAACAGGTGCGCCACTAGCAGCCCTTTTCCTAGTAGTGTATTTGGGATGCTTGGATAATCGTAATGCAATCTATGGTGCGTGTTGCAAAGTATTTTTCTCCTGTGGTTGTACTAGTACCACATGCACCCGTGGGTAGCTAGTACTAGTAGTTTTTTTGCGAGACCATCAAATGACAACAACCATTAACTCAACAAGACAATGCAGAAAAAGAAGAGACTGCTATTAGCCGTCAAAGCATGAGTTTTTGGAAAAGAAATTGCAAACTTGTGTGTATTTTTTTGCTAACACACGGGGGCGACATGCTGCGACGGACTGTGTTGTTCTCAATGATTATTTTTTATTTTTAAGAAACGAGCAATCGGTTAATAACTGGACGCGTGTTGACCATCTCTGCGACCATTTTTGTCAGCCTTTGATCGTGTGGCGCACAACAACCCTCCGACACACACACGTGCTTTGCAATGTGGGCTGTGTTGCAAGACAGCCGAGCGAAACACGGGATGTGTTGCATACCAACAAGGTCGAGAGAGTGTTTACTACGTGAGCGCAACATGGATCATGTTGCAAACTCTCGAGCGCAGCATGTGTCATGTTGCAAACGATTAGTGGAGTCTTTGCCACGCGAGTGCAACATGGATTATGTTGCAAAAACTCCCAAAGCGCAACATGGGTCATGTTGTGTAACATCCCCATGTAATAGCTATAGTGATCACCTCTTGATAATGACATGTCACCCTGATTAACAGTGCTTGATCATCATTTGTTTCATATCTCAATTCAAATTCCAAATCAAATTGAAATTCAAATATAAAATGAAAATAAAGGTTGTTCGAATTTGAAAACTAAAATGTTCATAATATTGCAAATAATCCAGAGGCAATTATAAAAATACAATCAACATTAATTGACTTAGTTAAATGACCCTAACATCCTAAAACAGTAGCAGAACAGCAACAATTAATACCTTTTTATTTAATTAAAATTCAAATGAAAACATATTTTCCCCAAACTAATTTCTAGCAGTGCCAAATATTGCATACTAAATATTGGGCCAAGTCACTTATTTTACAAAACTTCATTTGTGTCTAAACTATTTCCTAAACAGAAAAGAAAAGAGAAAACAGAGAAGAAACGAAAGAAAAAGAAAAAGGCCCATCGCTACTGGGCCTAAGGCAGCTGCACCGGCCCAGCCCGCGCCCCTCCTTCCCCTTCCTACTGCTCCTCGCCCGGTCGCTCCCGCGCCCGACCGCGTCGTCGCCGGCTAGCCGCAGCCGCGCCCTCCCCATCGACCGCGCCGCTACAGCAGATCGAGGAGGATAAGACCGCCCCATCAAAAACCCTAGCCAGCCCGAGATCTTTCCCCCTCTCGCCCGTTCGCTCTCTCTCTCTCTCTCTCTCTCTCTCTCGCCCGTAAGCTCGCTCCGCCGTCGCCGTCGATCCCGCGGCCACCGACCTCCTCACACCTCGCCGCCGTGCCGTAGGGCTCCCCCGTCCTCGTCTACGTCGACCGCTTCGACTCATCGGAGCTCGGAGACGCCACAGCCTCGCCGACGAGCTCATCTTCAAGTTTCGGCCGCCGCCACCTCGTCGTCGAATACGCCGCCTCGAGCCTCCCCCGAGCTCACCGTTGCACATCTGCAGGCTCACGGTGAGCAGCCGCAGCAAATCCCCCTCTCTCCGGCTTCTCTCCGCGCTCGT
Organism: Elymus sibiricus; assembly: GCA_039707655.1. Classification (NCBI taxonomy): domain Eukaryota; kingdom Viridiplantae; phylum Streptophyta; class Magnoliopsida; order Poales; family Poaceae; genus Elymus; species Elymus sibiricus. The sequence goes on from CM077676.1 coordinate 29,450,593, forward strand.
AGCCGCCTATGTCATCGCCGTCCGAAGCCAGCGCCGCCGTGCAGCTCGCTGCCGACGCGGTAGCTGCTGTCGTGCTCGCCCGAGCACGGGAACGTGCTCAGTGCACCACGCTGCGTCCGCCCGTGCCCCTAGAACTCCCCCTTGTGCCCCGTAGCTCCGTTCCGCTTGCGCCCGATTCCGGCCACCCGCCGACGAGCTCGCCGTCATCGCTACGGAGCTCCTCCGGCCACGGCACCGCCGCCATTCGACGCGACTCAGAGAGCCCGTTCGAATGAGCCTAACCGCGCCCCTCCCCGTGCCCTGTGGCCGAATTCCGACGACACCCGAGGCCGCGCCGCCGCGGAGATAATACTTTAGGATACATATCCCTCATTTATACACACTAACCTTCTCTCATCTAAACTAGGCTGAAGGGGTTATCTTCGGTGGAGATGGCCGTGCGGCAGAGCCTCTACTGGCCCGACGGCAGAAGGAAGAAGCGTCTGAGGTCGCAGCCCGTCGATGAAACCCGTGATTCGGGGCGCCAGTTGGTCACGGCCTTGGTTGACAAGTATAACGAGGATCACAGTCTTTCCGAGGTTTGTTTGTCCTATGGCATCCCTCCCTTGCTCTGCGCTACCAAGGCTTGCATTATCTCACGTATCTCTTATTTGTTATAATAATAATTAATCGCTGATATGATATGGTCTTCCTGTTATTTTAGGATCTTGCATATGAATTCAAGGATATTGTATGCTGCCAGTCCCTCCGTGAGGAAGACAGGTTGTTCGACCATATCAATTTCACCGCGAACACGAGAGGAGCTAATGATATCGACAAGCTATTCTTTGGGGAAGTCATGTATAGGCCACAGTTAGGCGAGTTGTCTGTCGGATGTTTATGCATGGTTCTGCCGACTGATAGTGGGTAGAAGACACTTAAACTTCGTGTGCCGAGAACTTCCAACCGATTGTTCCTAGCCTCTGGTTCCTAACCTCTGGTTTTATCCTATCTGGTTGAATTAAAGCTGAACGACACATGTACTTTTGTGTTTTAATTAGTTTAAGACCAATATATGTAAGTTGTCTTATATTCCTTGCTTGTCTGCTATTATATATAATCGGCACAAAACATAGAAACATTTCAACAACGTTGAGATGAGATGGGATGCAATCTATACCTACTAATAAAGTAGTGAGCGTTTCTGCCCATCCGACGTCATATGATTTAAAAAAAAAACCTAATTTTTTCTTGAAGTAACCCGCGGTCCAACATTAAGTGTCCTTTCTCTGTTGGGCTTCGTCCCAACTACGGCAGCCGCTATCTCGTGCACCTGGGCACCGGTTAGTATTCTGCTTTCAGCTACAGTAGGCCCAGTTCGCTCTGTTTCCAGCCCGTTAGGTCCTTGTCTTTTATTATCTACAGTGAATATGTTAAACATGATTATGCTATAACTTTCCAACTGTAACTCAGATTAAAATAATTTGTATATGTAATTTGATCAGATAACTTGGTGGTGAGATCGGATAATATCACGGTGGTGGATGCACTTAGACTCAATGAAGGTTATTCTATGGTGGCAGCGCCGGTTCTTGAAGAATGTCATAGTTATCTAGTAGATTTCGGGAGGTTTACTATTGAGCATTGTATTAGAGAGTCAAATTATGTAGCTCATGAGCTGCCTAGATGGGGACGTGCTAATAATCCATCTCGTTGGATTGATGCCCCACCTGATTTCATTGTAAGTCTGCTGGCAGACGATATCTCAGTCCTTTGATTAATAAAGTAAGCTTTCCCGTCAAAAATAATAATAATAATAATAATAATAATTTGTATATGTAATTTGATCAGAAAATGTGTAGTTTCCAACCATGCTATTATTTGTTTCTGTTAAAATGTGTAGTTTCCAACCGTGCTATTATTTGTTTCTGTTAACCACTTTAAAATTCTGTTCAGGGCATAAACTTAATTAACCTAATTAATTGATATGGTGTATTTTGGAAAATGCTAACACACAATATAACTTTTATATAATCTTTATATATATGAAATATGTTATGAGGGCCCACATGGATCAGAGGGAGTATGAATGATCGATTTAATGGGCATATAGGAGTAATACAGAAAGGAAAGAATAAAGGGTGTGATCAGTAGGGATAGAAAAAGAATGGAGATTAAAAAAAATATAAAGGAGAGAATAACACAAAGGAATTTGTAATAATACCAAGGGCGTGGCATGCATGCAATGCAATAATAAGAAGGAATTAATACCGAGGGACGTGAGAGGGGCACACATAATTTCTGCTAGACCTACGTGTGCGCCTCTCTGTCGTGGCCGATCACAATTTGGATGTTGTTGGGCCGTGCTGATGGATATTTCTGTGGACACGTCAATTATCTTTTCCGTTGCAACGCACGGGCATATATGCTAGTTAATAAACAAGTTTCATACCTCAATCATGTAAATAATCCTTTGCGTCAAGATGTCCAGTTAGCCGGTGAGTGTACTGCTTAAGTTAGTTTGGAATAACGAAGAAATCTAAAATATATGTACTAAATAAGCTCTAAGGAGGGTGTCCAGAGGAAGAGCATGAAAGAATCACAAGGAGGCAGCAAATTCTTGTTGAAGCTAACCTCAATGGTTAATGAGATGCGAGCTTTCGGATCAAAGAAGAAATATATCGCGGTTGGCGAGGCGGCCCATCGGCCAGCTGGCACCTAGCACTACCACAAAGACTATATCTCGCCCTTTGACAGACACTTTGATCCCTTGCCTACAACATATGCCTGACAGGGCCGGCCCATAAAACGGTTTTGGGAACCTTCTAAACTATAGTTATGAGTAGTTTTTTTTGTGGTTGTGGGAACCTTCTATGGCCGGTTTTTTCTTTTATTTATTTTTGTTTTTCTGAATTTTTTTTTTTGCTTTTTTCCATTATCTATTTTTTCCATTCCTTATTGTTTTCATTTTGTCCTTGTTCCTTTTTTCTTCCTTTTTGTTGCTACCAAGTTTTTCTTTTCCTTCTTTTCTATTTTTAAGGTTTTTCGGGCTGAACAAAAAAAGTGAACATTTTATATCTCGTACATCTTTTAAATATGGAAAACGTTTGTTTTAATCCGGATGATTACTCGCACAGATCCGCCGCCTACATAGACTACCACGTGTCCACGTGGAACTGTTGCTGTTTGGAATGCGCCCGTCCGACCCACTGCTGCTGTTTCGCTCGACTGGCTTGTTTGTACCTGCATGTGGACACCTGCGCGCGGCCTCACCCAGCCGCTGCTCTCTCTCTCTCCCCCATGTGCCATCCACTCCCACCTACTTCTTGTTTTTCATTTTACTGAGTTTGACTGCATATATCACTACTAGGAAAAGGGCTATAGATGATATGGCGCACCAGACATGTGGTGCGCCACTACTATATAGTAATGGCGCACCATGAGTTGGTGCGCCATTAGTGTGGTAGACACTAATGGCACACCAGACCCACGGTGCGTCATTAGTGACAAATGTTTTTTTTTTCATTTTTCCAAAAATACTAATGGCGCACCAGGGAAGAGTGCGCCACTACTATTTATTTATTTTATTTTTTTTGCAAAACTACTAATGGCGCATCTCAAGCTGGTGCGCCATTAGTAACCAGGGTTACTAATGACGCATATATGGGTGGTGCGCCATTAGTAACCTGGGACCAGCTAGATATTTTGGACAGCCACACCTACACACTCACTTTCCCCACTTCATTCTCTCCACCTCCTCCTCCAAGATTGTGTCGGCTGCCTCCTCCTCCTCACCTCATTTGCACCATAGATTCATCAAAATTAGGTGGTTAAATTACCTTTTTTTGATAGGTAAGTAAGGGGAAAGCTATCTTTATGTTGTAGATCTACTTTTTTTCTCTCCCTCGCTCCAACAACGTGCACATGCACTTTTTATGGCCTTGCTAGATCTATGTATGTTTGTGGTGTTGCATATGTTTGTGGTGTTGCATATATGTTTGTGTTTGCAGGTAACGGTATTTGAAATGCGATAGTTGCCAATATTTTGCCGGAATGTTGATTCATTTCCGTTTCGGCGAGAATTTTGGCACTATGCATTCTTTTTGGTCCTATTTTTAGGGAAAGTCATGCCAAATTTTTTCTTGGTTCTAAAATATCGTTTTGCTCTACCCCGCAGGCGACCATGGTCCGCACGATGACCGAAGGCATCGTGAATAGGTTTTTGAGCTCCGCGAAGGCCGAGATGCTTCAAAAGAACGAGACGGAGATAAGATGTCCGTGTCGAAGATGCAAGCTGAAGAGCCTTATTGCGGACCCGGATTCCGGGCAGGTGCGGGACCACCTGCTCTTGCGTGGTTTCATGGATGGCTATCGGTGGCAAGGTGATGAAGATGACTATGAAGTCGTCCATGGGGGCCGGGCAAGAAATGAGGAAGGGCAGCAAGACAACCACCGCGGCGAGGGCGGTCGAGAAGACGAAGAATCTCCAGGACATGATCACGACGGTGATGCTATACACAGTCATCATGTAGAAGATGCCGGACATGATGATGAGGAAGATCAAGACGAAGGGCATGATCATGAAGATGAAGATGCCGGAGCAGACGACGATGGAGGCTGGGTGCAGGACCCTCATATTCAAGAGCTGCTTCTCAAGCAGACGGATAACGCAAGAGCTGCCGCCCGAGAGAAAGCCAAGCTGGATCAACTGGAGATAGACGCGGTTACTCCATTGTATGAAGGATGCAGGCCCGAGGATACCCGCCTGAAAGTAACGCTCATGGCTCTGGAGATGAAGGTAAAACACAAAATGACCGACGCATGCTTCGACGAGAACATGTCATTCTGGCACGAACGTCTTCTCAAGGGGAACAAGTGCCCGACCAGTTTCGAGGAGGGCGAGGCGGTCTGTGAGCAGAACTCGGTCCCATTACAGCAGAAGAAGAAGGGACGGAAAAGAAAGAGTAACAAGGGTGCGAGCCAGCCGGCACCGAGTACGACCCGTGCTCAGGACGGGCCACCTTCACCTAAGGATATCTCGAGGAGGGTGCATGTGGCGGGTAGGCCGATGCTACCGACTAATATGCTCAATGCTGCAACCGGTGCTATGCGGAGTCTGCATGACAGTGTTCTTTCTTTGGAGAAGCGGCGTCTCCGAGAGAATGACGTGGCATACCCGGTTTTCGTGGCCAAGGTGCCAGAAGGCAAGGGCTTTGTGGATAGCGCCATCGGGGGTACGATCGTCCTGCGGTTTGATGACATCTTCGCTATGTTTAACCTTCATCCGCTGCACTACACCTTCGTTCGGCTATTTTCGCTGAGTATGGAGATGCGGATCATTAGAGACAAGACCCCGGACATCATGATAGTCGACCCCTTCTACATGCGTGCCAAGATCTTGGGCAGCGCTGGGGACCGGCAAGTCGCGAGTTCTTACCTCGAAGGCGTCATTCTGGCAAACCCAGATAAGGATAACTTCCCCGTGCCTTACTTTCCCGAGTAAGTCGTCCCCTCAACCGCCCCGTAACATATGATTTCTTAGATTTCGATCGTTTTTTTTAACATTCCGTGTTTTGTGCAGTGACACACATTGCACACTCATCCTCTTAAGCCTGAAATATTCCATGGCCACGTATTTCGACTCGGACCGTCAGTCGAAGAAAGACTACACAAATGTCAAGAAAGTTCTTGATGATGTTCTCCCCGGCTACGCCAAATCTGGAGGCACCTTCACCAGGCCAGTTCGTAAGTACGGCAAGCACGTGTTCGCCCACAATACGACGTTCCCCTGCGTCAAGCAGCCGCCTGGCGGTCAGAAGGATGCCTACTACGCCCTCCATCACATGCGGGCGATCGTACGGGACCATAATCACCTTCTGCTACCAAATAATCTCAAAGCTTGGGCCGCAAGCTTGTCGGCAATCCAGGACACGGACATCAGACAAGAATTCTTTCGCATCCAGTCGGAGTTTGCGGAAATCATCCATCAAGATGTCCTTCGTACCTCGGGGCAGTTCTACCTCAGAAATCAACCGTCCAACAGTGAGATAGACACAACGCTACAAATGCAGGCTGACAACGCCCGCGATTTCATGACCATCACGATAGACGGCGGCTTCATCCACGCTCCGGTCCCTTGAGTCGAGTCGAAAGTAGTGATGCTATGTCTAGTTTTGAAACATCGATTGGCTCATGTTGTAATTAAACTTTGATGAACTTGTATGTCTCTTTGGTTTGGACAGTCGTTCAACTTAGATGTAATCGATGCTATTAATGTCTTGCTTTTCTCTTCCGATCCTTTTGTTGCATACTTATATATTGCTTATGTATTGTCTGTGAATTGGTACTAACGTTTTGTTTGGCTAGTGCATAGATATGCCGTCGTATGTCGTATACAAGGGTAGGGTTCCCGGAGTCTACGACGACTGGGAGGAGTGTCGGACACAGGTTCACCGTTTCAGCGGTAACAGTTACAAAGGGTACACCACTAGGGCGGAGGCGGAATCTAGATACGCGCGCTATCTAGTGGGAGAGAGGAGGGAGCGTTGGAGGAACCGGATGAAGACCAGTTTCATCGCGATTATGCTCATCGTGATGACCGCAGCTCTCTTCTATGTGATGGTAGTTTAGATGATCGATATCGACTTGTAATGTGAAGACAAACTCGCTACTCGCGGTTTCGAGACTTGTAATGTTCTAACTTTGTTCGGTATTTTAAATTCGGAGACTAATATGATGAATTGTATTCGGACACTAATCTTCTATTGTATTCGATGAATCTGCTGTTGCTGTGTGGTGCTAGCTATATTCTGTCAAATAATATATTTTGTAACCTGTGAAAATATCAGAAACGAAAAAAAAAAATCCCTAATATTCATACTAGTGGCGCACCACCACATAGTGCGCCATTAGTAAGCCAGAGCACACTAATGGCGCATCATCCACCAGTGCGCCATTAGTATGCCAAAGCACATGGATAAATATGGCCCCTGGGAGGCATACTAATGGCGCACCGTGGGCTATACTAATGGCGCACTGCATGGTGCGCCATTAGTATACCAGATACTAATGGCGCATCAGTGGTGCGCCATTAGTAAAAAATTCTAATGGCGTGGTGCTAGTGGCGCACCTGTAGTGCGCCGTTAGTAGCGAAAACAGGTGCGCCACTAGCAGCCCTTTTCCTAGTAGTGTATTTGGGATGCTTGGATAATCGTAATGCAATCTATGGTGCGTGTTGCAAAGTATTTTTCTCCTGTGGTTGTACTAGTACCACATGCACCCGTGGGTAGCTAGTACTAGTAGTTTTTTTGCGAGACCATCAAATGACAACAACCATTAACTCAACAAGACAATGCAGAAAAAGAAGAGACTGCTATTAGCCGTCAAAGCATGAGTTTTTGGAAAAGAAATTGCAAACTTGTGTGTATTTTTTTGCTAACACACGGGGGCGACATGCTGCGACGGACTGTGTTGTTCTCAATGATTATTTTTTATTTTTAAGAAACGAGCAATCGGTTAATAACTGGACGCGTGTTGACCATCTCTGCGACCATTTTTGTCAGCCTTTGATCGTGTGGCGCACAACAACCCTCCGACACACACACGTGCTTTGCAATGTGGGCTGTGTTGCAAGACAGCCGAGCGAAACACGGGATGTGTTGCATACCAACAAGGTCGAGAGAGTGTTTACTACGTGAGCGCAACATGGATCATGTTGCAAACTCTCGAGCGCAGCATGTGTCATGTTGCAAACGATTAGTGGAGTCTTTGCCACGCGAGTGCAACATGGATTATGTTGCAAAAACTCCCAAAGCGCAACATGGGTCATGTTGTGTAACATCCCCATGTAATAGCTACAGTGATCACCTCTTGATAATGACATGTCACCCTGATTAACAGTGCTTGATCATCATTTGTTTCATATCTCAATTCAAATTCCAAATCAAATTGAAATTCAAATATAAAATGAAAATAAAGGTTGTTCGAATTTGAAAACTAAAATGTTCATAATATTGCAAATAATCCAGAGGCAATTATAAAAATACAATCAACATTAATTGACTTAGTTAAATGACCCTAACATCCTAAAACAGTAGCAGAACACCAACAATTAATACCTTTTTATTTAATTAAAATTCAAATGAAAACATATTTTCCCCAAACTAATTTCTAGCAGTGCCAAATATTGCATACTAAATATTGGGCCAAGTCACTTATTTTACAAAACTTCATTTGTGTCTAAACTATTTCCTAAACAGAAAAGAAAAGAGAAAACAGAGAAGAAACGAAAGAAAAAGAAAAAGGCCCATCGCTACTGGGCCTAAGGCAGCTGCACCGGCCCAGCCCGCGCCCCTCCTTCCCCTTCCTACTGCTCCTCGCCCGGTCGCTCCCGCGCCCGACCGCGTCGTCGCCGGCTAGCCGCAGCCGCGCCCTCCCCATCGACCGCGCCGCTACAGCAGATCGAGGAGGATAAGACCGCCCCATCAAAAACCCTAGCCAGCCCGAGATCTTTCCCCCTCTCGCCCGTTCGCTCTCTCTCTCTCTCTCTCTCTCTCTCTCGCCCGTAAGCTCGCTCCGCCGTCGCCGTCGATCCCGCGGCCACCGACCTCCTCACACCTCGCCGCCGTGCCGTAGGGCTCCCCCGTCCTCGTCTACGTCGACCGCTTCGACTCATCGGAGCTCGGAGACGCCACAGCCTCGCCGACGAGCTCATCTTCAAGTTTCGGCCGCCGCCACCTCGTCGTCGAATACGCCGCCTCGAGCCTCCCCCGAGCTCACCGTTGCACATCTGCAGGCTCACGGTGAGCAGCCGCAGCAAATCCCCCTCTCTCCGGCTTCTCTCCGCGCTCGTAGCCGCCTATGTCATCGCCGTCCGAAGCCAGCGCCGCCGTGCAGCTCGCTGCCGACGCGGTAGCTGCTGTCGTGCTCGCCCGAGCACGGGAACGTGCTCAGTGCACCACGCTGCGTCCGCCCGTGCCCCTAGAACTCCCCCTTGTGCCCCGTAGCTCCGTTCCGCTTGCGCCCGATTCCGGCCACCCGCCGACGAGCTCGCCGTCATCGCTACGGAGCTCCTCCGGCCACGGCACCGCCGCCATTCGACGCGACTCAGAGAGCCCGTTCGAATGAGCCTAACCGCGCCCCTCCCCGTGCCTTGTGGCCGAATTCCGACGACACCCGAGGCCGCGCCGCCGCGGATTTGGTCGCCGGCGCTGTTCCGGTGACGTCGCCGGTTGTCGTCGACGTGGCGTGACGTGTGGGGCCCCTGTGCCACTGACTAGTGGGACTGAGGGCCCCGTTGACCCGGTCCACCGCTGGCGTGGCGGCCCCATGTCACTAACATGTGGGTCCCGCCTATTTAAAACATTTTTAAAATAAATAAAACATTAATTAAATTGTTAATTAAATTAATTAGTCTAATCAGCCACTGACAGGGCGGGCCCACCTGCTAATTAGGTCAATTAGATTAAATAAACTCTGTTTAATTAGCACAGTCACTGACCAGTGGGACCCACTGGTCAGGTTTGACTGGTCAGCGGACCTGTTGACTGCTGACGTCATGATGACGTCACTGGCTACTCTTTCAGATAATTCTAATTTAAATAATTTCAGAAATTCCAGAAAATGATTAAAACTTTGAAAAATCATATAAAATAAACCGTAACTCGGATGAAGATAATTTATATATGAAAAATGATCAGAAAAATGTGTAGAATCTGAATAACCTATCCACATGCCTGTTAGACCCCTCTAACATACTGAACATGGGACATTTTGCCCATATTCGATAAATGAATAGTGCATAACTTTAATAAAATAAATCCAAATAAATTCCTAAAATAACTAATGCAATTAGATAGGCATTATATCACCTATGCATATCATTTCGACATGTCATGCATCCCTGTTGCATTATTGCCGTGTATTTATTGTTTCTTCCCCCTCCTTCTCTCCCGATAGCCCCCGAGACTGCCGACGACACTGCCGTGTACGACGACGTCGCCGACGACCAGACCCCTTTAGCTGAGCTTCCAGGCAAGCAAAACCCCCTTGATCATCAGATATCACCCATTCCTTCTCTCTTATTCTTGCATTAGAATTGCCCTGCTACTGTTCCGATAGCTCATATTCCGATGCATAGTCTGATTTTGTTGTCTGCTATTGATACTCCACCTGATGTCCCACACTGCTTAGTTAGCTATGTTACTACTTCATCTGTGGCCCTTCACCCTTGTCCGTATGCCATGCTTGATATCGGGCCGTGATCACTCTGAGTGAGGATCACGGAACTGTTTACATTACTGCAATACTTAAGCTGTTAAAGTCGGGCTGGCCCCAAGGGTGCCCGCGAGTGAACATCATTAAAGACGGGTCGGCTCCAAGAGTACCCGCGCGTCATGTATTACCAAGTCGGAGCGACAGGAACCCTGATCGTCTCTGCGAGTTACTAAACGTGCTTAACGGATTTGGGTATTTGATCTGAGTTGGCTACGTGCCTATACGCACAACCACCACGTGGGATAATGGTTTAATGGGGCCCTCTACGTCGTAGTATCAGCCGAAAGTTCTTCAGACGTCACAGCTCAGAGATGCGGGCTGATTGTTGGGGTGAGCTAGTTACGTCACTGTGTATACAGTGTCGCGCTTGGGCCCCGGCCAGTCTCACAACGTGCAGGAGTGCGAAGGGTGATGGCCCAAGACCCCTTCGTGCTTAGGATTTAGACCAGCGTGCTGACCTCTCTGCTGAGCCTAGGTAGGACCGCGTCGTGTCGATCACCCGAGGCCAGGTATTACCCAGCAAGTGTGTCCGGCCAGATGTGATCGAGCGTGTTAGGTAATAGTAGTGCACCCCTGCAGGGAAGTTATCTATTCGAATAGCCGTGTCCACGGTAACAGGACGCTCAGAGTTGTATCTTGATCTGCTACAACTACAAATGTTACTGTCACAATATTAAACTGTTACTACTGCTCTCGTGATCACTTTCTCGCAGGGTAGTTGATACGTCTCCAACGTATCTATAATTTTTGATTGTTCCATGCTGTTATAATATCAATCTTGGATGTTTTTATAATCATTTACAGCAATTTTATATTATTTTTGGAGACTAACCTATTAACCTAGTGTCCAGTGCCAGTTGTTGTTTTCTGCCCTATTTTTGTTTCACATAAAATCAATATCCAACGAAGTCCAAATACAGTGCAACTTTTTGGAGATATTTTCTTGGGCAAGAAGAATACCAGAAGCTTCGAGGGTAGGCCAGAAGACCTTGGTGGGCCCCATGAGCCACCAGGGCGCGCCTGGGGGGGAACAGGCGCGCCCTGATGCCTCGTGGGCCCCACCAAGCTCCGTTTGACCTAATTCCAGCACTATAAATTACAGAAAAATCAGAAACCCTCGGGGGAGTCCATGAAATACCTTCTACGCCACCGCAAGCCTCTGTTCCAGAGAGATCCCATCTGGGGTCCTTCTCCGGTAATCTGCCGGAGGGGGAATCGATCACGGAGGGGCTCTACATCAACCTTGCTGCTTCTCCGATGATACGTGAGTAGTTTACCACAGACCTTCGGGTCCATAGGCAGTAGCTAGATGGCTTCTTCTCTCTTTTTGATGTTCAATACAATGTTCTCCTTGATATTCTTGGAGATCTATCCGATGTAATCTTTCTTTGCGATGTGTTTGTTGGGATCCGATGAATTGTGAGTTTATGATCAGATTATCCATGAATATTATTTGAGTCTTCTCTGATCTCTTTTATGCATGATTATTATAGCCTTGTATTTCTTCTCCGATCTATTGATTTGGTTTGGCCAACTAAGTTGATTTATCTTGCCATGGGAAGAGGTGCTTTGTAGTGGGTTCGATCTTGCGGTGCTCAATCCCAGTGACAGAAAGGGACATGACACGTATGTATCGTTGCTACTAAGGGTAAAAAGATGGGATCTATTCATTGGGTTTATTAATTCGTGAGTTTGTCTTGTCTACATCATGTCATCGTTCTTAAGGCATTACTCCGTTCTTATGGACTTAATTCACTAGATGTATGCTGGATAGCCCATCGATGTGTGGAGTAATAGTAGTAGATGCAGGCAGGAGTCGGTCTACTAATCTTGGACGTGATGCCTATATACATGATCATTGCCTTGGATATCGTCATGATTATTTGCTTTTCTATCAATTGCCCAACAGTAATTTGTCTACCCACCGTATGCTATTTTCTCGAGAGAAGCCTCTAGTGAAATCTATGGCCCCAGGGTCTACCAAAATCATATTACTAAAACCCTAAAAATATTGCTGCCATTTTCTTTTCTTTATTTTATTTAGTATTTTTTGCTGCAATCTATCAATCTATCAAATACAATTTAATCTTGCAATCTTACCGCCAAGGGATTGACAACCCCTTGTTTGCGTTGGGTGCAAGGATTTGTTGTTTGTGTGCAGGTACTGCTTACTAGGTGTTGTGTGATTCTCCTACTGGTTCGATATCCTTGGTTTCATAATTGAGGGAAATACTTATCTCTACTGTGCTGCATCATCCCTTCCTCTTCGGGGAAATACCAACGCAAGCTACAAGTATCAGGAAGAATTTCTGGCGCCGTTGCCGGGGAGACATCATCAACATTTATCAAAGTACCTTTGCACAAACTCTCATCTCCTTGCATTTACTTTATTTGCCATTTGCCTCTCGTTTTCATCTCCCCCACTTCTAAAACGTTTTTACAAAAACACAAAAATATTTTCCTTTGCCTTTTTGCTTCTTTTTTCAAGTTTGCTTGTTTGCTTGTTTGCTATTTTATTTGCTTAGCCACGATGTCTCAAGAAAATACCAAATTGTGTGATTTTTCCAATACTAATAATAATGATTTTATTAGTACTCCGATTGCTCCTCCCGCCGCTAGTGCGGAGACTTGTGATATTAATGCCACTTTGCTAAATCTTGTGATGAAAGATCAATTTTCCGGTAGTCCTAATGAAGATGCCGCATCCCATCTTAATACTTTCGTAGAATTGTGTGACATGCAAAATAAAAAAGATGTGGACAATGATATTGTGAAATTGAAATTATTCCCGTTCTCATTGCGGGATCGTGCTAAAATTTGGTTCTCATCTTTTCCACGAAATAGTATCGATTCTTGGGATAGGTGTAAAGATGCTTTTATTACTAAGTATTTTCCTCCCGCAAAAATTATTTCTCTAAGAAATCAAATTATGAATTTTAAGAAACTTGATCATGAACATGTTGCCCAATCTTGGGAGAGGATGAAATTAATGATAAGAAATTGCCCTACTCATGGTTTAAATTTATGGATGATCATACAAAAATTTTATGCGGGATTGATTTTTGTCTCTAGAAATCTTTTAGATTCCGCCGGGGGTGGTACGTTTATGGAAATTACTTTGGGTGAAGCTACTAAATTGCTTGATAATATTATGGCAAATTATTCACAATGGCATACTTAAAGAACTCCTACTAGTAAAAAGGTGAACTACGTTGAAGAAATTAATACTTTGAGTGATAAAGTTGATGCTCTTATGAAATTGGTTGCTAGTAAAAATGCTCCTATTGATCCTAATGATGTGCCTTTGTCCACTTTGATTGAGCAAAATAATGATCCCGTAGATGTGAATTTTGTCTCACGAAACAATTTTAATAGTAATGCTTATAGAGGTAATTTCAACGCTACACCGTTTCCTGGAAATTCCTCTAATAATTATGGCAATCCTTATGGTAATTCCTACAATAATAATAGGATACCTTCTGATCTTGAAAGTAATATTAAAGAATTTATTAATGCTCAAAAAGTTTTTAACACTACGATAGAAGAAAAATTGAGTAAAATTGATGATATGTCTTGGAGCATCGATAGAATTATTCATGATGTGGAAAATCTTAAGACTAAAATTTTGCCACCTAAAATTGATATTAGTGAATCAATCAAAGCTTTATATGTCTCCATGGATGAAAGTAAGAAACGAACCGCCATGCTAAGAGCTAAACGAGAATTTTTAGAAAGAGCGATTCCTCCCGGTTTCTATCGTAATAATGATGAGGATATTAAAATGATTGGTGTTTCATCTATTGACTCTTTATTTAGCAATATTAAGCTTGATGAAAAAGGGACTGAAGAGGAGTCAACTTTAGATAAAGAGCGTCCCTATAATTCGGAGGGTGAAAATCTTGATAAGAAAATTACTAAAAGTGGGTTTGGAGAGGTAAAAACTTTAAATAGTGATGTGCCCACTGTTTTGGATTACAAAGATTTTAATTATGATAATTGCTCTTTGATTGAGTGTATTTCTTTGTTGCAATCCATGTTAAATTCACCCAACGCTTATGAGCAAAACAAAGCTTTTACTAAACATATAGTAGAAGCCATGATGAAAGCATTAGAAGAGAAGCTTGAACAAGAAAATTCAATTCCTAGAAAATTATATGATGAATGGGAACCCACCATTAAAGTTAAGATTAAAAATTATGAGTGCAATGCTTTATGTGATTTGGGTGCTAGCGTTTCCACAATTCCAAAATCTCTATGTGATGTGCTAGGTTTTACCAATATAGATGAATGCTCTCTTAATTTGCATCTTGCGGATTCTACTATTAAAAAGCCCTTGGGAAGAATTAATGATGTGCTTATTCTTGCAAATAGAAATTATGTGCCCGCTGATTTTATTGTTCTTGATATTGAATGCAATTCTTCTTGCTCTATAATACTTGGTAGACCGTTTCTACGAACTATAGGTGCCGTTATTGATATGAAAGAAGGGAATATAAAATTTTAGTTTCCATTAAAAAAGGGTATGGAACACTTCCCTAGAAAGAAAATTAAAGCACCATATGAATGAATTATGAGGGCCACTTATGGAATCAACTCCAAAGATGACAATACTTGAAATTATGCATTATGCCTAGCTAGGGGCATAAAACAATAGCGCTTGTTGGGAGGCAACCCAATGAATAAAATAAATTTTTGTTATAAGTTTCTGTTATGGTGTGTTTTTACTGTCATGCTACTGGTATGATAGTATTTTTATGTTTTTAATTAGTGTTTGTGCCAAGTAAAGCCTTTGGGATGATTTGGAAGATAGTATAATTGATGCTGTTTGGAAAACAGAAAGTTTTGCGTCCAGTGCCCGAATTTTGTTTCTGTACTGGAGCGTCAGAAAAATCTGAATGTTTTACAAAGTATTGGTATATGAATTTTCCACGTTTTACTTATTTTTCAGAATTTTTGGAGTTACAGAAGTATGGATTTTAAATATATTTCTACAGGCTGTTCTGTTTTTGACAGATTCTATTTTTGATGCACTACTTGCTTGTTTTGATGAATCTATGGATTGTATCGGGGGGTATAAGCCATGGTGAAGTTAGAGTACAGTAGGTATAATGCAAAAATAAAATATGAATGGGTTTGCAACAGTACTTATAGTAGTGATTTGTTTTGTTATACTAACGGATCTCACGAAGGTTTTGTTGAGTTTTGTGTGATTGAAGTTTTCAAGTTTTGGGTGAGATCGCGATGGATGAAGGAATACGGAGTAGCAAAAGCCTAAGCTTGGGGATGCCCAAGGCACCCCAAGGTAATATTCAAGGAAGACTCAAGCGTCTAAGCTTGGGGATGCCCCGGAAGGCATCCCCTCTTTATTCTACCGACCATCGGTAATTTTACTTGGAGCTATATTTTTATTCGTCACATGATATGTGTTTTGCTTGGAGCGTCTTGTATGATATGAGTCTTTGCTTTGTTTGCTTTTTAGTTTGTCACAATCATCTTTGCTGCACACACCTATTTTGAGAGAGCCACACGTTATCATCATAATTTGTAGAATACTCTATGTGCTTCACTTAAATTTTTTGAGCTAGGCAGTTGCTCTAGTGCTTCACTTAAATCCTTTTGAGCACGGTGGTGGCTGAAATTTTGTAGAAATAAACTCTCATGCTTCACTTATATTATTTTGAGAGTTGGCTGAAATTTTGTAGAAATAAACTCTCATGCTTCACTTATATTATTTTGAGAGTTGATTGAAATTTTGTAGAAATAAATTCTCATGCTTCACTTATATCATTTTGAGAATTGACTTGATTGAAATTTTGAAGAAATGAATTCTCGTGCTTCACTTATATAATTTTGGGAATTGTTAAGATTGAAATTTTGAAGAAATATTTGCACTCTCATGCTGCACTTAAATCTTTTTGAGAGATGATGATAGTAACGGTAATTTGCACATGTTATGCAATTGGTCCCAAAGTGATGAATATTCAAGAGGGATATAGATAAAAACTTTCATATAGATCATTGGATATGACAAGTGTGATTCCTTGCAATAGTTTTGCGATATGGAAATGATGATATGTGATGCCATGTTAGTGAGTAATTGTGTTTAAGTAAGAATATTAGTGTTAAGGTTTGTGATTCCCTATGCAAGCACGTTAAGTCAATAGTTATGCAATGAAGTTATATCCTACTATGGTGCATTATTCGGTGTTAGTTATGTTCAATGCATGTTTATGACCGTTTTCGTTTTTTGGTTGGTTGCTTCTCAATCTTTTGCTAGCCTTCATTTGTACTAAGCGGAAATACTGCTTGTGCATCCAAAATCCTTAAAACCAGTTTTGCCCTATGAGTGCACTATATCTACCTATATGCGGTATTCCAATGCCGTTCCAAGTAAATTTGCGTGTGCCAACTCTAAATTTCAAAATAATTTTTTCTGTTTTGTGTGCCCGTACCGCTCATGAAGCGGAAGGGGGTAGCCAATATCTTCCATGCTAGGTGTGTTATTCTCAAGATGAGTGTTTATTCACTTGTCATTGCACGAGAGTGTGGCGGTAATAGGGATGCCCAGTCCCGAATTGTGAAATGAAATTAAATGAAAAATCTTATGTGATCACAATAATAAATTCCTTGGAAAGTGATGGTATGGAGGGCACCCGTGGATACGGCTAGCCATGGATTGTGAAAGAATTGGTGGAAAGGAATAAACTTTATTTTCTGTTTGGGAACCGCCTATGATGTATGTAGCATGGAAGATATTGGAAATTCTCATTCGTTTTCGTTGACAGGAAAAGCATGCCTCCCAAAATATTTTTTATCTCTTTAATTTCAGCTTTGAGCTCTGGCACATTTGACAAATCTCTGCTTCCCTCTGCGAAGGGCCTATCTATTTACTTTTATGCATTTTTTATTTTTCTTGAGTCTCCATCTTCTCTTACAAAAGCACCAACTAGAGAACACTATTGTCATACGTGTGCATTGGTTGTAGCTAATATTTGAGTGTGTTTCATAAATGGATCAATGATTGAGCATAATGGGCTAGGGATAACTTTCTTTAGCGTTGATATTTTGAAAGACATGGTTGCTTGTTAGTATGCTTGAGTATCTATGTTTTCATGTCAAATTATAGACTATTGCTTTGAATCATATAAGTCCAATGTCCATGCTACAAAAAGAAAAAGAATATGTGATAAATATGTTAGGCAGCATTCCACATCAAAAATTCTGTTTTTATCATTTACCTACTCGAGGACGAGCAGGAATTAAGCTTGGGGATGCTGATACGTCTCCAACGTATCTATAATTTTTTATTGTTCCATGCTGTTATAATATCAATCTTGGATGTTTTTATAATCATTTACAGCAATTTTATATTATTTTTGGAGACTAACCTATTAACCTAGTGCCCAGTGCCAGTTGCTGTTTTCTGCCCTGTTTTTGTTTCACATAAAATCAATATCCAACGAAGTCCAAATACAGTGAAACTTTTTGGAGATATTTTCTTGGGCAAGAAGAATACCAGAAGCTTCGAGGGGAGGCCAGAAGAGCTTGGTGGGCCCCACGAGCCACCAGGGCACGCCTGGGGGGGCAGGTGCGCCCTGATGCCTCGTGGGCCCCACCAAGCTCCGTTTGACCTAATTCCAGCACTATAAATTACAGAAAAATCAGAAACCCTCGGGGGAGTCCACGAAATACCTTTTACGCCACCGCAAGCCTCTGTTCCAGAGAGATCCCATCTGGGGTCCTTCTCCGGTAATCTGCCGGAGGGGGAATCGATCACGGAGGGGCTCTACATCAACCTTGCTGCTTCTCCGATGATACGTGAGTAGTTTACCACAGACCTTCGGGTCCATAGGCAGTAGCTAGATGGCTTCTTCTCTCTTTTTGATGTTCAATACAATGTTCTCCTTGATATTCTTGGAGATCTATCCGATGTAATCTTTCTTTGCGGTGTGTTTGTTTGGATCCGATGAATTGTGAGTTTATGATCAGATTATCCATGAATATTATTTGAGTCTTCTCTGATCTCTTTTATGCATGATTATTATAGCCTCGTATTTCTTCTCCGATCTATTGATTTGGTTTGGCCAACTAAGTTGATTTATCTTGCCATGGGAAGAGGTGCTTTGTAGTGGGTTCGATCTTGCGGTGCTCAATCCCAGTGACAGAAAGGGACATGACACGTATGTATCGTTGCTACTAAGGGTAAAAAGATGGGATCTATTCATTGGGTTTATTAATTCGTGAGTTTGTCTTGTCTACATCATGTCATCGTTCTTAAGGCATTACTCCGTTCTTATGGACTTAATTCACTAGATGTATGCTGGATAGCCCATCGATGTGTGGAGTAATAGTAGTAGATGCAGGCAGGAGTCGGTCTACTAATCTTGGACGTGATGCCTATATACATGATCATTGCCTTGGATATCGTCATGATTATTTGCTTTTCTATCAATTGCCCAACAGTAATTTGTCTACCCACCGTATGCTATTTTCTCGAGAGAAGCCTCTAGTGAAATCTATGGCCCCAGGGTCTACCAAAATCATATTACTAAAACCCTAAAAATATTGCTGCCATTTTCTTTTATTTATTTTATTTAGTATTTTTTGCTGCAATCTATCAATCTATCAAATACAATTTAATCTTGCAATCTTACCGCCAAGGGATTGACAACCCTTTGTTTGCGTTGGGTGCAAGGATTTGTTGTTTGTGTGCAGGTACTGCTTACTAGGTGTTGTGTGATTCTCCTACTGATTCGATAACCTTGGTTTCATAATTGAGGGAAATACTTATCTCTACTGTGCTGCATCATCCCTTCCTCTTCGGGGAAATACCAACGCAAGCTACAAGTAGCAGTAGTCGAGGAAGGATCTCAGGGCTTTACTAAACTATGATTGATATATATTATCTTGCTTTATTCTCTTCTGATGCTGCAAGATTGCTTCAAGATGCTAGTCTTCAATAGGCTAGGCCTCTCCCCCTCTGTTCCAGCATTCTGCAGTTCAGTCCAGAGATATAGCCCCACTCCTTTGATACAATGCATTTAGTATAGTTCTGATGTCAGTCTTGCGAGTACTTTGGACGAGTACTCACGGTTGCTTTGCTATTCTTTTTCCCCATACCCGATAATTGCGACCAGATGACGGAGCCGAGGAGCCAGACGCCACCACAGGAGACTACTACCAGGAGAGCACCGGAGGCACGTACTACTGGGTTGAGCCAGCCGACCAAGAGTAGTTCGGAGGCTCCCAGGCAGGAGGCCTGCGCCTCTTCGATCAGTGTCGCTGTTTGTGCTAGCCTTTTTAAGGCAAACTTGACTAACTATGTCTGTACTCAGATATTATGGTTTGTATGACTTATGTATTCGGGTCCTCGTGACCCCTGGTTTGTAATATGATGATTTATGTTTAAATTTGAGTTTAGAGTTGTGTTGTGATATCTTCCCGTGAGTCTCTGATCTCGAGCGTGCACGTTTGCGTGTATGATTAGTGCACGGTCGAGCAGGGGCGTCACATGTTGCAAACTCTCGAGCGCAACATGGGTCTTGTTGCAAACAGTCAAAAGCAACATGGCTCATGTAGCCAACGCCCGAAAACTTAGACATCTATGGAGTATTTTGCAATGCGAGCGCAACATGGATTATGTTGCAAACTCCCAAGCGCAACATGGGCCATGTTGCAAACTCTCAAGCACAACATGGGTCAAGTTGCAAATGGTCAGAAACGCTGTGACAGACAAGGAGTGTTTGCAATGCAAGTGCAACATGGTCATGTTGCAACCACCCGAGCGCAACATTGGTCATGTTGCAAACAATGTGTCGCAGCTAAACGACTGACGCGACACGGATCGAATGTCCGATGCAACAATGCAACTCGGACAAGTGATGTTCAAAGCTAGCCCGCCCTGCTGCAAGCAAGCGCCGCTATTTTTTTTCCCACAAAGCGGACGGGCATGTTGCAAAGCATGTCGCGGCCTTGCGATGTCTGCCGAAGAATCGTTCGCAAATAACATGCAACATTCAGTGTATTTTTCTAGATTAGAGTTCCAAAAATGATTTCATTGGTGTTAAGCGACCCGAGTTAACTTGTTATGTTGCGTCATTTTTTTTAACAATTTTGTTGCAATTAATTAGGATTTAGTGCACATATATGTTAGAATTTTTTTTGTAGTACAATGTTTGTGGCCATGTTGTACACACACGAAAAAGTCGAAATGTGTTGCAACCTTTTCTAATTTTTAGTAATTTTGTATATGAGAGTAACGGTCACACCTTAGGCGTCTTTTTTGTAGGGAAAAGAATGAGAAAAGGAGATGTTCTGGGTCGTAGTGGTGGGCTCCACCAACCTGCAAGTGGACCTACCTACATGACCCGTCTCACTAGAGTAGTTTTCTTTTTGAGCTGATCTCACTAGATAGTTGTTGCAGCAGCGGCTCGCTGGGTTGAAAGGACAAGCCATCCCACGTGATCCACCCCACGTGATGTACTAGAGAATCAGACGGTTTACCTATGCCTGATCGCACGGCCTGCAAGACGGCTTAAAGTTCGCGAATATCAACCGACTGACGGCTTAAAGTTCGCGAATATCAACCGACTGATTTGTAGCGATCGCCTTTAAATATCGGAAAAGCTAACTTCGGTAACTATCGTAAGTTTGCTACAGATCCGAACGAGGTCAAAGCCACAAGATGCGCATCGTGCGGTTGGGTCCTCCTGGCGGTTTTGATGGGCTACTCCACTTGGGACAGAAAAATAAATTAGATGGCGTGGGATTAGATCCCTGGGCGTTGGCTAGCTGGATATACAACACTGATGACCAACTCGCCTTTGCTCTGTTGTTGTTTTGTTGTAGTACAGAAATGCAGTTATTTCACCATTGAACTTCAGTACTTCCCACGGCTCATTTTCTGCTTTCTAGATTTTTATCGATGGATGTTATGACAGCCACCAATGCAAGATAATAGCAGCTCCATGACGCATGCATTCGTTGGGCGTTTTAACATCACAGCTCTTTCTCTCCAACGTTGAGATTTAAATACCTGCATGCAACATCTCGTATTTCAATAGCTTATATGCAATCATTTTCCCTCTGATCCAACATACCTGAACAGAAAATTCAAAAAAAAAAACCTGAACAAAGGGAGTAGTAGTGTGTATTTCATGTACCGTTGTAACTTTGATTCGGAGAATTTTGTTGTTGAAAACATACATCGTTCTTTTCTATGTAAATAACATGGTAATTTACGCACGCGAACCTAATAATTTACATACAACACCGTGATAATTTTGACTCAGTGTTTAAAACATACTCCGGTAACTTCTGTGTGAATAACATGATAATTTATGCGTCGCAGACATGAAAACATACTCCGATTTTTCTAACTTTCGAACCACAACAATTTCGCATCAGATCCGAATGCATCTAGCGCCGTGAGATGCGGATCGTGGGGTCGCGGGAACAGTAGAAAAAGTCGCAGACGTGGGGAGAGAGATGCGGCAGATATGGACGTTGACTCCCTTCTGTTTCTTCCTCATACTCATGACGCGTCCTCTCCAGCCGCCATGCCCAACCAAATCAATTCGCCGTTGTATTTTCCCAACCGCGGAGGCCGTCGTCCCGGACCACGACGCCCCAGCGTCCGCCGTCCTACCCAACTGCGGTGGTCGCCGTCCCCGACCATGACGCATCGCTGTCGGCCGTCGTCCCCAACCACACAAGTAGCCGCCATCCTACCTAATCGCGGAGGCCTTCATCCCCGACCACGACACATCGTTGTTGGTCGTCGTCCTAACCAATCGCGGAGGCCTTCACCATCGTCCCCGACCATCACGCGTCGCCGGCGGCCGCCGTCACCAACATGTTGTCGTTACCAAGCACACAGGCTCTTGATACGGTTTTTGCTTTGTGAAATTTTTGACAGATTTTGTGTGTCCAGTGGAGGATGCCACGACTGAATGAGATGAGCACCACTTTTGTTGAACACCATGAAGGACATGAGGTGGGGCTTTTTTTATCATATCAAAATGGATTCATTGGCCGGCACTTGTTCTATGTGTGGTCAGATGCTGGAGCTACTGATGATTTTACCTAGGAAATTTTTTGCAGAATACACAATCCCGATAACTTGTGTATAAATAGGTTTGTAATAGACACACACCAGACCTCATAACTTAGGTACAAATACCACGGTAAATTTGACCGCGAAGCGGGGAGTTCCTGGAAAACATGCCACCGGTAACTTTTATGTAAAATAGAATGGTAATATACGTACCACAAACCTGATAACTTAGGTACAAACACTGTGGTAATTTTTACCTGGGAAAAAAAGTTGTCCTGATAACTTCTGTATAAACAGGATGGTAATAAACACACTGCAGACCTGATAACTTAGGTATAAATACCGCGGTAACTTTGAGGGGGGGGGGGGGGGGGGGGGGGATTGTTGGAAAACATACCACCGGTAACTTTTCCTGAAAACATACCCCTAGCTTCTGTGTAAATAACATGGTAATATATCAAACCGCGGAGCTGATAACTCACGTACAAGGTAACATTTGACCTGGGAAAAAATTGTTGAAAACATACCCACAATAACTTCTGTGTAAAGAACTTGGTAATCTACCCACTGCAGAGTTGATAACTCACATACAAATACCGTGTTTACTTTCTGAACCGGGTGAAAAGGTTGTGGGAAACATACGCCCGGTAACTTCTTCCTAAATATCATGGTAATATACACACCGTGGGCGTGATAACTTACGCACAAACACCGCGGTAATTTTGACCCGGTGAAAAAATAGTTGTTGAAACTATATCCCCGGTAACTTTTATCTAAATAGCATGGTAACATACACACCGCGGGCGTGGTAACTTATGACAAATACCGCAGTAACTTTGACCCGGAGAAAAAATAGTTGTTGAAACCATACTGAAAGAACATGCGCTGCCCCCATGTTTGGTTTTGGTAATTGATGACAATCCCTATGGACTAATGGTTGCCTTGAGTTATATTTGAAGGGTTTGTCCATAGGCATTGCTTGAAGACCATTTGTTGGTTTCAAGGTTATTAGAAGAAGAATATGTGTTGACCAAGGTGCTATTCAAGGATTGATCCAAAGATTGGCCATGTGAGAGTTGAGCCTATTGCAAACATGTCTTGAAGAAGAAGATTGTGTGATCATTCATGTTTACCTTCAAGACATCATCCTAATAAAGAGAGTTGAAAGGATACAAGGTTGATCAAGAATAAGTACAACGAGTGATTCAAGTTGATCAACACACAAAGCGTAGAAGATGTACCGAGTGGGATCAAGTGATCTCACGGTATGGTAAGCATTGTCCATTACGCTTTGTGTACTAACTCAAGTTCTATGCGAGAGTTCTTTGTGGGGTTAGGTTTGTTTCCATGGGCGTGCATCAAAAGGAAGATATCATACAACCCATGGAGGATGACATCAAGTGGTGATCGTCATCAAGATTGCGGTGTGCAAGTTCAAGTGGAGCATCACGAAGAGATCATGCTTGAAGCTTGCCGTCCATTGTGGTGACAATGGACTTGTGAAGATGTACCGAAGAGTGGCTCACCCATAGTGGAGTATGGGGGAGCAATCAACTAGTCTTCATCGAGCCGGCGCAATCAGGAAAGGTGGTCCAACTTGAGGAGGTCAAGATCGTCATCATCTAGCTCAAGTGGACTATGCGTAAGGCAAAGGTTTGCCCTTGATAGGTTTTCTATTTTACTGGTCTCATGGTGGTAGTTGGGAGACCGGGTTATAGGATCGATAGCCGTACTATCAAGGGGGGCTCTCAAGTGAGTAGCTTGATCGTATCGTTCGTAGAGAGCTCAAACCATTGCATCCTTGCATCATCTTTTTTGGTTCTTGTTTGGTGTTTCTCTTTGTGAGTTTTTGAGCTTATGGTCATCTTCATGACAAGCTCGAGTTCATCGAAAAAGGAGTTCATATATGCATCTTCTATGATGTTTTCGATGTTGGAGTTTATGCCGGTTCTTCATTCATAGAGCTCATTTGCAGAAGTTATGGCAGTTCTGGTTTTATTTGTATCCTCTGTTTTCTGTGGATTTTCAGTGGCATGCAAGCGGTAGTACCGCTAGTGCCCATGGTAGTACCGCTGGGTACTTCCGTGGCACTGCCGCTTGGGGTTTCCCCGAGCATGCAACTCTCTGTTGCCGGTCTGCAATTCACGGTAGTAGCGCGGTAGTAGCACGGTAGTACCGCTCTGGCGGTACTACCGCCCGTACTACCGCCGCCACTACCGCTTGCGGGGTTTCCTCCATGCGCGCTTCTGTTTCCTTTTTTCCCTTTGCGGTAGTAGTGCGGCACTAGGACGGTAGTACCGCTTCGCACGGTACTGCCGCCCTGGCTGCCTCTACTACTGCTGCCTCTCCTGGTCTAAAACCCCCTAAGCGGTAGTACCGCCAGGGGCAGCGGTAGTACCGCTCCGGCGGCACTACCGTTGTACACTCAGCGTATTTCAGGCCTGTGCGAGGTAGTACCGCCTAAGCGGTAGTACCGCTCCTAGGAGCGGTAGTACCGCTTGGCTGCGGGCGCAGGGCAGATAACGGTTGGATTCGAGGGCTCCTATAAAAGGGGATCTTCTTCCCCAATGGACCTTATCCTTCTAGCTCGTGTTTGCCCCCCATTGTTGACCTTCTTTGAGCTTGCTAACTCTCAATCCCTCCAATGATTCTCGCTAGTTCTTGAGGGAAAAGAGAGAGGAGATCTAGATCTACGTTTCCACCAATCACTTTCTCCTCTATGTGAGGGGAACCCCTTGGATCTAAATCTTGGAGTTCTTGGTGTTCTCCTTCTTGTTCTTCCTCTCATATTCCTCCATAGCTTTTGTTGCTTTGGTGAGATTTGGGAGTAAGGGACTTGACCACTTTGTGTGTTCTTGCCATTGCATTAGTTGCATCGGTTTGAGTTCTCCACGGTGATACGTGGTGGTGAAAAGTTGAGAAGCTTATTACTCTTGGGTGCTTGGTACCCTAGAGCTTGTTCCTCTTGGGTGTTTGGGCGCCCTAGACGGTTGGTGGTGCCTCGGAGCTCAATCATTGTGGTGTAAAGCTCCGGGCAAGCGTCGGGGTCTCCAATTAGGTTGTGAAGATCGCCCCGAGCAATTTGACGGGTACCGGTGACCGCCCCCAAGGGTTGCCAAAGTGTACGGGTTCGGTGACCGCCCCCAAGGGTTGCCATTTGTACGGGTTCGGTGACCGCCCTCAAGGGTCCCTTAGTGGAATCACGGCATCTTGCATTGTGCGAGGGCGTGAGGAGATTATGGTGGCCCTAGTGGCTTCTTGGGGAGCATTGTGCCTCCACACCGCTCCAAACAGAGATTAGCATCCGCAAGGGTGTGAACTTCGGGATACATCGTCGTCTCCGCGTGCCTCGGTTATCTCTTACCCGAGCCCTTTACTTATGCACTTTACTTTGTGATAGCCATAGTGTTTCTTGTTATATATCTTGCTATCACTTAGTTGTTTATCTTGCTTAGCATAAGTTGTTGGTGCACATAGGTGAGCCTAGTCGTTTTAGGTTTCGTGCTTGACAAATTAAACGCTAGTTTTATTCGGCATTTGTTCAAGCCTAAACCGTAATTATTTTAAAGCGCCTATTCAACCCCCCCCCCCCCTCTAGGCGACATCCACGATCTTTCACATACCCCCGGTAATTTCTTTGAAAATAACATGGTAATATATGCACAATAGACATGATAACTCAGGTACAAGCATCGTGATAACTTTTTAATCCGAGGAAAAAGTTGTTAAAATCATGCCCCGGTAACTTCTGTGTAAATAGCTTGGTAATATACAAATCGCAGACCTGACTTACGCACAAACGTCATGGTAACTTTTGACAAGGGCAAAAAAATTGTTCAAAACATCCCCACGGTAAATTTTGTATAAATAGCATGGTAACATACGCACAACAGAGCTGATAACTCACGCACAAACACCACGGTAACTTTGACTCGGGGATGGGTTGTCTGAAAACATACCCCCGATAACTTCCGCGTAAATAGCCTGGTACTATACGCACCCTATACATGATAACGCAAGCACAAACACAGCGGTAACTTTGACCCGGTGGTGGGGGGGAGGGGAGGAAGTTGTTTGAAAACATACCCCCTCCCGATAACTTTCGCGTAAATACCACGATAATATACGCACCGTAGACATGATAACTCACATACAAATACCATGGTAAACTTGACCGCGGGGTAATGAAATTGTTTGAAAACATAATCTCGATAACTTATGTGTAAATAGCGTGGTAATATATGGACCATGGGGCATGATAACTCGTGTGTAAATAACATGATAATATACACACAACAGAGCTGGTAACCTAGTTAGCACAGGTATCGTCGCAACGATTTTTTTATGTGGAAATGATTTTTGTATCAGAGTGACGGTTTGACTTACAAAACATTTTCAGATTTTTTGAATTTCGGTAGAATCTTCCTTGACATTAGCATTTTTCGTCCTCTAGGGCATGCGTGAATGTGCATGTGGTGAGAAGGTCGAAGAACCATTTTTTATGCCCCGATAATTTCTGTGTAATCAACATGATGACTTATGCTCAACTGGCATGATAACTTGCCTAGCACATCCGTGGTAACTTTTTACCCAAAAAAATTCATCGAAACATACCAACATGGGATCTAGTTTGGAAGATCTCGTCACGATGAATCTATCATATGAAAACAGTTTTTCGATCAGAGCGACGGTTTGAGCTACAAAACATTTTGAAGTTTCGAAATAAGGAGAATTTAGGATGACATCAGTGTTTTTTGTCATCTAGTGCATGCATGCATGTGCACGTGGGAAGAAAGGTTCGAAGACCATTTTTCATGTCGGGTAATTTCTATGAAAACAACTTGATAACTTATGTGTCGCAGACGTGATAATTTATGTAGTATATGCATGGTAACTTTTGATCTGAAAAAAAAGGTCGTCGAAACGTATCGACATGGGATCTAGTTTCGAAGGTCTCGTCGCGGCGAATCTTTTGTGTGAAGACGGTTTTTCAATTCGACGGACGGTTTGAGTTATAAAACATTTTGAATTTTCAAATTTGATGAAATCTCTGCTGACATCAGCAATTTTGTTTTGCATGCATGCATGCAGCAATTAGGGGGAAATATTATTGAATTAGTTTTGTTTTGTATCAGAAAAAAACCAGGACCGTTGCTTACACTCGATGGATATACAACGCAATCGATCGTTCGGATCTGTAGCTAACTTCTGACTGATCGGAAGTTAGCACAGTCCATTAAATATTCATTAAATGTCAAAATTTGTTCGCGCAATTTTGAATATTTTTTTGTAACATATAATAATGTTGATTATATTTCCAAAATATACACACATAAGCGACATTTTTGGAAGAAGTTCAATGTGTATCTAAAAGAATGTCCATCTAGGATTAGAAAAGTATCCGCACTACCAAAAAATGTTCATGACATTTAAGTAATGTTCACACATATAAAATGTTGTTCGTGCCATTTAAAAAATCATGACATTTAAGAAAAATGTTCACAAAATGTAAAAATGTGTGTGTGTGTGTGTGTGTGTGTGTATGATACAAATGTTCCTATATGAGACAAATGTTTCGTACATGAAATTTATGAAAAAATGCACATACATGAGACAAATGTTTCCTACCACCCGGTGGTAGTTACCTCATATGAGTTTTGTATGTTGTATATAGCATCTATCAAAACCGAGAGTATGTATGTGCAATATGTAGTACATAAAAACATTTGGGTAGTATACATCCCATATTTTAGGTAGTATGTACTATTTTTTAGTATATTGTTTTATACATACAAATATGTAGGTATTTTCAAAATATACAGAAAACTATGGACTCACATGTAGTTTTTTCGTACTAGCGCGATGCCCATGCATTGCCACAAAACCATTGGCTTAGAGGTGGTGAAATAACATTAGTGTCCTTCATAACTATTGTGTGATTTACGATTAGAACAGATAGCAAAAATACAATGAGAGGGATGCAACGTTCACTACAACAAACACCCCCATATAACAACGCATATCTACCAACGGTAATAACGCAAGTGTTGTTTGATGCAACCTCCCACGTCCCAGCTTAGCGCTAACCTCCTTATTCCTAAAGGGAAAAAAAGTTAACCTCCCTGTACACACCTCCACCCACCCCTCCTCCGTTGTTAAAAGAAAAAAAAGGTAACTTTTCCTATCCCATCGTCTCTCCATCCCACGATTCCTCTCTGGCTCGAGCTCCATGGCCATGACGCTGCCGCCACGACCTCCGGTTCATCCTAGCTCCGGTGTTCTAGCGCGCCGTTGCTCGTTGGCCCTGGCTCCCCATGAGTGCTTTCCTCCAATCCTCCGCCGCCGCGACGTCCTCCGCCCCCCTGCACGTGCCCCTGCAGCAACCCTAGTCAACACGGGTCACCGGCGCGGCTCTTGCTCCTCCGTTTTTTCGGCTCACTAACCCCCGCGTCTCTGCACGTGCGGCTTCCGCCACTGGCTCAACGATGCTGCTCCGCCTCGGCTACCTCGACTCCGTCACCAATGGTTCAGTAAGGCACTCCTCCCCTCTGCTCTTATCCTCTACGGTCCTGTGTGGCTTACCTAGGTTTGCCATCGTGGCGTCATAGATCACATCTGGATATAGCAAGAACTGCGACGACTCTCTCCTAGGGAGGCTGTCATGGTCATGTACGGACTACCCCACCGCCCACCTGAATTTATCTTCCTCAAGAACGTGGCTGTCCTGTTATCCCCAATAATCCATTACCCCCTAATTTAACAACATGGTGGCTTTTATAATTCCATTGGCATTTGGTGCCCTAGCTTCTCTAAACTTCCACTTGTGCCATGGGTGGACCAAATTAGTTACGAGATTGGAAAACATCTCTGTCCCCTTCCAATTAAACTTGTCAATGAATATTGGTACTGCTGTATTTAAGTTATGGCTAGCGATCCTCTTTTTTGTTGGAGGAAACCTGATCCTCTAATTTTCTTATGCATGTTTTTGCTGGTGATCCTCTTTAGTTGTGCAGACCATAATAATTGTATGATGCACCTATACTATATGTGTGTATTTCTCTACATGTCTATCATACTCTAGAGTGCCACATTATACTGCAGAAAACTAATTATTTTACCTTGGATGACTATTCACCAGTCTTGTTTTGATATCAATGCTTGCATATCTTTCGTGGCTTATCTGGAGAGAATCTAGTTTTCCGTTGAAACATGGTTGATTGCGCATTATTTATTCACTCTTTACAAAAGCTTCTGTTTTCATGGAGAAAATAATATTCCAAGTGCATAACCTCTCCTTATTCAGTAATACTATTAAGCATGAGCATACAGAACAACATTAAGAACGTATATGAATCATAGTCTAGACATCTTACACATGCTAGCATGCGAAAGTATGTAGGTAAAAATTTGATTCATTTGAAATATTTTCTTTAGCTTCAAGTACTTCTAAATACTTTAATTTTTGTATTTATTTGCATGTTATGATGAATTGCAATCATTTTTGGACAAGAAGGATGCATCCCAACAAAAACGCTTCGCAGGATGCCACGCTACATCTTTTATTCTCACTAGTATGTGAATTTTAAGTTGTTACTTAGTGAACTATGGTCTTGCAGGTTTACCCATAATACGAAGCTACTTGAGGTAATCAGATTGTGAATTTCATGAGTGCTGGGAAGATAAAGGACCAACAATGATGGGAGCACGTCAATGACACCACGTAAGTGTGGTGTTCAACAATCCCTTCTTTCTTTGTGTGTGTATGTTTGTGCGTGTGTCGTGTGTATATGAATTCATCTTTATATGCCTTGTTAATTGTTCATTTAGATTCATGATGCAGGCGGACACTTCCGTGACTCTGTCCGCAACCAAAATAGCAGGATTAGCAGTATACACAAGTTTTCACTGCCAGCTACGCCTGGCGGGCACATGCGGTCGTCTGCGTCTCAGTTGAGCTACTTTTGCCTAGTGCTAAGTATAGTACGCTAGTTTGCAAACTGGCTGCTATACAATATATACATTCAGATGTCACTATCCACATTCAGATTTCTAGTTTGTAAACAATTAGCTAGCTCATCTAGACATACAGGCTCATGCAGATACATTCAGAATATGTAGACATTCAGACCAAAGTGATATATCATCTTCAGATTCTGAATCCTAAGTCATAATTTCTTTGTACAGAATAATAACTTGTACTAAATTAATGCAGTAGATGTGCATGCACTATTCCTTCAAGAATTCAGCATATCAAGGTTATCAGTATTACTCTTCCTGGTAGTACCATCCAGGGACATTGCACTGGATAAACAACCTAGCTTCCTTTTTCTCATAACCGTCAGAGATAGTTAAACAAGACTTACCAGATGATTAATGAAGTCTTGGGATAAGCCAAGAACAATGTGCTAGGAACTTATATTAGCGACCATGTTCCACAACTTAAAATTTGAAGTTTTTGTTTGATATTTGCAGGCGTTAGTAGAAGTTCTTACATCTGAACTATTCTTGCTAAAATTGTCCGAGAAGACATCACTTCTTGGCTTATGGTGTGACATGCATATCCATTCAGTTGAGAAAATTGTTAGTAGAAGCACTTGACTAGATTCCAATGATCTAAGTATATCAAGCAACCACTTACTACTAGCAGCTATAGTTTCTCTGAGCACAAACTGCTCAGGATTACAACAACTAATTAAGATTTCAGTTTCATGTGCTTGTTTTCAGGTACAGAACAGACACAGGTTCAGAGTTCTAACATTTTCTTACAACACGTAGCATTCGTTCCATGCTCGTCAAGAACTTGTTTATTATCCAAAGTGGTATACTTAACTTTTTTATTTTCTTCATTCCTAGCAGAAGATGAAGAGTATGCAATTTAGTATAGTTGGAACTGGCAGGAACTATCTTCAGGATATGGAGTTATGGATGCCAAGAGATACTGATCAGTTTGGTTTTAGTTAATGGAGATTGAACATGTCGGTCTAGATGCTCATGTGATGAGCTGAGGTTTATGTACAAAGCACATGTTCTGGTTAAACACATGTGTACAAGCTGAAAATCAGCAATACCATTCTGATATGCAATACTTAGAACAAAGCATATCTATATACAATATCATGTATTCTTTGGATGGTGTTCTTTGTAAAGCAACATTGTTGATTTAATATATGAGGTCTCTTTTACTATATTGCATCTTCTGTACACTAGCTACATTGGCCACATATAATCTATGTAGCAACTACTTCTAGAGTTGCAATAATTTGTTTCTCCATTCCAAAATCCATTTGTGCAGGGTAAACACCAACGTATATGAAGTGTTGTTGGGCTTTAGCTTATACGTTGCTATCTTACAACGCTTATACACATCAGTTACCAACGCATGTATATGTGTTGTTGTAGACCCTTCCAACGCCACCAACGGCAACGGATGCAGATCCGTTGGTGTAGACCTTAGCAGCGCTTATATGGACATTTGGCAACGCATTGATGCGTTGCTTAAGGGGGGTTCCTGTTGTAGTGGTTAGATAATTTTAAATGACCATAGTAGGTTGGGAAGAGAACTAAAACAAAGATTGATTTTGAGTTGAAGTCATATTTTTGTCTTTGTTATTTGTGCCTTTTATATAAAAGTTGGTCTCACATGAAAGTAGTGTATTTATTTATTTATGATATATCTCACATGTGAGTAAAGTATATTTGTTTATATGTCTCTTGGAAGGTTGCTAGTTTCCAATATCATCGTTGTGGAAAAGGACTATGGGCCGCCCCTGTCAAGTTTCTACCAATAATTATGTAGGAGATTGAGGTGATCGGGTGGCTAAAGACATAGACTTGATGTTGAAGAGACATGAACGCGACAAGGAAGAAGCACAAATGATGTTCTCACATAAGACCATAGTTTAAAAAACCGGTCTGACAATCAAACCAGTGAGCCTGGCGGTTCAGGTTTTCACCGGTCGGACCACCGGTTCGTTCGATTCGATGTTGGTCCGGTAGGTACAACTTTCTAACAGAATAAAGATCAAGTAATGGATTTCTTTCAAGTGTACAACAACTAATCGTAGCCCAGTTGGTTAGTAGGCCAGGTATAGCCGCTTTGGCACGTAGCTAGAGGGTGTAGAAATAAGCTAGGTATGCCTAAAACTGGCAATGGAGAAATTGGCTAAAACACAAGGAAAGAAGGACGCTAAAATTTTAGTCGGTGGAACTTATAAGACAACATTGAATCGATTGTTAGCTTTGTATAGTCAAAATTGCTAAGGAGAATCGTGAACATTAAGTTCCTCCCAATAAAAACACAAATCAACTACAAAAAATAAGGACCCTGATAAGTGCCACATGTGTGGCACGAACATATGGCAACTCCGAACGTTTTTGATGGCAAGTTCAGTGACATGAGGATGACAACTTTAGTTGTCAAGCATGGCAAGTTTCTTTTCGGATGACAAGCTTCCGGTGTTTTGGGGGTTTGTTTTTTCTTTTCAGATGACATCTTTAGTTGTAAAAAATGTCAGGGCTGAAGTGCTTCGTGCCACACGTGTGACACTTATCATTTGGGAAAAAAATAAAGATACATGTGCTCGAAATAAGCTAGGTATGCTAGATAATAATCCATAAAAAGCAAAACACTTGTTCATCCATTAAGTGTATGTGTGCGTCTTCTCATAAAACAGAAGTGTGTTTCTGACTAATAACTGAATACTTATGCAAAAACCAGCTAACTAGATTTGGACTAGAGTAGGAATAAAAAAGATTACATCAAAGTCCTCCATGTCCCACCATGGGTATTCAACAAGTGTTCCCATGTCGGGGTTATAATACGCCAAGTCATTCATGTCAACCATAATATTATCTCCTTCACTAGTTTGACGCCGTAGATCTAATGATCTGCCTTGGTACACTATCTCATCATCAAATGTGGCTATCAGACGAACAGAAGACGGAAAGCCAAAAGCATGGTGTTGCTCCCACCGTTGCGGGTTGTTGCCTTCCGCATCCGCGCACATCCATATCTCAACTGATTCATAGGTGGGCGCTAGACGAAGGACGGCTAGCTCACCGTTCAACTCAGCTACGCTGTATTCTAAATATTCGGGCCCTTCAAGCCATGGAGGACCCGTCATGATGTTGAATGACTCGTCTTCAAGGCTAAACCGGACAAAGCACGACATACCTGCAAGATCATGTAAAAGCAAGTGATCATATTCATACATATGTGAGTGTTGGTCAACTATCCAGATCAAGGAACCCTTGAAGAAGGTGGCAATTCACCCTACTAGAAATTGGGTACGGTGGCTGTGCGGCCGTCTCATGCCAGTAGTGGTCCTTTCCGATAGTGAACACCTCCATCCCAATACCACCCATGGCACGCTTTTCACGATAGAAGAAGCGAGCGACCTTGTAGGCGTTGGAGCGATGGCCGCGACCAAAGCCAAACGCCTGGTGGCCTTTGTGTATACAACACCGGCGCGGTGCGATGCTGTTGGGGCTCCAAGGCAGCTCGAGGACTTGGTGTGTGGTCGGATTGAGCACGCGCACGGTATCCTCGGTCGGCAACAGCACAAGTCCATCGCAGTGTGCAAACCCGTGCCTGATCGTGTCTCCTCCACGGGGAACGAGGAGGCGTCATGCAAGAGGGTCGCGGCATGCTGCCGGCTCTCCTCCCACAGGTACAATCCCGGGTTGGTGACCTCATATCGGACTATCCCAGATTCGACCACTTGGCGACAGACACGTGGTGCGATGAGCAGGCTATGGTATTTTTCTTTTTGCTTGCGAAGTAGGTGGAGGTGCGACTGAGCGAAGGAGGGATTGCCGGAGATGGTGTCACGCCAGTCCTTGCAGACGCACCGTAGCCGCAGGAGAAATTTGACAGGCAGACGAACTAGGATTTCCCAGACGATCAGCTCGTTTGGCAGGCACGCCATCTTCGCCGATCGTGTTGGCTGCCGCAGCCGTCAGGACGCGAGGACCAAATTGTGCCTGCGTACGTATCCTATTATTAAGCCTATGATTTGATTAATTTTGGATACTAACTCGAACTTTTGGTAACAACACTTGGAATTTGACTCGAACTTGTTGCCTCCTGAAATCTGACGTTTCGTTTGCTGTGCGGCCATGAACGGGGAGGAAAATGCAAAACATTCTTCGCCGGGAATTCAATTTTCTCTTGCGATGCGGCCATGCATGGCGTGCTCCTCGGCTGCAAACCAAATAAGGAATATTTTGCAGAAACCGGCGTTAGGGACGGCCTAGTTATATGAAGCTCATCATGATGCAAGCCCTTATGAAATCATATCCAAGTCCATAAAATTTACGTCGTGCAAACAACTCTATTAAAAATACCAGTGACGGTCCTTGCTGATTACATAGCTAGCAATAAGCCAGCTAGATTCTAACTAGGGTCGGAACATAAAAGATTACATCGAAGCTTTTGATGGTCCTCCATGAGTACTCAACCAGCGTGCCCTTATCGGGGTTGTAATATCTCAAGACATTCATGCGAGCCATAGCCTTATCTCCTTGACGAGTTCGAACGTGGCAATGAGACGCATAGAAAATGGGTAATCGAGCACATGCCGCTGATGCCACCGTGGCGGGTTGTTGCCTTCCACGTCATCGCACATCCATATCTCGACCAGTTCATTGTTGGGCCCTGGATGAGGCATGGCAAGCTCCCCGTTCAGCTCGGCAAAGTTGGTGTCAAGATAGTCGGCCCCTTCGTACCATGGAGGACCCGTCATGACGCTGAATGACTCGTCTTCAAGGTTAAAACGGACAAAGCAAGGCATGTGCAGCATCATCCAGATGGGAGTAATCATACATAGGCGAGTAATGGTCAATCGTCCAGATCAAGGAGCCCTTGAAGAAGGTCGCCATTAGTCCCGCGACGAAAGGGTATGGCGGTTGCACGGCTGTCTCACGCCAGCACTGGTCCTTTCCGATAGTGAACACCTCCATCCCGAGACCACCCATGCCGCGCGTTTCACGGTGGAAGAAGCGGGCGACCTTGTACGCATTGGAGCGATGGTCGCGCCCGAAGCCGAACGCCTGGTGGCCTTCACCTTGGGGGCACCGACGCGGCGCAACACTGTTCGGGCTCCAAGGCAGCACGCGGATTTGGCGTGTGGCCGGGTTGAGCACACGCACAGTATCCTCGGCGGGCAGCAACACAAGCCCGTCACAGTGCGCGAGCCCATGCCTTGTCGCCACCCCCTCGGCGGGGAATGAGGAGATGTCGAATAAGAGGGTCGCGATGTCCTGCCGGCTCTCCTCCCACAGGTACAGTCCCGGGGAGGTAACCTTCATGTCGACCTAGCGTCTTCTTGTGTTGCGGGGATCTTCCACGTCGCCTTCGCTTTTGATACGTGGCGCGATGAGCAGGCTGTAGGGCTTCTTGTTTTGCTGGTGAAGTCGGTAGAGGTGCGCTTGAGAGAAGGAGGGGTCGGCGCCGGAGATGGTGTTGCGCCAGGCCTTGCATACGCACCGTAGCCGCAGCAGCGACTTGGCGGGCAGCCGGACCAGGATCTTCCACACGATCAGCTCGTGAGGCAGGCATGCCGTCGTCGCCGGTCGATGGACCAACTTGGAGCGTCCATCGTAAGCCATCTCTTCCTGGAGCGTGTTGGCTGCCGCTGATATGATTTGTGGCAGCGTAGCTGCATGAACACTCTGGGATTTCGAGCGTCCAACATCAGCCATATAGACGCACGTACACGAGCAGAGAGAGAAGCCAAAACGACTCGATGGTGCCTCGACCGAGTCGGACATGGAAATTGTAGCTAACTCGAACTTGGAAATTCAGATAACACGGAAATTGACTCGAACTTGCCTCCTGATATCTGATGTTTCGTTCGCCGTGTGACTAGGAACAGGAAGAAAAACTGAAACGTTTTTCTCTCTTGCAAATGCTGCCACGGCGTCGTCCTGGACCGGCCACAATCCAAA
The DNA here is from genome assembly GCA_039707655.1 of Elymus sibiricus. Taxonomy (NCBI): domain Eukaryota; kingdom Viridiplantae; phylum Streptophyta; class Magnoliopsida; order Poales; family Poaceae; genus Elymus; species Elymus sibiricus. The sequence goes on from CM077676.1 coordinate 29,486,849, forward strand.
TTCGGTTTCAAATTGGAAAATTATCTAGAACTAAATCACGGTTTGAGGTTTTTTCTAACACAGTACAGACACATACGCTCATACATACGCACATACACTCATCCATATAAACACACACCCGCACATTCTACCCCTATGAGCATCTCCGAGATTGAGTCAGTATCATCTTAAGATTGACGAAGTCACCGCACGCGCCTCCATAGTCGACGGGAACATCTCCTCGCACTGAACAAACATCACCTAAAAGTGTAAAATAAATTCAGCAAAATGCGAGCACCAATGCAAGTCTAGGATTTAAACCCTGGTGGACTGGTTCCACCACGAAGAACCTAACCATCTGAGCTAGGCTCAGTTCACAATCGTGGCTTGAGTTGGAATTTGAAACTCCACTATAAACTTGTACTCCCTCATATCCATATTACTTGTCGCAACATTAGTACAACTTTAGTACAAAGTTGTACTAAAGCTGCGACAAGTAATATGAATCAAAGGAAGTATTAAACGTCAGAATATTTACTGCTCCTGTATAATCCCCGTACAACATGCATTTCCTAGCAGCCCTGGTGCATGACGTAGGTTTATTTGCTGCTCCTGTATAATCGTGGTTTCAAATTATTTAAAATTCTAGTTTTGTCCTAACACAAACTTCTCATATTCAACACCCTGCGTGAATCCTAGCCAGCCCACGTGCCAAACCAAACCATCCGAAATAACTGAATTTCACAAAAATTCAATGATTTTGATTTTCATTTTGGTCAAAGGACCAAAATTTGCATTTTAATTCGATTGGGTATAACCCGATATTTCAAAATAAATAAAAAGTAAAGTGTGTGTACTACCACAGTCGCTGAATTAGTTTGTCCGAAAAACAATTATTTCAGCATATACTGATACTAATGGAATTTTGGAAATTTTGATGAAATTGCGATGGAAGAGAAAACCAAGGTTGGGACCCTAAATTACTAGTAGAAAAACCCCCTTTAGTCCCGGTTCCCAACCCCCTTTAGTCCCGGTTTTCCCAACCGGGACTATGGATTCGGGACTAATGGCATGATCCTTTAAACAACCGGGAGTAAAGGTCCTCCAGGCTAGAAAAAATAATGCCTCCCACCAATGCAACTCGTGGGATTCGAACTCAAGACCTCATGTGTTGCCTCGCGCGCAGCTTACCACCCCACCTACACAGCACATGTGACGTTGGATGGGATGCTTTCCTTTTGAACTAGCATATGGAGGACCCTTTAGTCCGGGTTGGTGTTATCAACCGGGACTAAAGGGTCCTTTAGTCCGGGTTGGTAATACCAACCGGGACTAAAGGTAGACCCTTTAGTCCGGGTTAGTGTTATCAATCGGGACTAAAGGGTCAAGTTATCAACCGGGACTAAAGGGTCAAGGCATTTAGTCCCGGTTGGTAACACCAACCGGGACTAATATAGGACCTTTAGTCCGGGTTGGTGTTACCAACCGGGACTAAAGGTCCTCTGACGCCCATGAAACTTGGAACCGGGACTAATGCTCATATTAGTCCCGGTTCCAACTCTAGCCGAGACTAATGTGCCGAACTGAAGGTCCTTTTTCTACTAGTAGCCAACATAAGTTCTCGTTCCTGACTTAAGATATATACTACTGCCATAAACATTCATTTCAGCAACGGATGGTCCAACATTTTGCGTGTAAGAAATGCCTTGTAAGAGAGCTTAGCTTTAGAAAACCCAGTCCACATCGTACAATTCAGTGCATTACATGTCAGTCTTGAGTCATAGCCTTCGTCCCAACCAACCGCATTCCACTCAAAATAAGTTCATGTTTATATCACCAATAACGAATTGTGCTACCGGTTCATGGCTAGGTCTGAAATTGTAGTAAAAGAAGTGAAAGTCCTCTTCTGCTTCCGAGCTCAAATGAACTCGGGATGAACAGTAAAAATCCAAAAAAAAATTAAAATATCAAACAGTTCTGGGTTTTTTTGGGGCAAACTTTGACAAATGTTTTGCATGCTTGAAAATTTCATCATGAAATGACGTTCATGGAAGTCATGACAAAACAAACAATCAACACTCGAAAACGCTCTCTAAAATAGCATTTCTGGTGCATGGATTTTGTTTTTTTACCATGACTTTAAAGAATGTCATTTCATGATAAATTTTTGCAAGCATACAAAACATTTGTCAAAGTTTTCACAAAAAAAGTTCAATTTTTTTTATTTTGTGTACTATTTATTTTGATTTTACTGTTCATTGGGGAGCATTTGAGCTCAGGAGCAGATACTCCGTGTCCTACAAGAAGTTCTAAAATCGATCCCCTGACATTACTTGCATCCACCAGACAAATAAGGTGCCCCAACCCTATCTTTTACAATCTTGAGACCATCAACACAGAAATTAGGCACCACCAACCACCCCAACATTAGAACTGAATCCTCACTACCAGCAGTAGACAAATTCATAGCATGACATAAAAAATGACAACGACCATACTAGGGATGAAAACAGAGCCGAAACTTTCTCTTTTCCGGCAGAAAAATGGAAACGAAGAGGAAATATGGAAATGAAAGTGGAAATTTGCAAAACAAAAATGGAAATGGAATTTTTTATGCGGAAACGGAAAAAACAGAACGGTGTTTTCCGGTGGAACAAACATGAAAATGGAACTTTCCATTTCCGTGAATAGGGAACTTTTCGTTTCTACTATGAGCCTATGGCAGTTTTGTAGCCCAACCATCAAGCATCACACAATTAAACAATGATTAGAATGGCCCATGTGTGGCCCAATTTCTAGTACCATGCAAGGAAGCTAGCCTTGATTGTAACCACTATGAAGGCCAGGCCTAAAATTCCCCTTCACTAATTATTTTGTGATGTTACATTGTGTTTTACTTGTAACAGGGTGACATGATACACTGTTCTTTGCTCTTATATAAGTAGCTTGTCCTTCTGATTACCACAAATGTGTTTGTGTTGCCAAAGTTGAATAAAATATGCATAAATGCGTATCTTACGATATAAACATCATTATATTTTGTAGTCATGTTAACAATTAATTAAATAAATTGGGTTGCTTTGTGTTTTTCCCTATGGTTTAAGTGATTTTTATTTTCCGGTGAATACTTGCTTCTGTTGCCGTGTCCTCTCTGTGTTTGTTTCCGTTAGTATCTGTTTTTGTATTCATTTCCAACGTTTCTGTATTCATTTCTCTTCCGCAAAAACTATGAAAACAAATGTGGTTGCAGACAGCAACGATAAGCCCTTTTCTTTGCCAGCTCTCCTCCCATTTTATTTCCATGAATACCTCCCATGCCCTTTTTCTTCCTGCCAACCCCTCTCCTACCTCTTTTTCTTCCTGCCATCTTTCTTCCAGCAATTTGCTCTCCCGCCTTTTCTCTTTCCTCACTCATCCTCTAAAACTCCTTCAACCGCATGTGGTTTATTGCATCCTACCTTAGCCATTTCTCCAAACATGTTTGCTAACCCCCCCCCCCCTCCCCGGTTTGACTCCATTGATGTCTCATTTGATTTCGATTGGTGCCACAAAAATGAAGTGCGATAATAGCTGTAGGGGGATTCCATCAGTCCCTATAAATTAATTAGTAGTGAGAGCCACCTGATGGAGTTGGGTAAGTGTTTGTCCAAAGCAGGGCTCCCATGAAGGAACTTAGAGGAAATTTGACAAGAACTTCAGAAGTTGTGTGGAATGTGGGACTAGATGGTTGTACTCAAATATATGGAGGCGCGCATTCGTGACTTAAATATTTACCTGCATGTCCAAAAATAAGTTTTCTGTAGAAGCAATATGAGGACCACATACATATTCCATTCAGTTAGTAAATAGTGTCATAGTTCTAATTTTATTCTTATAATTTATTTATTGTGCAATGGTATGCTGAGGCCGAAGAGTTGCTGAACAAGGAGGTCTATACTTAGGGTGGATGAAATACTATGGGGCATATCATCCAAGAGTGACACAAGCTCTTAAAGAACTAGATCGGGGCACAGTGCTGCATCGGCAAAGGGTGGCGCATGCTCTAGGAAATTGAACGACGAAGCAGTGGACCAGGTAAGACCTTTGCATCATGGAAGATCACAAATGATGATTATGATTCAGCTGATTACCTTATGCCCGACAAACTAGTTCATGCCACATTTGGACGCAATTGTGAAGATCCTATGCATAAACATGCTAGTGAGAACAGTGATGATGACTTCATGTAGTGTTTCTACGACAATGCAGAAGCATTGTGTTGCATCTTAATTTTTGTATTAGTATTTTAATTTCAGCCTTCAAATGTACATTAATTTCATGTTGTAGTATGTTGGAACTTATCTTGTTTTTCTGGTGAAGAAAGTGGTGGGATATCTAGGCATATCATGTGTAAGTGCCCAATAACCAACTCGTTATTTCGGTTTAAACACTAAGTTCCTTACAGTTTTGTTTCTTGCTCAAGTATGATCAAGGTTTCATCATGGGGAGGTTGATGAGTGGATTTTTCACTCATTAATGGACATGTTTAAACTGGACATTCTTAGATTTTTCTGAGATAAACACTTCGATTTGGTACTAATGACTAATAATCGCAAAGGACCACAAATATCCTTTTTTATTTTGTTTCCTATAGAAATGGGCTATTTTAGGTGATAAATGAAGTCATAAAGGGATAATAAAGGGTGTGGAGCTCATTTCCAATCAATCTGAGTCACACAACACCATCCAAAGAAGAAGATGGTGTTCGTACTAGCCGCCATCGACTTGTGACGCCATCCCTAACAACATCCATGAATGGGTGGAGAGATGATTCACATCGGAGGCGCCCCGAACCCTATTTCACCTATCTAGACTATAAAGGAGAGGATACCCTTTCGGCGAAAGTGGACCAGAACCATTCATCATAGCCCTCGGGTTGCCGCCATCTCATTTCCCATCTACAGCAGCTTCTGGCATTGCCATATGCACCACCATAACCTCTATCTTCGTTAGCTTTTACACTTGTAATCAAGAGTACATCGCGATCAGCGGCATTGTATGAATCATAATCATTCATCTTCAAGTATCAATCTCTACAATGTCTTTTGCCTATGATTTATTCGTGATCTGACAGTAGTCCCCTCGGGCTAAGGGCTGATACGTCTCCGTCGTATCTACTTTTTCAAACACTTTTGCTCTTGTTTTGGACTCTAATTTGCATGATTTGAATGAAACTAACCCGGACTGACGTTGTTTTCAGCAGAACTACCATGGTGTTGTTTTTTGTGCAGAAATAAAAGTTCTTGGAATTGGACGAAACTTTTTGGAGATTTTTTATGGAATAAATAAAAAATATTGGAGCCAAGATCCACTGGAGGGGGGCCACCTGCTGCCCACGAGGCACCAGGGCGCGCCACCCCCTTGGCGCGCCCTGGTGGCTTGTGGGGCCCACGTGGCTCCGTTGACCCTAATCTCAGGCCTATAAATTCACAATTCCAGAGAAAAAATAAGAGAGAAAGTTCATCGCGTTTCACGATACGGAGCCGTCGCTACCTCCTGTTCTTCATCGGAAAGCCAGATCTGGAGTCTGTTCGGGGCTCCGGAAAGGGGGATCTTCCGTCATCGTCATCATCAACCATCCTCCATCACCAATTTCATGATGCTCACCGCCAGGAGTGAGTAATTCCTTCGTAGGCTTGCTGGACGGTGATGGGTTGGATGAGATTTATCATGTAATCGAGTTAGTTTTGTTAGGGCTTGATCCCTAGTATCCACTATGTTCTGAGATTGATGTTGCTATGACTTTGCTATGCTTAATGCTTGTCACTAGGGCCCGAGTGCCATGATTTCATATCTGAACCCTTTATGTTTTCATGAATATATTTGTGTTCTTGATCCGATCTTGCAAGTTATACGCAACTACTATGTTTTATGATCCGCATACCCCAAGGTGACAATAATTGGAATTCTTTCCGGTGATTACCGTAGTTTGAGGAGTTCATGTATTCACTATGTGTTAATGCTTTGTTCCGGTTCTCTATTAAAAGGAGGCCTTAATATCCCTTAGTTTCCTTATGGACCCCGCTGCCACGGGAGGGTAGGACAAAAGATGTCATGCAAGTTCTTATTGCAAGCACGTATGACTATATATGGAATACATGCCTACATTACATTGATGAATTGGAGCTAGTTCTGTGTCGCCCTAGGTTATGACTGTTACATGATGAATATTATCCAACATAATCACCGATCCAATGCCTACGAGCTTTTCACATATTATTCTTTGCTAAGTTACTACTATTGCTGCTACCGTTACTGTTACTGTTACTATTATTGCTATTGCTATCAAATTACCATACTACTGTGCTACTGATCACTGTGATGCGGATATTTAGTCTCCAGGTGTGGTTGAATTGACAACTCAAATGCTAATACTTGCAAATATTCTTTGGCTCCCCTTATGTCGAATCAATAAATTTGGGTTGAATACTCTACCCTCAAAAACGGTTGCGATCCCCTATACTTGTGGGTTATCAAGAGCTGAGGCCTAGCTTCACAGATCCATGTACGCATGTTAAGGGGTTGTTGGTTTACTTTGATTTAAGGTTATTTCTGTGTGTTGCGCAACGGTTTTGTCTCCTGTCTCCACTCTAAACCTAAGGCTTGCAGGCACCCAAGATGATGAAGATTAAACAAGGAAGGGTTAAGGGCAGAGAAGTTATGCCGAATGTTGGTGACAATAAGATTATAACAGTAGCTTAAAGCAATTCTCTGGGTTAGATAATGTGTAGTCATTAAATGCCCAATGTGTTTCATCTAGTTATTCCTTAAAACTGAGGTAACCCCGTGCGTTGGAACGGCTTTGGTTGGACAAATACCCTTGATGTGGCGGTAGTTGGTCGTGGGGTTATTTGGACTCATCTCCCACAACATTACATTGACAAGATATATGTAGCGGTGTCTACTAGGACCATGTTGAATATCTAGATATATAGGATAGTGAGCGCAAGTGCACAGCTGCAGGTGAAACCTTTAGCCATAGCTTATTTGTTTTATTATTGTTTTCTTATCACCCCTGAGATTTGATCCAGGAAACTCTTTTTAGATAACAAGATCTTGCAGAAATCTCCTGGCGACACTTCCCGTGGGCTCGGTAAACCTAGGATCTCTAGGGAAAAAATACACAATCTACATCCGGAACCGGATTAAAGGTAATCACATGTATTGATTGACTAGGGAGGGATTATAAGCCTATTACAACTTGGAGTAAAGGAAACCTACTCTAACTGAATTTTGAGATAGCAGGAAAACCTTCTTTGGGACAAACCTTTCCACACCCAAATTCTTACTCTAAACTAATATTAAATAGGGATAATTAGAAATACATCGACCCATTCGGGTTGCGCCTCCTCCGTTGCTGGTATGTGGCCCCACACATGACAATATATGTGATCAATTACACATAATTTACAAACTAACAAATCCTTGCATGCAAACAAACAAATATGTGGATAAATAAGACTACTTTTAACAACGGCTAGCAGCACAGCAGTTGACGTCTTTTATAACTTACCATCACTTTTCCTTTAGACTCTTGGCCCATCTTGCTCCCATCTACCTTAGGGAATGAAGATATTAGCTTGAGCTCAAAGTTTCTTAACAGATGGCTCCATATCACCTTAATTTGTAGGTAAGCCAAGGTCATGCCAGAGCAAACATGCCTTCCACCACCAAATGTCGTGAAAGAGTACTTGCCACCAACTTTGTCTTCCTCTCTTCCAGGACCAAACCGATCCGGATCATACACATGAGGGTCACTGTAAACGTGTGCCAACTTATTGTTGAGTGCAGTAGGGATTACAATGTTGTGCCCTCCAGGTATGTCATATTCCTTGCCTTCCTTGGTCTGCACCTTGAAATTCTTATGTGCCTTGCGAGCTAACATTTGCGCTGGAGTATGCATCCTAATTGCTTCCTTGATGCATCTATGCAGGGTATCCATCTCTAACAAGGCATCGTAGCCTATTTGGTTCTTGTACTTGCTAATGATATGCTTTTGCTCCTCCATGGCAGCTATTAAGAACTTGGTGATGCTCAACATGAAAGCTCCAGTCCATATACTAGTGCTAGAGCTCGGGTGTTTTCCAGCAAATATGAGAGCCATGATTATGCCGGAAATTTCTGCTTCGGTTGTGGAGCGACCATCTTTATACTTGGAATCCATCAACCTCTGTAGTGCATCCTCCTCGACTCGGCCGGAGCTCCTGCGTGACCTGATAGTTGTACTGAATATTTCTTTCAGCCTGATATGTGCCTTGTCGCGTCGGCGGTTTGCCGGGGTTGGAATATATGGGAACAAGTAACAACCAAAGTTTAAGCCATTCTCAAGTTCATGGAATAATGAGTATACTTCCTCAAGCATCATCTCTCGAACCTCATATCCAAGTAGGCACCGACTTGAGATATACATGAGCACCTGCTCGAGTTCATGTTTAAGATCAACTATGCCATCTTGTCCCCAGTTTGCAAAGTAGGCCTGCATAGTAGTATAAGAAAGCCATTAGTCAATTGCAGTGCACATGCATGGTATCACTACTGTTGTCATCTACAGATCCTATCCAAAATTAAGGACAAATTCAGGTCCAGCACATACATCTTGCTAATCTAATGCATTGTTTTACATAGAGTTTAGACCTGTCTTATTGGCTGACTTCGACAACGTACACCCTATTATTTTTTCTCCTTATCTGCAGCTAAAAGATATTTACATAAATTATATATCATCGTTTCTATCATATGCACATATATTTCATTTTCACGAAAACATGTGTAGTACATGTATAGTCAACTGAAGTACGAACTTAGTTTAAGTAAGGGAATTTACACAAGCAAACTGCCTCTGGAAGAGGTGTATTGGTGAATATATGAAACCAAAAAAATGAAATAGCAAGATTGAAGAAAAGCCACAGGGAGTCAAAATAAAGTGAATGATGTACCTCTACTTCTTGAAATATGGGATCAACGAGGCTCCGCAGCTTGGATGGCTTCAGTATATCAATGATGAAGTTTACTTGCTCGCTGCGAGTGGCGATATCTACACCATACAAAACTTCTTGGCCAAAGATGGGAACCGTCACCTCAGCGAAATTACCAAAGCTAATTTCTGAGTCTAGCCCTTGGAAGAAATGAGCCGAGACCTCCGGTCCAACCAATAAGGTTATCTTTGGCCCTAACAAATTTATTGTAAATACACTGCCGAACCTTATGTACAGATCATTGATTGTAACCCCAAAACCATTGTAAAAGAGTGAAGGTAAGAGAGCAAGGACATTTACGACGGGTGGAAGCAGTGGTCTTGTAGACAACGTATGGACATTGCTTTTCCATCTTGAAATCTTGGTGCTTACAACAGTGATGAGAAAGATAGCTATGGCCAACCATGTGGCCCTAGTTGTCACCATGTCCACAGTGTCGTGACTAGATTGTAGTTATGTAGCCAGCCAACTACGTCCCCAATATGTCCTGCTCTGCAAAAACATGAGTGGTAGTAAGTCACACACACACACGCGCGCGCGCGTGCGCACACGCACGCGCGCGCAAACACACACACACACACACACAAGGATTTTTAGTTAGATGACAAAGCTGATGTAGGTTTAGTTTCTATGGAGATTTCACATTTGATATTCCGTTGATTTCTCAGTTCGCAAAATGCTAGAATGGAAAAATAATGCCAAGATTTTTTTTATCCATACAAGACGGTCGGTTTTCCCCGTTGTTTTCTTTTTTGGACACCAATCATCAAAACTAGATACTAACATAACCGAGATTCCATGCTCGATGTCGCTTGATGTAGCATTCCTTCCTTGTGGATACGCGCCATGTTAGCATTTAAAATTCAGAGATTATGCTAATATGCCATGTTACTTGTACCCACTCTCGATGCTGTTTGGCATATATCCTAATGAATGTTGTTAGATGATGTATGCCGTTGAGCGTAGGTGCGACTGCATCATGGTTCTAAGCAACATATTCATAGAGAATACGGCCCACTTGTCAGTATTGCTTGTTCATAATCACGGTTTAGTAGGAACTTACCATTCCACCTAAGGTTGCGAATGGGTACCCTTTAGGGTATTTATTGACCTATTTTTAGTTTAATAAATGAACTAAACATCGAGAAGTTGCATTATTTGAAAATCCATTTCATACGAAAAAGGGTCAAAGGGTACCCCGAGGTGCTTCGATAATACTACACCTACGAAAAGTTTTACAGAAGCTTTATGTAACCTTCTAAACTAAATCTCCATCCAAATAATAATGTATGCATATATCTAATGTTCAGATAAACATTTAAAGTGCAACCAAAGAAGTGTTCATATTAAATAATTTATATATATAGCCTTAAAATCCATGTCGATATCAACATTGTCTCCTCTAGGACCCTCATTTTCAAGATTAAAATTATTTTGTTTCTCCATCAGAACTATCGGCAACTCGTATGGATTTCTTGAAATGTTCGTATTACTTGCCAATATACATGAACACATTATATTTATGATCCTATCAATTTATGTGCTTGTTTTCTCTTTTCCCATTTCTCACTCACTCCTAGATCCATCATTTTTAATGACATGACAGTGCTTAAGATGGAAAGGAGTAGGCAGTAATTAAGAACTAGAGCAAAACAACAAATGTTGTAGATCAGCTCAACAAAATATTTGTCGAACATTATGATAAAAAGATCAGTTATGGCACTTGGTGATGCAAATTACTATCTACTCCAAGTGCCCTTCGATCAGTTCTCTGAAATCAGTCTCTCAGCGTGCCCGTGTAGGGGCTGTCTAGTGCTTCCCCTCTTTTGGCGTACGAAACAACTTTTTCTTTCAAAAACTGTACGAAACAACTTCAGTTCGATGTGAAGTGTCGGAAATCTTTGCGATTGCTTTGCCATTTTTTACGCATGGATGGTTTAATTTCCAGTATCGTACAACAATTGGACAAGTATGGTCTATATGGAAGCGTGTTTGGTATACGTACGTACGTAGGGAAGCGCTCGGCTGATCGAGTCCTGCACCAGTCAAGCACCTTACAGGTCCGCAAAGCCGCATATCAGTGATGGAGCCGCGTCGAGCTCAGGTGTGGAGGTGATCCGTCATTTTTACCTTTGGTCGCTGTTGTGGTGGTGCTAGAGGCAGGTGACGGGTGTTGGTGTCAAGCTCAGAGGATTTTTCGGTCTTGTTTGTAATATTACTTCTTGATCGATGTCCTTTGTGCAAAGCCTAGCGTTCTGCTATTTTTTCAGTTTTGTCAGGTCGGTATGTACGTGGCTTGTGCTATGATCCTTATGGTATAAATGAGGCATGTATTACCATGTAAAAAAAAAGCAGATGGGCGCGCCTATTTGTACATCATACTGTTGACACCAAATTTTGGCATGACCAAAAACATTTATGATATGACCTCAGATGAGAAAGTTCTCAAGATAAGAAAGTTTCGTACCGTGAAAATGAGAAACTTTGATGTTCAGGTCATAACCGTACAATCTCATCTAAAGGGCCAAAACTGTGCTTGAAGTACTAAGATTTTGTATTCAGAGTATTGTTCGGTCAATTAAGCTTTCAAGACGGCCTCATATGAAAAAGTGTTCTACGCGGATTGTCTTCGTCTCGTCGAAGCGGACGATTTTGATATAAAAATTGTCTTAATCTGAGGTCGTATGCAAAAGTTAGAGCCCATGCAGTGCGCCCCTCCTGTGAGCAAAAAGTGACGCCCAGCACAAGACACCTATATGACTATGTCTGATGGGTGGCGTGAGTTATCATCTGTTTTGCGCGAGAGATTCGGCCTTGAACATGGCCTCGAATCGAAAAATGTTCAACATAAAAGTTGTTTGTATCGTCGAAACGGTTAAATTTGCTTTTGGGCTCATCTTCATCCGAGGTCGTTTCTGGCCTGTGAGACCCAAAACCGAACTGTTGTCTCAGACTTACCTAAATCCGAGTTCGGTTAATTTTGGAAGGTTTTGGACGAGATTTGGAGTCCTTTTCTTGCGAGGAAAGTCCAGACGCCTCATAAATAGATGAGAGGTGATGGCTGATTGAAACAACAACACACAATCGACAAATCAATCTACCACTTTTACCTTTATTTTATCTTCTCCCTTGTTTTCTTCTTCCTCGTTCTTCGTTCGTTCCTCTTGTTGCAGGGCGGCGAACCTCGAGGCCTTAGGGGCGATCAGGTCGACCTAGGGCAGCCCATAGCCGTTGCGCGTCCAGACGGGGTCCCTCCCGGACGTGTGGGGTTTCGCGTCTACAAAAGCGCCCGCCGGATTGCTTGCGTACCGCGCTTCCGGATGGGTCTCCTTTGACATGACCTATGGTGTATCACCCCGGCGTCGAGGGTACACGGTGGCGTGTTCGTGTGCGAACACATACGTGGGTAGCTGAGGTGGTACTATTCCTTTGCAACTCACATTTTTCCTTTGGGTGTGAAGCAAGCAAGCAGCAGGTGCATGCAAAAGGACGCTATCTAGCTATTTTACACACACGCACACACAGAACGAGAAACCTTCTGGCATGTGTATCACTCCCAAAAGATTATACTACAAGCCTACAATATGGTTCACGATACGGGAACATCACTAAAATGGAGTACTGATGAATATGGGTGTAATTTGTTAAAACTGTACTGTATTTGGTTATTACGTTGATAGGATGCCCACGCCAAACCCTGGCATCGCACAGAACCTCAATGGATTAACCAAATGTATGAGAATAGGCCAATGATGAAATTTCAAGTGAGAGATTGGGCCGACAATATGTGTCGACGCTTAGGTAGATGTACAGAGTCAAATATAGGCTACCGTACCCCCCCCCCCCCCCCCCCCCCAAAAAAAAAATTCAGTGGGTGGGCCCCTTCATCCCGCATTATTTTAATGCAGTATAAACGTAAACGCTCATACATATACTTATCCTTATAAAGGTATACATGCATATCTTACCCTATGAGCATCTCCGATAGACTGTGCCGGCACATGATCTTGAGATTGACTCACATGGTCAGAATGACTAAAATAAATTCAGAAAAATACAAGCACCAATATCAAGTCTAGGAGTTGAACTCTGATGAGCTGGGGATACCACTGTCCTCCTAACCATCCAACCACTGATTGGTTCCCTTTCATCCCTCACTTTTCAATCATAATTATCCACATGTCTACGTAGTAACCTTACATGTCTACGTAGTAACCTTTCATATGTACCCAGTAAAATATCTACGTATGTACTTCCTCCGTAAAATATCTACGTATGTACTTCCTATCTCCGTAAAGATCACTATAGTGATCTAAACGCTCTTAACTCTTAACACGGTAATAACTAAATTTAACCGATGGCGATGCGTGTTAAAAAGGGTTCGCACGATTCGGGATAGTCTTAGGGCATCTCCAACGGCAACCCGCAAAAATCCTCCCGCATCCGTCCGTGGACAGGGCGGGACCAGTCCGCGGACACGGATGCGGAGGACACCATCCAATGCTAGCCGCATACATTTTGAAAACAAGTTGAACCAACCGACCGAAATTCGATCAAACCAGACGAATTTTGATTAAAAAAACACGGCGGATTTCATTGAAACTAGGATAATTTATACATAAAACCGGACGATATTTCGACCGGTGAACTAAAAACCTAAAAAATAAAACCCTAAACTATCCTATACTTCACGGTGACCTTGTAGCCAATGCCGGGCTGGCCGGCGGCTCCTCCTCCGTCATCGTGGCCTGACCCGGCGTCGGAGTCATCGGAGTCGGGCTTGGGGCAGCGGAAGGTGGCGTCGTCGCCGCAGGGCTTCCCGGTGGCCGCCTGACGCTCGCGGATGATCCTCTCCGCCTCCTCCTGCGCCGTGCGCAGTGCGGCCGCGGCCACGACGTGGGCTGGGGGAGATGGTGACGGTCGTTGGAGGGGGCGGCGACGGTCGTTGGACGGGGCGGCGTCGGGGTCGGCGAGGGACCATTCCTCGCCGTACCTGGCCACCGCTCCGTCGAGGCGTCGGAGACGGCGCTTAGCCGTCTCCGACGTCGTCACGGAGCGGTCCAGGGCCCAGGCATACGTCAGGTCCGGGTCCGCCGCGATGTGTGGCGGCGGGACGTCCGAGTCCGCATACTTGGACCGGCGCGCGGCATTGCGCCTGTCCCGCCGGCGCTGCTCCTGGTCGGCGTACTCCTGCGCCGTCATAGCGCTCCGGGACGACGACGAGGAGCCACCGCTGCCGAGGTAGTGCAGAATGCGACCGCGCGCCTTCGGCATGGGCGGCGGTGAGCAGCGCACCTCCTTGACGACGCGTTGGGGCGGCGGCGAGAGCCGCTCCTCCTTGACGCACCGAGGCGGCGGGGAGACCCGCTCTTCCTTGACGCGGCGTTCGATTTGGACGCCGCGGTTACGCGGCGGTGGAGAGCGTGGAGGGGATGCACTAGTAGAAAACCTACCTTTGATCCGGAGCATTAGTCCCAGCCGGGTTTGGGCCCGGGACTAATGTGAGCATTAATCCCGGTTCCAACGGCTAGGAGCGGACGCGGGCACGGCCAGGATTAGTCCCGGTTCAAATGGGACCTCTAGTCCCGGTTGGTGATACCAACTGGGACTAAAGGGGTTGCGGCAGGCTGGGGCCCCTGAGAGCCTCTTTAGTCCCGGTTGGTATCACCCACCGGGACTAAAGATAGACCTTTAGTCCCGGTTGGTATCACCAACCGGGACTAAAGATATCCCTATATAAAGCTGCTTCGTCCAGCCCGAGTCCAAGCTTCTCCTTTCTCTCCTCTCTGTTTGTAGGAGATATGCCCTAGAGGCAATAATAAATGTTATTGATTATCTCCCTGTTCATAATTATGTTTATGTTCCATGCTATAATTGCTATGGTTCTCGAGTCTACAATAACCACGAGGCTCGAAGGAAGACTCATATGCACGTGTGGAATAATAAACGGTAAAATGTATTCCTAGTCTGGCCTCTAAGACTGGCTCAAGTATTGCATGATGATCCTGTTTTCCTGATCATGGGCATGGCTATGCCGGCAATTTTGTGGGCACAATGTTAGAAGAACATTTGTGTTGAATCGACCCGAATTGATGTTATGCTATGAGATACATTCGTCACAAGTTAATGGTTAATAACACAGAGATGGTTAACGTTTGCATGATTCCTTAGACCATGAGAGTATCGAGTTTCTTCATGCTTGCTTCATGAACTTTGGGGTTTGTAAACGTCATCTGTAAATGGGTGGCTATTACGGCGGCTTACGGGTTCATGGAAAAGTATGTCAAGTAACTCGATAGCTCAAGATTGGGATTTGCTCCTCCGACGATGGAGAGATATCTCTGGGCCCTCTCGGTGTTACGGTATCCATCATCGTCTGGCCAGACACTTTGTGATTTGATCACGGGGATGCCGGAACACGGGAACGAGAAAAGAGAACAATACCGGTAACGAGGTAACTGGCATAGTGGACAAGTTGTTGATCCACGGGGATGCCAACATGTCTCGCCTCGGGTATTTGTAACATATCGCGAAGCAACAGGAATAGCACACGGCAACTGGAGGTTCACTCGAATATTCATTCGTGTGGGTATAGGGGTCAATATGGGTGTCCACGGCTCCGATGTTGATCATTGATCGGAAAGGGTTCCGGTCATGTCTATACTTCACCGAACCTATAGGGTCACACGCTTAAGGGTCATCTATCTGCTGAATACTAGACGGGGAGTCTGAGAGAAAATCACCGAAAAAGTTTCGGACGAAACGGAAACGTTCCGGAGAGAACACCGGAATAGTTCCGGTGAAACTGAAAAGTTGTTTCAGGGTATTCCATTAAGTCAAATTGGTTCTGGCACACGCCTGGAAATTCTTGGAGGATGCCAGAAGTGTTCTGGAAACTTCTGGGAATTTTCCGAGACAAAAACCGGAAATGTTCCGGAGCAGCCGGAACCGCTTTGGTTGCTTTTCGCTGAAGAAACATTGTTCCGAAATTGTTTCGGAATGCGTTCAAAATTGTTTTGGTGGGTGCTAGAATTATTCTAGGCACACAGAAATAATTTGGGTTTTAACGGACGCAGAAAAATGTGTTCGTGAATAGTGAAAAGCACTTTTTGGGCTGATTTGCAAATGGGGTTTTTCTTCTAGAAGAAAACCACTTTTGGTGTGTGAAAGGGAGGTGGAGCTCCCCAAGGGGGCTGCAAATTTCGGCCATGGCATGGGGGGGCCCTCCTTGAGGTGTCCTTCCACCTCATGGTGGATATCTTCTACACACCCTTATGTGGCATGTGGTGGAAAGATCCTAGGAAGGTCCTTTTGGTCTTTCCTCTACCCCTTGCTCCTCCTATAAATAGAGGTGGAGATTGCTCTCCAAAATCAGATCATGCTTGCTCTCATACACATGCCATTTGACTTTTTTGGCTTCTCTCTCCCTCCCAGCGAAATAGTTTCGTAGAGCCGAAAGGCTGTCTGGGTTCCGGTGGGAACTAGTTCTGGACGGCGAAGCCCTGCCGGATAGATGACACCGTATGTGTGCAACTCTGTAGAGAGATCGTAGTTTTGGTCTTAGTTCGAGAGTGCCTCCCGAAGGGCTGTCCAAGTGATCGTCTGAGTTTCGAGGGTCCTCCCGAAGGGCTGTCCGAGTGACCGTCCGGTTTTCGAAGGTCCTCCCGAAGGGCTGTCGGCGACACCGTCCGAGGGACTGTCCGACCGCCTCCCGGAGGGCTGTCCGAGGGGCAGATGAGGGAGTACATCCTCGCGGTTGGGAGGTTGTAAATCCTAGCTGCGGGGATCTGCACCGCCGATCGTCATCGACTCTACTTCCGCTGCGCTACGAGTCGGTACCGAAAAAGATCAAACCTTGTATGCAGTCTCCATAGTGGTCCTGGGCTGGTGCGTAGGTCGGAAAATTTTTGTTTTCTGCTGCGTTACCCTACAGTGGCATCAAGAGCCGTGCTATGCGTAGATGCAGGTTGCGATCTAGAATACATAGAGATGTATGGGTGTTGCACAATATAATTAGGTAGTAGATGAGATCTATTGCTGTAAATTATTTGTGCGGGTAGCAGATGAAATCTGTTACCCGATGTTCTTGTTGCTTCCCCTGAATTTGCGTAGTCCTGATCTTGACGGCATGGTGGAATCTCACAAAGTTCTGGCAATCCGCGATCCTTTCATGCTGCTCCTGAGTATGCTGATTGACAGATCAACGAAGTGCTAACAGTTCTTTGGGTTCCACCATAGTTAAAGAAAGATGGATGTTTCGCAGACGAAAGGGCAATGCAGATATGATCTGCACGGGGGTCACGCGTATGACGAAGTTTAGTATGGGGCTCGAGATTTTATTATCTCGTGTTTCATACACCCTGGAAAGTTAATCTAGCAACTTGAATTATCATACTTGATGATGGACGTTGGTAGCTTCGGTTTGTTTCGAAACCTTAGAAGCCACGAAAAATAAAATTTTGCATGAACCGATTAGAGGCGTCTAACTTGGTTTTGCAGGATAGTTTGCATGTGCATATGATGTGGTATAGCAGTGCTCATAATAATTTGATTATGTATGAGATGACTATATGATGTAATTTGATTAACATGACCTGCGTGTCATGATTCGGCATGATGGCTGGAGCCATATGATTGTCACTTTAATGACCTGCGTGTCAACCTTAAGTAATGCACTTATTTTATTAGCTATAGAGATAGCAATATTATCTGGTGCATCGACAAGGTGGTGGCAATCTTCGCGAAGGTGAACACCGATGCGAATGCCGGAGACGAAGAAATGAAAGACTTCTCCG
The DNA here is from genome assembly GCA_039707655.1 of Elymus sibiricus. Taxonomy (NCBI): domain Eukaryota; kingdom Viridiplantae; phylum Streptophyta; class Magnoliopsida; order Poales; family Poaceae; genus Elymus; species Elymus sibiricus. Next base: position 29,504,637 of record CM077676.1, read on the forward strand.
TCAGAAAGGGCTATACCATATCATGCTATTATGAATTGCCTGAGATGTTTATCCCTTATGATGCACCCTTTTTGATTGCGCGGTAGTCGCTTTTTATTAGGGTGATCTCTCACTTAAAATATCAAGTAGTTAGTGTTCTCCCAAGTGTAGCACCGTCACGGCACCTATCTCTTCGGGGCATCACATGATCTCCATGGGTGCGAACGATTAGAGAAGTGTGAGGCGGGTGAGTTGAGACCTCGCAGCGAGATCACTTGATTGTCTTGACGTTCAGGCAGGACAGTCCTGAGCTCGGAACACACGCATCGAAAGATGAACAAGAATCACATAGAGATGTGATCGGCAAGTTTGCCTACCGATTGAAGTTCGCGCCATTTGAGTTCATCTCGAACCGTGGCGTTGAATTGAAATGTGGATCTTGTATCACTCACAATCAATTATGAGAGATATTGATTTGAGTGGGAGCGCACTGTAGAATAAACTTGTTTAATTCTCAGTGCAATTAATTTTGAACACTGTCTAAATGTGGTTTGCATAATAGTTGTAGAATAATGGCTCGCGTTTCCACCTTCCCTATTAAAATTGAATAGCTGTTAAATATCTGGTTAAAACTTTACGGTTGGTAACGTAATGTGAGGATTGTCCTCAAGAGTGCCGAGAAGGACTTTGTCCTATCGCATGCTTTCGGTATTCTCCCGCTAATGCTATGGATCATATGACTCTCGTCCTTCGATCCAAAAGCTAGAATTCCATTTCGGTCAAGTGCAATATGTTTGATTCCATGAAACCCGAACTTCAAAAGTTTGGGATAGCTATGTGATATTCATGGAACTGAAAATCATTTTCAGACACAAACAAAGGCTAAAAGATATTTGATATCCAAAGCAATGTTTGTTTTGCAAACTGTTAGTGAAAGTGTTTACTATGCATTTGACTAATAACAGAGGGATCCAGTAGAACGCCTGTCATATGATGAAGGTGAATAAAACAACAACTTAAAGGAAATGTCCAAAGGGTGTTAGTATGACTTACATGCCTAGGAAGTCCGGGGCTAACGCCACTCTTAAGTTGGATGCTTCTTCTGAGAGTAGAAGAAATACTAAAAGTTAAACTGTTAGAAGTATAAAGGCAAATAGAGAGAAGACTGGAATATCCAGCTCATGTATGAAAGTCATACAAGTTATTGATGTATAGAAGGCTGGTCAAAGAAATAGTTCTTGGGAGTTATGATTAAACATGTTAATCACTAATTCTTGGGTATTGTGAGTTAATCACAAAGATACCCGCTCGATTGCATTCTGTTGCAACTCGATGTAAGAACTACTATGGCCTGAAAGACTAGCCAGGAATGAGGTTAGATACACGCAGGGAACATAGTAAATGTTACTATGCCATCCATAGGTGTATTCCCTATGTATTTACTTTCATAATTCATTTTAGAGTTTCACACTCTAGCCCTTTGCATAAGGTATCTTGCAAGAAGGTTGTTCATAAGAGAACTTTTGATGTTCGGTGTTATGAATAACATAAGGGCCATACTTTCATTATGAATGAGACGTATGTTATGAATATTGATAATAATACATAACCTCTGTGTTTACTTTCATAATTCATTTTAGAGTTTCATACACTCTAGCCCATTGCACAATGTTTGTTGCAAAAGAGTTGTTCATAAAAACAACAATTGTTGTTCAGTATTATGAATAACATGAAGGGACATGCTTCCATCCTAGATGGGATGTATGTTATGAATATTGATGGAAATATGATACATCCATAACACTGACGCTAAATGTCGCAAGACTAAAAGAATACCACACAAGTGTGGCACTGCATTTGGTCACATTGGAGAAACCCGCATGGAAAATTCCATTATGATGGATTTTGAAGTCGTTTGATTTTGAATCATCTGACACTTGCAACTTTCCTCTGAAAAGTGAAGTGACTGAAATACCGTTCACAGGCCATAAGGAACGAGCAAAGAACATATTGGTGATCATACATTATGATGTGTGTAGTCCAATAAATGTTGTTGCAAGTAGTGGATTTATCTATCTTCAGAAATGACTCAAGTAGATATATGGATATTTACTTGTTGAGACGTAAGTCTGGATCTTTTGAATTCATTCATAAGGTTTTCAAAAATGAAGTAGAAGTTGTTGTAACAAGAAAATTATGTTTCTACAATTCGATTGCAGAAAGGAATATTTGAGTTACAAGTTTAGCGAATGTCTGATGAGTTGTGAAAGGGGTTTCATAACTTACACCTCCCGGAACACCACTGCAAGTGGAGAGTCCGTGTAGATGTAATCGAACCATTCATGACATGGTAAGATCAAAGATGACATAAATAAATTTGCCATTACCCCTTTTAAGGAGTAATGCTTTAGAGACTGCGGCTTTTACACTGAAAAGAGATCCATCAGGTCTGTTGAAATGACGCCATGGTATGGTACGCCCAACCATGTTATATCTTTTCTTAACATTTGGAATATGGGGCTTGTGTAAAAGGTTACAAACCTATTCCAAATCAGACAAGTGCTATTTTGTAGGTTATCCCAAGTCATTGGGTATTCCCCCACCACTATACCGAGGCAAACGATTTTGCCACAAAACGGTATGCTTTTAAAGAGAATAGTTCTTACAAAAGGTGAGTGGGAGGACAGTGCAACTCGACAAGATAACCAGTATCTTCGTCATCAGGTCAAAGGAAAGGAACCTTGGAAGTGATTCCGGAGTTTCCTACTGCGACTGATACGGAAGCCTCTACATGAGATGTATGGACTTCGGTCGAACTTGCAGCTGAACCGCGTAGGAAAAACTCGTGCAAACCTCTCAGGTGCGCATATGAGATATTGTTGTTAGACAACAGTATACCTATGATACACAAGGAAGCGTTGATGGGCCCTGACTCCGGAATTGGCTAAATGCCAATACAATCCGAGATAGTTTCCATATAAGTGATTCGAGATTAAAATCTTGATACACCTTTCGAAAGACTTAGAGTCTAACGAATATTTATGGAACTAAAAACTGATACGGATAAAAAAATTTATCCATAAAGCTCGACTTGTTGCAATAACAAGTTCAAGGAGTTGACTACGATGAGATTGTCTCACCGTAGCGATGCTTGAAGTCGGTTCGGGTTGAACTAGCAATTAATACATATTTCAATCATGAGATATGAAACATGGATGACAAAAGGATTTCCATCTGATGGAAATGAAACCTAGGACTTGTATGTGATACAGTCCAAAGTAATTTGTCGATCCAGAGGATGCTAGTAAGTATGCAAACTTCAGAGTTCCAGCGATGGACAGAAGAGAGCAAAGTGGAGTTGGAATCTTCGTTTTTGATGGAATGGTCAAAGGGGTTTGACTTCATCAAATGGGTATCGAAGATGCTTGTGATTCAAGAAAGTAAGTGGGAGCATAATAATATTTCTAAAAACCTTGTGTACTTGACACATTGTTAATTGGAAATAAATTTCTTGACACGAATTAGGACTTCATTTGAAAATAGTTTTTCGATGAAGTGCTTAGGCTAAATAGCCTCAATATTAGGCATGATGATCTATGGAGATAGATTTACCTAATGGGGCTAAGCTATGAATACATATTGACAAGATGCTAAAACTTTTTAGCATTGAAAAACGTCAAGGAGTGATTCTTGCCGAAGTCACATGGAAAGAGTTTTTGCAAGACTCGGTGTCCCAAAACACTGATGAGCAAAATACATGATGGTGATTCCACACACTCTTGTGTTTGGATTAATCATGTATTCCATGGTATGTAAAAACAACCAGATATGTCCAATACTCCAAAGTTGTTGCGAGTATAGATACCAAAGTGATCAAAGTACTGATCATAGGACAACAGTGAAAGATGTCATTGAGTACTAGAGTAGTAGTGATGACATGTTTTCTCGCAAGCAGAGATTATGAAGTGCTCGTTGTAAGTAATTACATCGATACAGTCTTCATCAATGCTCCATGCGATTTTTGATTTAAGTTAAGGGTTTTTTCTAATACACAATATGGTGGCACGGTAGTTGGAAATTGTTCCAAACAAGATACTGTGGCGAATTCTATAACAAAGGCTAAGTATGTTGACGCTTAAGAAGCGACAAAGAAGTTGTTGAATCATATAGTTCATTCATGAACTTAGTATGGTTCCAAGATGGCTTTGGTCTATGGGACACTATTGCAGATAGTTGCTCCATAGCTCAGTCTGAGGAATCAGGTTTCGACCAATGATTTACACATATGCAAAGCCAAGTCCACACAAAATATGAATTTTGTGAAAGCGTGAAAACGCGAGGATATGCAAAGTTACACACGGAGCTGAAGTCGTCAGATCCGTTGGACATCAGGCTATACCACATGCGAAGCATATTTTACACCGGTATGCCACAGGTGTAAAGTGCATTAGCATTAACTAGATTATTGACTCTAGTGCAAGTGGGAGTTTATAGGAGATATGCCCTAGAGGCAATAATAAATGTTATTGATTATCTCCCTGTTCATAATTATGTTTATGTTCCATGCTATAACTGCTATGGTTCTCGAGTCTACAATAACCACGAGGCTCGAAGGAAGACTCATATGCACGTGTGGAATAATAAACGGTAAAATGTATTCCTAGTCTGGCCTCTAAGACTGGCTCAAGTATTGCATGATGATCCTGTTTTCCTGATCATGGGCATGGCTATGCCGGCAATTTTGTGGGCACAATGTTAGAAGAACATTTGTGTTGAATCGACCCGAATTGATGTTATGCTATGAGATACATTCGTCACAAGTTAATGGTTAATAACACAGAGATGGTTAACGTTTGCATGATTCCTTAGACCATGAGAGTATCGAGTTTCTTCATGCTTGCTTCATGAACTTTGGGGTTTGTTAAACGTCATCTGTAAATGGGTGGCTATTACGGCGGCTTACGGGTTCATGGAAAAGTATGTCAAGTAACTCGATAGCTCAAGATTGGGATTTTCTCCTCCGACGATGGAGAGATATCTCTGGGCCCTCTCGGTGTTACGGTATCCATCATCGTCTGGCCAGACACTTTGTGATTTGATCACGGGGATGCCGGAACACGGGAACGAGAAAAGAGAACAATACCGGTAACGAGGTAACTAGCATAGTGGACAAGTTGTTGATCCACGGGGATGCCAACATGTCTCGCCTCGGGTATTTGTAACATATCGCGAAGCAACAGGAATAGCACACGGCAACTGGAGGTTCACTCGAATATTCATTCGTGTGGGTATAGGGGTCAATATGGGTGTCCACGGCTCCGATGTTGACCATTGCTCGGAAAGGGTTCCGGTCATGTCTATACTTCACCGAACCTATAGGGTCACACGCTTAAGGGTCATCTATCTGCTGAATACTAGACGGGGAGTCTGAGAGAAAATCACCGAAAAAGTTTCGGACGAAACGGAAACGTTCCGGAGAGAACACCGGAATAGTTCCGGTGAAACTGAAAAGTTGTTTCAGGGTATTCCATTAAGTCAAATTGGTTCTGGCACACGCCTGGAAATTCTTGGAGGATGCCAGCAGTGTTCTGGAAACTTCTGGGAATTTTCCGGGACAAAAACCGGAAATGTTCCGGAGCAGCCGGAACCGCTTTGGTTGCTTTTCGCTGAAGAAACATTGTTCCGAAATTGTTTCGGAATGCGTTCAAAATTGTTTTGGTGGGTGCTAGAATTATTCTAGGCACACAGAAATAATTTGGGTTTTAACGGACGCAGAAAAATGTGTTCGTGAATAGTGAAAAGCACTTTTTGGGCTGATTTGCAAATGGGGTTTTTCTTCTAGAAGAAAACCACTTTTGGTGTGTGAAAGGGAGGTGGAGCTCCCCAAGGGGGCTGCAAATTTCGGCCATGGCATGGGGGGGCCCTCCTTGAGGTGTCCTTCCACCTCATGGTGGATATCTTCTACACACCCTTATGTGGCATGTGGTGGAAAGATCCTAGGAAGGTCCTTTTGGTCTTTCCTCTACCCCTTGCTCCTCCTATAAATAGAGGTGGAGATTGCTCTCCAAAATCAGATCATGCTTGCTCTCATACACATGCCATTTGACTTTTTTGGCTTCTCTCTCCCTCCCAGCGAAATAGTTTCGTAGAGCCGAAAGGCTGTCTGGGTTCCGGTGGGAACTAGTTCTGGACGGCGAAGCCCTGCCGGATAGATGACACCGTATGTGTGCAACTCTGTAGAGAGATCGTAGTTTCGGTCTTAGTTCGAGAGTGCCTCCCGAAGGGCTGTCCAAGTGATCGTCTGAGTTTCGAGGGTCCTCCCGAAGGGCTGTCCGAGTGACCGTCCGGTTTTCGAAGGTCCTCCCGAAGGGCTGTCGGCGACACCGTCCGAGGGACTGTCCGACCGCCTCCCGGAGGGCTGTCCGAGGGGCAGATGAGGGAGTACATCCTCGCGGTTGGGAGGTTGTAAATCCTAGCTGCGGGGATCTGCACCGCCGATCGTCATCGACTCTACTTCCGCTGCGCTACGAGTCGGTACCGAAAAAGATCAAACCTTGTATGCAGTCTCCATAGTGGTCCTGGGCTGGTGCGTAGGTCGGAAAATTTTTGTTTTCTGCTGCGTTACCCTACAGTGGCATCAAGAGCCGTGCTATGCGTAGATGCAGGTTGCGATCTAGAATACATAGAGATGTATGGGTGTTGCACAATATAATTAGGTAGTAGATGAGATCTATTGCTGTAAATTATTTGTGCGGGTAGCAGATGAAATCTGTTACCCGATGTTCTTGTTGCTTCCCCTGAATTTGCGTAGTCCTGATCTTGACGGCATGGTGGAATCTCACAAAGTTCTGGCAATCCGCGATCCTTTCATGCTGCTCCTGAGTATGCTGATTGACAGATCAACGAAGTGCTAACAGTTCTTTGGGTTCCACCATAGTTAAAGAAAGATGGATGTTTCGCAGACGAAAGGGCAATGCAGATATGATCTGCACGGGGGTCACGCGTATGACGAAGTTTAGTATGGGGCTCGAGATTTTATTATCTCGTGTTTCATACACCCTGGAAAGTTAATCTAGCAACTTGAATTATCATACTTGATGATGGACGTTGGTAGCTTCGGTTTGTTTCGAAACCTTAGAAGCCACGAAAAATAAAATTTTGCATGAACCGATTAGAGGCGTCTAACTTGGTTTTGCAGGATAGTTTGCATGTGCATATGATGTGGTATAGCAGTGCTCATAATAATTTGATTATGTATGAGATGACTATATGATGTAATTTGATTAACATGACCTGCGTGTCATGATTCGGCATGATGGCTGGAGCCATATGATTGTCACTTTAATGACCTGCGTGTCAACCTTAAGTAATGCACTTATTTTATTAGCTATAGAGATAGCAATATTATCTGGTGCATCGACAAGGTGGTGGCAATCTTCGCGAAGGTGAACACCGATGCGAATGCCGGAGACGAAGAAATGAAAGACTTCTCCGTCAGAAAGGGCTATACCATATCATGCTATTATGAATTGCCTGAGATGTTTATCCCTTATGATGCACCCTTTTTGATTGCGCGGTAGTCGCTTTTTATTAGGGTGATCTCTCACTTAAAATATCAAGTAGTTAGTGTTCTCCCAAGTGTAGCACCGTCACGGCACCTATCTCTTCGGGGCATCACATGATCTCCATGGGTGCGAACGATTAGAGAAGTGTGAGGCGGGTGAGTTGAGACCTCGCAGCGAGATCACTTGATTGTCTTGACGTTCAGGCAGGACAGTCCTGAGCTCGGAACACACGCATCGAAAGATGAACAAGAATCACATAGAGATGTGATCGGCAAGTTTGCCTACCGATTGAAGTTCGCGCCATTTGAGTTCATCTCGAACCGTGGCGTTGAATTGAAATGTGGATCTTGTATCACTCACAATCAATTATGAGAGATATTGATTTGAGTGGGAGCGCACTGTAGAATAAACTTGTTTAATTCTCAGTGCAATTAATTTTGAACACTGTCTAAATGTGGTTTGCATAATAGTTGTAGAATAATGGCTCGCGTTTCCACCTTCCCTATTAAAATTGAATAGCTGTTAAATATCTGGTTAAAACTTTACGGTTGGTAACGTAATGTGAGGATTGTCCTCAAGAGTGCCGAGAAGGACTTTGTCCTATCGCATGCTTTCGGTATTCTCCCGCTAATGCTATGGATCATATGACTCTCGTCCTTCGATCCAAAAGCTAGAATTCCATTTCGGTCAAGTGCAATATGTTTGATTCCATGAAACCCGAACTTCAAAAGTTTGGGATAGCTATGTGATATTCATGGAACTGAAAATCATTTTCAGACACAAACAAAGGCTAAAAGATATTTGATATCCAAAGCAATGTTTGTTTTGCAAACTGTTAGTGAAAGTGTTTACTATGCATTTGACTAATAACAGAGGGATCCAGTAGAACGCCTGTCATATGATGAAGGTGAATAAAACAACAACTTAAAGGAAATGTCCAAAGGGTGTTAGTATGACTTACATGCCTAGGAAGTCCGGGGCTAACGCCACTCTTAAGTTGGATGCTTCTTCTGAGAGTAGAAGAAATACTAAAAGTTAAACTGTTAGAAGTATAAAGGCAAATAGAGAGAAGACTGGAATATCCAGCTCATGTATGAAAGTCATACAAGTTATTGATGTATAGAAGGCTGGTCAAAGAAATAGTTCTTGGGAGTTATGATTAAACATGTTAATCACTAATTCTTGGGTATTGTGAGTTAATCACAAAGATACCCGCTCGATTGCATTCTGTTGCAACTCGATGTAAGAACTACTATGGCCTGAAAGACTAGCCAGGAATGAGGTTAGATACACGCAGGGAACATAGTAAATGTTACTATGCCATCCATAGGTGTATTCCCTATGTATTTACTTTCATAATTCATTTTAGAGTTTCACACTCTAGCCCTTTGCATAAGGTATCTTGCAAGAAGGTTGTTCATAAGAGAACTTTTGATGTTCGGTGTTATGAATAACATAAGGGCCATACTTTCATTATGAATGAGACGTATGTTATGAATATTGATAATAATACATAACCTCTGTGTTTACTTTCATAATTCATTTTAGAGTTTCATACACTCTAGCCCATTGCACAATGTTTGTTGCAAAAGAGTTGTTCATAAAAACAACAATTGTTGTTCAGTATTATGAATAACATGAAGGGACATGCTTCCATCCTAGATGGGATGTATGTTATGAATATTGATGGAAATATGATACATCCATAACACTGACGCTAAATGTCGCAAGACTAAAAGAATACCACACAAGTGTGGCACTGCATTTGGTCACATTGGAGAAACCCGCATGGAAAATTCCATTATGATGGATTTTGAAGTCGTTTGATTTTGAATCATCTGACACTTGCAACTTTCCTCTGAAAAGTGAAGTGACTGAAATACCGTTCACAGGCCATAAGGAACGAGCAAAGAACATATTGGTGATCATACATTATGATGTGTGTAGTCCAATAAATGTTGTTGCAAGTAGTGGATTTATCTATCTTCAGAAATGACTCAAGTAGATATATGGATATTTACTTGTTGAGACGTAAGTCTGGATCTTTTGAATTCATTCATAAGGTTTTCAAAAATGAAGTAGAAGTTGTTGTAACAAGAAAATTATGTTTCTACAATTCGATTGCAGAAAGGAATATTTGAGTTACAAGTTTAGCGAATGTCTGATGAGTTGTGAAAGGGGTTTCATAACTTACACCTCCCGGAACACCACTGCAAGTGGAGAGTCCGTGTAGATGTAATCGAACCATTCATGACATGGTAAGATCAAAGATGACATAAATAAATTTGCCATTACCCCTTTTAAGGAGTAATGCTTTAGAGACTGCGGCTTTTACACTGAAAAGAGATCCATCAGGTCTGTTGAAATGACGCCATGGTATGGTACGCCCAACCATGTTATATCTTTTCTTAACATTTGGAATATGGGGCTTGTGTAAAAGGTTACAAACCTATTCCAAATCAGACAAGTGCTATTTTGTAGGTTATCCCAAGTCATTGGGTATTCCCCCACCACTATACCGAGGCAAACGATTTTGCCACAAAACGGTATGCTTTTAAAGAGAATAGTTCTTACAAAAGGTGAGTGGGAGGACAGTGCAACTCGACAAGATAACCAGTATCTTCGTCATCAGGTCAAAGGAAAGGAACCTTGGAAGTGATTCCGGAGTTTCCTACTGCGACTGATACGGAAGCCTCTACATGAGATGTATGGACTTCGGTCGAACTTGCAGCTGAACCGCGTAGGAAAAACTCGTGCAAACCTCTCAGGTGCGCATATGAGATATTGTTGTTAGACAACAGTATACCTATGATACACAAGGAAGCGTTGATGGGCCCTGACTCCGGAATTGGCTAAATGCCAATACAATCCGAGATAGTTTCCATATAAGTGATTCGAGATTAAAATCTTGATACACCTTTCGAAAGACTTAGAGTCTAACGAATATTTATGGAACTAAAAACTGATACGGATAAAATGTTTTATCCATAAAGCTCGACTTGTTGCAATAACAAGTTCAAGGAGTTGACTACGATGAGATTGTCTCACCGTAGCGATGCTTGAAGTCGGTTCGGGTTGAACTAGCAATTAATACATATTTCAATCATGAGATATGAAACATGGATGACAAAAGGATTTCCATCTGATGGAAATGAAACCTAGGACTTGTATGTGATACAGTCCAAAGTAATTTGTCGATCCAGAGGATGCTAGTAAGTATGCAAACTTCAGAGTTCCAGCGATGGACAGAAGAGAGCAAAGTGGAGTTGGAATCTTCGTTTTTGATGGAATGGTCAAAGGGGTTTGACTTCATCAAATGGGTATCGAAGATGCTTGTGATTCAAGAAAGTAAGTGGGAGCATAATAATATTTCTAAAAACCTTGTGTACTTGACACATTGTTAATTGGAAATAAATTTCTTGACACGAATTAGGACTTCATTTGAAAATAGTTTTTCGATGAAGTGCTTAGGCTAAATAGCCTCAATATTAGGCATGATGATCTATGGAGATAGATTTACCTAATGGGGCTAAGCTATGAATACATATTGACAAGATGCTAAAACTTTTTAGCATTGAAAAACGTCAAGGAGTGATTCTTGCCGAAGTCACATGGAAAGAGTTTTTGCAAGACTCGGTGTCCCAAAACACTGATGAGCAAAATACATGATGGTGATTCCACACACTCTTGTGTTTGGATTAATCATGTATTCCATGGTATGTAAAAACAACCAGATATGTCCAATACTCCAAAGTTGTTGCGAGTATAGATACCAAAGTGATCAAAGTACTGATCATAGGACAACAGTGAAAGATGTCATTGAGTACTAGAGTAGTAGTGATGACATGTTTTCTCGCAAGCAGAGATTATGAAGTGCTCGTTGTAAGTAATTACATCGATACAGTCTTCATCAATGCTCCATGCGATTTTTGATTTAAGTTAAGGGTTTTTTCTAATACACAATATGGTGGCACGGTAGTTGGAAATTGTTCCAAACAAGATACTGTGGCGAATTCTATAACAAAGGCTAAGTATGTTGACGCTTAAGAAGCGACAAAGAAGTTGTTGAATCATATAGTTCATTCATGAACTTAGTATGGTTCCAAGATGGCTTTGGTCTATGGGACACTATTGCAGATAGTTGCTCCATAGCTCAGTCTGAGGAATCAGGTTTCGACCAATGATTTACACATATGCAAAGCCAAGTCCACACAAAATATGAATTTTGTGAAAGCGTGAAAACGCGAGGATATGCAAAGTTACACACGGAGCTGAAGTCGTCAGATCCGTTGGACATCAGGCTATACCACATGCGAAGCATATTTTACACCGGTATGCCACAGGTGTAAAGTGCATTAGCATTAACTAGATTATTGACTCTAGTGCAAGTGGGAGTTTATAGGAGATATGCCCTAGAGGCAATAATAAATGTTATTGATTATCTCCCTGTTCATAATTATGTTTATGTTCCATGCTATAACTGCTATGGTTCTCGAGTCTACAATAACCACGAGGCTCGAAGGAAGACTCATATGCACGTGTGGAATAATAAACGGTAAAATGTATTCCTAGTCTGGCCTCTAAGACTGGCTCAAGTATTGCATGATGATCCTGTTTTCCTGATCATGGGCATGGCTATGCCGGCAATTTTGTGGGCACAATGTTAGAAGAACATTTGTGTTGAATCGACCCGAATTGATGTTATGCTATGAGATACATTCGTCACAAGTTAATGGTTAATAACACAGAGATGGTTAACGTTTGCATGATTCCTTAGACCATGAGAGTATCGAGTTTCTTCATGCTTGCTTCATGAACTTTGGGGTTTTTTAAACGTCATCTGTAAATGGGTGGCTATTACGGCGGCTTACGGGTTCATGGAAAAGTATGTCAAGTAACTCGATAGCTCAAGATTGGGATTTTCTCCTCCGACGATGGAGAGATATCTCTGGGCCCTCTCGGTGTTACGGTATCCATCATCGTCTGGCCAGACACTTTGTGATTTGATCACGGGGATGCCGGAACACGGGAACGAGAAAAGAGAACAATACCGGTAACGAGGTAACTAGCATAGTGGACAAGTTGTTGATCCACGGGGATGCCAACATGTCTCGCCTCGGGTATTTGTAACATATCACGAAGCAACAGGAATAGCACACGGCAACTGGAGGTTCACTCGAATATTCATTCGTGTGGGTATAGGGGTCAATATGGGTGTCCACGGCTCCGATGTTGACCATTGCTCGGAAAGGGTTCCGGTCATGTCTATACTTCACCGAACCTATAGGGTCACACGCTTAAGGGTCATCTATCTGCTGAATACTAGACGGGGAGTCTGAGAGAAAATCACCGAAAAAGTTTCGGACGAAACGGAAACGTTCCGGAGAGAACACCGGAATAGTTCCGGTGAAACTGAAAAGTTGTTTCAGGGTATTCCATTAAGTCAAATTGGTTCTGGCACACGCCTGGAAATTCTTGGAGGATGCCAGCAGTGTTCTGGAAACTTCTGGGAATTTTCCGGGACAAAAACCGGAAATGTTCCGGAGCAGCCGGAACCGCTTTGGTTGCTTTTCGCTGAAGAAACATTGTTCCGAAATTGTTTCGGAATGCGTTCAAAATTGTTTTGGTGGGTGCTAGAATTATTCTAGGCACACAGAAATAATTTGGGTTTTAACGGACGCAGAAAAATGTGTTCGTGAATAGTGAAAAGCACTTTTTGGGCTGATTTGCAAATGGGGTTTTTCTTCTAGAAGAAAACCACTTTTGGTGTGTGAAAGGGAGGTGGAGCTCCCCAAGGGGGCTGCAAATTTCGGCCATGGCATGGGGGGGCCCTCCTTGAGGTGTCCTTCCACCTCATGGTGGATATCTTCTACACACCCTTATGTGGCATGTGGTGGAAAGATCCTAGGAAGGTCCTTTTGGTCTTTCCTCTACCCCTTGCTCCTCCTATAAATAGAGGTGGAGATTGCTCTCCAAAATCAGATCATGCTTGCTCTCATACACATGCCATTTGACTTTTTTGGCTTCTCTCTCCCTCCCAGCGAAATAGTTTCGTAGAGCCGAAAGGCTGTCTGGGTTCCGGTGGGAACTAGTTCTGGACGGCGAAGCCCTGCCGGATAGATGACACCGTATGTGTGCAACTCTGTAGAGAGATCGTAGTTTCGGTCTTAGTTCGAGAGTGCCTCCCGAAGGGCTGTCCAAGTGATCGTCTGAGTTTCGAGGGTCCTCCCGAAGGGCTGTCCGAGTGACCGTCCGGTTTTCGAAGGTCCTCCCGAAGGGCTGTCGGCGACACCGTCCGAGGGACTGTCCGACCGCCTCCCGGAGGGCTGTCCGAGGGGCAGATGAGGGAGTACATCCTCGCGGTTGGGAGGTTGTAAATCCTAGCTGCGGGGATCTGCACCGCCGATCGTCATCGACTCTACTTCCGCTGCGCTACGAGTCGGTACCGAAAAAGATCAAACCTTGTATGCAGTCTCCATAGTGGTCCTGGGCTGGTGCGTAGGTCGGAAAATTTTTGTTTTCTGCTGCGTTACCCTACAGTGGCATCAAGAGCCGTGCTATGCGTAGATGCAGGTTGCGATCTAGAATACATAGAGATGTATGGGTGTTGCACAATATAATTAGGTAGTAGATGAGATCTATTGCTGTAAATTATTTGTGCGGGTAGCAGATGAAATCTGTTACCCGATGTTCTTGTTGCTTCCCCTGAATTTGCGTAGTCCTGATCTTGACGGCATGGTGGAATCTCACAAAGTTCTGGCAATCCGCGATCCTTTCATGCTGCTCCTGAGTATGCTGATTGACAGATCAACGAAGTGCTAACAGTTCTTTGGGTTCCACCATAGTTAAAGAAAGATGGATGTTTCGCAGACGAAAGGGCAATGCAGATATGATCTGCACGGGGGTCACGCGTATGACGAAGTTTAGTATGGGGCTCGAGATTTTATTATCTCGTGTTTCATACACCCTGGAAAGTTAATCTAGCAACTTGAATTATCATACTTGATGATGGACGTTGGTAGCTTCGGTTTGTTTCGAAACCTTAGAAGCCACGAAAAATAAAATTTTGCATGAACCGATTAGAGGCGTCTAACTTGGTTTTGCAGGATAGTTTGCATGTGCATATGATGTGGTATAGCAGTGCTCATAATAATTTGATTATGTATGAGATGACTATATGATGTAATTTGATTAACATGACCTGCGTGTCATGATTCGGCATGATGGCTGGAGCCATATGATTGTCACTTTAATGACCTGCGTGTCAACCTTAAGTAATGCACTTATTTTATTAGCTATAGAGATAGCAATATTATCTGGTGCATCGACAAGGTGGTGGCAATCTTCGCGAAGGTGAACACCGATGCGAATGTCGGAGACGAAGAAATGAAAGACTTCTCCGTCAGAAAGGGCTATACCATATCATGCTATTATGAATTGCCTGAGATGTTTATCCCTTATGATGCACCCTTTTTGATTGCGCGGTAGTCGCTTTTTATTAGGGTGATCTCTCACTTAAAATATCAAGTAGTTAGTGTTCTCCCAAGTGTAGCACCGTCACGGCACCTATCTCTTCGGGGCATCACATGATCTCCATGGGTGCGAACGATTAGAGAAGTGTGAGGCGGGTGAGTTGAGACCTCGCAGCGAGATCACTTGATTGTCTTGACGTTCAGGCAGGACAGTCCTGAGCTCGGAACACACGCATCGAAAGATGAACAAGAATCACATAGAGATGTGATCGGCAAGTTTGCCTACCGATTGAAGTTCGCGCCATTTGAGTTCATCTCGAACCGTGGCGTTGAATTGAAATGTGGATCTTGTATCACTCACAATCAATTATGAGAGATATTGATTTGAGTGGGAGCGCACTGTAGAATAAACTTGTTTAATTCTCAGTGCAATTAATTTTGAACACTGTCTAAATGTGGTTTGCATAATAGTTGTAGAATAATGGCTCGCGTTTCCACCTTCCCTATTAAAATTGAATAGTTGTTAAATATCTGGTTAAAACTTTACGGTTGGTAACGTAATGTGAGGATTGTCCTCAAGAGTGCCGAGAAGGACTTTGTCCTATCGCATGCTTTCGGTATTCTCCCGCTAATGCTATGGATCATATGACTCTCGTCCTTCGATCCAAAAGCTAGAATTCCATTTCGGTCAAGTGCAATATGTTTGATTCCATGAAACCCGAACTTCAAAAGTTTGGGATAGCTATGTGATATTCATGGAACTGAAAATCATTTTCAGACACAAACAAAGGCTAAAAGATATTTGATATCCAAAGCAATGTTTGTTTTGCAAACTGTTAGTGAAAGTGTTTACTATGCATTTGACTAATAACAGAGGGATCCAGTAGAACGCCTGTCATATGATGAAGGTGAATAAAACAACAACTTAAAGGAAATGTCCAAAGGGTGTTAGTATGACTTACATGCCTAGGAAGTCCGGGGCTAACGCCACTCTTAAGTTGGATGCTTCTTCTGAGAGTAGAAGAAATACTAAAAGTTAAACTGTTAGAAGTATAAAGGCAAATAGAGAGAAGACTGGAATATCCAGCTCATGTATGAAAGTCATACAAGTTATTGATGTATAGAAGGCTGGTCAAAGAAATAGTTCTTGGGAATTATGATTAAACATGTTAATCACTAATTCTTGGGTATTGTGAGTTAATCACAAAGATACCCGCTCGATTGCATTCTGTTGCAACTCGATGTAAGAACTACTATGGCCTGAAAGACTAGCCAGGAATGAGGTTAGATACACGCAGGGAACATAGTAAATGTTACTATGCCATCCATAGGTGTATTCCCTATGTATTTACTTTCATAATTCATTTTAGAGTTTCACACTCTAGCCCTTTGCATAAGGTATCTTGCAAGAAGGTTGTTCATAAGAGAACTTTTGATGTTCGGTGTTATGAATAACATAAGGGCCATACTTTCATTATGAATGAGACGTATGTTATGAATATTGATAATAATACATAACCTCTGTGTTTACTTTCATAATTCATTTTAGAGTTTCATACACTCTAGCCCATTGCACAATGTTTGTTGCAAAAGAGTTGTTCATAAAAACAACAATTGTTGTTCAGTATTATGAATAACATGAAGGGACATGCTTCCATCCTAGATGGGATGTATGTTATGAATATTGATGGAAATATGATACATCCATAACACTGACGCTAAATGTCGCAAGACTAAAAGAATACCACACAAGTGTGGCACTGCATTTGGTCACATTGGAGAAACCCGCATGGAAAATTCCATTATGATGGATTTTGAAGTCGTTTGATTTTGAATCATCTGACACTTGCAACTTTCCTCTGAAAAGTGAAGTGACTGAAATACCGTTCACAGGCCATAAGGAACGAGCAAAGAACATATTGGTGATCATACATTATGATGTGTGTAGTCCAATAAATGTTGTTGCAAGTAGTGGATTTATCTATCTTCAGAAATGACTCAAGTAGATATATGGATATTTACTTGTTGAGACGTAAGTCTGGATCTTTTGAATTCATTCATAAGGTTTTCAAAAATGAAGTAGAAGTTGTTGTAACAAGAAAATTATGTTTCTACAATTCGATTGCAGAAAGGAATATTTGAGTTACAAGTTTAGCGAATGTCTGATGAGTTGTGAAAGGGGTTTCATAACTTACACCTCCCGGAACACCACTGCAAGTGGAGAGTCCGTGTAGATGTAATCGAACCATTCATGACATGGTAAGATCAAAGATGACATAAATAAATTTGCCATTACCCCTTTTAAGGAGTAATGCTTTAGAGACTGCGGCTTTTACACTGAAAAGAGATCCATCAGGTCTGTTGAAATGACGCCATGGTATGGTACGCCCAACCATGTTATATCTTTTCTTAACATTTGGAATATGGGGCTTGTGTAAAAGGTTACAAACCTATTCCAAATCAGACAAGTGCTATTTTGTAGGTTATCCCAAGTCATTGGGTATTCCCCCACCACTATACCGAGGCAAACGATTTTGCCACAAAACGGTATGCTTTTAAAGAGAATAGTTCTTACAAAAGGTGAGTGGGAGGACAGTGCAACTCGACAAGATAACCAGTATCTTCGTCATCAGGTCAAAGGAAAGGAACCTTGGAAGTGATTCCGGAGTTTCCTACTGCGACTGATACGGAAGCCTCTACATGAGATGTATGGACTTCGGTCGAACTTGCAGCTGAACCGCGTAGGAAAAACTCGTG
Organism: Elymus sibiricus; assembly: GCA_039707655.1. Lineage (NCBI taxonomy): Eukaryota > Viridiplantae > Streptophyta > Magnoliopsida > Poales > Poaceae > Elymus > Elymus sibiricus. Next base: position 29,522,410 of record CM077676.1, read on the forward strand.
CAAACCTCTCAGGTGCGCATATGAGATATTGTTGTTAGACAACAGTATACCTATGATACACAAGGAAGCGTTGATGGGCCCTGACTCCGGAATTGGCTAAATGCCAATACAATCCGAGATAGTTTCCATATAAGTGATTCGAGATTAAAATCTTGATACACCTTTCGAAAGACTTAGAGTCTAACGAATATTTATGGAACTAAAAACTGATACGGATAAAATGTTTTATCCATAAAGCTCGACTTGTTGCAATAACAAGTTCAAGGAGTTGACTACGATGAGATTGTCTCACCGTAGCGATGCTTGAAGTCGGTTCGGGTTGAACTAGCAATTAATACATATTTCAATCATGAGATATGAAACATGGATGACAAAAGGATTTCCATCTGATGGAAATGAAACCTAGGACTTGTATGTGATACAGTCCAAAGTAATTTGTCGATCCAGAGGATGCTAGTAAGTATGCAAACTTCAGAGTTCCAGCGATGGACAGAAGAGAGCAAAGTGGAGTTGGAATCTTCGTTTTTGATGGAATGGTCAAAGGGGTTTGACTTCATCAAATGGGTATCGAAGATGCTTGTGATTCAAGAAAGTAAGTGGGAGCATAATAATATTTCTAAAAACCTTGTGTACTTGACACATTGTTAATTGGAAATAAATTTCTTGACACGAATTAGGACTTCATTTGAAAATAGTTTTTCGATGAAGTGCTTAGGCTAAATAGCCTCAATATTAGGCATGATGATCTATGGAGATAGATTTACCTAATGGGGCTAAGCTATGAATACATATTGACAAGATGCTAAAACTTTTTAGCATTGAAAAACGTCAAGGAGTGATTCTTGCCGAAGTCACATGGAAAGAGTTTTTGCAAGACTCGGTGTCCCAAAACACTGATGAGCAAAATACATGATGGTGATTCCACACACTCTTGTGTTTGGATTAATCATGTATTCCATGGTATGTAAAAACAACCAGATATGTCCAATACTCCAAAGTTGTTGCGAGTATAGATACCAAAGTGATCAAAGTACTGATCATAGGACAACAGTGAAAGATGTCATTGAGTACTAGAGTAGTAGTGATGACATGTTTTCTCGCAAGCAGAGATTATGAAGTGCTCGTTGTAAGTAATTACATCGATACAGTCTTCATCAATGCTCCATGCGATTTTTGATTTAAGTTAAGGGTTTTTTCTAATACACAATATGGTGGCACGGTAGTTGGAAATTGTTCCAAACAAGATACTGTGGCGAATTCTATAACAAAGGCTAAGTATGTTGACGCTTAAGAAGCGACAAAGAAGTTGTTGAATCATATAGTTCATTCATGAACTTAGTATGGTTCCAAGATGGCTTTGGTCTATGGGACACTATTGCAGATAGTTGCTCCATAGCTCAGTCTGAGGAATCAGGTTTCGACCAATGATTTACACATATGCAAAGCCAAGTCCACACAAAATATGAATTTTGTGAAAGCGTGAAAACGCGAGGATATGCAAAGTTACACACGGAGCTGAAGTCGTCAGATCCGTTGGACATCAGGCTATACCACATGCGAAGCATATTTTACACCGGTATGCCACAGGTGTAAAGTGCATTAGCATTAACTAGATTATTGACTCTAGTGCAAGTGGGAGTTTATAGGAGATATGCCCTAGAGGCAATAATAAATGTTATTGATTATCTCCCTGTTCATAATTATGTTTATGTTCCATGCTATAACTGCTATGGTTCTCGAGTCTACAATAACCACGAGGCTCGAAGGAAGACTCATATGCACGTGTGGAATAATAAACGGTAAAATGTATTCCTAGTCTGGCCTCTAAGACTGGCTCAAGTATTGCATGATGATCCTGTTTTCCTGATCATGGGCATGGCTATGCCGGCAATTTTGTGGGCACAATGTTAGAAGAACATTTGTGTTGAATCGACCCGAATTGATGTTATGCTATGAGATACATTCGTCACAAGTTAATGGTTAATAACACAGAGATGGTTAACGTTTGCATGATTCCTTAGACCATGAGAGTATCGAGTTTCTTCATGCTTGCTTCATGAACTTTGGGGTTTTTTAAACGTCATCTGTAAATGGGTGGCTATTACGGCGGCTTACGGGTTCATGGAAAAGTATGTCAAGTAACTCGATAGCTCAAGATTGGGATTTTCTCCTCCGACGATGGAGAGATATCTCTGGGCCCTCTCGGTGTTACGGTATCCATCATCGTCTGGCCAGACACTTTGTGATTTGATCACGGGGATGCCGGAACACGGGAACGAGAAAAGAGAACAATACCGGTAACGAGGTAACTAGCATAGTGGACAAGTTGTTGATCCACGGGGATGCCAACATGTCTCGCCTCGGGTATTTGTAACATATCACGAAGCAACAGGAATAGCACACGGCAACTGGAGGTTCACTCGAATATTCATTCGTGTGGGTATAGGGGTCAATATGGGTGTCCACGGCTCCGATGTTGACCATTGCTCGGAAAGGGTTCCGGTCATGTCTATACTTCACCGAACCTATAGGGTCACACGCTTAAGGGTCATCTATCTGCTGAATACTAGACGGGGAGTCTGAGAGAAAATCACCGAAAAAGTTTCGGACGAAACGGAAACGTTCCGGAGAGAACACCGGAATAGTTCCGGTGAAACTGAAAAGTTGTTTCAGGGTATTCCATTAAGTCAAATTGGTTCTGGCACACGCCTGGAAATTCTTGGAGGATGCCAGCAGTGTTCTGGAAACTTCTGGGAATTTTCCGGGACAAAAACCGGAAATGTTCCGGAGCAGCCGGAACCGCTTTGGTTGCTTTTCGCTGAAGAAACATTGTTCCGAAATTGTTTCGGAATGCGTTCAAAATTGTTTTGGTGGGTGCTAGAATTATTCTAGGCACACAGAAATAATTTGGGTTTTAACGGACGCAGAAAAATGTGTTCGTGAATAGTGAAAAGCACTTTTTGGGCTGATTTGCAAATGGGGTTTTTCTTCTAGAAGAAAACCACTTTTGGTGTGTGAAAGGGAGGTGGAGCTCCCCAAGGGGGCTGCAAATTTCGGCCATGGCATGGGGGGGCCCTCCTTGAGGTGTCCTTCCACCTCATGGTGGATATCTTCTACACACCCTTATGTGGCATGTGGTGGAAAGATCCTAGGAAGGTCCTTTTGGTCTTTCCTCTACCCCTTGCTCCTCCTATAAATAGAGGTGGAGATTGCTCTCCAAAATCAGATCATGCTTGCTCTCATACACATGCCATTTGACTTTTTTGGCTTCTCTCTCCCTCCCAGCGAAATAGTTTCGTAGAGCCGAAAGGCTGTCTGGGTTCCGGTGGGAACTAGTTCTGGACGGCGAAGCCCTGCCGGATAGATGACACCGTATGTGTGCAACTCTGTAGAGAGATCGTAGTTTCGGTCTTAGTTCGAGAGTGCCTCCCGAAGGGCTGTCCAAGTGATCGTCTGAGTTTCGAGGGTCCTCCCGAAGGGCTGTCCGAGTGACCGTCCGGTTTTCGAAGGTCCTCCCGAAGGGCTGTCGGCGACACCGTCCGAGGGACTGTCCGACCGCCTCCCGGAGGGCTGTCCGAGGGGCAGATGAGGGAGTACATCCTCGCGGTTGGGAGGTTGTAAATCCTAGCTGCGGGGATCTGCACCGCCGATCGTCATCGACTCTACTTCCGCTGCGCTACGAGTCGGTACCGAAAAAGATCAAACCTTGTATGCAGTCTCCATAGTGGTCCTGGGCTGGTGCGTAGGTCGGAAAATTTTTGTTTTCTGCTGCGTTACCCTACACTGTTTCCTTCCCCTAGCTCCAGCTCATCCTCCATTTTTGCCAAGATTGGAGGCACCCCATCTATCCAAGAGTTCTAAAAGGTTAGCAACTTCATCCTTTCATCTCTCATTGCTAGTTTGGCTCGTTTCATGCTCTATAAGTATAGTGATTTGTGGGTTTTAGTTTGGGAGTAATTATGTGAGAGTTTATTTGATTTATATGCAATTTGAGCTCAAATTAACTTCTTAGTTTGCATATGTGTAGGTGTGGTTTACTTAGTGCCTTCCCGTCCCCGTCCTCACCGCCGTCGATCGCCCGCGCCGTGCCGTCGCCGGCACCACCTTGGTGAGCCTCTTGTTCTTATCATTTTTGTAAAAAAAAATTATTCGTATGATTTAGATAGTTACTTGTATAATTTTCTTATTTGTATGATTGTTTGTTATATATAGTGTCATGGTTTTGATATCCGTCCCCGTCGGCCCTCGTCCGGTTTATGATTCGAATGTGGTATATTATCTTTTATAACTATTTGTTTCATTTCGTGTTTATGACAATTATGCCCATCAAGTTGACATAGATATTTTTATCTAGGAGGTATGTGAACCAGAAATTGCAACCGACCCTCTTGTCGAGAAGTTAAATTTAATTAAAAAAGAAAATGATTATTTGAAAGAAAAATTGAAAAGAATTGAAGAAGAGAAGATGAAATTGGAGTTGTATGTTGCCGATGTCGTCGATGATCACAAGATCAAGATGGATGCAATGCGCTTGAAGATTAGAAAGATTAGAAAATATGCCATTAATAAAGAGGCTTGGTATCATTATGTTGTTGGATCAATTATTACCTTAGTTGCGATTTTGATCGCATTTGTTGTTGCATTTAAATGCTTTAGCTAGATAGTTATATGTTGTTTTATGAGAAGTATGTATGAACTTTATGTATGAACTTGTATTAATTTGGTCACTTCGATGTTGTGTAATGAAGATGAGCCGGCAATGGATGTACGATGACCGACGCTCTCCCGAGTTCATTAATAGCGTGCATAGTTTTCTGTGTGTGACTGAGGCAAACAAGCGGAATGGTTTGATGTGTTGTCCATGTGGTGTCTGTAAGAATGATAGGGATTACTCTACCTCAAAAATCCTTCACAGCCACCTGCAGTCCGATTTCATGTCCGGCTATAACTGTTGGACCAAGCATGGAGAAAGAGGGGTTATAATGGAAGACAATGAAGAAGAAGAGGATGATGACAACTATGCTAGGTTCCCTGAATACGATGGTACTACAATGGGGGAAGCTGAATAAGAGGCATCAGATGAGCCCGCTGATGATCTTGGTCGGGCCATTGCTGATGCAAAGAGAAACTGCGAAAGTGAAAAGGAGAGGTTGAAGTTGGAGCGCATGTTAGAGGATCACAAAAAATTGTTGTACCCAAATTGCGAAGAAGACAAGAAAAAGCTGGGTACCACACTGGAATTGCTGCAATGAAAGGCAGAGAATGGTGTATCTGACAAGGGATTTGAAAAGTTGTTGAAACTGACAAAGAAGACGCTTCCAAAGGATAACGAATTGCCCGACAGTACGTACGAAGCAAAGAAGGCTGTCTGCCCTCTAGGATTAGAGGTGCAGAAGATACATGCATGCCCTAATGAATGCATCCTCTACCGTGCATTGCGCTATAAGATCAGCCGCGATGACCCTGGTGATGTTGAGGGCGAGCGCCCCAGGAAGAGGGTTCCTTCCAAGGTGATGTGGTATGCTCCTATAATACCACGGTTGAAACGTTTGTTCCAAAACAAAGAGCATGCCAAGTTGTTACGATGGCACAAAGAAGACCGTAAGAAAGACGGGATGTTGAGAGTACCCGCTGATGGGTCGCAGTGGAGAAAAATCGAGAGAAAGTGGTCGGAGTTTGCAGATGATGCAAGGAACTTATGGTTTGGTATAAGTACAGATGGCATGAATCCTTTTGGGGAGCAGAGCAGCAGTCATAGCACCTGGCCTGTGACTCTATGTATCTATAACCTTCCTCCTTGGTTGTGCATGAAGCGGAAGTTCATTATGATGCCAGTGCTTATCCAAGGCCCTAAGCAACCCGGCAACGACATTGATGTGTACCTAAGGCCATTAGTTAAAGAACTTTTACAGTTGTGGGATATAAAAGGTGTACGTGTGTGGGATGAGCACAAACAGCAGGAATTTGACCTACGAGCGTTGTTGTTTGTAACCATCAATGATTGGCCTGCTCTTAGTAACCTTTCAGGACAGACAAACAAGGGATACAATGCATTCATGCACTGTTTAGATGAGACTGAAAGTATATATTTGGATAAATGTAAGAAGAATGTGTACCTAGGACATCGTCGATTTCTTCCGATCAGGCATCTCTTAAGAAAGAAAGGCAAGCATTTCAAAGGTGAGGCAGATCACCGGAAGAAGCCTGGTCACCATACTGGTGATGATATATTTGATATGGTCAAGGATTTAAAAGTAATCTTTGGAAAGGGTCCTGGCGGACAATCTGTTCCGAATGACGCTAACGGACACGCACCCATGTGGAAGAAGAAATCTATATTTTGGGAGCTACCCTATTGGAAAGTCCTAGAGGTCCGCTCTGCAATCGACGTGATGCACGTGACGAAGAATCTTTGCGTGAACCTGCTAGACTTCTTGGGCGTGTATAGGAAGACAAAAGATACACCGGAGGCACGGGAGGACCAGCAACGTATGAACGAAAAAGACAGCATGCAACCAAAGCAGTATCAAGGTCCTGCCAGCTATGCTCTTACCAAAGAAGAGAAGGAAATCTTTTTTGAATGCCTGAGCAGTATGAAGGTCCCGTCTGGCTTCTCGTCGAATATAAAGGGAATAATAAATATGGCAGAGAAAAAATTCCAAAACCTGAAGTCTCATGACTGCCACGTGATTATGACGCAATTACTTCCGGTTGCATTGAGGGGGCTTCTACCGGAAAATGTTCGATTAGCCATTGTGAAGCTATGTGCATTCCTCAATGTAATTTCTCAGAAGGTAATCGATCCAGAAATCCTACCAAGGTTACAGAATGATTTGGTCCAATGTCTTGTCAGTTTCGAGTTGGTGTTCACACCATCCTTCTTCAATATTATGACGCGCGTCCTAGTTCACCTAGTCGAAGAGATTACCATTCTGGGTCTTGTATTTCTACACAATATGTTCTCCTTTGAGAGGTTCATGGGAGTCTTAAAGAAATATGTTCATAACCGTGCTAGGCCAGAAGGAAGCATCTCCAAGGGTCATGAAACAGAGGAGGTTATTGAGTTTTGTGTTGACTTTATTCCTGACCTTAAGCCGATTGGTTTTCCTCAATCGCGGCATGAGGGGAGACTGAGTGGAAAAGGCACGCTAGGAAAGAATTCAGTAATAAGTATGGACGGGCATTCTTTCACTCAAGCACACTACACAGTTCTACAAAATTCCACCTTGGTGGCTCCGTATATCGATGAACACATGGATATTGTATGCTCCAAGAACCCGGAGCAGTCTGACCCCTGGATTAAACGTACACACATGGCGACTTTCGGCGGTTGGTTGCAAACACATCTCATGAATAACACCACTGTTGGAGATGAGCTGTACTTGTTGGCCAAGTCACCATCTTCGACTATATTGACTTTCAAAGGGTACGAGATAAATGGGAATACATTTTACACAATCGCCCAAGATAAAAAGAGCACCAACCAAAACAGTGGTATCCGCTTTGATGCAACAAACAACAATAGGAAAAAGGACACATATTATGGTTACATAGAGGAGATATGGGAACTTAACTATGAACGTTCTTTTAAGGTCCCTTTGTTTCGGTGCAAATGGTTCAATCGGACAGGAGGCGGGGTAAAGGTAGACCCGCAGTACAGAATGACAACAGTAGATCTCAACAATCTTGGATACATAGACGAACCATTCGTCCTAGCCAATGATGTGGCGCAGGTTTTCTATGTGAAGGACATTGCTACCAAACCGAGAAAAAGAAAAGATAAGGAAGCGAATACATCATACGATGAGCCAAAGCGCCACATAGTTCTTTCAGGGAAAAGAAACATCATGGGAGTGGAGGACAAGACAGACATGTCAGAAGATTATGAAAAGTTTGATGAAATTCCTCCCTTCAGAGTGAAGACTGACCCAAGCATCCTGTTAAATGATGAAGATTCTCTATGGTTACGGCGCAATCATAAGCAAGGGACACACGCGAAGAAAAAGTTTTATACCCTAAGATCCCACTCTGGGATGTGACCGGCTTCACCGTCATCACTTTCTCTCTAGTGAGTTTCCGGACTTATAACTAGAAAGTCCCACTTCGGACAAACCGGAGGGAATCTTTGTAAGAGTTAGAGTATATATGTGTTTTGGGTGTTCCTAGGTGGACTCCGGAGCGTCGGAATCCAACCAAAAATCTAGGGCATTTTGGCATTTGAAACATGATTTTTCAATAATTATTTATTAAGTTATGAATTTTCAATTATTCCTGTCCTTTTAGTATTTTAATTATAGTGGCTGTCCAGAGAGGTAAAGTGAGGGTTTTCACCCCTCAATTATTGAGCTATGGAAGAGAGAGAGTTACTAGAGGTAGAATATGACTAGGGTGAGCTCTGGTAAAAATATGAGCTAAAGGAGAATCCATTTGGTACCCCAATCATTGACCACAAGATTTTGGCAGAAGGTGTTTGATGATGAATAGAGGTACTTAGAGGTATCCAATGGCGCAAAAGAATAACAAGAAGACATAAACTAAAATAATTAAAACAAAGGAAAAAGGTATAAAATTAAAAGAGCTAAACAGAATCTGTTTTTGATTAAAACACCTATTTAAAATATTCTAAAATTTCCCAAATTGAACATACTGATAAAATACACTAATATTAAACAGCAGGAAAAAGAATCACTCAAAAATCTATTTTTAAACTAAAGTTATTCACAAACTACTGATTCACACAAATTTCAAAGAATTCAAATTTAAACTATTCAAATTTGAAAACTACTGGCACTAACAGAAAGTTTATAATTTTTGTGACCTAAAGCAAAAAGATTCACTCAAAAACTCTAAATATTCTAAGAGTTTTACCTAAAGTTTTCTACACAAAAAGAATCACTTTAAAAAGACACCTTTAGTCCCGGTTGCAACCACCAGCCGGGACTAAAGGTTCCCTCTCCCGCGCGGAATTTGGGCCGCCGAAAAGGACCTTTAGTCCCGGTTCGTGGCTGGAGCCGGGACTAAAGGTTGGCCTTTAGTCCCAGTTCGTGGCTGGAGCTGGGACTAAAGGTCGCAGCTATATAACTGGTGTCCCGGTGCCAGCCACCGCCCGGGAGAAGGAAACAGAACCACGCTGCCAGGCCGCTCGTCTTCAACCTCCGACCGCCGAGATCGCCTCCGCCGCCCCGTTCGCTCCGGTCCTCCTTCGAGCTCGCCGTCTGCCCCGTTGGAATCGCCATGAGCCTCTCCCTCGAACCCCCCCTCTATGTTTCCTCTGTCGCACGCCGTAGCCGTCGCACCACCTGCGCCCGAACCCGCCGCCACCGACGCTCCGGTGACCATGTGGTCCCGGGCGCACGTCCAACGCGCTCGCCGCTCCGCATAGATGCCCTAGGTGCCGCGCACGCAACGCAACGGCCACCGTAGCCTCGACCCCGAGCTCACCCGAGCTCCGGCAGCCGCCTGGGTCGACGCCGGTGACGTTTCCGGCCACCCCAGCTAGCCCCGCTCGTCCCGTTGGATGCACACGGGCCTGGGCTTCACATAGATGGCCTCGGCCGTCCATTTGGACGCCGGAGGGCGATTCCCGCAGCTCACCGCCGCGTCTGCCCCCGCCGGTGTCAAGTCGCCGGTGGGTTTGACCCCTTTTGACCGGGGGTTTGACCACCTCGGGTCGCTGACATGTGGGCCCTGCCCCGGCTAATCTTTAGTTTAGGTTTAGTTTAACCCTAATTAACTTAGTTAGTGACTGAGTCACTGACCAGTGGGCCCCACTGGTCAGATTTGACCAGGGGCAGTCCAGTTGACCTGCTGACGCAGTGATGACCTCATGCTGACGTCATAATCCTATTCTGGCGAAATTATATTTCAGAAATGATTTATAAATTCCATAAAATTGTTTAAACTTCAAAAATTCATAGAAAATTAACCGTAGCTCAGAATGAAATAATTTATATATGAAAAATTATCAGAAAAATTCAAGGAATCCATCTGTAAAATTTTCATGCATGAAAAACTAACTTATACTTGCTGTATAAGTGAAAACATCTAAATGGCATTTAAAATGCTTAAATTGGAGTTTGCATTTGAACCCTTTGTTCAAATGGACTTCATTGCACTTGTTGCTAGTTGCATTAGCACAATCCACAGCATCATATTATATGGAGTTTGAAATTTGAATAAGACAATTTGAATAAATGGCATTTGAAATGCCTTATGTGGAGTTTGAATAAGACAATATCATACCTCGCACCCAGCCGCCTACCTCCCTGGATTGTTGTGTATTGATTGCATATCCGGTATTGTTCTTCTCGATACTATGATTCAGTTTTTGCTTGTTGAATGCATTCTAATTGTTTTATCTTTCTTCTGGATTAGTTAAGCTATGGACGATAGCGGCAGAGACCATGAAGAGGATATCATCTTCGACATGATACGCTCCTCCCAAAACCAAGAGAATGAACCAGATGACGGCTCACAATTTCTGAACGACTCCGGTGAGGGACTTGAGGAAGAACCAAGAGACGAAGGGCAAACAAATAATGATGGCGAAGAAAATGTTAGACAATTAACAAAGTCCGGCGAGGCCTCTGGTGATCATTAGATGTATTAATTAATTTGTATATATATATTAATGAATCTTTCTTCTTTTAGCCCTCCGGATCGAGCAAATCTTCTAGAAGGGTACGAGGCCGGGCCAAAAAGTTGGGCGATGGCATAAAGTACAACATCGATGAAGTCGCAGAAGATGGCTAACCGATTGCTCCTGTACAGAATGCTCGTACATTTATAAATCAATGCGGAGTTATTGTTAGGGACAACATCCCGATCACCATTCGAGAATGGAATAAGCCAAAGGAAGATCGAGGAGTTAGTTATGTCGACGAAAGATCGAAAAATTTGCTTTGGGATACGCTCATGTCACATTTCAACCTACCAGAGGGTTTCACAGATGGCCAATGGTTGAAAGTCAAGCAGTTTGCTCTTAAGAAGATGGCCACACAATTCCAGACCTGGAAGAAAAGATTATACAGCGACTACCTCAAGGCAGAAAGGAAGACTCCAGAATTCACTGGAGCACTAGAGAAGATAAAAGATCACTGGGACGCATTTGTGGAGTACAAGGAATCGGATGAAGCTAAGGAAAGGTCGAGAAAAAATAAGATAAATGCTGCGAAAAAAGAGTATCACCATGTTCTGGGGACAGGTGGCTACAAGAGAGGCGTGCCTAAGTGGGAAGCAGCTGAGGCCAAGATGCTTGCTGAAGGGGTCATTCCAAAAACAGCGGATTGGCCCGAGAGGTCCAGGAATTGGTTTTATGCGCATGGGGGAAAGTTGGACCCAGCGAGAGGGGAGATTATTGAAAAGGCAGATCTTAAAACAGCCTCGGACGCTTTACTTGAAGCAATAGAAGATGCTCGAAAGGGCTTGTTCCAGCCCGAGAGAGAGAACGACGAGCTTACACACGCCCTCGGAAATCCTGAACACAGAGGACGAACACGAGGCAAAGGCGTTGTTCTGTGGGTTCAGGGGTTTTCGGAGTGGAACGACACTTATAGAAGTCGTTAGAGAAAAAAGAAGTAGGATGCAGACCGGCTTAAGAAGATAGAAACAAAGAACGAGGAGTTGGAACGCATGTTCAAGCGGCAGCAGGAGCAGATCGACACAATTAGCCAGCAAAGGGCGTCTCCGCGGCAGGAGCAAGCAGATCCAGCATTGGATAGTACCGTCCCATCTATGCGGAAAAGCAGCGTGGGTTCCACGGGGGTCCGGGCCGATGATGCACTGCTGGCTCGCTACCCCGTGGATGATATCAAAGAGAGGACAAGTTGTGAGCTACACCAGAAAATGAAGAACATATCCATGAAGGTGGCGGTCGGCTTTGCTTTACCGAATGCACCTGAAGCAACCATCCATGGCAATCCGATTCTAGCTGGCTATGCTCGTGTCGGGGTGAATGAAGTTCTGTCGGGATATGACTCACTAGAGCTTGACATTCCTGGAGGTGAAGGGGAGCAGACACTGGGAGAAGTCATACGTGGTGTCATTGTATGGAGAAAGGAATGCATCGTGTTTCCAAACTCGGCGCCAAGGCCACCGACTCCTCCGAGTAGCAATACACCTCTAAGTCCACCCCACCTCGAGAGGGAGCCCAGCGCGAGTCCATATCGATCTCCGCCGCGTCAGCCTACTCCACCCCCTGTTTTCCAGCAGGGCCAAAAGCGGAAGACAGCTGCAAAGAAGAAAGCCAACGACGAGCCTCCTGCCAAAAAGAAGTTAGCTTACGATATGACTGATGAGGAAACTAGAGCGGTCGTGCTTTCCGAAGTGAAGTCCCATTTTGCACCGAAACCGCCCCCGCCGCCAAAGGAGATAATACCTACGAAAACCATAGAGCACTTTGTGAAATTTCTTGAGCGACCCCCGGCACATGTGGAGAATAGGCCATCAGACTATGATCGCTCTATTAGGAAGTCATATGAGAAACAAATGCAGCAGTCGAGACGTAGAAGTACTAATAAAAGTGGGAAAACAGTTCCCCAGCTCGGAGAACAGGCAACGCAATCGATCCCCCCGCTCAAGGTGATTACCGATAAGGTAACCGACGCTGCTAAAGACTTTGGTATCAGTGTTGATCAACTCCTAGGCACCGAGGAATTCCCCGTGGCTGATGTAGCATGGCAATATGTCCCCGGGAAAACTCTGGTCAGACCTGAGCATGTCCCGCATCTATCAAAAAAAATGTGAAAATTGCATGAGTGGTACATGAAAGAAGTAAAGAACGGGCGAGAGATGCTCTATGTGAAAGTCAAGGAAGAGCATTACTTCTATGAAAACGAGCTATGCATTGAGTTTCCAGAAATTTTTCAGTTATACAATCAAGACGCACTCGACAAATCTATCGTCAGTTGCTATTGTCTGTAAGTGATTTCTTTCTGTAATTTAAGTCTCTAGCTCAGCTCGTTCATTGCCTGTAATTATCATCACTATATTCTTTTGTACACTATTATGCAGAATGAAGATTCTCGAATGCAAAAGAGATGAAATCTTTGGCATTGGGTTCGTTGACCCATATATCATTAATGAAAAAATGATACAAGACTACCCCCAAGACTCAGAGGAAAACTTGCGAAGGTTTATGAAGGCACAAAATACCAGAACAGACATAATATTTCCTTACAACTTCAAATAAGTGTTACTCTCTTGTACTATAAATTCTATTTTGCTTACTCGATGTTAAGTGTAGTTGATGAGTTATGCATGCCTGCTTATATAAAAGTGCGCAGTTTGCACTGGATCTGCTAATCATTAAAGTTGACGCTGGAATTGTTGAAGCCCTGAACTCACTAGATAAAGATCCTCGAGAATACACCAGCGTGTTTTGGATGCTCGACAGGTAATTTCAATCATTATCGCACTATATCGGCCTCTTTCGTTCGATCATTTCCTGATATCAAGTAATTAATAACTTCTTTATTCATTTTCTTTACCGGGCAGGGTTTGAAAACGGTTCATCAAAGATGTTGTCGGTGAATGGAAACCGGAGCTGCGTTGGCGACGGCCCAAGGTAATTAAGTAGTACTAGCTAGGTCCGCGCATCTCTTTAATTCTAGTTTCAATACCATTATCATGCTTGATTATTATCTGATTGAATTATATTATCGTAAAGTGCATGAGGCAGAAACAGGGGACTAATTTATGTGCATACTACGTTTGCGAGAACATTCGCATGATGACCGAATGGCGCATAGATCTAAGACAAGTTGAGGTACGTAAATACTATTCACAATTTTTTTATGATGATCTAATATATATACACACACAACTAATATATTCATATTGATCTCCTTCTTTAAAGATGGAAGAGATGCGGGAGAAGCTCCTACCAGAAAACCGCATACGAGCAATTCAAGAGGAAATTGCGGGATTTTTGCTTATGGATGTCATATCTGAAAGCGAAGAATACCATTGCCGCTAATGCCTACATGTAATGATCTCCAAATTGTAGGAGAAATTGTATATACCAAATTGTATATATATATATGTATGGTCGTACGAGAAATTATATGATATACGTATGGTCGTACGAGAAATTATATTATATATGCATAACGTGTACAATATGTAGTAGCGTAAACTATGTTTGAAATGAAAAAAAATTAAAAGAAAAACACAAAATGAAAAGGAAAAATAAACCATAAACCCTAAACCCTAAAATCCTAAATCCTTAGTCCCGGTTGGTGTCACCAACCGGGACTAAAGGTCCTGCAGCCCCCGGCGCTAGCTCGCGGCCACGTGGAGGGACCTTAGTCCCGGTTGGTGTCACCTGTTGGGGAACGTTGCATGGGAAACAAAAAATTTCCTACGCACACACAAGATCTATCCATGGTGATGAGCATCTATGAAAGGGAGAGTGAATCTACATACCCTTGTAGATCGCTAAGCGGAAGCGTTAAGAAACGCGGTTGATGTAGTCGAACGTCTCCGCGATCCAAATCGCAAGTCGTCCCTCGATCCGATCACGAACTAGTGCCAAACGGACGGCACCTCCGCGTTCAACACACGTACGGCTTGATGACGCCTTCACCTCCTCGATCCAGCCAGCGATGGTGAAGTAGTAGATGAGTTCCGGCAGCACGACGGCGTGGTCATGATGGTGAGGAACAATCTCTACAGGGCTTCGCCAAGCACTACGGAGATTATGACGGGAGAACTAGAGGGTTAGGGTTGCCGACACACGGCTTGGGAAATCTTAATGTGTCCCGTGTGCTAGCCCTGCCCCTCTATTTATATGTTGAGCCTTGGGGTCTAAACTTGGAGTAAAAGCCTCCTCCAGGTCGGTTTTGCCCGCACAAGGTCGGTTTGGCCCGCAGGGAAAGAGTCCAACTTGGATCCCTGCAGTACCGTGCACAAGCGGTAGTACCGCTCACGAGCGGTAGTACCGTGCACAAGCGGTAGTACCGCTTCACACAAGCGGTAGTACCGCTTATGCGGTAGTACTGCCTTACCAGCGGTAGTACCGCTTAAGGCAGCAGCAAAACTTCCTTCTGCACTTTCCAATACCTCGTGGGCTTTACCCCTTTGGCTCATATAAAGTGTTGCTGCACCCGAACACTTCGGTAAACATCCGGAACCCCTTCCGGTGAATTCCGGAACCCTTCCGGAGATCAAAACACTATTATCACATATATCAATCTTTACCTCTGGACTCTTCCGGAGATTCTCATCATGTCCGGGATCTTATCCGGGACTCCGAACAACCTTCGGTCACCAACAAAATAACTCAACTATACTAATCGTCACCAAACGTTAAGTGTGTAGACCCTGCGGGTTCGAGAACTATGTAGACATGACCGAGACACCTCTACGATCAATAACCAATAGCGGGACCTGGATGCCCATATTGGCTCCTACATATTCTACGAAGATCTTTATCGGTCGAACCTCTATGTCAAGGATTCAGTTAATCCCGTATGTTGTTCCCTTTGTTCTTCGGTATGTTACTTGCCCGAGATTCGATCGTCGGTATCTCTATACCTAGTTCAATCTCGTTACTGGCAAGTCTCTTTACTCGTTCCGTAATACAAGATCTCGTGGCTAACATTTTAGTCACATTGCTTGCAAGGCTCATTGTGATGTTGTATTACCGAGTGGTCCCTGAGATACCTCTCCGTCACACGGAGTAACAAATCCCAGTCTTGATCCATGCCAACCCAACAGACACCCTCGGAGATACCTGTAGAGCACCTTTATAGTCACCCAGTTACGTTGCGACGTTTGATACACACAAGGTACTCCTCCGATGTCAGGGAGTTGCATGATGTCATGGTCATAGGAACAGATACTTGACATGCAGAAAACAATAGCAATAAACTGACACGATCATATGCTACGTTCGTAGTTTGGGTCTTGTCCATCACATCATTCTCCTAATGATGTGATCCCGTTATCAAATGACATCTCATGTCTATGGCTAGGAAACCTTAACCATCTTTGATCAACGAGCTAGTTAACTAGAGGCTTACTAGGGACACAGTGTTGTCTATGTACCCACACATGTATTTGAGTTTCCAATCAATACAATTATAGCATGGATAATAAACGATTATCATGAACAAGGAAATATAATAATAACCAATTTATTATTGCCTCTAGGGCATATTTCCAACAGTCTCCCACTTGCACTAGAGTCAATAATCTAGTTCACATCACTATGTGATTTACATTGTAATGAATCGAACACCCATGCAGTTCTGGTGTCGTTCATGTTTAGCCCTTGGAAGAGGTTTAGTCATCGGATCTGCAACATTCAGATCCGTGTGTACTTTGCAAATATTTATGTCGTCCTCCTTGATGTAATCGCTGATGGAATTGAAACGTCGCTTTATGTGTCTGGTCCTCTTGTGAAATCTTGGTTCCTTGGCTAGAGCAATGGCACCAGTATTATCACAAAACAGAGTCATTGGGTTAAGTGCACTAGGCACTACTCCAAGATCTGTCATGAACTCCTTCATCCAGACACCTTCCTTCGCCGCCTCAGAGGCAGCGATGTACTCCGCTTCGCATGTAGAATCAGCTACCACGCTTTGCTTGGAACTGCACCAGCTAACCGCACCCCCATTAAGAATAAATACGTATCCGGTTTGTGACTTAGAGTCATCCGGATCAGTGTCAAAGCTTGCATCGACGTAACCCTTTACGACGAGCTCTTGATCACCTCCATAAACGAGAAACATGTCCTTAGTCCTTTTCAGGTACTTCAGGATATTCTTGACCGCCGTCCAGTGTTCCATTCCTGGATCACTTTGAAACCTTCCGGCCATACTTATGGTAAGGCTGACATCGGGTCTTGTGCACAGCATTGCATACATGATAGAGCCTATGGCTGAAGCATAGGGGATGACACTCATCTTTTCTCTATCTTCTGCAGTCACTGGGCATTGAGTCTTACTCAACTTTACACCTTGCAATACAGGCAAGAACCCCTTCTTGGACTGATCCATTTTGAACTTCTTCAAAATCTTATCAAGGTATGTGCTTTGTGAAAGTCCTATTAAACGTCTCGATCTATCTCTATAGATCTTGATGCCTAATATGAAAGCAGCTTCTCCTAGGTCCTTCATTGAAAAACTCTTATTCAAATATTCCTTCACGCTTTCCAACATTTCTATATTGTTTCCAATCAGTAGTATGTCATCCACATATAATATTAGAAACGCTATAGAGCTCCCACTCACTTTCTTGTAAATACAAGCTTCTCCGTAAACTTGTATAAACTCGAACGCTTTGATCACCTCATCAAAGCGAAGATTCCAACTCCGAGATGCTTGCACCAGTCCATAAATGGATCGCTGGAGTTTGCAAACTTTGTCAGCATTCTCTGGATCGACAAAACCTTCTGGTTGCATCATATACAACTCTTCCTTAAGGAAACCGTTAAGGAACTCTGTTTTGACATCCATCTGCCAAATTTCATAATCGAAAAAGGCAGCTATTGCTAACATGATTCTGACGGACTTAAGCATCGCTACGGGTGAGAAGGTCTCATCGTAGTCAACTCCTTGAACTTGTGAAAAACCCTTTGCCACAAGTCGAGCTTTATAGACGGTGACATTACCGTCCGCGTCCGTCTTCCTCTTAAAGATCCATTTGTTCTGAATGGCCTTACGCCCTTCAGGTAATACTTCCAAAGTCCATACTTTGTTTTCATACATGGATCCCATCTCGGATTTCATGGCCTCTAACCACTTCTCGGAATCCGGGCCCATCATCGCTTCTCCATAGCTCGTAGGTTCATCGTTGTCTAACAACATGACCTCTAAGACAGGGTTGCCGTACCACTCAGGAGCAGTACGCGTCCTTGTCGACCTACGAGGTTCGATATCAACTTGATCCAAAGCTTCATGATCATCATCATTAACTTCCTCTTCAGCTGACGTAGGCTCTACAGAAACATCTTTCTGCGCTGCGCTACTTTCAGGTTGAAGTAAAGGTTCAACAACCTCATCAAGTTCTATCTTCCTCCCACTCAATTCTTTCGAGAGAAACTCTTTCTCAAGAAATGTTCCGTTTTTAGCGACAAACACTTTGCCTTCGGATCTGAGGTAGAAGGTATACCCAATTGTCTCTTTTGGGTATCCTATGAAGACGCATTTCTCCGCTTTGGGTTCCAGCTTTTCAGGCTGAAGCTTTTTGACATAAGCATCACATCCCCAAACTTTAAGAAACGACAGCTTTGGCTTCTTGCCAAACCAAAGTTCATATGGCGTCGTCTCAACGGATTTCGATGGTGCCCTATTTAAAGTGAATGCAGCTGTCTCTAATGCATAACCCCAAAACGATAGTGGAAAATCGGCAAGAGACATCATAGATCGCACCATATCCAATAAGGTTCGATTACGACGTTCGGACACACCATTACGCTGTGGTGTTCCAGGCGGTGTCAGTTGTGAAACAATTCCACATTGTCTTAAGTGACTGTCAAACTCATAACTCAGATATTCTCCTCCTCGATCAGATCGTAGGAATTTAATCTTCTTGTTACGATGATTCTCAACTTCACTCTGAAATTGTTTGAACTTTTCAAATGTTTCAGACTTGTGTTTCATTAAGTAAATATACCCATATCTACTTAAGTCATCAGTGAAGGTGAGAAAGTAACGATAACCACCGCGCGCCTCAATGCTCATCGGACCGCACACATCAGTATGTATGATTTCCAATAAGTCACTTGCCCGTTCCATTATTCCAGAGAACGGCGTTTTAGTCATCTTGCCCATGAGGCATGGCTCGCATGTGTCAAGTGATTCAAAATCAAGTGACTCCAAAAGTCCATCAGCATGGAGCTTCCTCATGCGTTTTACGCCAATATGACCTAAACGGCAGTGCCACAAGAAAGTGGTATTATCATTATCAATTCTACATCTTTTGGCATCAATGTTATGAACATGTGTATCATTATTATCGAGATTCAATAAGAATAAACCCCTCACATTGGGTGCATGACCATAAAAGATATTACTCATATAAATAGAACAACCATTATTCTCTGATTTAAATGAGTAACCGTCTCGCAATAAACAAGATCCAGATATAATGTTCATGCTTAACGCAGGCACTAAATAACAATTATTCAGGTTCATCACTAATCCCGATGGTAATCGAAGAGCGAGCGTGCCGACGGCGATCACATCAACCTTGGAACCATTTCCCACGCGCATCGTCACTTCATCCTTTGCCAGCCTCCGTCTATTCCGCAGTTCCTGTTTTGAGTTGCAAATATGAGCAACCGCACCGGTATCAAATACCCAGGCACTACAACGAGAGTTGGTAAGGTACACATCAATAACATGTATATCATATATACCTTGTTTGTTGTTGGCCGCCTTCTTGTCAGCCAAATACTTGGGGCAATTCCGCTTCCAGTGTCCAGTTCCCTTGCAATGAAAGCACACAGTTTCTGGTTTGGGTCCAGCCTTGGGTTTCTTCACGAGAGGAGCAACTGCTTTGCCACTCTTCTTGGAGTTACCCTTCTTACCCTTGCCATTTTTCTTGAAACTAGTGGTTTTATTGACCATCAACACTTGATGCTCCTTCTGAATTTCAGACTCAGCGGCTTTCAGCATCGCAAACAGCTCGGCGACTGACTTGTTCATCCCGTGCATGTTATAGTTCAACACGAAGCTCTTGTAGCTAGGTGGCAATGATTGAAGAACTCTGTCAGTGATAGCCTCTGGCGGAAGGGGCATCCCCAATTCAGCCAGACGGGTGGAGTACCCAGACATTCTGAGTACGTGATCACTGATAGACCCGTTCTCCTCCATCTTGCAAGCATAGAACTTATCGGAGATCTCATATCTCTCGATCCGGGCATTCTTCTGAAAGATAAACTTCAACTCCTGGAACATCTCATATGCTCCATGACGTTCAAAACGTCTTTGAAGTCCCGGTTCTAAGCCATACAATATTGCACATTGAACTATTGAGTAATCTTCAGAACGAGCCTGCCAGGCGTTCACAACGTCTAGAGACTCAACTGGAGCGGGTGGATCACCAAGCGGTGCATCAAGGACATAAGCCTTCTAGGAAGCCGTAAGGATAATCCTTAGATTACGGGCCCAGTCCACAAAGTTACTCCCATCATCTTTCAACTTAGCTTTCTCTAGGAACGCATTAAAATTCAGGGGTGCTACTGCGCGAGCCATGATCTACAACATAAATATAGCAAAGACAACTTAGAATATTGTTCTAGAAAATGAGTTTAGTTAATCATATTACTTAAAAAACTCCCACTCAAATTGACATCCCTCCGATCATTCGAGTGTAACATGATCCAAATCCACCAACTCAAGTCCGATCATCACGTGAGTTGAGGTGGTTTCAATGGTGAACATCTTCATGTTGATCATATCTACTATATGACTCATGTTCGACCTTTCGGTCTCTTCTGTTCCGAGGCCATGTCTGTACATGCTAGGCTCGTCAAATTTAACCCGAGTGTTCCGCACGTGCAACATGGCTTACACCCGTTGTATGTGAACGTAGAGTCTATCACACCCGATCATCACGGCGTGTCTTGAAACGACGAACTTTCGCAACTGCGCACACTCGGGGAGAACACAATTTTATCTTGAAATTTAAGTGAGGGATCACCTTATAATGCTACCGTCGTCCTAAGCAAAATAAGATGCATAAAAGGATTAACATCACATGCAAATCATAAGTGACATGATATGGCCATGAACTTGTGCTTTTGATCTCCATCTTTAAAGCACCGGCATGATCTCCATCGTCACCGGCATGACACCATGATCTCCATCATCTTGATCTCCATCAACATGTCGCCATGAGGTCGTCGCACCGACTGTTGCTTCCACAACTATTGCTAACGTTTAGCGATAAAGTAAAGCATTACATAGCGCTTAATGATTGACACGCAGGTCATACAATAATTAAAGACAACTCTATGGCTCCTGCCAGTTGCCGTACTCATCGACATGCAAGTCGTGATATTCTATACAACACATGATCATCTCATACATCACATATATCTCATCATGTAATTGGCCATATCACATCACAACATACCCTGCAAAAACAAGTTAGACGTCCTCTAATTGTTGTTGCAAGTTTTACGTGGCTGCTACGGGTTTGCAAGAACCGTTCTTACCTACGCAAAACCACAACGTGGTGTAGTGATTGCTTTTTGATCTTCTAAAAGAACCCTCTTCATTGAAATCGATTCAACTAAAGTGAGAGAGACAGACACCCGCTAGCCATCTTTATGCAACGAAGTTACATGTCAGTTGAAGGAACCGGTCTCTCGTAAGCGTACGAGTAATGTTGGTCCGGGCCGCTTCATCTCACAATACCGCCGAATCAAGTATCAACTAGTAACGGCAAGCAATATGTATACACCCACGCCCACAACTCGTTTGTGTTCTACTCGAGATCTCATCTACGCATAAACCTGGTTCTGATACCACTGTTGGGGAACGTTGCATGGGAAACAAAAAATTTCCTACGCACACACAAGATCTATCCATGGTGATGAGCATCTACGAGAGGGAGAGTGAATCTACATACCCTTGTAGATCGCTAAGCGGAAGCGTTAAGAAACGCGGTTGATGTAGTCGAACGTCTCCGCGATCCAAATCGCAAGTCGTCCCTCGATCCGATCATGAACTAGTGCCGAACGGATGGCACCTCCGCGTTCAACACACGTACGGCTTGATGACGCCTTCACCTCCTCGATCCAGCCAGCGATGGTGAAGTAGTAGATGAGTTCCGGCAGCACGACGGCGTGGTGATGATGGTGAGGAACAATCTCTGCAGGGCTTCGCCAAGCACTACGGAAATTATGACGGGAGAACTAGAGGGTTAGGGTTGCCGACACACGGCTTGGGAAATCTTAATGTGTCCCGTGTGCTAGCCCTGCCCCTCTATTTATATGTTGAGCCTTGGGGTCTAAACTTGGAGTAAAAGCCTCCTCCAGGTCGGTTTTGCCCGCACAAGGTCGGTTTGGCCCGCAGGGCAAGAGTCCAACTCGGATCCCTGCAGTACCGTGCACAAGCGGTAGTACCGCTCACGAGCGGTAGTACCGCTTCACACAAGCGGTAGTACCGCTTACGCGGTAGTACTGCCTTACCAGCGGTAGTACCGCTTAAGGCAGCAGCAAAACTTCCTTCTGCACTTTCCAATACCTCGTGGGCTTTACCCCTTTGGCTCATATAAAGTGTTGCTGCACTCGAACACTTCGGTAAACATCCGGAACCCCTTCCGGTGAATTCCGGAACCCTTCCGGAGATCAAAACACTATTATCACATATATCAATCTTTACCTCCGGACTCTTCCGGAGATCCTCGTCATGTCCGGGATCTTATCCGGGACTCCGAACAACCTTCGGTCACCAACAAAATAACTCAACTATACTAATCGTCACCAAACGTTAAGTGTGTAGACCCTGCGGGTTCGAGAACTATGTAGACATGACCGAGACACCTCTACGATCAATAACCAATAGCGGGACCTGGATGCCCATATTGGATCCTACATATTCTACGAAGATCTTTATCGGTCGAACCTCTATGTCAAGGATTCAGTTAATCCCGTATGTTGTTCCCTTTGTTCTTCGGTATGTTACTTGCCCGAGATTCGATCGTCGGTATCTCTATACCTAGTTCAATCTCGTTACTGGCAAGTCTCTTTACTCGTTCCGTAATACAAGATCTCGTGGCTAACATTTTAGTCACATTGCTTGCAAGGCTCATTGTGATGTTGTATTACCGAGTGGGCCCTGAGATACCTCTCCGTCACACGGAGTAACAAATCCCAGTCTTGATCCATGCCAACCCAACAGACACCCTCGGAGATACCTGTAGAGCACCTTTATAGTCACCCAGTTACGTTGCGACGTTTGATACACACAAGGTACTCCTCCGATGTCAGGGAGTTGCATGATCTCATGGTCATAGGAAAAGATACTTGACATGCAGAAAACAATAGCAATAAACTGACACGATCATATGCTACGTTCGTAGTTTGGGTCTTGTCCATCACATCATTCTCCTAATGATGTGATCCCGTTATCAAATGACATCTCATGTCTATGGCTAGGAAACCTTAACCATCTTTGATCAACGAGCTAGTTAACTAGAGGCTTACTAGGGACACAGTGTTGTCTATGTACCCACACATGTATTTGAGTTTCCAATCAATACAATTATAGCATGGATAATAAACGATTATCATGAACAAGGAAATATAATAATAACCAATTTATTATTGCCTCTAGGGCATATTTCCAACATCACCAACCGGGACTAAAGGTCCTCCAGCCCCCAGCGCGCGCTCGCGGACACATGGAGGGACTTTAGTCCCCGGTTGTGGCCAACCGGGACTAAAGGGTGGGGGCCTTTAGTCCCGATTTCGTTGTCCCGGTTGGCGACCCGGGACTAAAGGCCGTTGCCAACCAGGACTAAAGCCCCGTTTTCCACTAGTGATGCTGGCTCCGGCTTCACAGGGAGGAGCGCCCCCGGTGGCGGAGCTGGGCCGTTAGTGTGGACGACGGAGTGACGGAGCATCAGCTCCATCTGCTCCTCGAACTCCGCATCGGTGCCGGCGTAGACTTGGCCCGGCACCGCCGGCGCGGACTGCGGCGGTGGCGGCTGCTGGTCCTCCTCGTTGCCGAAGGAGATGACGATCCCCGCCCGCGTCGAGTCGCCGCCAGCCGATGAGGACGACGGCCCCGGAGTTCGAGGGCGGCGGATCGTGGCGGCGTCGCCACGATCCGCCCGATCCCGCCCCGGAACCGCCTGCCGGCGCCGACACCCAGGACTTGCCCATCGCCGGAGATGTGAAAGGAGATGGGCGTGGAGGGGAGGAGGAGGAGGATGTGATGTGGACGGCGCCAGAGCGCGGCTTAAATAGCCGTGGCCAGGCCATGCGAAGGGCCGCTCAGCCGCTTCAATGCGGCGCAGCGGTCGGAGTTGGTTCCTCGGGAACCTGCGTCCGCATTGAAGCGGCGGCTCCCGAGAAGTCGCGTCGGTCAGCGCCGCCCTCCCTTCCCTCCGGTCACATCGCGGCATCAATGCCGGCTTCCGCGTGCTCTGAGCCAGCATGAATGCGACGCGGTAAGCGGCGCGTGCATCGGAAGGAAAGCGTGGGAGGGACTGGTGACGGGTTTTTGGTGGGTCAGGGCGGTCAGAAGAGGGCTTGGGATCAGTCCGGACTCCCGCAAATCTCCCACATTTTTGTCTTCGGTTTGCGAGAGAAATCACATCCAGACCGCTCCGCGGACCGATACAAGTCGGCGTTGGATGGCTCACGCGGTCGGGACAGCGCGGTCCGGACCGGTCAGCCTCGGAGATGCCCTTACACTCTAGCTTTACAGGAGTATAATAGGAGTATGATTTTAGTTTGCAGTTCGGGATAGGATCATAGAAGAAGTCGGGCTTCTGCAGGCAGCAACCCGCTCTCTTTTAGGGAAGGCTCTGGTCCGCACTGCAGGTGTGTCCTTTATTTGTAAATTTACTCTGAGCTGCACGTAGTAGTCCATGGAGATGGAGTCCAAGCGGAGGCCGCGCGGCGTCCTGGACCTGGAGGCGCAGTTCGCCTTCTTCCGGTCGCAGCACCGCCACCCGGTGAACGCCGCCGTGCACGCGCTGGTCGCCGGCCCCATCCTCTTCACCAACCTCCTCATCCTCTACTTCCTGCCCCTGCCTTCCCCGCTCGACCCGGCCCTCGCGCTCTCCCTCGTCTACGCCGCCGCCTACCTCGCCATCGACCGCCGCGCTGGGGCCCTCGCCTCGCTCCTCCTCCTCGGAGCCTGGACCGCCAGCCGCGCCCTCGCCGCCCGCCTCGGCTTCACGCTCGCCTGGAAGGTCGTGCTGGCCACGCAGCTCTTCTGCTTGACCTGGCAGTTCCTCGGCCACGAACTCTTCGAGGTAAGATTCCATTAGATTTTTCTGCATCTCCACCACGTTCCTGGCGACCGGCGACCTGCCTAGCTTCGTCGACATGAATTGCTGAATCTGCTTCTTCTTGCCGAAGAAAAGTCCAACGGTGAGTGAACTTCCAGAGGTGCTGCATATGGAGCCATTCCTCATCCTGCTGCGGGTAAACATCAATTATTATTCCTTTGAATCCTTAGGCTGGTTTGGAGGATTTTCATATGAAAAACATAGGAACAAGAATTCTAGAGGTAATTTTCTTATAGATGCATTCGGTTCGTAGGAAACGCGTACAGGAATTCTTTTGGAATACTATTCATTTTCTGTTTTTTGGAACAAACTACACATCCACTCAAAACTCATTTTCTACGTAAGAACGAGGCTCTTGGGATGACAAGTGCCATCCTATCAAAATCCTATACTATTCCTAGTTCCTAGGTTTTGTTTTCCTCCAAACCGAATGAGCCCTTAAAAAACACATCATGTCATCCATATATGGATGTAGAAAAGACGGCATAATTTAGGCTCTGTCTAACACACAAGCACGTAGCTTTTTTTTAGAAGAACAGCGTATCTCTTTTTTTTTGGATGAAATTTTCAATCTATTCATCTTCCATGGTAGTACACAGAAATTAGAAGTAAGAAAAATTATGACCAGATCTATGGACTAAATAGCGACGGCTACAAACACTGGAGCAAGCCGAAGGAGCACCGCCGTCATAGCCCCTCTCTAGCCGGAGTCAGAAAATCCTTGTTGCAGTAGATAGTCGGGAAGTTGTCGTGCTAAGGCCCCATACAACTGTGCACCAGAACAACAACCATTGTTGATGAAGAGAAACATAGATCAGACCTGTACACACACGATCGAAGAGAAACGAAGAATGGACCAAACAGATCCACCGAAGACCACCACCGACCAAATCCCGCTAGATCAGACAGAGACACACCACCACACGCCCTCCGATGACACTAAGTGCACCATCGGGATGGGGATTGGATGTGGAAGACATTATTCCTATTAGGAGACATCACTGCCGCCACACATCCCCAACCAAGACGCTAAACCAAACAAGAATGAGAACGGGTCCCTCTCGCCAGCAAGGGGTAGGGGTCGTACGCACCTCTGCGGCCCAAATGTCATCGGAGGTGGGGCAGACCGATGATGGCGCCGACGGAAGTAGAGGAAACCCTAGTCGCCTGGGAGAGCTTCTCGTGGAGGACAAAAACTCTTCACAAGAACAACACATCTTTATTTAAGTAATGTTCATAGGGATACAAAGACCATCAAGTGGTCCGAGCAACCAGACATGTCTCCCTACATGAAGAGTAGTAGCTTGCCTAGCTAAACTATGAGCCTACATATTGCATGTGTGTTGTTCAGGCTAAAAACACAAGCCGCAAAATGACTTCCTCGGGATCCAATCTCCTTCAATATCGTACAGGAATCACCTAGCTGCACCGGGGAATGAAGGTCATTGATGACTCTCAGACAGTCAGACGCAACCATGAGATTGCTAAGTATAAGATCTTCTCCAAGCACAAGGGCCTCCCGACATGCATATGCTTCAAGTGTTGTTCGGTCCATAAACAACTATCGATGCTCCCAGAAAAAGGCCGTGGTCATCCCTACACACAACACCAACGGCACCCTTATTAGGGGGGGGGGGGGGGGTTAATCCATCATCCATACTTCGTCCAGCAGATTATGTTGCAGTCGATAGATTTGCTGCAGGTATGGTGCCCAGCGCGTGACTATACCGCTGGATGAACATATGAGTGGATAGCGGACACTCGAAGCATGCCCATCTATCGCCTTTCGCCTTGCCCACCAGATCGCCCACATACTTCGATAAATTGTTCACTTCAAACAACCATAAATTGGTAATCCTTTTCTTTGTTTTGTTTTCTGGCTGGCTTGCCCATGTAACGCTTTGGTCTTTTTTCTTTCTTTCTTGGGCTTAGCTTGTCCTAGGGAGTCCTGCCTTTTATCTTCTGTAGGCTAGGCTTGACCCACAACGTATGCTTGACCTTGTTTTCCTTATTACTTAACTAGCACAAATGCCCGTGCGTTGCAACGGGAGACATTGTTACACGTCTCATGCCTTCACCTATTTACCTTTTTCTCGTCTCAGTTTGCCACACGCCCATGCGTTGCAAGAGGATAAAAATTCCTTCCACTCCTATGATTTTACTATGCTCAAGTGTTGTTCGGTCCATAAACAACTATCGATGCTCCCAGAAAAAGGCCGTGGTCGTCCCTACACACAACACCAACGGCACCCTTATTGGGGGGGGGGGGGGGGGGGTTAATCCATCATCCATACTTCGTCCAGCAGATTATGTTGCAGTCGATAGATTTGCTGCAGGTATGGTGCCCAGCGCGTGACTATACCGCTGGATGAACATATGAGTGGATAGCGGACACTCGAAGCATGCCCATCTATCGCCTTTCGCCTTGCCCACCAGATCGCCCACATACTTCGATAAATTGTTCACTTCAAACAACTATAAATTGGTAATCATTTTCTTTGTTTTGTTTTCTGGCTGGCTTGCCCATGTAACGCTTTGGTCTTTTTTCTTTCTTTCTTGGGCTTAGCTTGTCCTAGGGAGTCCTGCCTTTTATCTTCTGCAGGCTGGGCTTGACCCACAACGTATGCTTCACCTTGTTTTCCTTATTACTTAACTAGCACAAATGCCCGTGCGTTGCAACGGGAGACATTGTTACACGTCTCATGCCTTCACCTATTTACCTTTTTCTCGTCTCAGTTTGCCACACGCCCATGCGTTGCAAGAGGATAAAAATTCCTTCCACTCCTATGATTTTACTATGCTCAAGTGTTGTTCGGTCCATAAACAACTATCGATGCTCCCAGAAAAAGGCCGTGGTCGTCCCTACACACAACACCAACGGCACCCTTATTAGGGGGGGGGGGGGGGGGGGGTTAATCCATCATCCATACTTCGTCCAGCAGATTATGTTGCAGTCGATAGATTTGCTGCAGGTATGGTGCCCAGCGCGTGACTATACCGCTAGATGAACATATGAGTGGATAGCGGACACTCGAAGCATGCCCATCTATCGCCTTTCGCCTTGCCCACCAGATCGCCCACATACTTCGATAAATTGTTCACTTGAAACAACCATAAATTGGTAATCCTTTTCTTTGTTTTGTTTTCTGGCTGGCTTGCCCATGTAATGCTTTGGTCTTTTTTCTTTCTTTCTTGGGCTTAGCTTGTCCTAGGGAGTCCTGCCTTTTATCTTCTGTAGGCTGGGCTTGACCCACAACGTATGCTTGACCTTGTTTTCCTTATTACTTAACTAGCACAAATGTCCGTGCGTTGCAACGGGAGACATTGTTACACGTCTCATGCCTTCACCTATTTACCTTTTTCTCGTCTCAGTTTACCACACGCCCATGCGTTGCAAGAGGATAAAAATTCCTTCCACTCCTATGATTTTACTATGCTCTTTATAAAAAAAAATATGGCCAGTTTGATTGTTGAAGCAAGTTAAATATCCCGACAGTCTATCGGCACTTTTTCTTATGCTCAAGAGTGATCCATATTCCGGCGACTAATAATTCCGCGATCGATGCAACTTCCTCCACAGGGAAATTTTGCTCCGGCTTGTTTCCCATGCGTATCCCACGAGGCAATTTTCCTCCGGCTTGTTTCGGAGCGACTTGGCACAAGCTAATTTCTTCGTTTTCTTAGTAAATGAAACCCACACCTCACACTTTGTTTGTTGATGCCTCTGCTTGTTGATTACGCAACTCGCGGACATATATAAGTTGATGGAATTTGATGTAAAAAAGCGATGTGGGACTATTAATTAGTAAACAAACTATATATTAACACAGACATAATCTAGCACTGTTGGCGCAACTATTTTTCTTCTCGCGGCCCATGACAACAATTGTGGCCCAGTACAATCTGGATTAGATATAGACTCGCCAGACATAAAATATACAAAAGAGCAAACAAATTGTGAAGGTACACGAGAGTCGACATGGCTGGTTGGCTATCAAGGCTTAGAGTAGTATGTGTGGTTGCAAGTTCGACTCCGCCTTGGCTCAATTTTTATTTTGCGACAAAAAAAGCTAACGCCCTTATAAGCGGGACGAAACCAAGAATTCACATTGCTTTATATTATACTAGCACAAATGCCCGTGCGTTGCAACGGGAGTGATAAAAAAATGATGTGGTACATTAACAAAGCAAACACAAAATGATGATGAATTAAAAGTAGGGTTCCTTCGATTTCTTAGGAGTATTCAAAATCTTATTGTTAGTTTATTTAATTTTATAAAATGAAGTCTTATTTTTCTACATGATCTTCCTTGGTCATTGTATCCGAAATATGAGAATGTTTGTGGCTAAATTAAAATGAGAACTCAGATGTGTAGTTATTTCTTTCAAGTACAACATACATGTTTTGATTGTTTGCACTTAGTTTTATTTTTCGGAAAGATGTTTTGATTGTTCGCACCTAATTTTATTTTTGAGTAAGAGAAAAAAGCCTCAAAAGTGTAGTTAATTTTTTCATCCGCCTGAGGCAATTTTGTGAGCATCCGTGAGTTTTATACTGTTTTTGTGTGTGTTCGGCTCGACTCCCATCGCCATCAACATATGTTCATGCTCCTGCGCACGCTCATAGCCATTGGCAATTGCTGGCGCAAATGATGGTATGTGTGCATGCTGTGGTGGTCTTGGCGCCCACTCGCCGTCGGCCACGCTTCTTGACAGATTGATACTGGAGTCTTCTTATTCCTATCCTCTTGAAGCTAGCGTTCATTTTTTGGAAACCCTAAATCCAATCCCTAGTTCTAACCCATTTGAATTAAATTTTATGAGTTTGAATTCAAATTGTTCCATCATGAATAAACCCCATGTACCTGGTTTAATAACATTTAAATTAATTCAGGGGAATTTTCGTCACTTCAAAAATCTTTTCAAAACTCCATGTGCCTTTTAGGGGAAAAAAGAAACGAAAAAGTAAAAGAGCAGCGCAGCATAGCTAGCCGCGGCCCAATTGCCTGCCTAGCAGAGGCCCACTCCTTTCCCCTTTAACCCTAGATCATGCCTGAGTGCGTCGACCGATCCCCAATTCCTCTCTCCTCTCTCTCTCGATCCCTTACTGCGCCGCCACCCACACACAGAGAGGCGAGCTCCTCGAGATCTCCTCGCGCCTCTCTTGCAGGCTGCCTTACCGCCGGCGAGCTACTCCTCCGCGCATCCCCTTCCTTTTCTTCCCTCCCCTGAGGGAGCCGCTACTTCGGGGGGCCATGGTGGGGCGACGCGAGCTCGTCCATCCCTGTACTCTCTCTCTCTCTCTCTCTCTCTCTGCCTGCTGCGCATTCCACGCTGGCCGCCCGCTGTCTTCAGACGGGGTGCAATGAATTTTTTTCTGAATCCTCAGATCGGCTCTCTCCTTCTTTAGGGTGGCTGACACCAATTTTCTTCTGAATCTTCTCTTGCTCTCTCTCCTTACCTGTGACTTGCGCCTCTGAAGATATGCAGCAGCCGAGCAGGGCTGATTTTCAAGGGAGATTTTCCATCCGAGCAGCCTGTTTTTCAAGGGAGATTTTCCGTTGTCTCTCCTGTTGGTCCATGTATGCTCGAGGCTGCTTACGAATTTGTATTCAATGACGTATATAAATTGGTGTGATGGGACATAACAAAGCGAGGTGGTATTATTTGATAGCAGTTCGAATCAGTCTTGTGTACATAATTATGTGCTAGCTCGGTTGATTCCTAGAACCAGCGGATTTTTCTTGCCTCCTCTCTGGATTGCCTGGGCCGCCACTACAGCGGGCCGGCTGCCCTCGTGTCTCGGTTGACTCCAGCACGTATGAAAGTAAAAACCGTGGACGGACGAAACGGACACAAAGTTGAGATTAAGCAATATTTAGTACCACCTCGTACGTGACCAAAATAGGACGGACCGACCGCAGAAAAAAAATCCTAATCGCGGGACGAAACCAAGAATATCACCTTGCTTTATTAGTAGGTATAGAAATAATAAATATATATATATATATATATATATATATATATTATTATATATATATATAATAATATATATATATATATAATAAAAAAATAGTAAAAAAAAAGTATAGATAAGTTATAGGGTAGCCGTTGCAAAGTTCACTCCCGTCACTAGTAGTTATAGGGTAGCCGTTGCAAAGTTCACTCCCACCTTCTCTGGTGGTGACAAGTGGTGCACTTGTAGTGCATCACTTAACGTTACCTGAGAGTTTTGCCCTTTTCCATAGATTTATTTTTTCAAAATGTGCGTCCAAATCACGAACCGTTTTCACCGTTGATTTTCTCGCATTTA
Organism: Elymus sibiricus; assembly: GCA_039707655.1. Classification (NCBI taxonomy): domain Eukaryota; kingdom Viridiplantae; phylum Streptophyta; class Magnoliopsida; order Poales; family Poaceae; genus Elymus; species Elymus sibiricus. The sequence continues at coordinate 29,553,701 of CM077676.1, forward strand.
GATTTTCAAAACTAGAAAAAAATCATCAAAATATCACCATTTTCACCGTTGGTCCATACTGCTCGTCCGATGAACCATCGAAATCCATCGTTCTGGCTATGAAAAAATCACCAAAAAAACCTGGTCCGACAATGTGTCGAACACATAGAGGGCAAGGTGCAGTCCGGCGCAAGGGTGGCGGCGGAGCTAGGAGACGTCCGGCATGAAGGAGGAAGAAGAGAGGAGAGGAGCAAGTGAAATCGGGTACGTCGGAGGGGGGATTTGGTGCCACTTTTGTTGGGGTCGGGCTGTCAAGGTCCAACGTGGCGGACGCGCCCAGGTTGCCCCAGATTTAGGCTGGATATGAGGGGTGCCCATCAGCCTGGGCATTTGAGGCCGGTTTGAGGCGTCCGCCTGAGTTGCTTTTTTTTATGGGTCACTGACCTGACCGTCCGCCCGGTCGTTTGAAGGGGGTTTGAGGCGTCCGGCTATAGATGCTCTTACGGTGAACTCCCGCGGGGGCACTCTTCTTCCTGGTGTGGAGAGTGTTCCGCGTCCTGACGTATCACGCGTTGGACGCATCCCACACGGGAACTTTTTTCTTACATTTTCTGGGAATTTCTTTCTTTTTGTTCTTTTTTCTTGGGTGTTTCATGAACTTTTTGTACTTTTAGTTTTCTTTTCTCGGTTTTCCCCTTCCTCAAGTTTTCCTAAGCATAGTTGTGCTTCCATGCGTAGCACGAATGTGTTGCACTGGAGTAGTACATATTAGTTCACGATGGAAACACAGATTAGTGCTAGTTGGGAGCACAAATTAGTTCACTTGAGAGCACAAGTTAGTGCTCTCGTTGGAGCAGATTAGTGCTAGTTGGAAGGACAGGTTACTTCACGTTGGGATCACAGATTAGTGCTAGTTTGACGCACATATTAGATCAAGTTAGGAGCATATGTTAGTGCTAGTTTGGAGCATATGGTTAGTTCACTTTGAAAACACATGTTAGTACTAGTTTTTTTAGAGCATAGATTAGTTCTAGTTGCAGGTTGTGCCTGAAAATATAGTTCTTCGAAATCTAACGACATGGGATCTAATTCGAAGATCTCAACGCAAGGGACGCAATGGTGAAACCGGTTCATAATATGATGCACGATTCACGAGATGTTTCATTTTAAAACATGGATCTAAAAAATGCGAACAACCCATCCCTCCCGCACGTGGGGAAATATCCGACGAAAGCTCTCTGATTTCAGAAAATATAGCACCATGCAGCGAACGCAAAAGGAAAACACAACACAACATAGATTTGCACATATCATAGAGCATAGATTGTACAGTTGTCACACTGACTGAGACTTAACTAATTCCCAGTCGACTGATAATTAGCAAATCCGCATAATTTATCTACTAGTTATTGAATATACATGGAGTTCATAACATTACTAATAAGTATTAGTCATTTGCTCTTGTGTGCACAGATACTCAACAAAGTGTTTGGCTATGAGCCATACCCCGGATTCAGCAAGAAAGTGGATAAAAGGATGGAGGCTTATCTCAGAGAGAGCATAGAAGTCGATCAGAGGAAGATCAATTGATTAGATATGTTCTGGTTGATTTGTATAAGTACCAAAGTGTGCCTACCATTTGTGTATTGTTTATGCATGTTATGTTTGATATTGTAGAATAAAGTGAATAGCATAACTTTCTGAACACGACATATTGTGCAATTCAAGTTTCTTATGCCAGTCGTCGGGAAGAAGATGAATCCAAGCTGAAGGATTGCTACTCCAGATTTCATTCATTGAATGCTCTTCTAGACATTTCATCGAACCTCCTTGCCAAACTAACTCCAAGGCAAACTGATGATACATAAATTTAACTCTTGTGATTGAAGTGAACACTGAAATGTGCTTTAGATGTTACAAATCGCTCCCCCACAATCGGAGGCAACCTCTCAAGCTGATGTCGGATATAAGTAGTGTCATCTCATGTTCTGCACAGCTTGCCAACTCTTTGTTTGATGACTTTGCAACTGCATCATGAACGCTTTTATCTTCATATTACCGTTTCATCATGAAAGCTTTTATCTTCATATTACCTTTTGTTAATGCAATCTCTGTTGAGTATATTAGCATTTTTTTGCCACAAATTCGGAATGTGTGTCGACTTTCAGTCCGTAGAGACTCTTGATAACAAAAGCTTAATTTGGAAAACAAACATTCTGCATTCATGCCACACATGGGTTTTGCTATGATGAGAGAAGGGACAGACAGACTAAGCACTATTTTAGTTTTTAGGAATGGATTGAACCTTAGATTTGGTTTCCCAACTGCGGCTATGAGATAGATGTTATATCAGAACCGATAGGAATGGTATAGAGAATTTGAGGCAAAAATTAAATTGTACTAGTAAGCTTGCACGTGCAACGCACGTAAAACGTTGACCAATAAGATTCACACCAGTATAAAATAAAATAAGGAATTCCAAAAAATGAATTAAATTGATACACAATGTTGTGATGTTGCTCAAGTTGTTTTTTTTTTCAAAAGTGAGACATCATTGTGGTCATGTTGTTGCATATATATTCTATCATTGCAGTCAAGCTGATCCAATCGAGGGATGTGGACAGATTGGTTTATTCTTCGATAGTCAAAGAGATCAAGTACCTTATAGGACTTCGTGATTCTTGTATTACTCATGTAAATCGATCTCAAAATAGAGTTAGCGATAGTTTAGCTAGTTTTGCTAGAATAGAAGGCCGAACCATGACTTTGGTTGGTTCTGGTCCTACTATTGAGCTAGCTCTCACTGAACGTAATTTTCGGCACTCAATTACGTTTTGCAAATACACATAACTCACACATGAATGACTACTAAAATGAGAAACACATCTCACATAAAATATAAATAGCATTTAACAAATATTCTGAAGTAAAAAAAATTCTTAACACCAAACGATTTTAAGGAGCCTCTTTTTACAATCAAAAGAACTCAGCTCTATTTCTCAGGATTACTCTCAGTTTGGATAAAAAAGCAAGTTGATCTGGATCAGCGTTACGCCATAGCTCCAGTCACTACTGGAGAAAAGGTATCCCCGTACCCTTCTACCAAAAAAACTCAAAGCATCGTTGTTGATAGTAATGTGTAGCCTTGGGCATAGGCGACGGCGGTGCTGAACTGGCAATTCGATATTTTACTGTATTTTGAGCGGTAGATGGGATAGTGGCTCACCTGTGCATCTATCCAGTGGCTACATGAATAGAGTAGCGGTGCTGATCAGAATGAATTCTCCATGTAGCTAGTTGTAGCAAGCAAACGATTCTGAAGGACTATTGAGGTTTGATCGTCCAAAATCCTATAAGAGTTGCTCACCTGCAGATCATTCAATAGCTATGTCAACGTATCAAACAACATCTTGGTCTCCCTAAAGATAATGTCCTGATAGCACATAGTTGAACTCACAAGAAGATAATAGAATATGAAGACCATATTGTTCCACTTAAGATACTTTTATTACATGGTAAGGGTTTCATATTATAATTTCATTTCAAAATGGTTCATCATTTTGTTCGATGAGAACTGCTACAGTGATGATTTTTAGTCTATCAATAGGAAGTTCAGTAATATACATACCTGATGAATTGTTTTTAACTGCATGCCTAATGATTTAGCAGTGTAACAAAGCTTTCCTAGAGCATTTCACCATAATACTATTTTGAGAAAGGATGTTAAACAAATTAATAGCCACATTCAAGATGCTTTGCTGAGGGATAAAACACAATACAATAGGATGTGAACAAAGCATTCCAAATTATTAATCCTGCAGACATTACATCCCGCGGCTTTCTAGCCTTCACATTCAAGATCATGACAACATGGCAATTCATCACAAGGGCGAATAACTATAACAAAACATATTGCTATCTCCCAATCTATTTCCTCCGTCCGAAGACTGCAAAAATAACCGGCCGAAAGTCAGAAAGAAGACTGCCAAAAATACCAATGCTTTTTACAAATGTTGGGTGGAAATTTATTGTACCTATCTGCTGATGGGTCCTTCCGTGCTTTGTGAATAACGCCTACCTGTACATTCAGGATACTGAAGTGAGATATGAATTACATACAAATCTAGTCAGCATGAATTATTCCCAAACGTAGCATACAGGCTACCCACTGCTACATGTTAGTCATGCAGGTAGTATTCATTGGAGCGCATGTATTATCCTTTAGTTTTTGATTCACAAAAGGAGATGTGGAAACAGTAGCACACCTTTTCTGTCACACTTCAGGGCGTAGCAAACTGCTTTTGATACAAAACTGTCAATCCCTTGCCATCAATCTTGACTTGATCCCCGCAGTATTTGTCTCCCTGTGATCGCCAAAAGAAAAAGATAATTCTTACTTTTGATCATCTTACCCTTGTAGAGGTCGCCAACAGAATCTACAGAGCGATTTTATCCTATTAGCTCCAAGGATTGATTACATAGAAAATTAGAAACCATTCAGCGGTTGGCTGCTGTATAAACATGGATGTATTATCGAAATTCCTTTGATTTGGAGAATAGAGATTAGTGTGCATGTCTATTCATGTATTGCCGTGTCAGTGGGTGGTGGCCAAGATGTGCTGACTGCTCACCAGCCTCTATCTACCCGTTTACGAATCATCAATGCAGCAGAGGAGGGCAAAGGAGAAGGAATGCAGCTATGTTTACCTTATGTGATTGAGTGCTTGGACATCGAGACTGGGCAGAGTCGAGAAGATGGCACCCGGCCTCCCGGCCAATGGTACGCGTGCCAGATCAGATCGTTGTACAATAACTGCGTCGGGCACGGGGCAATACGAAGAGGCACCGGGAGGCACAAAAGGAGGGGAGGCGGCGGCAGCAGCAGGTCGAGCAGAGCCTTGGGGCGTGGAAGCGGCGGCTTTGGCTTTGCCGGCCAGATCGTTGTCCTCCTGTGGCCGGCGATGCGCAGATCTGACCCTGAGCGAAGGAGGCCGTCGACCGAGAGAAATAGATCGAGAGCGACCAAGAGTCCTAGACCCCAAAAGCTATGGCGTCAATGGTGACAGCGAGTTCATGGTCGACGCCTCCTGGTGACGGACGGCGTGCTCGACCCGTGGCTGACGACGGCGGCTGCCAACAGGAGGTTGGACGTGGAGTAGGCTGGGGGTGGCGCCGGGAGGATTGGGGGTGGGTGGGGAGTGGGAGGATGGGCGGCGGCTCGTCCGTGCGGCGGCTAATGCGTCCACTCGGGTCCGTCAACATGCAGTCTATTAAATTGTATGAGGCCCTTGGGAGCTCCTATTGCACACTAAAATTGTGCAGTTGTTGCTAAAACACTCACATGGGCAACCCATAAAGCTCTGGCTAGCTCAGTTCGGCTCACAGCTCTACTCACTCGCTCCACTGCTAGCTCAGCAAAAACCGACTATCGTTTTTTATTTGAGATATTCATTAATTTATTAAAAAATCTTGGATTTTTAAATATTTCCAAATTAAAACAGATATTATTTAAATAATCACAAATTTAAGAAAATATTCATAAACTTGAAAAGGTTTGCAAATTAAAAATTGTTCGTAGACTTTATAAATGTTCAGGAACTTAAAATATTCATGAATTTTAAAAATGTTTCCGATTTTTAAAATTTCAATAAATGTGTATGAAGTAAAATATGGAAGAACGTAAAAAAAAAGAGAAGAACAAAATCAAACATGAAAAAAAACAAAACAAAAACTAATAAAATTGGTAGAGAAAACACAGAAAAGAAAAAAATACAAGGAATATCTTCTAAAAACTTCTCAAAACTAGAAAAACCAGCTGACACGTTACGACTATGTAGGTGTGCGTTGGGATGCACACCCTTGCAAGTGGGGTCCATAGCCCCCCACAGCCGACGATGCATCAGAAGGCTCTAAGTTTTTTTTGTTTTTTTTGCGGGGTCAGAAGGCTTCAATTTTTTTTTTTTGAATTGTTTGGATTGCTTACCATATGTGTCACGTGGTATCAGAAGGCTCCAAGTTGAGGGAGCTTACCATCTGAATGAATATATACACGTAAGTGTTAGCGATGTGCCTCGCTTTTCTATTAGAAAAACTATGTGCCTCACTTTTGGACTCCTCAGTGGTAACTTCTTTTTCTTAAACTTCATCATTTGTTGCTAGTTATCACTTGGTTCTCCAAATACCGTTGGAGGTAAGCAGAAGTATTGACGCATTCTTGTCTCGAGAGACTGGTTTTTGTAAAACCTGATGCATTGCACCCACAATGAATGGTGAAATAAAAAAGAATAAGGAAAGAAATAAAAATCATAATTTTATGGCTTTGGGATGCTATAATGTTTTAGATGCCTGTAAATTGTCATGACGGAATAACATCAGACGAAAAACACAAAAAAGATTCGACAAGATAATTAACCACCTCTGCATCACATGATGCACGGAACAAAAAAATACTTCCTCCGTAAAGAAATATAAGAGCTTAGATCACTGCGCAGGGAGTATATAAATGTAGTGCTCGTACTTTCGAGCACTTTTGGGACGGGCAGTGGCCAGGGACGAGGAGATCGACCTCGAGTTCTTAAACATGGAGAGACATAATCTAGATGAGTTAGAGGGCATATTCACTGAGGAAGAAGTCTGGAACACAATAAAAGAAATGCCTGCGGATCGTGCGCCGGGTCCGAATGGGTTCATCGGCGCCTTCTATCAGCATGCTTGGCCGATCATTAAGCAAGATGTGATGGCGGTCATGTTGAAATTATATGTGGGTGATGGCAAAGGATTTGGCAAGTTAAACAAAGCACACATTGTGCCTATACCAAAGAAGCCGGACGCAGAGGAAGTTGGAGACTTCAGACCTATAAGCCTCACGCATAGTGCGGCGAAGTTGTTTGCGAAGGTGCTAGCTAACCGAGCGAGGAACGGGATGCAGGAGGTGATCGAAGCCAATCAGTCGGCATTCATCATTGGTAGAGCACTGCATGACAACTTCCTTCTGGTGCGGCAGGTTGCTAGGAAGATCCATGATTGAAGGGAGAAAGGTGTGTTTCTCAAATTGGACATCTCGCGTGCGTTTGACTCCCTCGGCTGGCCATTTCTCTTTGATGTGCTGCGCGCAAAAGGCTTCGGTCAAAAATGGATTGCATGGATCTCGATTCTATTGAGGACAACTACTACTAAGGTGGTGATTAATGGTTGCCCCGAGAGAAGTTTTGCTCATGCTCAAGGACTGAGACAAGGGGACCCAGTCTCCCCATTATTGTTCATTATTGCAATGGACGTTCTGATGAAGATTATCTCTAAGGGAGCGGAGTCAGGTACCATTAGCTCATTCACCGGGATTTCAGCTATGCAACGTATTTCGATCTACGCGGATGACGTAGCCCTCTTTGTCAAGCCGACAGAGCAGGACCTAGACTTTGTCAGAGAGGCGCTGCAGGCATTTGGGAATGCCTCTGGGCTAAAGGTGAACTATGCGAAATCTTCGGCAATCCTAATCCGGGGAGATGATATGGATCGCAGTAGAGTGGAAAATATGCTCCAATGCAGCACAAAGGAATTCCCATGCCGCTACCTCGGGCTACAATTAGCAATCCGGCGGCTAACAAGGGTGGAATGGCAGCCCCTCTTGGATCAGGCCAAGAAATGTGTCCCGGCTTGGCAGCAAGGTTTGCTCCAAAGATCAGGGCGACTTGTACTTGTGAAGTCAGTCATTGCTGCAAGGCCGATACATCACTTCATGATCACTGATGCACCGGCATGGGTCTTTGAAGAGATCGACAAGTGGATGAGGTCATTTTTCTGGGCCGGAAAAGATAAAGTAAATGGAGGGCAGTGTCTTGTAGCATGGAATACCATATGTCGCCCTACTAGCTTTGGAGGACTCGGGGTGAAAAATCTCAAGCTGCGGGCGCTCGCATTACGTGTCAGATGAGAGTGGCTCCGTAGAACTGCTTACTTGCGGCCATGGCAGGGGATCCCCATGGCAGATGATGTGGAGGCTAGACAAGTGTTTGACAGTTTGGTGAATATCAAGGTTCAAGACGGAGCAAAGGTCCTCTTTTGGAGAGATAGATGGATACATGGTTTTGCCGCTGCTGACATTGCTCCAATGATCGTGAGCTGTGTTGAAACTCGCACCAGGAATAGAAGAACGGTCCAACAAGCCAGGGAGAATAACAGATGGATGCAGGATGTGGCTGGGGATCTGTCCTGCACCGCTCACATCCAGTTGATGCACTTGTCACAGGCGGTGAACTTGGTTCCTCGCGATCAGGAGTTGCCGGATGAATTCTCTTGGCCCTATGACGCAACGGGAAAGTACACGGCCAAATGTACCTATCAAAGGCTATGTCTTGGGTTTGAAACATCCCAATTCAGCACCTGTATTTGGAGGAGTTGGGTTCCACTAAGAGGAAAGATTTTTGCTTGGCTAGCGGTGCAACATTGCCTTTGGACTTCAGATAGGCGTGCAAGGCATGGACTTCAAGACCAGGCATCTGCTTGTTACCCATGCTTGCAGGAGGAAGATAACGTGGAACACATCCTAGTGCAATGCGTGTACGCGAGGAAAGTTTGGGACGGCTGCTTTGATGCTCTCCAGCTGAATGTGAGACGGCCTGAGAGCCATAATACCCTTCTCGACTGGTGGCTCAGGGAGAGGAAGAACTTCATGAGAAAAGACAAGCGAGGCTTTGACACTTTGGTGATCGCAATGGCTTGGGCTCTTTGGAAGCAAAGGAACGCCAGAGTCTTCAACAGGATGAGTCAAGTGGTGACGGCGGCCGAGCTCAAGAACTTAATCCTTGCAGAAATCCAGGAGTGGAGGCGTGCAGGTGTAGGTGCGGGTGGCTTGCAACATTTTGTGAGAGAGTAGGTCTAGCCTAGAGGAGTTGGAGGAGTGCGTGTGTTGGGTTGTAGCTCGCTTAGATGTTTGCATCTACTACGAGCTTTCTTATAATTATGTGTTTTTTCCTTATGTAAAAATATGATACGCCATTGGCGTACTCTCGAAAAAAGAAAAAAAACTTTCGAGTACTTTTGAGTGCTGATTTTGTTAGCATTGACTCGTTGACCCGAGTTTGCGAGGCGGCTACCCCTCCCCATTCTCATCCCCTTCCCTTCCGGCCACACTCCAGCTAGCCACCCACTGACGAGCAGCGGTGAGTGATCCCGGCCGAGGGAAGGGAGAGCGATGGAGGCGGCGATAATCGGCGCGCTGCTGAAGACCACCCTGCCGAAGGCCCTCTCGGTGCTGGGCGGGAGCAGGGACGTCCGGTCCATCCAGTCGGAGCTCAGGTACATCGAGGCCGCCATCCAGGACCACCGCAGGAAGAGCGGCGGCAGGGACACGAGCCACCTGCGGGCGGCGTGGATCCAGGACCTCACGCTCTTCGCGTTCGACATCGAGGACTGCGTCGACCGCTTCCTGCGGCAGGAGATGCCGCCGGAGGACGGCGAGCCGGGCTTCCTCCGCCGCTCCGCCCGCGCCGCCAGGAGCACGGTCTTCACCCGCACGTGGTTCTCCCTCAAGATCCGCAAGCTCAAGGCCAGATCCGAGGAGATACACCGGCGCCTGAGGCGGTACATCGAGGAGGAGACGACCGAGGCGACGACCCCAGACGGCGGCACGGCGTCGGTCCCTGCCGCTCGATGCGGTGCTCCGGCGGCGGCCGTGGGGATGGACAAGCCTCTCGGGGAGCTTCTTGAGCTCGTGCGGGAGCCTGGGGGGCCGTCAGAGGGGAAGCTCAGGGTGATCTCCGTCGTCGGCTTCCATGGCTTAGGCAAGACGCTTCTTGCCCACCAAGTGTTCGATCACGGCGAAGTGCGCCACCTGTTTCCTCTGCGGGTTTGGGTCTGCGCTGCAGGCAAAGGTGCGCCGGAGGTTCTCAAGGAGATGCTCGATAAAGTGCTCCAGAATAGTGCGGGCACCTCCGCCGACGGCGCCCGGCAAGCTGACTCTGCGCCTGAGGGCACACATAGTGTGACCATGAGTACCTCCAATGCCAACTGCGTCGTGCCAGAGGTTGAGGAGAATGGTGTGGATCAAGTCGAGAATGGTGAGACTACCTCAGCCGGTGTCGCCCATGGCGTCAGTACATGGCGCCAGTGCCTCCAAGCTGTTTGGTGGACTCTGGTGATGATACTGCTATACATGTTGTCCCCGGCCTTCTCCGTCGCAAACATGGTGCGAGCCTCTTCTGCCCAAGTTGAGTCTGCAGACATACATAGTGCTACTGTGAATGTGAGTACCTCCACCAGTACCAAGATCGTCCCACAAGATGAGAACAAGAGTGTCCAGATGAAGATGCAAGCTGACAGGGGCAAAGCTATTCAGGAGGCCACTCACGAGGACGGTGTAGATGATACCACGCTCATCGAACAACGTCTAGGATCATACCTGAAGAATAAAAGGTGATCTGTTTTTATCTTTTGTTGATTAATTTTCTCTACGCATGTATATAAGTTGACGGCTTAAACATATGAAAAAGATAATACGGAATAATTTGGCAAATCTACATTACTGTGATTTCGACAGCTAAATGAGTGCTTCATATATAACCAAGGGCGTACAAGAAGAGTTACTTTGGACAATCTTATGTATGTATGAAGTGATTAATTCTGGCGTAGAAATGTAACTGGCAACACTTAAACTCGGCTCTGTTTCGTAAGATCTAGTTCTGATTGTTCGGTCAGCCTCAAGAATAACTTTAGTTAGTATATTACTCCCTCTGTAAAGAAATGAAAGACCTTTAGTGATCTAAAAGGTCTTATATTTCTTTACAGAGGGAGTACTTACTGTTTAGTCCGTCTCAAGATCTATTTAGCTGCAGAGGAGAAGGGATATATTACTTACTATTAATATTTCCTTAATTTACGTCTTGTAGGTATTTGATTGTAATTGATGGCATGCAAACAGAAGAGCTGTGCAGCATAACATCTGTCTTCCCTGTGGTTAACGGAGTGGACAGCAGAGTTATTGTGACAACAACCATTAAGAAAATAGCAAGACGCTGCAGCTCTGCCAATGGTCGTGTGTACAAAATGAAAACACTTGATGACAATGATTCAAGAAAGTTGTTCTTCGAAGTATTTTCCAAGGGTAAGTATTCAGTTGCAGATGCAACGGAGTTGAAAGCATCCGCCCTCCTGGAGAAATGTGGCGGCCTACCGCTTGCCCTTGAAAGCAAAGCAAAGTTTCTGAAGAGTGAGGAAGACCTGACAAAGAGTAAATGTGAAGATGCCTGCCGTAAACTTTGTGCTCCAGAAAGATGTGATGACACATTGGGAAGGATGCATGGGGTTCTCGCCAGCAGCTACGAGAGTCTATGTAGCCTTGTTCTCCAGCAGTGCTTGCTATATTTCTGTTTGTTCCCTCGTGGCCACCGTGTCAGGAGGAATCCTCTAATCAGGCGGTGGCTGGCGGAAGGACTTGTACATGTACAACCAGGGGATGCAGTGAGCACCACACCCCAAGACATCGCAATTGAGAATTTGGAGACCCTGATCGACCGCAGTATCATTCAGTCCACGGAAGTAAGCACCTGTGGGAATGTGAAGAGATGCCAACCTCCTGGGATGATGCTCGAGTACATTGTCCGCAAGTCCATGTCTCAAAATTTCATCACCTTGCTTTGTGGTGAGACTGAGAAGGACGGAGAATGGGACTATGTTCACAGGCTTTCGCTCCATGATTACTGTGCTGCAAAACTGCCCAAGGGCTTATCTCGTCTCCGGACCCTGGCGGTATTCCCTACCGGGGATGCTGCCAAACATGAACCTACATTGAATTTTGCCAAGTATGACCTACTGCGAGTGTTGGATTTAGAAGAATGTGATGGACTGAATGATGGACACCTCCAGAACATATGCAACCTTGTGTTTCTGAAATATCTGAGCCTCGGGGGGCGCATTAGTGAGGTCCCAAAGAAAATTGCCAAACTGCAATGGTTGGAGACACTGGATCTTAGGAGAACCAAGATAGAGAAGGTGCCCGTAGAAGTCATCCAGCTCCCCCAATTAAAACATCTCCATGGCAAATTTGAGCTCATTGAAGGTGAGTGCGGAAAGACAAATCCAGAGTACTTGTCTAAGAGAAGTACCCTGGAGACACTTTCAGGATTTGTCACGGGAGAGAGCGAAGGATTTCCACAGCTGATGAGCCACATGAAGCGGCTGAGGAAGGTGAAAATATGGTGCAAATCCACAGCAAGCAGAAGAAACCTGAACCAACTTGAAGAAGCCATCAAGGTGTTCATTCGTGATGGGAACGAATGGCCTCATCGCTCCCTATGCATTGACTTCCAAGAATGCTCAGACCCATTTCTGGGTTCTCTGAAAGCCCCCGGCAGTCTTGCCTCGCTGAAGCTGCGCGGCATCCTCAGCGGATTCCCTCAGTTCGTTACGAAGCTGAACAGAATCGAGGAGCTGTGTCTGTCGTCGACTAACCTAAGCCGGGGTGTTCTTCTATCTGGGAGTCGTCTCGACACACTTAAGTATCTGAAACTGATCGAAGACAACATCGGGCCTCTCGAAATACGCCACGAGCACTTCCCGAGCATCCGGCGGATATGGCTCGTCGGCGTGCAAAGTCTGCACTCTGTAACGACCAGAGCTCTGCCGCATCTTACCTCACTTCATATGATCTGCGAATCTTTAGATGGTCTTGCTGGCATCGAAATCGGACGCCTAGAAGGATTGAAGGAAGTCAGGCTCCATTCTGGAGTCGATCAAGGAACGAAGGATGCATGGAAGGAAGCTGCAAGGGGCCACCCTAAAAGGCCTGACGTTCTTCTTCTCTGACTGCTGTTCTGTGCTGGGTCGATGTATCTCTTCAAAGTTATGTACATTACTTGGTTCCTATTGTTGGTTTTAAGACAGAGATAGTCATCCTTTTTATTCTTACTACACAATCGTCTGTGTGTGACAACGGGAGCATAATATTTTAATAGATTAGCCCGTGATTTACGTATCCTTATAAATGTGATTCTGTAAATAAAAGCTTGCAAATCATATACTGTATTATGGAACGGAGGGAGTATTTTATTTGGTAAGCATTTATTGATGTACCAAAGGAAACATAAGGGCAGCGCCTATGTGTCGTGAGTGATAATGTAAAAAGATTGATCGTCTCGCCGGCAGTTGGATGGATGAGTGCTAGTCTTTGTAACAAGGCTAGTGGTGTGCTCGGCCATAGGAGCCTTGTTGCAATCTCACCAGACCTTCTTTTTCCTTTTGAAACAAGGCCACCTTTTTTTTCCTTCTGAAACAAGGCCTTTGTTGCGGTCGCAAGTTCGCAACAAAGATTGCATTTGTTGTTTTTTCCGTGTCCTTTTTTACTTTGAAACAAGGCCTCTTTTCCGGTCGCAACGAAATCCCATTAATTTTGATAAGGGAAACACTAGCGTTCCTACCCTTCGATTTGAGAAACATTTCTACAAAAATTGGCGGCCCACAGCGAGAGGAAAGGGGTCTGTGGATTGATACCTGAGTTCAGGAGGCCGCTAATGGTGAGACCTGTGTTGTCGTCGACGCCGGTCGTCTGCATAGACATGTGTCGTTGCCGTTGTGGGATCCAGCTGCTGCCACCCTCCCTAGCGTCTGGTCGGACTGCAACAGACCCCTTGTCGTGGCCAAAAGGAAATCAGATCTGACGTGCACAGAGACGATCGACGCCCACAGAGTGATCGGTCGGGTGAGCCATAGCGTTCCAGTTGTTATTGGTAGGTCACAATAAGAGGTGTAGCAATTGAAGGGGTTTCCGGAAAAGTGAAACTGATGGAAAATCAGAGATAGGCCAGAAAAAAATCAAAATAGGAAAAGAGAGGAAAAACGTACGTATGGTTGGACGAGCGGACGAAGGAAATTTATGGCATTTTTAAATAGGACAGGAGAGAGGAGAGAAGAGATTATTTGGTGGAAATACAATTTATTTTGTTGCTCTATATATGTATCCTGTTCCAACGTGGACAATTTGATCACTACACTATAGTAAAACAAGCGGAAATGCTAAAGTTCTAACCCTAAAAATCTGACGGCCAGATTTGCTATGCGAAAATATATAAAATTGCTATGCTTGTGAATAAAGATTTACCATGTTCTACAGTGAAAATGCCATGTAGCGTGCCCTGCTGCAGTTCGATCTGGATCCGAATACCTGAGGGTGTCAGTTTTCTACCCCTACAAATCTGACGTTAAATGCATCTTGAGGTCCTAAAACAAGTGCTATATGCAAGTCAAAGTTCCTTCTAGGCACTTCCATAATTCTCATAAAATTTAGATTATTTTATAAGAGGGGGAGGAGAGGGTGAAGAAGCAGCTCACACGACTGAGCACACATAATAAGTGAGATAGATGCAGAGTAGGAGGATAAAGGCATCTCCAACGCTGCACATCAAACCGGACACACCCCACCGGTCCGCGGACACTGATGCAGGAATCAGTCATCCAAAGCTGTCCGCATATATTTCAAACCAAATTTGAATAAACAAGTTGAATTATATCAAACACGACGGATTTTATTAAAGTTCAGACATAATCTATACCTCTATATCTTTACCTAATAATAAAGGGGCTATTGCTTCTGCCGGTACGTCATCAAAATTACCCCCAAAGTTGTAAAATATTACCCACCGATGCCACCTATAAGTGCGATAAAAAAATGTTTCCCACAGGGAATCCCCGCCTGGGCCGGCTCATGCAGCAGAAACCTTATACTGCGCTCTGCGCGCTGGGAGAAGACACAACGCGCCTGTTGAGCCCGGCTCATGTCCGGGTGGCCTGTTTTTTATTTTTCGTTTTCGTTTTCCATCTTTTTTTTCTACTTTAAATATTTTAGGACTTAAAAAACATTCCGAAAATTAAAAAAAAGAAAATTTTGAAATTATTTTTTAATAATTCATAAATGTTTGTGGATTCAGAAAATGTTCGCGATTTTTTAAAAATATTCGCATATTCAAAAAAGTTTGCAATTTTGAAAATAAATGTTTGGAAAATCAAAAAATGTTCATGACTTTTTAAAAAGTTAGTGTTTTAAAAAATGTTAATGAAATTGAACAAAATTTCACCAATTCAATAATGTTCATGAATTGAAAAATATCCTAAAAAATCAAAAACTGTTCATGACTTACAAAATAGTTTATTGACTCATAAAATGTTCACTGATTCAAAAAATGATCATGCATTTCAAAAAATGTTTGTTAAATAAAAAACAATGTTCGTGAATTTCAAACATTGTTCCACCAATTTCCAAAAAAAATGTTCATCGATTCTAGAAATGTTCACCTATTCAAAAAAAATGTTTAAAAAATGTTCACAATTTTAGAAAAAAAATGTTTGCAGATAGTATAAAATTTCATGAATTCAAAAAATGTTCATGATTTTAAAAAATGTTAGAAAATCTGTAAAAATGTTCACAAATTTGAAAAGTGTTAACGATTTCAAATATGATAACGAGTTTAAAAAAATGCTCATGATTTTACCTAATAATAAAGGGGCTATTGCTTCTGGCGGTACGTCACCGAAATTGCCCCAAAGTTGCAAAATATTACCCACCGATGCCACTTATAAGTGATAAAAAAACGTTTCAGGGTAATTCCCGCCAGGGCCGGCCTATTCAGTAGAAATCTTCTATACTGCACTCTACGCGCTGGGAGAAGAAACAACGCGCCTGTCTGGGCCGACCCATATCCGGGCGGCCTGTGTTTTAAATTTTTATTTTTATTTTTCGTTTTCCTTTGCCGTCTTCGTTATTTTCTACGTTAAATAATTTGAGACTTAAAAAAAGTTCCAAAAATTAAACAAATGAGAATATTAATATAAAATGTTTAATAATTCCTAAATATTTGTGGATTCTGAAAATGTGAAAGATTTTTTAAAAAATGTTCGCTTATCCAAAAATGTTCACAATTTAAACAAATGTTCAGGAAATAAAAAACTGTTCATGATTTGAAAAAAAGTTCGCGTATTAAAAAATGTTAATGAAATTGAACAAAAATTTAACCAATTCAAAAAATGTTCATGAATTGAAAAATATCCTAAAAATTGAAAAATTGTTCATGACTTACAAAATAGTTTATTGATTCATAAAATGTTCGCTGATTCAAAAAATGATCATGCATTTTAAAAAATGTTGGTAAACTTCAAAATTTGTTCCACCAATTTTCAAAAAAATGTTCGTCGATTCTAGAAATCTTTGCCTATTCAAGAAATGTTTTTTAAAAAATGTTCACAATTTAAAATAAATGTTTGCAAATGGTATAAAATTTTCATGATTTTAGAAAATGTTTGAAAATCTGAAAAAATGTTCACGAATTTTAAAAATATTCATGATTTCAGATATATTCATAAGTTTAAAAAAACTTCATGATTTTCAAAAATTGTTTACGATTTCACGAAAATGAGAGTGATAGTTTATCTCGGTGATGCATCAACATGTGGTCACGACCATTAGAAATTATGATATTTTCGCTGCCGTTGCAACGTACGGGCCGTTTTGCTAGTCTCTACCTAATAATAATGCAAATAGTGCTTCTGGCGGTACATCATTAGAATTGCACCTAAATTTGCAAAATATTACACACCAATGCCACAACTAAGTGACAAAAAAACATTTTGCAGGGAATCCCCCCTGGGCCGGCCCAAGCAGTAGGGACCTCCTATACTGCGCTCTATGCGCGGGAGAATACGCAGCACGCCTGTTAGGGCCGGCCCATGTGCTCGCGGCCTGTTTTTTATTTTTGTTTTTCTTTTCTGTTTTCCTTTTTTTTTCTAAATTAAATAATTTGGGACTTCAAAAAACTGAGAATTTTGAAATAAAATGTTCCACTAAACATAAAATATTTGTGAATTCAAAAAATGATCGGAATTTTTCTAAAAATGTTCGCATATTCAAAAAAATCACAATTTTGAAAAGAAATGTTCTTAAAACCAAAAAATGTACATGATTTTGAAAAAAAAGTCTGTGTATTAAAATTTGTAAATAAAATTGAATAAAATGTTTGCTAATTCAAAAATGTGCATGAATTATAAAAAATGTCCTGAAAATTTAAAAACAGTTCATGAAGTATAAAAGAGTTTCTTGATTCGTAAAATGTTTGCTGATTCAAAAAATATTCATGCATTTCAAAAAATGTTCGTGTATTTAAAAAAAATCCATCTATTATGAAAAAAAATGTTCGTCCATTCTAGAATTGCTCGCCAATTCAAAAGAAAATGTTCTCAAATTTGTAAAAATGTTCACGAATGATTGAAGGCATCTAGTTAAACAGTAATGTTTCAGAGTCTTTGTGACTATATACCCACGTGAATTTTGAATAATTAACTGCCGGGTTTGATCAGAATATTATATTATGTTTTTTAAAAAATGTTTCTTGAAATTCAGAATAATTCTTTGAATTACCAAGTTTTTTGACAACCGTAATATTTTTACAAAAATGTGAACATTGCTTCAATTTGTGAATAAATTTAAAAAAGGGTATATATTCTTGCATTTGTGAACAAATTTTTAAAATCATGCGAAGAGATGTGAACAAAATGTGGTCATAGCTATTGGAGATTATGATTTATTTTTTCTCTCGTTGCATGGTATGAGCCCTTTTGCTAGTAATAATAAAGGGGCTATTGCTTCTGGCGGTAAATCTCGGAAATATTACACATCAATGCCACCTATAAGTAATAAAAAAGTTTCACACAGGAAAATCCCCTGCCTGGGCCGGCGTATGCAATTAGGACATCCTATACTGCGCTCTGCGCGCGGGGAGAAGACGTAGCGCACCCGTTTGTGCCGGCCCATGTCCGGCGGACCTGTTTTGTTAATTTTGTTTTTTTTTTCTTTTTTGTTTTCGTTTTTTTGTACCTTAAATAATTTCGGACTTCAAAAAATTTCCAACAATTAAAAAAATGAGAATTTTGAAATAAAGTTCGTGATTTTGTAAAAAAATGTTTGAAATTTTGAAAACAAATGTCCGGAAAATAAAAAAATGTTCATGATTTTTTAAAAAGTTTGTGTATTAAAAATGTTAATGAAATTAAACAAAATTTCTTCAATTCAAAAAATGTTCATAAATGGAAAAATATCCTAAAAATTCAAAAACTGTTCATGACTTACAAAACAATTTATTCATTCATAAAATGTTCGCTGATTCAAAAAAATAATCATGCTTTCAAAAAATGTTCGTTAAATCAATAAAAAGTTCGTTAAATCAAAAAAAAAATCGTGAATTTGAAAAAAAATCCACCAATTTTTTTTAAAAATCGTCGATTCTAGAAATGTTTGCTGATTCGAGAAAATCATTTAAAAAAATTCACAGTTTTAAAAAAATTGTTTACAAATAGTATAAAATGTTCATGAATTCAAAAAATGTTCTTAATTTTAGAAAATGTTCGAACTTTTTTAAAAGTGACATGAATTTGAAAAATGTTCATGATTTCAAATATGTGCACGAGATTAGAAAATTGTTCATGATTTCACGAAATTGGGAGTGATAGTGTATCTCGGTGATGCAGCAAAATGTGGTCATGGCCATAGGAGATTATGATTTTTTTTCTCCCGTTGCAACGCACGGGCCCTTTTGCTAGTTTACATAAAACAACCAATATTTCGACCATTTTTAACTAAGAACTAGAAAAAAAAACCTAGGAGGCTAACTTGTAGCGGACGACGACCTAGTACGCATGGCCGCCCTGCTCGGCTGCATTGCCGTCGCCGTTTGTGTCGTCGTCGTCCCTCCAGCGGAGGAAGGGCGCGGGGCCGCCACTGCAGCCCTGTCCGGCCGCCGCCTAGCGCTCGCGGAGGAGTCGGTTCGCTTCCCACTGCGCGGTGCGGAGGGCCGTCATGACCAATGCCGACGACGCCCGCGCTGCCCTGGCGGCGGCCTTGCTCCTGCTGGCATTGGCGGAGGTGTGGTTGAGCGACAATTCCTCACCAATCTTGGCGAGCTCCCCGTCGAGGCGGCCGCGGCCGTCTCCGCGGTGGTGACGGACCGGTCAAGAGCCCAGGCCGCCGCGAGGTCCGAGTCGTTGAGGACCCAGGCTGTTGGAAATATGCCCTAGAGACATTAATAAAGTTGTTATTATCATATTTTCATGTTCTTGATAAGTGTTTATTCTCCATGCTATAATTGTATTAACCGAAAACTCAAATACATGTGTGGATACATAAACAAACACCGTGTCCCTAGTGAGCCTCTACTAGAATAGCTCGTTGATTAAAGATGGTTAAGGTTTCCTAACCATAGACATGAGTTGTCATTTAATAACGGGATCACATCATTAGGAGAATGATGTTATGGACAGATCCGATCATAAGCTTAGCATCTGATCGTGTCACTAAGTTCAAATTGTTGTTGCTTTCTTAATATCAAGTATCTATTCCTTAGATCATGAGATCATGCCACTCCCTAATACAGGAAGAACGCTTTGTGGGTATCAACCATCACTTCGTAACTCGGTGATCATAAAGGTGCTCTTCAGGTATCTCGGAAGGTACTAGTTGGGTTGCATGGATCAAGACTGGGATTTGTCACTCCATGTGACAGAGAGATATCTCTGGGCCCTCTCGGTAATACAACATCCTAAGTAGCTTGCAAGCATGTACTAATGTGTTTGGTCACGGGAATATTGTACTACGGAACGAGTAAAAAGAACTTGTCGGCAACGAGATTGAACTAGGTATGGTGATACCGACGATCGAATCTCGGGCAAGTAAAATATCGCGATACAAAGGGAATGGAATACGGGATTGTTTCAATCCTTGACATTGTGGTTCAAATGGATAAAGATCTTCGTTGAATTGTGGGAGTCATTATGGGCATCCAGTCCCACAATTGATTATTGACCGGAGAGTGGTCTCGATCATGTCCGCATGTTCTCGAACCCGTAGGGTCACACACTTAATGTTCGGTAACGCTAGAGTAGTAATGGGATATTCATAATGGTGAGACCCAAGACAGTTCGGAGTCTCGGATGGGATCCGAGATATCACGAGGAACTTCGGAATGGTCTGGGGATAAAGTTTCATATAAGGAAAGTGGTTTTCAGGGTTCCGAAAAGTGTTCGGTTTTTTCCGATATTTGTATCGGGGATTCTAGAAGGTTCTGGGGGTTCACCAGTGGTGCCCACCTGCCCCGAAGGGGCCACATGGACCCAAGGGGGGGGGGGGCTAGGCGCCACAGCCCCCTTGGCCCATGCGCCTAGGGGAAACCCTAGCCCCAAAATATGGAAGGGGGAGACTTGGAGGCCAAGTCCCCCCCTTGGCCCCCGGCCCTAGGGGCTTGGAGGACAAGCCTCCACCCCCCCCACGCCTATATAAAGGATGGGAGGATGATACATCTCTGACGTATCTATAATTTTTGATTGTTTCATGTTATTATTATATCAATTCTACATACTTTATATGCAATTTTATATAATTTTTGGGAACTAACCTATTAACCTAGAGCCCAGTGCCAGTTTCTATTTTTGCCTATTTTATTGTTTCAGAGAAAAACTATATCAAACGAAGTCCAAACGCGATAAAATTTTACGGTGATTTTTTCTGGACCAGAAGACACCCAGGAAGCTTCGGGGGGAGACCGGAAGGCATACGAGGGAGCCACAAGCTCACCCCGCGCGCCCCCTGGGGGCGCGCCACCTGAGCTTGTGGGTCCCTCGTAACTCCTCCTGACCTAATTTCACTTCTATAAATTCTCTAAAATCCCAAAAACACTGAAGAGAGCCCCGAAACAATTCTTAAGCCGCCGCAAGACTCTGTTCTTTCGCGATCTCATCTGGAGGCCTCCGCCGGTACTCTGCCGGAGGGGGAATTGACCATGGAGGGCTTCTACATCAACCTTGCTGCCCCTCCAATGATGTGTGAGTAGTTCCTACAGGACCTACGGGTCCATAGTGATTAGCTAGATGGCTCTCTCTCTGGTTATGATCTTCAATACCATGTTCTCCTCGGTGTTCTATCCGATGTAATACTTTTGTGCGGTGTGTTTGTTGGGATCCGATGAATTGTGGGTTTATGATCAGATTATTCATTGAAAGTAATTGAGTTATATTCTGGACTTATTATGTATGATTGTTATAGCTATGTAATGCTTTCCGATCTATGGATTTTCTTGGGCCAAGTTGACGATTAGGTCTTCGGTGAAAGTGGTGCATAGTAGTAGGTTCAATCTTGCGGTGTCTTCACCCAGTGACAGAAATGGTAGCGATGCACATATTTGTATTGTTGCTACTAAGGGGAAAACGACGGGATTCAATCATATTGCTTGGTTTTATTATATCTACATTATGTCATCTTGCTTAAAGCGTTACTCTGTTTGTCATGAACTTAATACCATAGATGCAGACAGGAGTCGGTCGATTGGTGGAGTAATAGTAGTAGATGCAGGCAGGAGTCGGTCTACTTGTCACGGACGTAATGCCTATATACATCATCATGCCATGAATAACATCATAACTATGCGCTTTTCTATCAATTGCCCAATAGTAATTTGTTTACCCACCGTATGCCATACTTATGAGAGAGATGCCTCTAGTGAAAACTATGGCCCCCGGGTCTACCTTAATCATATTATAAAAACAAAAAAAAACCTTGCTACAATTTATTTACTTTTATTTTACTTTGCAATTTATCTATCTACAACTATCAGATTTAATCCTTGCAATTAACGAGTACAAGGGGATTGACAACCCTCTTGCCCGCGTTGGGTGCAAGTATTGTATGAGATATGCCCTAGAGGCAGATAATAACAGTTATTTTGTATCTCCAAGTTTGTAATGGATGTTTATGTTCCATGCTATAACTGCAATGATTCTCGAGTCTGCAATATCCACGAGGCTCGGAGGGAAACTCATGTGCACGTGTGGTATAATAAACGGTAAAATGTATTCCTAGTCATGCCTCTAAGACTGGCTCAAGTATTGAATGATGATCCTACTTTCCTGATCATGGGCATGGCTATGCCGACACTTTTGAGGGCACAATGTTAGAAAAACACTTGTGTTGAATCGACCCGAATTGATGTTATGCTATGAGATACATTCGTCACAAGTAAATGGTTAATAACATAGAGAAATTTAACGTTTGCATAATTCCTTAGACCATGAGAGTATTGAGTTCCTTCGTACTTGCTTCGCGAAACTTTGGGGTTTGTTAAACGTCATCTGTAACAAGGTGGCTATTACGGCGGCTTACGGGTTCACGAAAAAGTATGACAAGTAACTTGATAGCTCAAGATTCGGATTTGCTCCTCCGACGATGGAGAGATATTCTTAGGGCCCTCTCGGTGTTACGGTATCCATCATCGTCTGGCCAGACACAATGTGATTTGATGACAGGGATGCCGGAACGCGGAAACGAGAGAAGAGAACAAAACCGGTACCGAGGTAACTGGCATAGTGGACAAATTGTTGATCCACGGGGATGCCGAGAAGTCTCACCTCGGGTGTTTGTAACATATCGTGAAGCAACAGGAATAGCACACGGCAACTACAGGTTCACTCGAATATTCATTCGTGTGGGTATAGGGATCAATATGGGTGTCCACGGTTCCGCTATTGATCATTGATCGGAAAGTGTTCCGGTCATGCCTATACTTCATCGAACCTATAGGGTCACACGCTTAAGGGTCATCTATCTGCTGAATACTAGACATGGAGTCTGAGAGAAAGTCACCGGAAAAGTTTCGGAGACAACGGAAGAGTTCCGGAGAGAACACCGGAATAGTTTTGGTAAAACCGAAAAGTTGTTTCGGAGTATACCATTAAGTCAAAATGGTTTCGACACACGCCTGGAACTTTTTGGAGGGTGCCAGAATTGTTCTGGGAACTTCTGGAATTTTTCCGGAGAAAAAAACCGGAAATGTTCCAGAGCTGCCGGAACGGCTTTGGTTGCTTTTCGCTGATGAAAATCATCGATCTGAAAATGTTTCAGAACGCATCCAGAATTATTTTAGTGGGTACTGGAAATGTTCTAGGCCTACAGAAATATTTTTGGTTTTAACGGTCGCGGAAAAATGTTTTCATGAATAGTGAAAACGCCTTTATGGTTGCTTTTTGGGAAAACCACTTTATTGGGCTTTGCCCCAAAATATTTAGGGATGACTTGGAGAGGAGGGAACCCCTTTGGGGGGCCAAGAGGTGGTCGGCCAAGATGGAGCTCCTCCATGGAGCTCCACTTGCCTTCCCTTTATGCCCTTATGGAGGATCCATGTGATGGGTTTTTTGGGTTTTTCAAGTGCCACCCTACCCCTTGGTTTTCCTATAAATAGAGGTGGAGAGGAGCTCTCCACTCTCACTCCTTACTCTCATACAAATGCCATGCATGATCTGGCTTTCTCTCTCCCTCCCAGCAAAATAGTTTCGTAGAGCCGAAAAGCTGTCTGCACTACAGGAATCAGGCACTTTGCCGTCTGCCATGGCAGACGGCAAAGGAATGTCTGGCGGACGGCAAAGCCCTTTGCCATCAGCCAGCAAACGGCCCCACGTCCGGCTGAATGAACTACGGCAGAGGGCTGCTTTGCCGTCTGCTTAAATAAAGCGGACGGCAAAGAAGTTTGCCGTCAGCCATACTAAGCAAGCAGACGGCAAATGCCTTGGACGGCAGAGGGATAGGGTTAGGCCCGTTAGGTGGCTAACGGCGTACTTTGCCGTCTGCCAGCAGACGGCAAAGGCGCAAAGTTCTTTGCCGTCTGTCAGCTGACGTCAGGCGTCAGCTGGGTCCAATGCATGCCCTTTGCCGTCTGCCAGCAGACGGCAAAGCACACCAGCCTTTGCCATCTGCTGGCAGACGGCAAAGTGCCCAAATAGGCCAGCCCAGGTGCCCCCAGGTTGCACAGGTAGCTGCCACGTGGTAGCTTTGCCGTCCGCTGGCAGACGGCAAAGTGCCTGTATTGCCCCTGTTAATTCTGTTTTTTCTTAAATTCAATCAATTTCACAGATATATATATATATATATATATATATATATATATATATATATATATATATATATATTCATTTGAAAATACTTTCAACAAGCATACATACCCCTGCCATATGGATATGATCATCCAACACATATATATACCAAATCAAAAGTCCATATCCAACATATATATAGCCAACATATCCAACAATTAAGCAAAAAGTCCATATACAATGGTTTCATCCATACATACATATATAGGTAGCAAGTTTCACATTGTTCATCCTACAAAATCAAAACAAAAAGGAAGGACAAGGAGAAGAGTAGACTCCATCAACGCAAGCTTCCGTGATCTGAAGCAAATCTGCAAAATGGGAAAGAAGAAAGTTAGAAGAAGAAGACTAGAAGAAGAAGAAGAAGAAGAAGAAGACTAGAAGAAGAAGAATTTTTCTTCTCTTTCTTTTTCTCCTCTTCTTTTTCTTCTTCTTATTGCTTACTTGTGTCATTTTAGAGCTAACCTAGGTAAATAGGTCATTTTGGAGCTAAGTAAGGTTATTATGTCATTTTCGAGGAAAATAAGGTAAGTATATGACATTTTGGAGGTAACCAAGGTTATTATGCCATTTTTGACCTAAGTATGCTAAGTATGTCATAAATGAACTAAATAAGCTAAGTATAGGTCATTATTGAGCTAACCTAGGTAATTATGCCATTTTTGAGCTAACTAAGCATATTAAGTCATTTTGGAGGAAAAAATGCTAAGTGTAGGTCATTTTAGAGCTAACCTAGGTAAATAGGTCATTTGGAGCTAAACCAAGGTTATTATGCCATTTTTTACCTAAGTAAGCTAATTATGTCATAAATGAACTAGCTAAGCTAAGTATAGGTCATTATTGAGCTATCTTAGGTAGTTATGCCATTTTTTAGCTAACTAAGCATATTAAGTCATTTTGGAGGAAAAAATGCTAAGCATAGGTCATTTTAGAGCTATCCTAGGTAAAATAGGTCATTTTGGAGCTAAGTAAGGTTATTATGTCATTTTCGAGGAAAATAAGCTAAGTATATGACATTTTGGAGCTAAACCAAGGTTATTATGCCATTTTTTACCTAAGTAAGCTAATTATGTCATAAATGAACTAGCTAAGCTAAGTATAGGTCATTTGAGAGCTAACCTAGGTAAAATAGGTCATTTTGGAGCTAAGTAAGATTATTATGTCATTTTCGAGGAAAATAAGCTAAGTATATGACATTTTGGAGCTAAACCAAGGTTATTATGCCATTTTTGACCTAAGTAAGCTAATTATGTCATAAATGAACTAGCTAAGCTAAGTATAGGTCATTTTTGAGCTAGCCTAGGTAGTTATGCCATTTTTGAGCTAACTAAGCATATTAAGTCATTTTGGAGGAAAAAATGCTGTAGGTCATTTTAGAGCTATCCTAGGTAAAATAGGTCATTTTGGAGCTAAGTAAGGTTATTATGTCATTTTCGAGGAAAATAAGCTAAGTATATGACATTTTGGAGCTAAACCAAGGTTATTATGCCATTTTTGACCTAAGTAAGCTAATTATGTCATAAATGAACTAATTAAGCTAACTATAGGTCATTATTGAGCTAGCCTAGGTAAAATAGGTCATTTTGGAGCTAAGTAAGGTTATTATGTCATTTTCGAGGAAAATAAGCTAACTATATGACATTTTGGAGCTAAATAGGTCATTTCTTAAGCTAAGTATGCATTTGTTAAGCAAAACACTAGGGAAAACGTACCGTCATCACAGAGGTGAAGGACCGGGCGCGCCAGTGGCAGACGCAGAAGGATTGGTCGATGCTTGTCGGGAGTTACGCTACACCAAAGATCATTTGCAATGTCTCGTTAGCATGATGCAACTTAAATGTGAAGACTAGTAACTAATGACCATTCAAATGAAACTCACCGTGCCCGCCGGAGCAATGACTGGCATCGGCGGAGGGGTCTGACCGTTGCTCTGGCACATGGTCTGCACATTTGGTTTTTACGAGTCAGTCATATTAGTTAGTAATGAAACGAACATTACGTGCATGATTTGGCTAATATGCAGAAGAAACTTACGACGAAGAGCTCGTATAAGGCCCGGTGAGACGCGTCATTCCGGTTCCTCTCCTCCTCCAACAGCGTAGCAGTCCTCTCCTCCAACTCCCTCTCCCTCTCCGCCGCCTGCCTCTTTGCCTCCGCCAGAAGCTCCTGGGTCTTCGCTCTCTCTTTCTCAAGAGCAGCCTGCAACACCACTCCTCGTTAGCATTGTAATCATCGACGGCCGCAATAGTTCAAGTCCGCATACTCAAGCCTAAATAAGGCACATCCATTCTCATAGGCATCTATCTTCTCATAGGGCATCTTAAGTACACGGAGGATTTTGTCCGACTGGTACAGGTTTGCAGGCATTACATGGCCTTTGGGTAGAAAGCGTCCAAATAGTGTTATCATCGCGTCGTAGCATTCTCTGCCCAAGTTGAATTGAGCCTTCAGAGCCATTACTTGTGCGATGGCATCCAGCTGACAAAGCTCAGTGTGCTCGTGGAGAGGACGTTTTGAAGACTCCAACATATCATTGAAGGCCTTTGCAGATTCCTCCATCTCATCGTCCGAATCCCGAGCATCATCAAAGTCTTCCACCATGTCTTCGATCCCGGTACAATGCTCGTCGGTGCAACGACGGCCCACCTCAGCTCTGGCACGTTGGGCAGACTCACCATGAAATGTCCAGACCGTATAAGCAGGCGTAAAACCCCACTTCTGCAGGTGTTTACTCATTTCAAGCTTTGTCCTCTTATGATAGTTGTCACACCGGACACAGGGGCACCAGGTTTTTCTCTGGGCATTTGCAAATGCGGCTCTCACAAACCCCTTGGTTTTTGTTAACCATTCATCGGTCATGTCTTTCTGACTAGTGTGACCGGTGTACATCCACGCACGATCACTCATCTTGCCTAGCTACTGGACACACAAGAAATATATACATAATTCAGCAAACCATACTCATCAGTTAATGGAGTTTGTCAGTTTTATTACGTCCATGCAACCTAGATGCTAATAGGTAAAGATAGGTCCTAATCCCACCCGAGTATGTGTAGATTGGGTTTGTTTTCCCATGCTCTGCTCCGGATCCGACGCAAAATTTCGGCAGCACCTCCCCGCTGTTCTCCTGATACACGTCTCGGCAATAAGCAGAGAGGATGTGTACCCGGAGAACAACAGGGAGGCACTGACGAAATTCTGCATCGGATCCGGAGCAGAGCATATGGGAAAACGAACCCAATCTACACATACTCGGGCTGTCCATGGATAACGTTGGACAATTCGAAAGAATCACGGTTATAAATATGCAAATGCATGCATATTTATAGATGTAACCCTTTCGAACGGGAGACGCATAGTGGTCACGCATACTGATGATTGAAGACACCTATAGCTAGCAAGTTTCATCGGCACGAAGACTGGAGCAGAGCAAATGAAGGGGGGAGGAGGAGATGTCATTTGTGCTCACCCACGAACGCAGGGGCGGAGCTCGTCGAACGCACGGGGAGGTCGTCGAACACCAGACCCTCGCAGCGACGAAACAACTGCACATTTAAATCCACCCGATCAACACAAATATATATGATGTTTTTCATAACAAAATCAGAAAATATATGACCTAACTCATAATTCACAAATATATGACGGGGTGTCGGGTCGGGGTGTCGGGGTGTCGTGTCTTGGTGTCGGGGTGTCGGGGTGTCGTGTCGGGGTGTCGGGGTGTCGAGGTGTCGTGTCGGGCTGTCGGGGTGTCGGGCTGTCGGGGTGTCGGGCTGTCGGGGTGTCGGGCTGTCGGGGTGTCGGGCTGTCGTGGTGTCGGGGTGTCGTGCTGTCGGGTCGGGGTGTCGGGGTCTTTTTTTTCTCTTTTTCCTTTTCTTCTTCTTCCTCTTCTTCCTTTTCTTCCTTTTCTTCTTCTTCTTCTTCTTCTTCTTCTTCTTCTTCTTCTCTTCTTCTTCTTCTTCTTCTTCTTCTTCTTCTTCTTCTTCCTTTCCTTTTTCCTCTTCTTCTTCTCCTCCTCTCCTCTTTTTTCTTCTTCTTCTTCTTCTTCTTCTTTTTTCTTCTCCTCCTCCTCCTCTTCTTCTTCTTCTTCTTCCTTTCCTTTTTCCTCTTCTTCTTCTCCTCCTCTCCTCTTTTCTTCTTCTTCTTCTTCTTCTTCTTCTTCTTCTTCTTCTTCTTCTTTTTTCTTCTCCTCCTCCTCCTCTTCTTTTTCTTCTTCTTCTTCTTCTTCTTCTTCTTCTTCTTCTTCTTCTTCTTCTTATTTTTTCTTCTTTTCCTTTTTTTTCTATTTACCTAAACATCTATTTACCTAAACATCTAATTTTCTTACTGCAAAAACAGAAAAAAAACTAAAAAAACAAAACAAAATAGAGGGGCAGGAGGGGGGAGCTCACCAGAGGGGGGGCAGGGGGGTCTGGGCCGCCGGCCGGCGGGGGTGGCCGGGCAGCGGGGGCGGCCGGGGCTTCGGGGGCGGCCGGGCAGCGGGGGCGGCCGGGCCGGGCTTCGGGGCCGGCGGGCCGGCAGGGAAGGGCGGCGACGGGGCGGGGTGGCAGGGAGGGGCGGCGACGGGGCGGGGTGGTAGGGAGGGGGCGGCGACGGGGCGGCGGCGGCGGATGAGAGAGAGAGAGAGAGAGGCGCGCGGGAGTGGGGGTTTCGGGCGGGGTGCACAGCCGTTAAGGTAACCCCCCCCTCTTTGCCGTTTGCCGTTAGCTAGCCAGCGCCGTGACCCTATGTGCCCCACCCTCACCTCTTTGCCGTTTGCATAGCCCTTCTTTGCCGTCTGCTAGCAGACGGCAAAGAGGTGGCAGACAGCAAAGAAGGTGCCCTAGCCAACGCCGTGCCACGGGGGCCCACCAGGCTCTTTGCCGTCTGCCATTGGCCTCTTTGCCGTCAGCTGGCAGACGACAAAGACCCTCTTTGCCATCAGCTGGTTCTTTGCCGTCTGCTTTGCCAAAGCAGACGGCAAAGAGCCTCTTTGCCATCAGCTGGCAGACGGCAAAGAGGGGACAGATGGCAAAATGCCAGATTCCAGTAGTGCTGGGTTCCGGTGGGAACTAGTTCTGGGCGGCGAAGTCCTGCCGGATAGCTGACACCATATGTGCGCAACCCCGTAGAGAGGTCGTAGTTTCGATCTTAGTTTGAGAGTGCCTCCCGAAGGGCTGTCCGAGTGACCGTCCGAGATTCTGTGAGTGCCTCCCGAAGGGCTGTCCGTGACACCGTCCGAGGGACTGTCCGACCGCCTCCCGAAGGGCTGTCCGAGGGACTGTCCGAGAAGCAGACAAGGGAGAACATCCTCATGGTTGGGAGGTTGTAAATCCTAGCTGCAGGGATCTGCACCGATGATCTACATTGACTCTACTTCCGCTGCGCTACGAGTCGGTAATGATCAGATCAAAAACCTTGTATGCATCTCCATAGTGATCCTCGGCGTGCTCGCAGTACCGAAATTTTTTGTTTTCTGTCACGTTCCCCTACAGTGGCATCATGAGCCGTGCTATGCGTAGATGCAGGTTACGATCTAGAATACATGAGATGTATGAGTATTGCATAGTATAATTTTGTTGTAGATGAGATCTATTGCTGAAAATTATTTATGCGGGTAGCAGATGAAATCTGTTACCCGATGTTCCTGTTGCTTCCCTTGAATTTGCGTAGTCCTGATCTTGACGGCATGGTAGAATCTTACAAAGTTCTGGCAATCCGCGATCCTTCTATGCTGCTCCTGAGTATGCTAGTTGACAGATCAACGAAGTGCTTCAGTGTCTTTGGGTTCTACCATAGTTAAAGAAAGATGGATGTTTCGCAGACTAAAGGGCAATGCAGATGTGATCTGCACGGGGTTCTTGCATATGACGAAGTTCAGTATGGGGCTCGAGATTTTATTATCTCGTGTTTCATACGCCCCGCAAAGTTAATCTAGCAACTTGAATAATCATATATACTTGATGATAAAACGTTGGTAGCTGCGGTTTAAGTAAAAACCTTAGAAGCCACGTAAAATAAAATTTTGCATAAACTGATTAGAGGCGTCTAACTTGGTTTTGCAGGATGACATGAGATGTGCATGTGATGTGGTATAGCAGTTCTCATATTAATTTGATTATGTATGACATGACTATATGATGTAAAATTAATTAACATGACCTGCGTGTCATGATTCGGCATGATGGCTGGAGCCATATGATTGTCACTTTTATGACCTGCATGTCAACCTTATGTAATGCACTTATTTTATTATCTATAGAGATAGCAATATTATCTGGTGCATCGACAAGGTGGTGGCAATCTTCGCGAAGGTGAACGCCGACGCAAATGCCGAAGACGAAGAAATGAAAGACTTCTCCGTCAGAAAGGGCTATACCATATCATGCTATTATGAATTGCCTGAGATGTTTATCCCTTATGATGCACCCTTTTGATTGCGCGGTAGTCGCTTTTTATTAGGGTGATCTCTCACTTAAAATATCAAGTAGATAGTGTTCTCCCAAGTGTAGCACCGTCACAGCATCTATCCTTTCGGGGTGCGCCATGGATGCATGGGTACAAACGATTGGAGAAGTGTAAGGCGGGTGAGGTCAAACCTCGCAGCAAGATCACTTGGTTGTCTTGACGTTCATGGTAGGATCGTATTGAGCTCGGAACACACGCATCGAAAGATGAACAAGAGTCACATAGAGATGTGATCGGCAAGTTGGCCTACCGATTGAAATCCTCGTCATGAGATGATGATTCTATGACGTTGAATTGATATTCGGATCTTGAATCACTCACAATCAATTATGAGAGATATTGATTTGAGTGGCGCACCTTAGAATAAAATCTTTTATTCACTAGTGCAATTTTATTATGAACAAAGTCTAAGTGAAACTTGTGTTTACCGTTGTAGATCACATGGCTCGCAACGCACCGTTCAGCTTAGGCCCGATGTTAGAGAGAGAGAAGTTAGCTGCAACTGGAAACAACTATGTGGACTGGGTCCGTACCCTGAGGATTGTCCTCAGGAGTGCTAAGAAAGTGTATGTGCTTGACACGACTCTTCCAGCTAAACCGGAGGTAACTGCCCCAGAAGATGAACAAAATGTCTGGGCTACTAAGGATGATGACTGCAATTTAGTGCAGTGCCTCGTGCTATCTTGTATGAGTCCAGAGCTTCAAAAACGTTTTGAATTCCATAACGGCCGAGATATGATCCGGGAATTGGATGCTCTATACAAGGAAAATGCACGGTCTGAACGTTACGATGTAACAAAGACCATGATGGAGTGCAAGATGGCTGAGGGAAGTTCAGTTGGCGAGCACCTGGTCAATATGATTGGCTACGCTGAAAGGCTTAAAACCTTGGAATTTCCAATTCCACCAGCCCATATGATGGACATGTTGCTTGCTTCACTCCCCCCATCTTACGACGGTTTTATCATGAACTACAACATGAATGGGATGGAGAAGACACCAAACGAGGTGCTCGCCATGCTGAAAACTGCGGAAGGAGGACTGCGGAAAAATCACAAGCAAGTGTTGCTTGTGAATAAAACCGTCAGTTTCAAAAAGAAAGGCAAGTCCAAGAAGGGCAAGGGCGCCGGTAAGACCAGCTCTCAAAGCAACTCTAAGGGCGGAGCCAAGACTGAAACTGAGTGCTTCTACTGCAAGGGCACAGGACACTGGAAGAGAGACTACAAGAAGTACCTGGCAGATAAGAAGAAATGTATAACTGTTATACAGGCTAATGTCATTGACGTTTTGCTTGCTACCGAAAATTCTAAGTCTTGGGTATTTGATACCGGATCGGTTGCTCACATTTGCAACTCGATACAGGGGCTTCAGAAGGTGCGCAAGCTGGCAAAGAATGAAGTCATGATGCGCGTCGAGAACGGCGCTGGGATCACCGCTCAAGCCGTCGGCATTATGCCTCTACGTCTCCCTTCAGGATTTACCTTAGAACTAAGTAACTGTTATTTTGTTCCGGCATTGTGTAGAAACATTATCTCTGGATCATGTTCAGTGCACGATGGGTACTCCTACAAATCTGAGAACAATGGTTGTTCACTTTATTGTAAGGATATGTTTTATGGATTTGCACCCATTGTTGGGGGCCTTTTCATACTAAATCTTGAATGTGGAAATGATGTCTTTAACGTGAATGCTAAACGCCTTAAGAAGGCTGATACCACCACCACTTACTTGTGGCACTGTCGGCTTGGCCACATCAGAAAGAAACGCATGCAAAGACTCCATAAAGATGGAGTTTTACCGTCCTTTGATTTTAAATCATTTGATACATGTGAAGCTTGCCTGAACGGGCGGGTGAATTATTGGAAATAATACATAGTGATGTATGTGGTCCGATGAGCACAGCCGCACAGGGTGGGTATTTCTACTTCGTGACTTTTACTGATGATTTGAGTCGGTATGGCTATATCTACTTGATGAAGCATAAGTCAGAAATCTTTGAAAAGTTCAAAGAATTTCAGAATGAGGTAGAAAATCATCGTAACAAAAAGGATTAAGTTTCTGCGATCACATCGCGGGGGCGAATATCTTAGTCATGAGTTTAGCCAACATCTGAGTGACCATAGAATCATTTCACAGCTTACACCTCCCGGAACTCCACAAAGAAACAGAGTGTCGGAAAGACGTAACCGAACCCTGTTAGACATGGTAAGGTCGATGATGTCTCTTACAGATCTGCCGATATCTTTTTGGGGTCACGCACTAGAAACTGTCGCTCACACATTAAACAAGGCACCGTCTAAATCTGTTAAGACGACACCACATGAGATGTGGAATGGGAAGAAACCTAGTTTGTCACATCTTAAGATTAGGGGTTGTGAGGTACATGTAAAATGTTTACAACCTAACAAACTCGATCCCAGATCAGACAAATGTTACTTTGTAGGTTATCCAAAAGAAACAGTTGGGTATTCCTCCTACCTACCCTCCGAGCACAAAGTGTTTGTCACTAAAAGCGGAGTCTTTCTCGAGAAAGAGTTTCTCGCTAAAGAATTAAGTGGGAGGACAGTACAACTTAGTGAGATTAGTGAATATTCGGCAACCGTTGATATGGCTAAGGAACCGGAAGTAATTCCGCAAATTATCCCTACAACCGAGCCGGAAGTTCTCGCATGGGATGCGGAAACTTCAGACAAGTTTGTATTTGAACCGCGCAGATCAGGTAGGGCTATCGAGCCACCTGAGTGGTTTCATAACGAAATCTTCATCATTGAAGACGATGAACCTACGCACTACAAGGAAGCGATGGTGGGGCCTAGCTCAAGGGAATGGCACAAAGCCATGAAATCCGAAATGGATGTTGGGAAACGTTGCATGGGAAACAAAAAAAATTCCTACGCACACACAAGATCTATCCATGGTGATGAGCATCTACGAGAGGGAGAGTGAATCTACATACCCTTGTAGATCGCTAAGCGGAAGCGTTAAGAAACGCGGTTGATGTAGCCGAACGTCTCCGCGATCCAAATCGCAAGTCGTCCCTCGATCCGATCACGAACTAGTGCCGAACGGACGGCACCTCCGCGTTCAACACACGTACGGCTTGATGACGCCTTCACCTCCTCGATCCAGCGAGCGATGGTGAAGTAGTAGATGAGTTCCGGCAGCACGACGGCGTGGTGATGGTGGTGAGGAACAATCTCTGCAGGGCTTCGCCAAGCACTACGGAGATTATGACGGGAGAACTAGAGGGTTAGGGTTGCCGACACACGGCTTGGGAAATCTTGATGTGTCCCGTGTGCTAGCCCTTCCCCTCTATTTATATGTTGAGCCTTGGGGTCTAAACTTGGAGTAAAAGCCTCCTCCAGGTCGGTTTTGCCCGCACAAGGTCGGTTTGGCCTGCAGGGAAAGAGTCCAACTCGGATTCCAGCAGTATCGCGCACAAGCGGTAGTACCGCTTGAGCGGTAGTACCGCTTCACACAAGCGGTAGTACCGCTTACGCGGTAGTACTGCCTTACCAGCGGTAGTACCGCTTAAGGCAGCAGCAAAACTTCCTTTTGCACTTTCCAATACCTCGTGGGTTTTACCCCTTTGGCCCATATAAAGTGTTGCTGCACCCGAACACTTCGGTAAACATCCGGAACCTCTTCCGGTGAATTCCGGAACCCTTCCGGAGATCAAAACACTATTATCACATATATTAATCTTTACCTCCGGACTCTTCCGGAGACCCTCGTCATGTCCGGGATCTTATCCGGGACTCCGAACAACCTTCGGTCACCAACACAATAACTCAACTATACTAATTGTCACCAAACGTTAAGTGTGTAGACCCTGCGGGTTCGAGAACTATGTAGACATGACCGAGACACCTCTACGATCAATAACCAATAGCGGAACCTGGATGCCCATATTGGCTCCTACATATTCTACGAAGATCTTTATCGGTCGAACCTCTATGTCAAGGATTCAGTTAATCCCGTATGCTGTTCCCTTTGTTCTTCGGTATGTTACTTGCCCGAGATTCGATCGTCGGCATCTCTATACCTAGTTCAATCTCGTTACTGGCAAGTCTCTTTACTCGTTCCGTAATACAAGATCTCGTGGCTAACACTTTAGTCACATTGCTTGCAAGGCTCATTGTGATGTTGTATTACCGAGTGGGCCCTGAGATACCTCTCCGTCACACGGAGTAACAAATCCCAGTCTTGATCCATGCCAACCCAACAGACACCCTCGGAGATACCTGTAGAGCACCTTTATAGTCACCCAGTTACGTTGCGACGTTTGATACACACAAGGTACTCCTCCGATGTCAGGGAGTTGCATGATCTCATGGTCATAGGAACAGATACTTGACATGCAGAAAACAATAGCAATAAACTGACACGATCACATGCTACGTTTATAGTTTGGGTCTTGTCCATCACATCATTCTCCTAATGATGTGATCCCGTTATCAAATGACATCACATGTCCATGGCTAGGAAACCTTAACCATCTTTGATCAACGAGCTAGTTAACTAGAGGCTTACTAGGGACACAGTGTTGTCTATGTACCCACACATGTATTTGAGTTTCCAATCAATACAATTATAGCATGGATAATAAACGATTATCATGAACAAGGAAATATAATAATAACTAATTTATTATTGCCTCTAGGGAGTATTTCCAACAGTCTTCCACTTGCACTAGAGTCAATAATCTAGTTCACATCACTATGTGATTTACATTGTAATGAATCGAACACCCATACAGTTCTGGTGTTGTTCATGTTTAGCCCTTGGAAGAGGTTTAGTCATCGGATCTGCAACATTCAGATCCGTGTGTACTTTGCAAATATTTATGTCGTCCTCCTTGATGTAATCGAGGATGGAATTGAAACGTCGCTTTATGTGTCTGGTCCTCTTGTGAAACCTGGGTTCCTTGGCTAGAGCAATGGCACCAGTGTTGTCACAGAACAGAGTCATTGGGTTTAGTGCACTAGGCACTACTCCAAGATCTGTCATGAACTCCTTCATCCAGACACCTTCCTTCGCCGCTTCCGAGGCAGCGATGTACTCCGCTTCGCATGTAGAATCAGCTACTACGCTTTGCTTGGAACTGCACCAGCTAACCGCACCCCCATTGATAATAAATACGTATCCGGTTTGCGACTTAGAGTCATCCGGATCAGTGTCAAAGCTTGCATCGACGTAACCCTTTACGACGAGCTCTTGATCACCTCCATAAACGAGAAACATGTCCTTGGTCCTTTTCAGGTACTTCAGGATATTCTTGACCGCCGTCCAGTGTTCCATTCCTGGATCACTTTGAAACCTTCCGGCCATACTTATGGCAAGGCTGACATCGGGTCTTGTGCACAGCATTGCATACATGATAGAGCCTATGGCTGAAGCATAGGGGACGACACTCATCTTTTCTCTATCTTCTGCAGTCACTGGGCATTGAGTCTTACTCAACTTCACACCTTGCAACACAGGCAAGAACCCCTTCTTGGACTGATCCATTTTGAACTTCTTCAAAACTTTGTCAAGGTATGTGCTCTGTGAAAGTCCTATTAAGCGTCTCGATCTATCTCTATAGATCTTGATGCCTAATATGAAAGCAGCTTCTCCTAGGTCCTTCATTGAAAAACTCTTGTTCAAGTATTCTTTCACGCTTTCCAACATTTCTATATTGTTTCCAATCATCAATATGTCATCCACATATAATATTAGAAACGCTATAGAGCTCCCACTCACTTTCTTGTAAATACAAGCTTCTCCGTAAACTTGTATAAACCCGAACGCTTTGATCACCTCATCAAAGCGAAGATTCCAACTCCGAGATGCTTGCACCAGTCCATAAATGGATCCCTGGAGTTTGCAAACTTTGTCAGCATTCTCTGGATCGACAAAACCTTCTGGTTGCATCATATACAACTCTTCCTTAAGGAAACCGTTAAGGAACGCTGTTTTGACATCCATCTGCCAAATTTCATAATCGAAAAAGGCAGCTATTGCTAACATGATTCTGACAGACTTAAGCATCGCTACGGGTGAGAAGGTCTCATCGTAGTCAACTCCTTGAACTTGTGAAAAACCCTTTGCCACAAGTCGAGCTTTATAGACGGTGACATTACCGTCCGCGTCCGTCTTCCTCTTAAAGATCCATTTGTTCTGAATGGCCTTACGCCCTTCAGGTAATACTTCCAAAGCCCATACTTTGTTTTCATACATGGATCCCATCTCGGATTTCATGGCCTCTAACCATTTCTCGGAATCCGGGCCCACCATCGCTTCTCCATAGCTCGTAGGTTCATCGTTGTCCAACAACATGACCTCTAAGACAGGGTTGCCGTACCACTCAGGAGCAGTACGCGTCCTTGTCGACCTACGAGGTTCGATAGCAACTTGATCCAAAGCTTCATGATCATCATCATTAACTTCCTCTTCAGTTGATGTAGGCTCTACAGAAACATCTTTCTGCGCTGCGCTACTTTCAGGTTGAAGTAAAGGTTCAACAACCTCATCAAGTTCTATCTTCCTCCCACTCAATTCTTTCGAGAGAAACTCTTTCTCAAGAAATGTTCCGTTTTTAGCGACAAACACTTTGCCTTCGGATCTGAGGTAGAAGGTATACCCAACTGTCTCTTTTGGGTATCCTATGAAGACGCATTTCTCCGCTTTGGGTTCCAGCTTTTCAGGCTGAAGCTTTTTGACATAAGCATCACATCCCCAAACTTTAAGAAACGACAGCTTTGGCTTCTTGCCAAACCAAAGTTCATATGGCGTCGTCTCAACGGATTTCGATGGTGCCCTATTTAAAGTGAATGCAGTTGTCTCTAATGCATAACCCCAAAACGATAGTGGCAAATCGGCAAGAGACATCATAGATCGCACCATATCCAATAAGGTTCGATTACGACGTTCGGACACACCATTACGCTGTGGTGTTCCAGGCGGTGTTAGTTGTGAAACAATTCCACATTGTCTTAAGTGACTGCCAAACTCATAACTCAGATATTCTCCTCCTCGATCAGATCGTAGGAATTTAATCTTCTTGTTACGATGATTCTCAACTTCACTCTGAAATTGTTTGAACTTTTCAAATGTTTCAGACTTGTGTTTCATTAAGTAAATATACCCATATCTACTTAAGTCATCAGTGAAGGTGAGAAAGTAACGATAACCACCGCGCGCCTCAATACTCATCGG
Organism: Elymus sibiricus; assembly: GCA_039707655.1. Lineage (NCBI taxonomy): Eukaryota > Viridiplantae > Streptophyta > Magnoliopsida > Poales > Poaceae > Elymus > Elymus sibiricus. The sequence goes on from CM077676.1 coordinate 29,591,270, forward strand.
ACCGCACACATCAGTATGTATGATTTCCAATAAGTCACTTGCCCGTTCCATTGTTCCAGAGAACGGCGTTTTAGTCATCTTGCCCATGAGGCATGGCTCACATGTGTCAAGTGATTCAAAATCAAGTGACTCCAAAAGTCCATCAGCATGGAGCTTCCTCATGCGTTTTACGCCAATATGACCTAAACGGCAGTGCCACAAGAAAGTGGTATTATCATTATCAATTCTACATCTTTTGGCATCAATGTTATGAACATGTGTATCATTACTATCGAGATTCAATAAGAATAAACCCCTCACATTGGGTGCATGACCATAAAAGATATTACTCATATAAATAGAACAACCATTATTCTCTGATTTAAATGAGTAACCGTCTCGCAATAAACAAGATCCAGATATAATGTTCATGCTTAACGCAGGCACTAAATAACAATTATTCAGGTTCATCACTAATCCCGATGGTAATCGAAGAGCGAACGTGCCGACGGCGATCACATCAACCATGGAACCATTTCCCACGCGCATCGTCACTTCGTCCTTTGCCAGCCTCCGTCTATTCCGCAGTTCCTGTTTTGAGTTGCAAATATGAGCAACCGCACCGGTATCAAATACCCAGGCACTACAACGAGAGTTGGTAAGGTACACATCAATAACTTGTATATCATATATACCTTGTTTGTTGTTGGCCGCCTTCTTGTCAGCCAAATACTTGGGGCAGTTCCGCTTCCAGTGTCCAGTTCCCTTGCAATGAAAGCACACAGTTTCTGGTTTGGGTCCAGCCTTGGGTTTCTTCACGAGAGGAGCAACTGCTTTGCCACTCTTCTTGGAGTTACCCTTCTTACCCTTGCCATTTTTCTTGAAACTAGTGGTTTTATTGACCATCAACACTTGATGCTCCTTCTGAATTTCAGACTCAGCGGCTTTCAGCATCGCAAACAGCTCGGCGACTGACTTGTTCATCCCGTGCATGTTATAGTTCAACACGAAGCTCTTGTAGCTAGGTGGTAATGATTGAAGAACTCTGTCAGTGATAGCCTCTGGCGGAAGGGGCATCCCCAATTCAGCCAGACGGGTGGAGTACCCAGACATTCTGAGTACGTGATCACTGATAGACCCGTTCTCCTCCATCTTGCAAGCATAGAACTTATCGGAGATCTCATATCTCTCGATCCGGGCATTCTTCTGAAAGATAAACTTTAACTCCTGGAACATCTCATATGCTCCATGACGTTCAAAACGTCTTTGAAGTCCCGGTTCTAAGCCATACAATATTGCACATTGAACTATTGAGTAATCTTCAGAACGAGCCTGCCAGGCGTTCACAACGTCTAGAGACTCAACTGGAGCGGGTGGATCACCAAGCGGTGCATCAAGGACATAAGCCTTCTGGGAAGCCGTAAGGATAATCCTTAGATTACGGGCCCAGTCCACAAAGTTACTTCCATCATCTTTCAATTTAGCTTTCTCTAGGAACGCATTAAAATTCAGGGGTGCTACTGCGCGAGCCATGATCTACAACATAAATATAGCAAAGACAACTTAGACTATTGTTCTAGATAATGAGTTTAGTTAATCATATTACTTAAAAAACTCCCACTCAAATTGACATCCCTCCGGTCATTCGAGTGTAACATGATCCAAATCCACCAACTCAAGTCCGATCATCACGTGAGTTGAGGTGGTTTCAATGGTGAACATCTTCATGTTGATCATATCTACTATATGACTCATGTTCGACCTTTCGGTCTCTTGTGTTCCGAGGCCATGTCTGTACATGCTAGGCTCGTCAAGTTTAACCCGAGTGTTCCGCATGTGCAACACTGGCTTGCACCCGTTGTATGTGAACGTAGAGTCTATCACACCCGATCATCACGTGGTGTCTCGAAACGACGAACTTTCGCAACGGTGCACACTCGGGGAGAACACAATTTTATCTTGAAATTTAAGTGAGGGATCACCTTATAATGCTACCGTCGTCCTAAGCAAAATAAGATGCATAAAAGGATTAACATCACATGCAAATCATAAGTGACATGATATGGCCATGAACTCGTGCTTTTGATCTCCATCTCCAAAGCACCGGCATGATCTCCATCGTCACCGGCATGACACCATGATCTCCATCATCTTGATCTCCATCAACGTGTCGCCATGAGGTTGTCGCGCCGACTGTTGCTTCCACGACTATTGCTAACTCATAGCGATAAAGTAAAGCAAAACGGCGAAAATAATTAAAGACAACTCTATGGCTCCTGCCAGTTGCCGCACTCATCGACATGCAAGTCGTGATATTCTATACAACACATGATCATCTCATACATCACATATATCTCATCATGTAATTGGCCATATCACATCACAACATACCCTGCAAAAACAAGTTAGACGTCCTCTAATTGTTGTTGCAAATTTTACGTGGCTGCTACCGGTTTGCAAGAACCGTTCTTACCTACGCAAAACCACAACGTGGTGTAGTGATTGCTTTTTGATCTTCTAAAAGAACCCTCTTCATTGAAATTGATTCAACTAAAGTGAGAGAGACAGACACCCGCTAGCCATCTTTATGCAACGAAGTTACATGTCAGTTGAAGGAACCTGTCTCGCGTAAGCGTACGTGTAATGTCGGTCCGGGCCGCTTCATCTCACAATACCGCCGAATCAAGTATCAACTAGTAACGGCAAGCAATATGTATACACCCACGCCCACAACTCGTTTGTGTTCTACTCGAGATCTCATCTACGCATAGACCTAGCTCAGATGCCACTGTTGGGTAACGTTGCATGGGAAACAAAAAAATTTCCTACGCACACACAAGATCTATCCATGGTGATGAGCATCTACGAGAGGGAGAGTGAATCTACATACCCTTGTAGATCGCTAAGCGGAAGTGTTAAGAAACGCGGTTGATGTAGTCGAACGTCTCCGCGATCCAAATCGCAAGTCGTCCCTCGATCCGATCACGAACTAGTGCCGAACGGACGGCACCTCCGCGTTCAACACACGTACGGCTTGATGACGCCTTCACCTCCCCGATCCAGCGAGCGATGGTGAAGTAGTAGATGAGTTCCGGCAGCACGACGGCGTGGTGATGGTGGTGAGGAACAATCTCTGCAGGGCTTCGCCAAGCACTACGGAGATTATGACGGGAGAACTAGAGGGTTAGGGTTGCCGACACACGGCTTGGGAAATCTTGATGTGTCCCGTGTGCTAGCCCTTCCCCTCTATTTATATGTTGAGCCTTGGGGTCTAAACTTGGAGTAAAAGCCTCCTCCAGGTCGGTTTTGCCCACACAAGGTCGGTTTGGCCAGCAGGGAAAGAGTCCAACTCGGATTCCAGCAGTATCGCGCACAAGCGGTAGTACCGCTCACGAGCGGTAGTACCGCTTGAGCGGTAGTACCGCTTCACACAAGCGGTAGTACCGCTTAAGGCAGCAGCAAAACTTCCTTTTGCACTTTCCAATACCTCGTGGGTTTTACCCCTTTGGCCCATATAAAGTGTTGCTGCACCCGAACACTTCGGTAAACATCCGGAACCTCTTCCGGTGAATTCCGGAACCCTTCCGGAGATCAAAACACTATTATCACATATATTAATCTTTACCTCCGGACTGTTCCGGAGACCCTCGTCATGTCCGGGGTCTTATCCGGGACTCCGAACAACCTTCGGTCACCAACACAATAACTCAACTATACTAATCGTCACCAAACATTAAGTGTGTAGACCCTGCGGGTTCGAGAACTATGTAGACATGACCGAGACACCTCTACGATCAATAACCAATAGCGGAACCTGGATGCCCATATTGGCTCCTACATATTCTACGAAGATCTTTATCGGTCGAACCTCTATGTCAAGGATTCAGTTAATCCCGTATGCTGTTCCCTTTGTTCTTCGGTATGTTACTTGCCCGAGATTCGATCGTCGGCATCTCTATACCTAGTTCAATCTCGTTACTGGCAAGTCTCTTTACTCGTTCCGTAATACAAGATCTCGTGGCTAACACTTTAGTCACATTGCTTGCAAGGCTCATTGTGATGTTGTATTACCGAGTGGGCCCTGAGATACCTCTCCGTCACACGGAGTAACAAATCCCAGTCTTGATCCATGCCAACCCAACAGACACCCTCGGAGATACCTGTAGATCACCTTTATAGTCACCCAGTTACGTTGCGACGTTTGATACACACAAGGTACTTCTCCGATGTCAGGGAGTTGCATGATCTCATGGTCATAGGAGCAGATACTTGACATGCAGAAAACAATAGCAATAAACTGACACGATCACATGCTACGTTTATAGTTTGGGTCTTGTCCATCACATCATTCTCCTAATGATGTGATCCCGTTATCAAATGACATCTCATGTCCATGGCTAGGAAACCTTAACCATCTTTGATCAACGAGCTAGTTAACTAGAGGCTTACTAGGGACACAGTGTTGTCTATGTACCCACACATGTATTTGAGTTTCCAATCAATACAATTATAGCATGGATAATAAACGATTATCATGAACAAGGAAATATAATAATAACTAATTTATTATTGCCTCTAGGGCATATTTCCAACAATGGAATCCATGTACGAAAACCAAGTTTGGAACTTGGAAGAACTTCCAAAAGGTGTAAAGCCCATTGGTTGTAAATGGATTTTCAAAAGAAAGACAGACGCGGATGGTAACATTACTATCCATAAAGCTAGACTTGTCGCGAAAGGGTTCACACAAATTCCAGGAGTGGACTACGACGAGACTTTCTCGCCTGTAGCTATGCTTAAGTCTGTACGGATATTACTAGCAATTGCTGCTTATTTCGATTATGAAATATGGCAGATGGACGTCAAAACGGCTTTCCTAAATGGAAATCTCAAAGAAGATGTATACATGATACAGCCTAAAGGTTTTGTCGTTCATAAGGATGTTAAACAGGTATGCAAGCTTCAGAAGGCCATTTATGGTCTGAAGCAAGCATCAAGGAGCTGGAACATTCGTTTTGATGAAGTAGTCAAAGAGTTTGGCTTCATCAGGAATGACGAAGAATCTTGGGTTTACAAGAAGTTTAGTGGGAGCGCAAAAGCATTTCTAATCTTATATGTGGATGCCATATTGTTGATTGGAAATAACGTGAATTTTCTTAGCGAAATAAAAGACTCATTGAAGAAGAGTTTTTCAATGAAGGACTTAGGCAAAGCGGCATACGTATTGGGCATCAGAATCTATAGAGATAGATCAAAACGCCTGATAGCGCTTAGCCAAAGCACGTACATTGACAAGGTGTTGAAAAGGTTCAACATGGAGAACTCCAAGAAAGGCCTACTCCCCATGTCACCTGGCACAGTGCTTTGCAAGAATCAGTGTCCTGGGACTCTCGATGAGCGAGTACAAATGAATGATGTTCCATATGCTTCGGCAGTTGGTTCTATTATGTATGCCATGCTATGTACAAGACCGGATGTTTCCTATGCGCTAAGTGTTAGCAGCAGGTACCAAAGTGATCCAGGATTGGAACATTGGGCCGTAGTCAAAACTATTCTTAAGTACCTCAGAAGGACCAAGGATTTACTCCTTGTGTACGGAGGTGATGAAGAGCTCATTGTAAGTGGTTACACTGATGCAGGCTTCATGACTGACCCAGATGACTTCAAATCTCAATCAGGCTATGTTTTCATTTTGAACGGTGACGCAGTTGATTGGAAAAGTTCCAAACAAAAGACTGTAGCGGATTCTACGACGGAGGCGGAATATGTTGCAGCTTCAGAAGCCTCCAAGGAGGCGGTCTGGATCAAGCAGTTTCTTGAAGACCTTGGTGTGGTTCCAAGTGCGCTGGACCCGGTGGAAATCTATTGTGATAATAGTGGCGCCGTGGCTCAGGCAAGGGATCCATGTTCGCACCATAAGACAAGACATATTGAAAGCAAATATAAACTTATTCGACATCATGTCGAAGCGGGATTAGTGAAAGTGTCAGACCTGATGAAGAAGCCTCTACCACGAGCAAAGCATGAGCAACACTGGATAGCCATTGGTGTTAGGGAAGCCATGTAACTAAATTATTGACTCTAGTGCAAGTGGGAGTTTGTAGGAGATATGCCCTAGAGGCAGATAATAACAGTTATTTTGTATCTCCAAGTTTGTAATGGATGTTTATATTCCATGCTATAACTGCAATGATTCTCGAGTCTGCAATATCCACGAGGCTCGGAGGGAAACTCATGTGCACGTGTGGTATAATAAATGGTAAAATGTATTCCTAGTCATGCCTCTAAGACTGGCTCAAGTATTGCATGATGATCCTGTTTCCTGATCATGGGCATGGCTATGCCGGCAATTTTGAGGGCATAATGTTAGAAGAACACTTGTGTTGAATCGACCCGAATTGATGTTATGCTATGAGATACATTCGTCACAAGTAAATGATTAATAACACAGAGAAAGTTAATGTTTGCATAATTCCTTAGTGTAGGAGATATGCCCTAGAGGCAATAATAAATGTTATTATTTATCTCCATGTTCGTAATTATGTTTATATTCCGTGCTATAACTGCTATGGTTCTCGAGTCTGCAATAACCACGAGGCTCGGAGGGAAACTCATATGCACGTGTGGAATAATAAATGATAAAAAATATTCCTCGTCATGCCTCTAAGACAAGCTCAAGTGTTGCATGATGATCACGTTTTCCTGATCATGGGCATGTCTATGCCGGCAACTTTTGAGGACACATTGTTAGAGGAACACTTGTGCTGAATCGACCCAATATTGATGTTATGCTATGAGATACATTCGTCACAAGTTAATGGTTAATAACATAGAGAAAGTTAACTTTTGCATAATTCCTTTGACCATGAGAGTATCGAGTTTCTTCATGCTTGCTTCATGAACTTTGGGATTTGTTAAACGTCATCCGTAACTGGGTGGCTATTGCGGCGGCTTACGGGTTCATGGGAAAGTATGACAAGGGACTTGATAGCTCAAGATTGGGATTTGCTCCTCCGACGATGGAGAGATATTCTTAGGGCCCTCTCGGTGTTACGGTATCCACCATCGTCTGGCCAGACACAATGTGATTTGATCACTGGGATGCCGGAACGCGGAAACGAGAAAAGAGAACAAAACCGGTAACGAGGTAACTAGCATAATAGACAAATTGTTGATCCACGGGGATGCCGATAAGTCTCACCTCGGGTGTTTGTAACATATCGCGAAGCAACAGGAATAGCACATGGGAACTAACAGGTTCACTCGAATATTCATTCGTGTGGGTATAGGGATCAATATGGGTGTCCACGGTTCCGCTATTGATCATTGATCGAAAAGTGTTCCGGTCATGTATGTACTTCACCGAACCTACAGGGTCACACGCTTAAGGGTCATCTATCTGCTAAATACTAGACAGGGAGTCTGAGAGAAAGTCACCGAAAAAGTTTTGGAGACAACGGAAGAGTTCCGGAGAGAACACCGGAATAGTTTCGGTAAAACCGAAAAGTTGTTTCGGAGTATACCATTAAGTCAAAATGGTTTCGGCACACGCCTGGATCCTTTTGGAGGGTGCCAGAATTGTTCTGGGAACTTCTGGAATTTTTCCGGAGAAAAAAACCAGAAATGTTCCGGAGCTGCTGGAACCGCTTTGGTTGCTTTTCACTGATGAAAATCATTGATCCGGAATTGTTTCGGAACGCATACATAATTATTTTAGGGGGTACTAGAAATGTTCTAGGCCCACAGAAATATTTTCGGATTTAACGGTCGCGAAAAATTGTTTTCGTGAATAGTGAAAAGCACTTTTTGGAAAGCCACCTTTTTGGGCTTTCCCCAAAAGATCTAGGGATGACATGGAAGGGTGGGAACCCCTTTTTTTGGGGGGGGGGGGAGCCCACAAGGTGGTGGACATCTAAGGGGATCTCCTCCATGGAGCTCCACTTGCCTCCCCATTATGCCCTTTATGTGGGACATAAAGCATGGGCATGTTGGGTTTTTCATTTGCCACCCTACCCCTTGGGTTTTCCTATAAATAGAGGTGGAGAGGAGCTCTCCACACTCACTCTTTCTCACATACAAATGCCATGCATGATCTGGCTTTCTCTCTCCCTCCCAGCGAAATAGTATCGTAGAGTCGAAAGGCTGTCTGGGTTCCGGTGGGTACTAGTTCTGGACGGTGAAGCCCTACCGGATAGCTGACACCGTATGTGTGCAACCCGCAGAGAGGTCGTAGGTTTGATCTTTTGCCCGTGGGGCTATTCGAGGGTCCTCCCGAAGGGCTGTCCGAGATACTGTCCGTGTTCGGGGGTCCTCCCGTAGTGCTGTCTGAGATGCTGTCCGAGTTCGAGGGTCCTCCCGAAGGGCTGTCCGTGACATCGTCCGAGGGACTGTCCGACCGCCTCCCGAAGGGCTGTCCGTGACATCATCCGAGGGACTGTCCGACCGCCTCCCGAAGGGCTGTCCGAGGGGCAAACGAGGGAGAACATCCTCGCAGTTGGGAGGTTATAAATCCTAGCTGCGGGGATCTGCACCGACGATCTACATCGACTCTACTTCCGCTGCACTACGAGTCGGTAATGATCAGATCAAAAACCTTGTATGCATCTCCATAGTGATCCTGGGCGTGCTCGCAGTACCGATTTTTTTTGTTTTCTGTCATATAACCCACCACTTAGACCATGAGAGTATCGAGTTCCTTCGTACTTGCTTCGTGAACTTTGGGGTTTGTTAAACGTCATCTGTAACAGTGTGGCTATTACGGCGGCTTACGGGTTCACGAAAAAGTATGACAAGTAACTTGATAGCTCAAGATTGGGATTTGCTCCTCCGACGATGGAGAGATATTCTTAGGGCCCTCTCGGTGTTACGGTATCCATCATCGTCTGGCCAGACACAATGTGATTTGATCACAGGGATGCCAGAACGCGGAAACGAGAGAAGAGAACAAAACCGGTAACGAGGTAACTGGCATAGTGGACAAATTGTTGATCCACGGGGATGCCGATAAGTCTCACCTTGGGTGTTTGTAACATATCGCGAAGCAACAGGAATAGCACACGGCAACTACAGGTTCACTCGAATATTCATTCGTGTGGGTATAGGGATCAATATGGGTGTCCATGGTTCCGCTATTGATCATTGATCGGAAAGTGTTCCGGTCATGTCTATACTTCACCGAACCTACAGGGTCACACGCTTAAGGGTCATCTATCTGCTGAATACTAGACAGGGAGTCTGAGAGAAAGTCACCAAAAAAGTTTCGGAGACAACGGAAGAGTTCCGGAGAGAACACCGGAATAGTTTCGGTAAAACTGAAAAGTTGTTTCGGAGTATACCATTAAGTCAAAATGGTTTTGGCACACGCCTGAAACCTTTTGGAGGGTGCCAGAATTGTTCTGGGAACTTCTGGAATTTTTTTGGAGAAAAAAACCGGAAATGTTCCGGAGCTGCCGGAACCGCCTTGGTTGCTTTTCGCTGATGAAAATCATTGATCCGGAATTGTTTTGGAACGCATCCAAAATTATTTTAGAGGGTACTAGAAATGTTCTGGGCCCACAGAAATATTTTCGGATTTAACGGTCGCGAAAAATTGGTTTGCTTGAATAGTGAAAAGCACTTTTTGGGCTTTCCCCAAAAGATCTAGGGATGACATGGAAGGGTGGGAACCCCTTTTTGGGGGGGCCCACAAGGTGGTGGACGTCCAAGGGGAGCTCCTCCATGGAGCTCCACTTGCCTCCCCATTATGCCCTTTATGTGGGACATACAGCATGGGCATGTTGGGTTTTTCATGTGCCACCCTACCCCTTGGGTTTTCCTATAAATAGAGGTGGAGAGGAGCTCTCCACACTCACTCTTTCTCACATACAAATGCCATGCATGATCTGGCTTTCTCTCTCCCTCCCAGCGAAATAGTTTCGTAGAGCCGAAAGGCTGTCTGGGTTCCGATGGGAACTAGTTCTGAACGGCGAAGCCCTGCCGGATAGCTGACACCGTATGTGTGCAACCCCGTAGAGAGGTCATAGTTTTGATCTTTTGCCCGTGGGCCTGTTCGAGGGTCCTCCCGAAGGGCTGTCCGAGATACTGTCCGTGTTCGGGGGTCTTCCCATAGGGCTGTCCGAGTTCAAGGGTCCTCCCGAAGGGCTGTCCGTGACATTGTTCGAGGGACTGTCCGACCGCCTCCCGAAGGGCTGTCCGTGACATCATCCGAGGGACTGTCCGACCGCCTCCCGAAGGGCTGTCCGAGGGGCAAACGAGGGAGAACATCCTCGCGGTTGGGAGGTTGTAAATCCTAGCTGCGAGGATCTGCACCGACGATCAACATCGACTCTACTTCCGCTGCGTTATGAGTCGGTAATGATCAGATCAAAAACCTTGTATGTATCTCCATAGTGATCCTGGGCGTGCTCGCCGTACCGAATTTTTTTGTTTTCTGTTGCATAACCCAACAGTGGCATCATGAGCCATGCTATGCGTAGATGCAGGTTACGATCTAGAGTACATAGAGATGTATGGGTGTTGCACAATATAATTTTGTAGTAGATGTGTTCTATTTCTGAAAATTATTTGTGCGGGTAGCAGATGAAATCTATTACCCGATGTTCTTGTTGCTTCCCTTGAATTTGCGTAGTCCCGATCCTGACGGCATGGTGGAATCTTACAAAGTTCTGGCAATCCGCGATGCTTCCATGCTACTCCTGAGTATGCTGGTTGACAGATCAACAAAGTGCTTGAGTGTCTTTGGGTTCCACCATAGTTAAAGGATGATGGATGTTTCGCAGACTAAAGGGCAATCCAGATATGATCTGCACGGGGTTCTTACGTATGACGAAGTTCAGTATGGGGCTCGAGATTTTATTATCTCGCGTTTCATACGCCCCGCAAAGTTAATCTAGCAACTTGAATAACCGTACTGGATGATGAACGTTGGTAGCTTCGGTTTGTTTCGAAACCTTAGAAGCCACGTAAAATAAAATTTTGCATAAACCGATTAGAGGCGTCTAACTTGGTTTTGCAGGATGACATGAGATGTGTATGTGATGTGGTATAGCAATCCTTATATTAATTTGATTATGTATGAGATGACTATATGATGTAAATTAATTAACATGACCTTCGTGTCATGATTCGGCATGATGGCTGGAGCCATATGATTGTCACTTTAAATGACCTGCGTGTCAATCTTGTTGTAATGCATTATTTTATTTGCTATAGAAATAGCAGTATTATTTATTGCATCGACAAGGTGGTGGCAAACTTCGCGAAGGTGAACACCGACACAAATGCCAAAGACGAAGAAATTAAAGACTTCTCCGTCAGAATGTTTATCCCTCTTGATGCACCCTTCTTGATTGCGCGGTAGTCGCTTTTATTAGGGTGATCTCTCACTTAAAATATCAAGTAGTTAGTGTTCTCCCAAGTGTAGCACCGTCACAGCATCTGTCCTTTCGGGGTGCGCCATGGATGCATGGGTACGAACGATTGGAGAAGTGTGAGGCGGGTGAGGTCAGACCTCGCAGCGAGATCACTTGGTTGTCTTGACGTTCTGGCTTGATCGTCCTGAGCTCGGAACACGCCCATCGAAAGATGAACAAGAGTCACATAGAGATGTGATCGGCCAGTTGGCCTACCGATTGAAATTCCCGTCATGAGATGATGATTCTATGGCGATGAATTGAAATATGGATCTTGTATCACTCAAAATCAATTATGAGAGATATTGATTTCAGTGGGAGCGCACTGTAGAATTAACTTGTTTAATTGTCTGTGCAATTAATTATGAACATTGTCTAAGTGAAATTTGCATAATAGTTTTAGAATATTGGCTCGTGTCTCCACCTTCCCTATTAAAATTGAATAAGCTGTTATTTATCTGGTTAAAACTTTACGATTGGTAACGTAATGTGAGGATTGTCCTCAATAGTGCCGAGAAGGACTTTGTCCTATCGCATGCTTTCAGTATTCTCCCGCTAATGCTATGGATGATGTGACTCTCGTCCTTCGATCAAAAAGCTAGAATTCCGTTACGGTCAAGTGCAATACATTTGCTTCCATGAGACCCGAACTTCAAAAGTTTGGGATAGTAATGTGATATTCATGGAACTGAAAATTACTTTCAGATACAAACAAAGGCTAAAAGATATGAGATATCCAAAGTAAATGTTTGTTTGCAAAGTATTAGTAAAGTGTTTACTAAGCATTTGACTGATGAGAGAGGGATCCAGAAGAACGCCTGTCATGTAAATGAAGGTTAATAAAACAACAACTTAAAGAGAAAGGAAAATGTCCAAAGGGTGTTAGTGTGACTTACACGCCTAGGAAGTCCGGGGCTAAGGCCACTCTTAAAGTTGGGTGCTTCTTCTGAGAGTAGGAGAAATACTGAAAATTAAACTGTTAAAAGTATAAAGGCAAAAAGAAAGAAGACTGGAATATCCAGCTCATGTATGAATGTCATACGAGTTATAGATGTGTGGAAGGCTGGTCAAAGATACAATTCTTGGGAATTATGATTAAACATGTTAATCATGGATTCTTGGGTATGGTGATTAAAAATTGATCACAGAAATACCCGCTCGATTGCATTCTGTTGCAACTCGATGCAAGAACTACTACGGCCTAAAAGACTTGCCAGTAATGAGGTTAAGATACGCGCTGGGAACATAGTAAAAGTTACTATACCTTCCATCGGTGTATTACCTCTGTATTTATTTTCATAACTCATTTTAGAGTTTTATACACTCTAGCCCATTGCATAATGTTTGTTGCAAGAAGGTTGTTCATGATAGAACAATTGTTGTTCGGTGTTATGAATAACATAAGGGCCATGTTTCCATCATGGATGGAATGTATGTTACGAATATTGATAATAATATAATACATCTGTGACACTGACGCTAAATGTCGCAAGACTAAAAGAATATCACATATGTGTGGCGCTGCATTTGGTCACATTGGAGAAACCCGCATGAAGAAATTCCATAATGATGGATTTTGAAGTCATTTGATTATGAATCATCTGACACTTGCAACATTCGTCCGAAAAGTGAAGTGACTGAAATACCGTTCACAGGCCATAAGGAACGAGCAACGAACTTATTGGTGATCATACATTATGATGTGTCTAGTCCAATAAAGGTTATTGCTAGCAATGGATTTGTCTATCTTCTGAAATGACTCAAGTAGATATATGGATATTTACTTGATGAGACGTAAGTCTGGATCTTTTGAAATCATTCAAAAGGTTTTCAAAATGAAGTAGAAATTATTGTAACAAGAAAATTATGTTTCTGCAATTAGATTGCGGAAATAAATTTTTGAGTTACAAGTTTAGAGAATGTCTGATGAGTTGTGAAAAGAGTTTCATAACTTACACCTCCCGGAACACCACTGTGAGTGGAATGTCCGTAAAGATGTAATCAAACCATTTATGACATGGTAAGATCAAAGATGACATAAATCAATTTGCCATTATCCTTTTAAAGTAATGCTTTAGAGACTGCGGCTTTTACACTGAAAAGAGCGCCATCAGATCTGTTGAAATGACGCCATGGTATGGTACACCCAACCATGTTATATCTTTTCTTAACATTTGGAGTATGGGGCTTGTGTAAAATGTTTACAAACCTATTCCAAATCAGACAAGTGCTACTTTGTAGGTTATCCCAAGTTATTGGGTATTCCTCCATCACTATACCGAGGCAAAAATGCTTGCCACAAAGAGCGGTATGATTTTGAAGAAAATGGTTCTTGCAAAAGAGTGAGTGGGAGGACAGTGCAACTCAACGAGATAACAATATCTTTGTCATCAGGTCAAGGGAAAGAAACCTTGGAAGCAATTCCAGTGTTTCCTACTGCGACTGATACGGAAGCCTCTACATGAGATGTATGGACTTCGGTCGAACTTGCAGCTGAACCACGTAGGCAAAACTCGTGCAAACCTCTCAGGTGCGCAAACGAGATATTGTTGCTAGACAACAGTATACCTACGATACACAAGGAAGCGTTGATGGGCCCTAACTCTGGAATTGGCTAAATGCCAATATAATCCGAGATAGTATCCATATAAATGATTGAGGATTAGATCTTGATAAACCCTTCGAAAGACCTAGAGTCTAACGAATATTAATGGAACTATAAACTGATACGGATAAAAATGTTTTATCCATAAAGCTCGACTTGTTGCTTATAACAAATTCAAGGAATTAACTATGGCGAGATTGTCTCTCCGTAGCGATGCTTAAAGTCGGTTTGGGTTAAACTAGCAATTAATACATATTTCAATCATGAGATATGATACATGGATGTCAAAAGGATTTCCATGAGATGGAAATACAACCTAGGACTTGCATGTGATACAGTCCAAAGTAATTTTGTCAATCCAGAGGATGCTAGTGAATGTGCAAACTTCAGAGTTCCAGCAATGGACAGAAGAGAGCATAATGGAGTTGGAATCTTCGTTTTGATGAAATAGTCAAAAGAGTTTGATTTCATCAATGGATAGCGAAGATGCTTGTGGTTACAAGAAAGTAAGTGGGAGCATAATAATATTTCTAAAAACCTTGTGTGCTTGACACATTGTTAATTGGAAATAATATAAATTTCTTGACACGAATTAGGTCTTCACTGAAAATAGTTTCCGTGATGAAGTGCTCAGGCTAAGTAGCCTTGATATTAGGCATAATTATCTACGGAGATAGAATTGACTAATAGGGCTAAGCCAAAATACATATTGACAAGATGCTAAAACAGTTTAGCATTAAAAACACCAAGGAGTGATTCTTGCCGAAGTCACATGGAAAAGGTTTTTGCAAGACTCGGTGTCCTAAAACACTGATGAGCAAAATACATGATGGAGATTCCACACACTTTTGTGTTTTGGATTAATAATGTATTCCATGGTATGTAAAACAAGAAGATATGTCCGGTACTCCCAAGCAGTTGCGAGTATAGATACCAAAGTGATCAAAGTACTGATCATGGGACAACAGTGAAAAATGTCGTTGAGTACTATAATAGCACTGATGCCATGTTTTCTCGCAAGCGGAGATTATGAAGAGTTCGTTGTAAAAGGTTACATCGATACAGTCTTCACCAATACTCCATGCGATTTTCGATTTAAGTTAAGGGTTTTGTGTAATACGCAATATGGTGGCACGGTAAGTTGGAATTGTTCTAAACAAATTACTGTGGCGAATTATATAACAGAGCCTAAGTATGTTGCCGCTTTAGAAGTGACAAAAAGGATGTTGAATCATATAGTTCATTCATGAACTTAGTATGGTTCCAAGAAGACTTTGGTCAATGGAACACTATTGTGGATAGTTGCTCCATAGCTCAGTCTGAGGAATCAAGGTTCGACCAGTGATTCACATATATACAAAGCTAAGTCCACACAAAATATGAATTTTGTGAAATCGTGAAAACGCGAGGAGATGCAAAGATACACACGGAACTGAAGTTGTCAGATCCGTTGGACATCAGGCTATACCACAAGCGAAACATATTTTACACCAGTATGCCATAGGTGTAATGTGCATTAGCATTAACTAGATTATTGACTCTAGTGCAAGTGGGAGTCTGTAGGAGATATGCCCTAGAGGCAATAATAAATGTTATTATTTATCTCCAGGTTCGTAATTATGTTTATATTCCGTGCTATAACTGCTATGGTTCTCGAGTCTGCAATAACCACGAGGCTCGGAGGGAAAAACTCATATGCACGTGTGGAATAATAAACGATAAAAAGTATTCCTAGTCATGCCTCTAAGACTAGCTCAAGTGTTGCATGATGATCACGTTTTCCTGATCATGGGCATGTCTATGCCGGCAACTTTTGAGGACACATTGTTAGAAGAACACTTGTGCTGAATCGACCCAATATTGATGTTATGCTATGAGATACATTCGTCACAAGTTAATGGTTAATAATACAGAGAAAGTTAACGTTTGCATAATTCCTTTGACCATGAGAGTATCGAGTTTCTTCATGCTTGCTTCATGAACTTTGGGGTTTGTTAAACGTCATCCGTAACTGGGTGGCTATTGCGGCGGCTTACGGGTTCATGGGAAAGTATGACAAGGGACTTGATAGCTCAAGATTGGGATTTGCTCCTCTGATGATGGAGAGATATTCTTAGGGCCCTCTCGGTGTTACGGTATCCACCATCGTCTGGCCAGACACAATGTGATTTGATCACTGGGATGCCGGAACGCGGAAACGAGAAAAGAGAACAAAACCAGTAACGAGGTAACTGGCATAGTGGACAAATTGTTGATCCACGGGGATGCCGATAAGTCTCACCTTGGGTGTTTGTAGCATATCGTGAAGCAACAGGAATAGCACACGGCAACTAACAGGTTCACTCGAATATTCATTCGTGTGGGTATAGGGATCAATATGGTTTTCCACGGTTCCGCTATTGATCATTGATCGAAAAGTGTTTCGGTCATGTCTATACTTCACCGAACCTACAGGGTCACACGCTTAAGGGTCATCTATCTGCTGAATACTAGACAGGGAGTCTGAGAGAAAGTCACCGGAAAAGTTTCGGAGACAACGGAAGAGTTCCGGAGAGAACACCGGAATAGTTTCGGTAAAACTGAAAAGTTGTTTCGGAGTATACCATTAAGTCAAATTGAGTTCTGGGAACTTCTGGAATTTTTTTGGAGAAAAAAACCGAAAATGTTCCGGAGCTGCCGGAACCGCTTTGGTTGCTTTTCGCTGATGAAAATCATTGATCCGGAATTGTTTCGGAACGCGTCCATAATTATTTTAGGGGGTACTAGAAATGTTCTAGGCCCACAGAAATATTTTCGGATTTAACGGTCGCGAAAAATTGTTTTCGTGAATAGTGAAAAGCACTTTTTGGAAAGCCACCTTTTTGGGCTTTCCCCAAAAGATCTAGGGATGACATGGAAGGGTGGGAACCCCTTTTTTGGGGGGGGAGCCCACAAGGTGGTGGACGTCCAAGGGGATCTCCTCCATGGAGCTCCACTTGCCTCCCCATTATGCCCTTTATGTGGGACATAAAGCATGGGCATGTTGGGTTTTTCATTTGCCACCCTACCCCTTGGGTTTTCCTATAAATAGAGGTGGAGAGGAGCTCTCCACACTCACTCTTTCTCACATACAAATGCCATGCATGATCTGGCTTTCTCTCTCCCTCCCAACGAAATAGTATCGTAGAGTCGAAAGGCTGTCTGGGTTCCTGTGGGAACTAGTTCTGGACGGCGAAGCCCTGTCGGATAGCTGACACCGCATGTGTGCAACCCCGTAGAGAGGTCGTAGGTTCGATCTTTTGGCCGTGGGGCTGTTCGAGGGTCCTCCCGAAGGGCTGTCCGAGATACTGTCCGTGTTCGGGGGTCCTCCCGTAGGGCTGTCCGAGATACTGTCCGAGTTTGAGGGTCCTCCCGAAGGGCTGTCCGTGACATCGTCCGAGGGACTGTCCGACCGCCTCCCGAAGGGCTGTCCGTGACATCATCCGAGGGACTGTCCGACCGCCTCCCGAAGGGCTGTCCGAGGGGCAGACGAGGGAGAACATCCTCGCGGTTGGGAGGTTGTAAATCCTAGCTGCGGGGATCTGCACCGACGATCAACATCGACTCTACTTCCGATGCGCTACGAGTCGGTAATGATCAGATCAAAAACCTTGTATGCATCTCCATAGTGATCCTGGGCGTGCTCGCAGTACCGATTTTTTTTGTTTTCTGTCATATAACCCAACACTTAGACCATGAGAGTATCGAGTTCCTTCGTACTTGCTTCGTGAACTTTGGGGTTTGTTAAACGTCATCTGTAACAGTGTGGCTATTACGGCAGCTTACGGGTTCACGGGAAAAGTATGACAAGTAACTTGATAGCTCAAGATTTGGATTTGCTCCTTCGACGATGGAGAGATATTCTTAGGGCCCTCTCGGTGTTACGGTATCCATCATCGTCTGGCCAGACACAATGTGATTTGATCACAGGGATGCCAGAACGCGGAAACGAGAGAAGAGAACAAAACCGGTAACGAGGTAACTGACATAGTGGACAAATTGTTGATCCACGGGGATGCCGATAAGTCTCACCTCGGGTGTTTGTAACATATCGTGAAGCAACAGGAATAGCACACGGCAACTACAGGTTCACTCGAATATTCATTCGTGTGGGTATAGGGATCAATATGGGTGTCCACGGTTCTGCTATTGATCATTGATCGGAAAGTGTTCCGGTCATGTCTATACTTCACCGAACCTACAGGTTCACACGCTTAAGGGTCATCTATCTGCTGAATACTAGACAGGGAGTCTGAGAGAAAGTCACCGGAAAAGTTTCGGAGACAACCGAAGAGTTCCGGAGATAACACCGGAATAGTTTCGGTAAAACCGAAAAGTTGTTTCGGAGTATACCATTAAGTCAAAATGGTTTCGGCACATGCCTGGAAGTTTTTAGAGGGTGCCAGAATTGTTCTGGGAACTTCTGGAATTTTTCCGGAGAAAAAAAGGGGAAATGTTCCGGAGCTGCCGGAACCACTTTGGTTGCTTTTCGCTGATGAAAATCATTGATCTGAAAATGTTTCGGAACACGTCCAGAATTAGTTTAGTGGGTACTGGAAATGTTCTAGACCTACAGAAATATTTTTGGTTTTAACGGTCGCGGAAAAATGTTTTCATGAATAGTGAAAAAGCCTTTATGGTTGCTTTTTGGGAAAACCACTTTATTGGGCTTTGCCCCAAAATTTCTTGGGATGACTTGGAGAGGAGGGAACCCCTTTGGGGGGGGGGGCAAGAGGTGGCCGGCCAAGATGGAGCTCCTCCATGGAGCTCCACTTGCCTTCCTTTTATGCCCTTATGGAGGATCCATGTGATGGGTTTTTTGGGTTTTTCAAGTGCCACCCTACCCCTTGGTTTTCCTATAAATAGAGGTGGAGAGGAGCTCTCCACTCTCACTCCTTACTCTCATACAAATGCCATGCATGATCTGGCTTTCTCTCTCCCTCCCAGCGAAATAGTTTCGTAGAGCCGAAAGGTTGTCTGGGTTCCGGTGGGAACTAGTTCTGGACGACGAAGCCCTGCCGGATAGCTGACACCGTATGTGTGCAATCCCGTAGAGAGGTCGTAGTTTCGATCTTAGTTCGAGAGTGCCTCCCGAAGGGCTGTCCGAGTGACCGTCCGAGATTCTGTGAGTGCCTCCCGAAGGGCTGTCCGTGACACCGTCCGAGGGACTGTCCGACCGCCTCACGAAGGGCTGTCCGAGGGACTGTCCGAGAAGCAGACAAGGGAGAACATCCTCGCGGTTGGGAGGTTGTAAATCCTAGCTACGGGGATCTGCACCGACGATCTACATCGACTCTACTTCCGCTGCGCTACGAGTCGGTAATGATCAGATCAAAAACCTTGTATGCATCTCCATAGTGATCCTGGGCGTGCTCGCAGTACCGATTTTTTTGTTTTCTGTCGCGTTCTCCTACAAGTATTTGCTCTTTTGTGGGTAGGTGTTGTTTGAGGGTTGTTTGCGTGAAGCTCCTACTGATTCGATAAACCTTGATTCTCAACTGAGGGAAATACTTATCCGCTACTATTGCATCTCCCTTCCTCTTCGGGGAAAAACCCAACGCAGCTCACAAGTAGCAGAGACGCAGGGGGCAGGAGCCACCCCAAACCCTTGGCACCTTCCCTCCTACAAGTCCTCCCTCCTCCTCCGCAGACACTTTGCGAAGCCTTGCCGGAGTTCCACCATAAAACTCCACCACCACGCCGTCGTGCTGCTGGCCTAGATCCCATCTATTTCTCCCTCTTGCTTGCTGGATCAAGAAAGAGGAGACGTCACCAAGCCGTACGTGTGCATATCTCGGAGGTGCCGTTCGTGCGGTGCTTGATCGGATTGGTCGCGAAGAAAGTACGACTACATCAACCACGTTCGTTAGAACGTTTCCGCTTTCGGTCTACAAGGGTACGTAGACTCACTCCCACTCGTTGCTAGCATCTAGTAGATTAGATCTTGGGTGAATTCGTAGGATTTTTTTTGTTTTTCATGCAACGATTTCCTTCACAGGCTGGCGTCGTGTCCGACTTGGCGAACGCGGAGCGGTGGGCCGCGTTGCGCCGCTCCTACTGAGCCGCACTCCTCGCCGCCCTACCCTCGGACCGCGACGACATAGAGGGGCCGCCACCACCGAGGTAGTGGAGGATGCACCCGCGTGCCTTAGGTGATTGCGGGCTGCAGCTCCTCCTGACGAACTGGCCGCGCAAGTTGCGGCGGGGCGGCGACGCTGTCTCGTCAATCCGGGCGTACCGGCTGTGTGGTGCGGGGGGGGGGGGGGCACCGGCTCCTGCTTGATGCGGCGACCGATTTTGACGTCGTGGTTGTGTGGGGCGGGGAGGAGGGGGACGCCGACTCCTGCTTGACGCGGTGTTCGATTTGCACGCCATTGTTGGGGGGGGGGGGGGGCGTCGGCTCCTGCTTCACGCGGTAGCGCGGCGGGGAGGGCGGCACATCAGTGACGGCACGCGACGGCGAGGACGGTGCCGGACCACGCTTTCGTAGGGATCGCTCTGTCATCAGCTCCATCTGACGAACAAACCCCTCCTCCGTCATCGCGGCCTTCGAGAGGAGACGCGGTTGTTGCTGCAGTGGCGCCTGGTCCTCCTCGTCGTCGCAGGAGATGACGGTCTCCTCCTTGCCGGAGGAGCCGGCGGCCGTGGAGGCCGAGGGCCCTCGAGAGCAAGGGCGGCGACGCCAAGAACCGAACAAAGATCTACTTCAGCCACCGCCTGCCGCGCGGAGAACCCTGACTTGGGCATCGTCGGAGGGTGAGGAGTTCCGAGAGGAGGAGGGGGTTCGTAGAAGCGGGTCAGAGCACGGAGGGGACTGAGGCGGCGACATGTAGAAGCTGTGGCGGCAGCGGCTAGAGTTGGGAGTCACTGCTCTGAATTTTATACTGTATATTGCTCTGAATTTTATATGGTGGAGATGCTCTTAGGGGTCGTAATCTGAACCGTGAGACAGGTTAGGCGGTAAGATTGACTTCTATCTTCTTCCGTGAGTCCCGTTCCCCACGCCTGCTGCCATGGCATAGCTCCACCTCGTGCTCCTAAATCGAAATCTCTTGGTGTAGGTAATTCGGCCCTCTTCTTACATGTTTCATCTGCTGCTTCGCTTCTCATCCGTGACTACAACTATCTTGTGCTTGCTTCAGCTACAGGCGGAGATCGATGTTCCGATTTGTCAGTGCTTGGCTACAGGTGGTGCTCCGGTATATCGCCGCATGGCTTCAGGCGGCGGCGGCGGCGGCGGCGGCAGCGGCCGATAAACTGGATGCTGCATCGCTCTCGCTTCAGGGGACGGCGGCCATGGATTTTCCTGTCACTGTTTCGCTTGGCCCCCTCCACCGGCAGCTCCATTCGTTCAGGGCCACCGAAAACGTTCTGCCGGATGGGGTTAGCGAGGGCGAGGTCCGGCGCCTCGAAGCAGATCTTGAGGTATTGTTCGCGGATCTCAAGACCGTGTCGGAGGCGGACGACCCCAGCTTCACGGCCAGGTGCTGGATGAAGGAGGTGCGGGAGCTCCGCTACGACGCGGAGGACTTCTTCAACGAGGTCCCGCGCTCCTCCGCCGGCGCCGGCAGAAGCGCTCTTCACACCGTCATCCTTTGGATTCCCAGTAAGCTCAAGCGGTGGCGCCAGGTTGCACAAGCTTTCTCAGATCTGCGGACTCGTGCCAAGGACGCGAGTCGAAGACGCCAAAGTTTCCAGCTTGGTCCAGCAACCATCAAGCCTGAATTTGGGCAAGCCAATGTCAGCCGCTCCAACCGCCAACCCTGCCTCCAACTTGTTGGCCTTGAGGAGTCCATGGACAAGCTTGTCAAACTGATGGCTTTGGACGACCAAGAGATTGCAGAGCTGCTGGCTTTTGACAGTGAAGATACAGAGCAACAAGTTCAGGTGGTACCCATCTTTGGATTTGCAGGTGTTGGCAAAACGACACTTGCTCGAACCTTCTACCGCAACTTCGGAGGGAAATTCCAGTGTCGGGCTTTCGTGCGGGTGTCTCGAAATCCAGATATGAGGAGGATACTTTCCAGCATGCTCTCACAAATTAAGGCACCGCAGGTCCATGGCTTTCCTGATGTGCAGGACCTTATTGACCATGTCAGAGAATATCTGCAATGCAAAAGGTACATATTCTACTGGTACTGAATACTCCTGATGTACATATTCCTGATGTGCATATGTACCTTTCAACAATATGTACATTTCAGTTTGTGCATCAGGATTGATAATGCTCAATCCTGATGTACACAATCAAGTGTGCTTTCACCACCGGTCCATCAGGAATATGTACATGTACCTTTTGCATTGTTGAATATATGCAATGCAAAAGGTACATGAACAATAGAGAATATCTGCAATGCAAAAGGTACATGTCCATGGAGTATATCTTTTAACTGGACAAATGATGCATTGTTGAAAAACAATCATAAACGTCTTAAGCAAATAAGCACTACTATAAGTATATCTTAAGAGGCTATTTGGGTTGGATTTAGGAGAAATAAACCTTTTCAATTTTCTATTGTTCATGAATTTTGATTGCAGGAAGTTGATAAATTGGGAAAAGTAAACCATTATTTTTGGATTCCTTATGCATACACATGTACATGTACCAATCTAGAGCCCACGGGAATAGACAAAGTTGCCTCCTATGTAATCTTAAGAGCATAAGTTTTTTTAATACATTTTTTTTCTGGTGTAGCAAATTACTCATTACAATTGTTTACTTCACTGCCCGATTGATCTTCCCTAATGGCCTTACCGTTCTCCACTGCGCGCCGGCAACTCGCGAACCTACCATGCCCATGATATTTTAGGATATAGTATTTCTTACTTTAAGATTACTAACAATAATACCAATTTCCTTTTAATTTGTGGTTAAATTATTTATTTTATTTTGGTTATACTTTTTTTTGTCAGCTTGACAAACATGTTTATTGTGAATAAAATATTCTGCAGATACTTGATTGTAATTGATGACTTGTGGGTCTCCTCGACATGGGATATTATTAGCCGTGCTTTTCCTGATGGTGATTGTTGCAGCAGAATAATAGTAACCATGGAAATCAAGGATGTAGCATTGGCATGCAGTAGGTATCAGTGTAAGTACATGTATGAGATGAGTCCTCTTAATGGTGATCAGTCAAGGCAGTTATTCCTCGGTAGAGTTTTTGGGTCTGAAAATGGTTGCCCTCCAGATTTCAAAGAAGTTACATATGAGATTATCCGAAAATGCGGAGGTTTACCATTAGCAACTGAAAATATAGCCAGCATGTTAGCATGTGAACTAAACGTTGATCAATGGAAGCACATACGAGATTCTTTACCCTCTGTTTTGAGATTGAGGACAGACCCTAGTTCGGAAGGGTTGAAAGAAGTTCTGAACATTATTTATGATAATCTTTCACCATATTTGAAGACATGCTTGCTATATCTTATTATGTATCCAGAGGGAAGCACTATCAGCAAGGATGAATTAGTGACGCAATGGATAGCCGAAGATTTTATCGGTGAAGGGCAAGACAGAGAGAAAATTGCACGGTATTATTTTGATGAGCTTGTGAGTAGAGGAATGATCCAACCTGTTGACAGAAATTATAACGATGAGGTGTTGACATGTACAGTTCACCACATGGTACTAGATCTTATTAGGTACAAATCTCTGGAGGAGAATTTCATCATTAATGTGAGCTGTTTTCAAACAACTCCAGGTCTTCCTGACAAGGTTCGTCGACTGTCTGTCCAGTTCGGTGGTGCAAAATGTGCAAATATACCGGCAGACTTTATGATGACTCAAGTTAGATCGCTTATATTTTTTGGCTTCTTGAACTGTGTACCTTCCTTTGTGGAATATAAGCTGCTTCGAGTTCTGATTCTTCATATCTGGGCTGATCAAAGCAAAATATTTGACCTCACTAGAATTAGCGAACTGATTCAGCTAAGATATCTGAAAATTGATTGCAACATCACTGTCCATTTGCCAGACGAGATTCGGCAGCTACGATTCTTGGAGACATTGGAATTGCATGCACCAGTAAGTGATATGCCATCGGATATTAGTTGCTTGCCCTTACTTCGCACTCTGGGCTATTTTGATCTCAGCAAGAACTCAATAGAGAATGTACAGAGCCTTGGCGAGCTGAACAATCTCCAAGACCTTCATCTCACCTGGTCTAACATAGCAGACCCTGACAATCTGAAGAACAATATGCAATGCCTGGGCTCAATTCTCCGGAAACTCAGCAACCTCAAGTCTTTAACTCTAGTACGTGCAGCCTCCTCTCATGCAGATGTAACTCTAGTACGTGCAGCCTCCTCTCATCCAGATGTTTTAGACGATGCTGGTGGTGCAATCTTGGGTATTTCTGGCGATGTCTTGAGCAGCATGTCCTCTCCCCCGCCCCTTCTTCAGAGGCTTGAGCTGTCAGGGCGCTGTTGCATCTTTGCCAGCCTACCCGAGTGGACCAAAGAACTTGGCAATCTCTGCATTTTGAAGATTTCAGTTAGGAAGTTGTTGAGGAAAGATATTGATATCCTCAAAGGATTGCCAGCCCTCATGGCTCTCTCGCTGTACGTTTGGACTGCCCCTGTAGGAAAGGTCGTCTTTGATAGTGAGGGGTACTCGATTCTCAAATACTTCAAGTTTACATGTGCTGCCCCATGCCTGGCATTTCTGATAGGATCAATGCCTAGCGTCCGGGAGCTTAAGCTAGCATTCAATGCTAATAGAATGGAGCAATACAGCCAGATAGTTGGTGGCTTAGAGTACCTGATAGAACTTAAAGAGATAACTGCAAAAGTTGGGGGCACTGGTGCGGATGAATCCGATAAAAGGTACGCGGAGTCGGCATTGAGTGGCGCCATTGCCAATCATCCATGCGCTCCTATAATCACAGTACAATGTGTAGATCGGATTTTGTATGGTGAGGAGGATACGAGTGCGGTCACACAAGAACAAGAACACTGGACTCTGGAAGAAGAACATGAGATACAAGAGGAATCGCTTGATCCTCTTCCTGAACTTATTTCTATTCCAAGCACACAAACACAAATGAGAGATGGAAGCCAGAATGGAGGAACAGATAGATCAAGGGAGGTGCTGACACAAACAAGAGAGGGAGTTCAGGATGAATTAATAGAAAGATCGATGGAGGTCGTGGCACATGAACGGGAACACTTAACTCTGGAAAGACAATACGAGATTCAAGAGGAATTGCTTGATCCTCTTCCTGAAGTTCTTTCCACTTCAAGCACACAGACACAAGTGAGAGAGGAAGTGCGGGATGTAGAAATAGAGAGATCGATGGAGGTGCTGACACAAGAGCAAGAACAGTGGGAAAAAGGTTGTGCACTGGACAAAAACATAGGTCTAGAGGGAATAAAGAGAATACTACGCCTTAGCTACAATGCTCTTCCAGATAATCTCAAGACTTGTTTGTTGTATTTAAGCAATTTTCCTGAGGGCTGTGTGATTGAGAGAGATAGGTTAGTGAGGCGGTGGATAGCAGAAGGCTTTATCTCTGAAAATCATGGGCAGAGTCAGCAAGAGGTCGCAGAGTGGTATTTCTATGAGCTTATCAATAGAAGTATGATTCAAGCAGTGGACATCCGCTATGATGGTAAGGCTCGTGCATGTCGAGTCGATGACATGATGCTTGAACTCATCATTTCAAAGTCAGCTGAAGATAATTCTGTCATGGTGATTGGTAGCAGGCAGACTGGTTTGGTAAATCGCCATGGTTGTATTCGACGGCTGTCAGTCCAGCACATTGACCAGAATCTTGCATCTGTATTGGCAAATGAAGATCTAAGCCATGTTTGCTCTTTAACAGTAACATCATCAAGTTGCATCGAACACTTGCCTAGTCTTGCTTGCTTTGAAAATTTGCGTGTACTAGATTTTGAAGGGTGTGATGGATTGGAAAAGTATCACATGAAGGGTCTTGACAAGTTTTTCCAACTAAAGTACCTGAGCCTTAGGGGCACTTGGATATCACATCTACCATCAGAAGTTGTGATGTTACATAATCTAGAGACCCTAGATATTAGGGAGACACATGTAGAAGAGTTGCCTGCTGAAATTGTCCACCTTACTAAGCTACAACATCTTATCGCTTCAACAGATTATGTAATGCCTGGAATAAAGATACCAGATGGAATTGGGAATATGGGGAACTTACGGGTATTGTTGGGCTGTGGCATCAGCTCGGGTTCTGTTGGTGCACTAGAGGAACTCGGTAACTTGACCAATTTGAATGAGCTCGATGTACAGTATTGGGGAATAGGATCCGAGTACAAGAGGCATGAAGACAGGTTCCTCTCCTCATTAATCAAGCTTGGTAGCTGCAAGCTAGAGTCTTTTAGGATATGGAGGAAGTGCCCTGGTGATGTCAAGTTCTTAGAATCATGGTCTCCACCACTTTCCCTCCAAAGATTTGAGATGAGTGGCTGCTACAGTTTCAAGTGGATTCCATGCTGGATTTCACCAGCACTGACCAGACTTGCATACCTAGAAATTAATATAATGGAAGTAACGCAGACAGATCTGTGCATACTTGGAGAGATGCCTGCCTTGCTTCACCTGAGGCTAACATGCCAGACTTTCAGAAAAGAAAGGCTTATTTTTTACGGCAGAGGATTCCAGCATTTGAAGGAATTTGTTTATGATACTGCTGTATTACCATCGGGAAACCTTCTGTTTATGGAAGGGGCACTGCCAATGCTCGAGGATCTTAGCCTAATCTACTGTGTATCAATGGTTAATGCCTATGGGTTTTTCTTGGGTATTGAGCACCTCCCAAGACTGAAAAATGCGCAAGTTATCCTCTACAAAGAGGGCGCGACATCTTCTGATATCACTTCTGCAGAAGTTACTATAAGGAATGAAGCAGATGACAATCCCAACCGTCCCAGAGTAACTCTGATAGAACATGCCAAGAGAGTGGATTACTGCTCTGACAAATGTCCTAACAGACCCTTGACAAGAGTTAATTTGACAGATCCAGAAATAGTTGCCAATACCACTAATCAAAAGGTATTGATAATTTTTACTATGTTTTTTTAAAGGTATTTTTTTACGAAGTTTTAGTGGTTCATGGTTCCAACAATCACTCTGTTGCCCACTCTATTATGTATTTCATCCATGTTTTGCCTTTTTTAGGAACTTAAAATGAAACACAAGTGAGAGCTGGCGCGCTGCTGCTCTCTTGGCTGTAATCCTGTGGTGAAGCCTGGAACTATCACTGAAGCTCGAACACAGGGGTCGGCACCAGATGGAGTGGTCGTAATTGCTATTTGCTACGTGATACTCAAGTTTCTCTGGAACTCCATATCTGATTGCTTTCATTGGTTACTCTTATTAAGAAGGAAGCTCACCTGTTGGGTACTTGGCTGGAGCTTTGACCTTGTTTACAGAGTATTTTGTTTGTGTTGTAAGGGTACGTAGTGACTTTTATCATTGTCCGTTAATTTAAGCTGAAACAGATGGATTGATTGTTGTTTGACTCTATACGCTAATACCTGCTTGCTGATATGCAAAAGCTTTCATGGAAATGCTGATTGAGCCAACAATGATATCGAAAAGGAAGAAGCATCAAGTTGAGCTCAATCTCGTGCTGGAAAATTTACTTTCATGGGTTACAGCGGGCTGGCTGGAGCACCTAGTTTGTTTGTTGAGAAGTATCCTCCTCCTTCAGGTAAGTACTTAGGACAGTCACTATATTACGAAGGCTTTGTCTCCTCTTCAAATTGTTTTGCACAGTTGAGTGCAAAGTGTTGGCGGTCAGTCTTACTACATGGTGGGTGAGTTCTGCCCAACACTCACACTCCTAAATTGTGTACAAAGAAACTAAATTTTAGGTTTTACTTTTGCACCCAGAAAGGTGCTATAGTTAGCACCCACTTCATTTCTTTCCCTGGAAACTGCCACACTCGACCATGACGATTGTTGCTAGGTGTCCAGTTTTGGCTGGAGAATCCAGAAACATTCCCCTGTGCACTGGTAGCAAGCCTGCTTGTTTTGACTTCAAAAAGTTGAAATCTCCCATTGACATTATTCTCCATACCCCCTTATACATTATTATCAGCTACTGAACTAGTGAAACCGAAGCGTGGCCTCCATTACATAACCAGGCGATTCAGGGGTAGTTCCCTGTTGGGGGGATTCAACCATTCTGAAGTTGCTATCAATTCTGCAGATGTTGCTAAAGAGAGAGGATTATTGCTCTGGCGAATGTTCAAACGCAAATGTGACACAGTTGCTCTGATAAATCCAGAATTAGTTGCCAATAAAGCAACCAAGAAAAAGGTATTCCAAGTTTTAGTGGCTCGTGGTTCCGACAATCACTCCATTGCTGTCTCTGTTATGCATTTTATCCATATCATTGAGAAGCCTATTTCTCAGCCGCATGAAATACACTACTGGTGAGAGCTGGTGCGCTGCTGCCCGCTCACTGGAACGCTCGAGCAAAGGGACCGCCCCGAATGGAGGGGTCATAAGTGCTACTACCTCTACCAAAATATAAGACGTTTTTGTAGGCTACACTAGCCTACGAAAATGTCTTATATTTTGATATGGAGCGAATATTTTCTGTGTGATACTATGAGCATTTTTGTTGAACTCCGATCGTATTGTTTTCACTGATTATTCTTATTATGAATGAAAGCTCGCCTCATGGGGTGGAGCTTTGTTTGGTCTTATTTACTTGAGTATTATATTTGGGCTGTAAGCGTACGCGGTGACTTTTATCATGGGTGCTGAAAGAGATGGGCTGGTCTTATTTACTTGCTATTTTCTTTGGGCAGTTCCGTTTAAGCCTAGAAAAAGTTGTTTATCATTGTTGATAGCTAGGTTGTGCTCATCATATTATACTTTGGAACTTTGGTAATTCTGTTCTGCCGCCATCTTAATTTCATGTTGTAGAAATTCATAGATCTATCCTATTGGTATGCGTCGCCGACATGCCGATTATTCAGCCCAGGTCACTGCATCTGCTCTCTTTGCAATTTGCTGAAGAAACGTACAGGAGTTGCAGTCTCTTCATGGACCCTTTATGTACGGCAAATATCACTTGCACAGAAATCCCCGGTCTGCTCTTGCTCAGGCTGCAGGAAATCCCCGGTCTAGATGCTACAGTTGATTTGATGTATCAAAAAGATATGAACAACTAATAAAATACCTAAATAAATATACACTATGGAAACACGGTTGAAGATTTATCAACTGACATTAATTTGGTATATTGTAGATTTATATCAGCTGACATTAAGTTTGGAGTATTTCTCTAAACTTTGGTAAAACTTCAAAAGGTTTGGCTCAGAGCAAAACAAACACACTCTCAAATTGTGGAGAGGGAGTAGATGGTTACATTCACAGAAATAAACCTAGTAAACAAATCGTTTACGGTGAACAACGCCTCCCTCTAACAAACTAGACAAAAATGACATCAGTTTGAGCATGGCTACAAACTTGCAGCAGCAGCAGCAGCGTCGAAACCCGGCGGCCAGCTGTCCACTCAGTTTGCGCTACAGATATATAGTTAAAATTTATCCACGACGAATATAAAAACAAAATAGAGACCAACATGCCACATGACAGCCCGCGACCAAAATAATGAGGAAAAGGCTAGATGCATATCCATCTAGGGTTGCTACAGGTATAGCAAACTAGCCATACATATCATATTTGTCGCAGATTTAATCAAATGCATTATTATTTAGTTCTCTTCACATGAAGAGGATGACCACGGCCTATCAGGATACGACTAGGACGAATCACCATCTAGAATTTTTCGCCGCCGCAGAAACCAATGAATCTTTGCATATCAAAGAAAAACAAGCCTCTTCTGAAGATAAACAGAACAGGGGAACTCAGTTTCATTCCCGAACAAGATTGCTCTAGAAAGAAAAGCTGGTCATCGACTCTAGCTAGCAAAGATCGGATCACAAAACAATAGAAGCTTTCACCAGAGTTTGTCTTTAGCCACAACGCTCGTGATCTCACTCCAGCATCTTACTTAGCTGATCTCACCTTCATCCTTGAGCAAGAAGCCGCTCCACAGCAGCGAGGTCTCCTCTTTCGAGCAGGCCGTGGTGACGATGGTCACGTTGAATCCTCCGATGGTCTCAAAGATCTCGAAGTGGTCCTCTATCTCCGGGGAGAACTCGCAGAACTCCGTCGCCATGAAGAACTTGACGCAGTTCCCCTGCTCGATCGCCACCTTGGAATCCAGCATCGACATCACCGTCAGGACCCTGACCAGGAAGTTGTACATCCCATGCCCACGGATAATGCTCTGCCTTAGGGACACGGCGTCTTTCTGGGACCCCAGGTATGCGTTGGTCGCCTTTCCTTTCAGATGGGCGGGCAGTTCTGCCTGTATGCACCTCTGGCCGCACAGAATCTCCATGGCCAGTTTCCCGAACTGGATTTTGGCACCGGTGGTAGACTTTGGCACTAGTCTGATCTCAAACAGTCCAGGGACTTCCATGATGTTGGTGTGGTTCAGTTTGAGCAACAGATCCTCACGCAACACATCTTCGTAGTGGAAATGGAGTGGGAACATCATGGCTTTTCCGCTTTTCGTGCCCTTGGCCTTTTTGCCCACCCGACGGTTCTGCACAAACAGATTATTTATTAGCAATTCCCACCAGAAGCATCATTAGTAATCCACTACAGCCCGGAGGAGAGGCGCCAACCCAACCACAGGCCCTGCCCCTGCCAGAACTGCTCAGCTCCAGGGGGGCTTCATCACTGCATAGCCCTTTTACATTTTTCTCTTATGCTTCCACATTTAAATATATATACCAAAAGATAAGTTAGATCTGTATGCACGTTACAGAGGAAGACCATATGTGTTGATATACCAAATCTAGGCCCTGTGGCTTATCATGACAAGTATAACCACATATTTTGCTGATCTCTTATCAATTCTTCAGATATCCTCATCTCTACATGATATTTCACACAGGAAGTCTGCTGTTTCCTAAACTAGCAAACCGTCCATATGAGATTCAATGGATGCCCTATGGACAACCAGTAGAAGCATGTTTCTATCTAGTAGTATTTACTCCCTCCGTCCCAAAATATAAGACCATTTTTGACACTATGATAGTGTTAAAAATGGTCTTACATTTTGGGACGGAGGGAGTAGTTATTTGGCCAGGAAAATATTAAAACCTCGGGTGTTAATCTATATATTTAGTTACTACATGGCACATGTGGCTAATTATGCTCGAGCTGAATTAGTTTAGTACTTGGATGATAGTTTCATTTTGTATTAACTTACTGGAACGTTACCTCTGATCGCTAAACATACGGAAATCAACTATACTACGTATTTACTGAATCAACTAAACTTTAAACTCTTCTTTTATCCAGGCCGGCCATCCGACCCATGCACAGGGTTTCAGATTTTCAGTTAGCACAGCATAGCATGCTGTTATCTTTTGACACTGTTTCCTATCTTTTTTATTGGATGAAGGATGCCACAATATGAGTGTTGCACGCTGGTCTAGTGATAATGAATGGCTGCAAAAAAGTTCTGTTGTAAGGCATAAGCAAATTCAACTGCTACGGTGATATATTGTCTCAGTTGACAGTCCAGTGAGGGTAAAAATACCCAGTCCTAGTTTGTTGTGTTCTGCTTTTGGAGAAGCAAAAGGGGGATAATATCTACCAAATCAGAAGGCATGTATCTGTGAATTGAATTATATATACACATAAAGTAGTGCAACGTTGTTCACCGGCAAAGCTCATATAATCTCCAGAAAGTACTACAATTTAAGACATTATGGTGTGTGGTTCAATGTAACAAATACAATGTATCACCAGGATAGAATAGACCCATCTCCCATTGGTAATAGAATTCTGGTTTTCCGGTGCTATTCTAATACGCCGGCTTTGATTATCTAATGTACTTGCATTTATCCGGATCAAGAAAAAAAGGTGTTATTTTCTCTCTCTGCTAAACTATCTCCATATGGATATCAGCTAATTCTACACATATATAGTATTAAAGCAACAATTTGAAATGGTTCTAAACAACGCATCAGTCAGGGCCTCACTCGCCAGCACCGCAAAGCGCGCATATTCTGCTAGCTGCTACTCGTTTACAAATGGATCCTACACTCACACACAATTAGCAGAACATGATTGATTTAGGGAGGGGAGTAACACACCTGCACTTCCATGACAGGGACATCTGAACCGACATCTGCTGCTGCAGGGCTTGAGCTGCACACATATAGCATAAAAAAAATCATTCAGCTCTTTCCACAAGCAAGAGGCAGGCTGGCATCACAAACTTGAGATGGTAGCAAGAGATGTACCTGAAGGCGCGGGCGAGTGGTCCAAGCCCCGAGAGCAGAGGAGGCACGCCGGCGTGCTGGTGCGCCCTGGAGGCCGCCTGATCAATCAGACCACGTGCAGTGAAACATATCAGATCAGTTCAAAGATGTTGTGAATCGGTGTCCTCCTTCGGTTGTAAAGAAAGAGATCGAAGAAATGCGGGGGAGGGGCACCTGACCTGAGAGATGGTGGCAGCGGCAAGGGCATGGCTGGACCTGGCCGCAGCGATGAGAGATCTGATGGACATGACTGCTGGCGCTTAAGCTCTCCCAGCGGGGACGACCTGTGGAAACAGAGAGAAGGAGAAAAGTGAGATGAGGACAGTGGAGTGAAGGAAGGGAGAGAGGTAGGGGACTGCAGCGATGTTGGGAAACGGAGGAGACGCGGGAAGCAAGGACGAGGGGGGGACCTCCTGTACCGGCGATGTACGCCGGCGAACGGCAGAGTGGGAGGGAGGGGAGAAGGGAGAAGGAAGGGCGGGGGGGGGGGGGGGGGGGGGGGGTCTGTACCTCCGCGCAGGCTGTAGCACCACACCACAGCGGCGGCGAGCCCCGGCGGCGGCGGTGGGAGAGCCCTAGACGGGGAAGCTGCTGGTGCTGTGGAGATGGTGGTAGTGGAGGAGCAAGTGCTCGTGGGCTGGAACGGCCAGATGGATTCAGTTAGGCCTTTTCATTTTCTGCACGCACAGCGTCGAAACAGCGTCCACTCACTATTGAAACAGACCGGGCCGACCCAAGTGGGCCTAATCTATTTGAGCCGAGTTAGCAAATGTATACCGCATTTTTTTTTTTTTGCCCCTAAAAAAATCGAGCCAGTTTTTTTCTTCTTCTTTTTTCCCCTTTTTTCCGAAAAGGAGGAATTCCCCCAGCTACCTTTCATCTTTACCTAAAAAAAAACGGAAATGATAAATACCGAACGTTCGGATTTTAAGCATGGCAACCCGAACGTTTTTCATGGCAACTTTAGTTCACGCGAGGTTGGCAAACATGGCAATTTTCTGACAAAAAAAAAACGAACTGGGACAAAGTTGCCATGTGTTAACAACTAAAGTTGCCACCCCGCGTCAACTGAAATTGCCATGAAAAAATGTTCGGGATGATATGCTTAAAATCTGAACGTTCGGGATTTATCAGGGTCCAAAAAAAAAAGCTACCCATCGTCTAGCTGAGTTTTCTCTTTATACCACTCAAACAAAAAGTTCTCTTGACACAAACAAGAGAGGCTAAGTAATCTTTTTTAGATGGTTATCTCTTTCATTAGATCAGGGTCGCTATGTGTGGCTTGGCAATTCACCGGACCCTTTTTGCATCCCTGCTACCATTGCCATTCATCAATAAAGCTTAGCAGATTATCTAGAAAAAAAAACTGCCTATCATATGATGCATCTTCTTCCATGGAGAAGATGAAGTTGGCTCGCTGGGCTTTGTAAGTTTGCAAGATTGCTTAAGCCCCATCAAAATGGCTTACTCCATGTGCGTAGTTAATCAACACTTGAGATTTCATATATTTAATAAGCTTACTTGTTTTTTCTTGCACGCATGGGTTGGGTTGATGTTTCTTGCTCAATTTAAATCTTTTGCTTGGTTAATGCATTTCCTTGTGCAGATTGGGCTCTTTGGCCTTTTCTTTTCTTGCTTCCCATTTTATTTCCCTTTAGACTCGCTCTGAAACTTATAATCTTCATCACAGGTGAGGACTATGACCGAAGGTCACCGATATTTCCTAGAGTGCAATTGTGCAAGACATCAAGGAGTACATTTCCTTCTCATGAGATGTTGAACATGTGGATATGCAGAGGTCTGTAAATTTGCAATATGTACACAACAGGGTCATATTTCTTTTACTTTTCCGAATAGGCTTCTTACTAGCGTTACCATATTTTGATTGGCCTATTTTCTCTCTCTTAGCAATGGTCATGAGTGGTCCCAAGTTGCTTATGTTACTCTCGAGGATGCCCAAGGGGATGAAACTTCACTTCTTACTAGATCATCAATGGCGCGCGTTGCCGCGCCCGTCTCTTTTTCAATATAATGGTAGGAAATTTGATAATTATATGATGGCATGGAATATTGATGTTAAATACGAAATAAGTTGCTTAGAATTTAAGGACAATGAACTTAATATTTTGGATTAGCAAAACGGAGCACCGTAGTGTAACCTGTGTACTGTAGTTGTAAGATCGGTCTCTAAAATCTGGTTCTAACCTGCTAGGAGTTTTAGCTACAACATCATATTGTATGGTAAAAAGACAGCTCTAAAAACATTGTACAATCAGCCTTAAAATATCTCCCTTGGCACTGAAATCTGAAACACAGACATCAACTTGTTTGATCTTGGTTTTCCTTATTTAAAATTTATGGCTGCTCATTGTTCTTGCCCATCATAAGCCACACTTGTTCATGATTTTACTGCATTGACATCTCATTGGCAGTTTATCAATTGATCATTTTGTAAACTTTGGTCCTCGCTCATGAACTGATTTGACCTATTTCAGAATTGAAGATAAATATGTATTTTAAAAGGATGATAAATTGGTGAAAGTAAAGTAATTTTATTTATTTAATACCAGACAATTATACTGAGCAGCAAACCACTGCAAACCATTATATTGAGCATCTAAACCCCCCCTTCTTTTAAAAGTTTATTAATAATACTATCAGCCAAAAAGCATCTAATCATGAAATGCATATTAGCAACAAGTGCTTATTATAAGAACTATAAGAGAAGTATACACAAAGAAAGAAAGAAAAATGCTCCATGCTTTTGAAATTTGACAAAATAGGTTGGTTTTTCCAGTTCTTGTAAGTTCACAAGAGAGAGAGAAAAATATGTAATCGAAGGGATCATCACATTACTTCACAGTATCTAGGAAGGTCATTCTTAACCATCTTGAGAAATCTTAAATTAACCTTCACTATTTTAGGATAAAACCTTCAGCGCATAATCTCAATTAGATCAGTATGGGCCTTTTTTATTATCATGTACTTTGCATAATCTGTCCAACTAAATACAGCATTTATGTGACCTTGTAAAATTAGCAGGGAAATTAGGTTAATAATATGAATAGTGAAAAAAAGGTGAGCCACCAAATGGTCTTGATTTTACTTTATAACTTGAACACCACAAAGGAAACTTCTGACAGAAGTTTCTAAACCACCTAAAAATGCTTGCCGTTGTACAACTCTCATAAAAATACTTCATGTCTGCATTCATGTTTAACTTCAGAAGATTGGTGTAAAAGGAATATTATGAAATCATAATGCACGATGCATCATCGCAGCAGAAGGAGGATGCCTGCAGCCCAACAACATTTATGTTATTTGCTTGGTCATATATATATATATGTTATAAGTGAACTGTGCACAACTTCATAGTTGACTATAACCCACATGACCAAGCGAAAAATGCAGGGTAATAATACACTTACCTCGAGCATTCAACATCAGTGGGTATCATCACCTAGATCTTTGTCCTAATTAGTAGTGAAGTTGAACACCGCAATGACCAGGAGTATCATTGGTGCCTCCCACTCTAAGTTCTGAATCCGTAAATGTTTAGAAATTATAAGCTCAAGGATTTTCTGGCTAACAATACACTGATATGATGGCATCTATTTTATTGTCAAAAGTAGCAGTTTCCCCTACCGGAGCACCTTTTGCAAGGTATAATCTGATTCTCCATCTCTTAATTCAAATGCATGTCTCATATATTTCCGAATTCAACTGTCCAAATATTAAGAAGCGAACAACTCTGGTGGCTCTTGAGCTAACACATTTTGTACCTGAAACATAAACTGTACGGTAAGTTTATATGAACATCCGTTACAACAATGGACTATGGTCTATGGAGGTTAATGGCATATACTGTAGTGAGTCCATGATGTACTCCTCGGCTCTTCACACATAGAAAATAAAGACCGTTGAGCACAGTGGTTCCTCTTGTGCATTGCATCAAACACGTGACATATACACTGTTAAGGAAATCAAAGTCTAGATAGCTTAAAGAAACACGGGACACAAAAACTTAATCGGGAAGAGAGTTTGCTTGAGCAAAGCCAGCCGCCGCGCGCCGTGGCTGCCGTTGCCCCGCATGTCGGCGATCAGCGCTCGGAGCACCAATGGAAGCTTCACCATCCAAATATTTATGTTACAGACCTTTTTCTTGCAGGAAAATATTCCAGGCCTTATTTCTGCGAAACGAATAACTAAGCATATTGTGTATCATTTGAACATTGTTTAAAGAAGTAGAGAGGGGATCGGACCGCACAAGTTGATTTCAGTAGGCTTCCCACTGCTGGCCACCACTGTCGATACAAGATGTCAAGATCGAGCATGACACTACGACCTTCCCTTCCTCCCTGTCTTCACCTCCAAGCTGCTAGGAGAAGCTCATCGCATCGCTCTCCCATAACAACGAACGGCGAGGTGGTGCAGGAGGCCGCCGCCGTGCTGCTGGAGTGCGTGCTAGGGCTTCGACTCCCTGGCCATCAGGAAACATAGAAATTAGTCATGAAAAAAGCAAGATGGAGAATTAGGCAACCAGGTTGAGGTTGGCCTGCATCACGAAGAGGTACTTCCCTGCCCTGGCGACTAACAACTACCCTACCACCACCAGCGCGGCGACTAAGACCTTGGCGCAGGAACCCATCACGAGGACCCCGGTTGATCCGTCATCATCGCACCGTGGTCCGCATACAGCCGCCACAACCTCCATCCGTCCCCCGTCCGCGATCTTAGCTGCGAGGCGCAGCCAACTCCGGCTAGCCGCGAGCAACGACCTCCATTATCGCCCGCGTCCCGCGCCAACCGGTTGAATGGACCAGCCCCCAAATGCTGGATTCTGTAGATCGACTCGTGACCCGCATCCCGCATTGGATACCCTCGATCGATTGCTCCTGGATCCTCTCGATCGAGTGGTACTGGATACCTTCGCGCACGACGCGCATAGCCTGGATCCACTGGTGCCTCGTCTAGATCTAGCCGCTAGCCGCTCGAGCCGCCCGCATCGAAGCCGTGCCGGCCGCATCGAGCGCCGCCATCCCCTCTCTATAGAGAGATTCTTTTAGGAGACGAAGCGGTACTCGCCGAGGTTTGTTCGTTGCGTTGGGCCTGAGCAGGAAAACGGGTCCGATGCAGCCCAATTAACCAGAGGGGTCAGAAAAAGCTACGGGAGCAGCTGCCCTTGCGACATTTAGCCCACTTCGCGATTAAGGTACGGCTAAACGAAGATCCAACGGTGAAGAATGCCCAGATAACGAAATCCAACGGCCAGAAACGCCTAATTACTGAGAGGGCAGGGATTAGGTGCAGTTTTACTGTTCTTAATTTCGGTGAGTAACTGAAGGCGTTGGTATGATTCAGTTGGGCTGTTACAATCTTCTTTCTCTAATTGTCACACTATTCTTTTCTTTGATCCATGGCCCTCATCAGAACATTGCCTTACTTTGTTGCCACATTTACATGCCAAATGTTTGTCAGATTACCTTGTTTTATATGCTTTTCATTTCAGTGAAAGTATCTAAGTGTCAACATTCTTGGTGTTCCCTAAAACCCTGGTTATGTCACTCCTTGCACATATATATTTTCTTGATTACTCAATAATTGGGATGCAGCTTCGGTGCCGTAACTGCACCTACCTTTGGGTGTGTGACATGTGGGCCAGCCACCTATTGGGCCCACATGTCGTGCACACGAAGGCAGGTGCCTTAAGGCACTGAAGCTCAGTCGATAATGGCCAATCGCCAAGCAATTCCTACTCAATGCTTCTGCTGAAATTGAAAACAAAAGTGGGGTTTTAAGCACAATTATCATTTTTATAGCACCAGAAAATCATCATGAAAGCTAGAAACATATTTAATTATTTACATCCATATAGGTTATGCATAATAGCTAGCACATTTAATAACCACTAGAAAAATTGTGCATACTTTTTCTTGGCGGAAATTTGGCTATATTGGTCATTTTGGATATCCTTGACCACTGGGCCAAGCTATATTGCATTAGTTAAATACTCCATGCACTATATAAAATTTTCTGTGTGGTAGATATCTTAGTAGAGACATGAAAGAATTACTTGATCCATCCACCCCTTCAAGGTGGGCCTGGTCATTTGCTCTTAATTATCGGAAAACCAATCTCAC
This sequence comes from Elymus sibiricus, assembly GCA_039707655.1. Classification (NCBI taxonomy): domain Eukaryota; kingdom Viridiplantae; phylum Streptophyta; class Magnoliopsida; order Poales; family Poaceae; genus Elymus; species Elymus sibiricus. The sequence continues at coordinate 29,629,762 of CM077676.1, forward strand.
ACGGCTCACAGGACATTTGCGATGACTCAACAATCACATGCATTATTCAAATAGTGTGGGATGTTGCCCACATATACATGACAAATAAATCTTTCTCTTTTGGCGGGTGTTTCCTAAAATCGTCACCTCTTGCAAACATATAATTTCTCATTTCTTGTTAATTGAGATAATGGTCAAACACCTACCAACTCACATTCAATGCTTTTGCTGAAATAAAAAGCAAAAGTGTGTTTGTGTGTGTGTGTGTTGGGGGGGGGGGGGGGGTTAAGCAAAATTCTCATTTCATATCACCGCACAATCATCACGAAAGCAATAACCCATATTTAGTTATTTGCACCTATATAGGATATGCATAATATCCTGACACATTTAGTAACCAGGAACAAAAATGTGCATACTTTTTCTCGGTGGACATGGTCATTTGGATATCCAAAGCCATGGCCCAAGCTATATTGCATTAGTTAAATACCCCCTGCGGTATATAATTTTTTGTGTGTGGTAGACATCATAGTGGAGACATGAAAGAATTACTTGATCCACCCCTTCGAGGTGGGCCTGTCCATTTTCTCTTAATTATCGGAAAACCTATCTCACACGGCTCAAAGGATGAATCCATGTGCGATGACTTAGCAATAACATACATTGTTCAAACCGTGCGGGATGTTGCCCACATATACAACAAAAATAAATCTTTCTCTTTTGGCGGGTGTTTCCTAAATTCCAGTTATGTCACTTCTCGCAAACATATAATTTCTCAATTCTTGTTAATTGAGATAATGGTCAAACACAAAGCAATTCACACTCAATGTTTTTTCTGAGATAAAAAATAAAAGTGTGCAAGTGTGCGCGCGTGTGTGTGTGTGGGCGGGGGGGGGGGTGTTAAGCCCAATTCTCATTTCATATCACCGTATCATCACGAAAGCAATAGCTTATATTTAGTTATCTGCACCCATATAGGATATGCATAATATCCTGACACATTTAGTAACCAGGAACAAAATGTGCATACTTTTTCTCGGTGGACATGGTCATTTGGATATCCACAACCATGGGCCAAGCTATATTGCATTAGTTAAATACTCCATGTGGTATATAATTTTTTTTGGGTTGTAGACATCATAGTGGAGACATGAAAGAATTACTTGATTCACCCCCTCGAGGTGGACCTGGCCATTTTCTCTTAATTATCGGAAAACCTATCTCACACGGCTCAAAGGATGAATCTGTGTGCCATGACTTAGCAATAACATACATTGTTCAAACCTATGTGGGATGTTGCCCACATATACATGACAAATAAATCTTTTTCTTTTGGCGGGTGTTTCCTAAATTCCCAGTTGTGTCACCTCTTGCAAACATATAATTTCTCAATTCTTGTTAATTGAGATAATGGTCAAACACGTAGCAATTCACACTCAATATTTTTTCTGAGATAAAAAACAAAAGTGTGCAATTGTGTGTGTGTGTGTGGGGGGGGGGGGGGTGTTAAGCACAATTCTCATTTCATATCACCGTAGAATCATCATGGAAGCAATAACCCATATTTAGTTATTTGCACCTATATAGGATATGCATAATATCCTGACACATTTAGTAACCAGGAACAAAAATGTGCATACTTTTTCTCGGTGGACATGGTCATTTGGATATCCAAAGCCATGGCCCAAGCTATATTGCATTAGTTAAATACCCCCTGCGGTATATAATTTTTTGTGTGTGGTAGACATCATAGTGGAGACATGAAAGAATTACTTGATCCACCCCTTCGAGGTGGGCCTGGCCATTTTCTCTTAATTATCGGAAAACCTATCTCAAACGGCTCAAAGGATGAATCCATGTGCGATGACTTAGCAATAACATACATTGTTCAAACCGTGAGGGATGTTGCCCACATATACAACAAAAATAAATCTTTCTCTTTTGGCGGGTGTTTCCTAAATTCCAGTTATGTCACTTCTCGCAAACTTATAATTTCTCAATTCTTGTTAATTGAGATAATGGTCAAACACATAGCAATTCACACTCAATGTTTTTTCTGAGATAAAAAAATAAAAGTGTGCAAGTGTGCGCGCGTGTGTGTGTGTGTGTGGGGGGGGGGGGGGGGGTGTTAAGCCCAATTCTCATTTCATATCACCGTATCATCACGAAAGCAATAGCCCATATTTAGTTATCTGCACCCATATAGGATATGCATAATATCCTGACACATTTAGTAACCAGGAACAAAATGTGCATACTTTTTCTCGGTGGACATGGTCATTTGGATATCCACAACCATGGGCCAAGCTATATTGCATTAGTTAAATACTCCATGTGGTATATAATTTTTTTTGGGTTGTAGACATCATAGTGGAGACATGAAAGAATTACTTGATTCACCCCCTCGAGGTGGACCTGGCCATTTTCTCTTAATTATCGGAAAACCTATCTCACACGGCTCAAAGGATGAATCTGTGTGCCATGACTTAGCAATAACATACATTGTTCAAACCTATGTGGGATGTTGCCCGCATATACATGACAAATAAATCTTTTTCTTTTGGCGGGTGTTTCCTAAAATCCCAGTTGTGTCACCTCTTGCAAACATATAATTTCTCAATTCTTGTTAATTGAGATAATGGTCAAACACGTAGCAATTCACACTCAATATTTTTTCTGAGATAAAAAACAAAAGTGTGCAATTGTGTGTGTGTGTGTGGGGGGGGGGGGGGGGGGGTGTTAAGCACAATTCTCATTTCATATCACCGTAGAATCATCATGGAAGCAATATTCCATATTTAGTTATTTGCACCCATATGGCCTTGTTCGGTTACACCCTTTGTCAAGAGGATTGGAGGGGATTTGGGGGGATTTTGACTTGTAGGGCATTAAATCCACCTCAATCCCTGCCAAAACCCCTTCACAACCCTGTCAACCGAACATGGCCTATAGGAGATGCATAATATCCTGACACATTTAGTAACCAGAAACAAAAATGTGAATACTTTTTCTCGGTGGACATGGTCATTTGGATATCCACCGCCATTGGGCTAAGCTACATTGCATTGGTCATATATTCCATGCAATTTATATAAGTTTCAATGTGGCAGACTTCTTGGCGGTGGCATGAAACAACTTATATATTGATCCAGCGACCCCTTCGAGGTGAGCCTGTCAATTCTTTTCTTAATTCTTGGAAAACCAATCCCACACGGCTCAACGGGATTAAACCGTGTGCGATGACTTAGCAATCACGCACAGTTTCCAAACCATGTGGGATGTTATCCACATATATGTATGACCCACAGAACTCCTTTTTGCAACAACCGTATGCGATGTGGTGTATGATTCCACCACGACTTGAAAAAAAGAAAGAATGATGTATCGTGTACAAGTGTTGTCTGCATCCTGTAACTTCTGTATTATGGGTGTATGCATTCCTACTCGTGTCTTGATTTCTAGAGAAAATAAGCTTTAATTAACCTGGAGGAATGAGACTACCCTAATAGGGCTGACTGATTCTTCAGCATAGGTTCACAGATGTGTATCTATATAATTTGTGGTTGCTTGGGAGTTGGTACGCACTATGCTGGCACCACATAAAAAATGGTCAACGAAATTATTTCAACACTTCTGCTTCGGTACAACCCCCTTAAACACATCAATGGTGGAGATCTCTCCATACCCCTTCATAACTAGTAATCGTGCACGTGTAACCTTAAAGAATTTGAGCCGTCCATCTTGAAGGTTGTTTATATCAAAAACACCATGCCTCAAATACTTTAAATGTTCATTCTCCATCCCCACCCTCCCCTCCCATGTCTCTCCAAGCATATTTTCATCCATTTCATTATCAGAGAGACAATTCGAGAAACAATATGTACAAACTAATATTTTCAGGATGATACAATCGAGTTAAGCAGAGTATTATAAGGTAAAATAAGATAAAGCATAAGTATTGACCATTTGCAACATAGATCATCAAAAGGCTTTAGATACATTAAGTATAAAATAGTAATATATAAATTTTATTTTGACAAAATATTATACGCAGCGGACCACTAATCACCTCACCTCACGATTATATTTTAGTTGATTATATGCTTGGTTGATACTGCAAAAAAATTAAGCAAGGGCAAAAACTTTGCCGCTTTTCATTCATTAATTAAGAAGAGAGTAGAAATAGTACAAAGACCCGCACAAGTGTGACAGAAAAGGGGGGGGGGGGGGGCTACTCTCGCAACATGATATAACTCAGATAGTCAGATGGTTAGCCCCGGCGATGGACCATCCCATGGCTTCTTCCTAATCTTGGCAATAAGAACATGAGGCATGGTGGATTAGTTCCGGAAAATACATGTGTTTCTTTCATTCCATATCTCCCAAGAGACAATCATGGAAAGGGAAGTCGGGGATTTGCTCCAGGTTCCAGAGGGGTGTGTCACCGCGAACCACCAACCTGCCACTGAATTGAAGTTTGTCCAGTTATCCATATTCAAATAGACCTGCGTATCGCTGGTGGTAATTGTATTGTGTGTCTGTTGATGTTGGGTGAGATCGGAGAGAAGCATACATCAATGCGGGGGGTAGACGGTGCTAGATCCGTGGGCGGCAAGCAAATGACTAAAGCAAAGATACATTTATGCCCAAACACAATGCACACTAATGTCTTGTCTATCACGAATGGATTTGGGAACAATATAAAAGATCTGGGAAACATGAAAGCCTTCAAATCCTATGTTGCAATGGACTAATGTGTTCCAAATGGGTGCAAATGTAATTAGGGAAAATATGCTAAGCAATTAACTAAGAGTTTGGTTGTTCTATCAGATGCGGCCATCATTAAATTTAATAATTTCATATCTTTTGCAGCGGCGCCCCTTCCCAGCGAGCTAGGTCTGGGCGTGGCATGCAAACGAATTCAGCACATAGATGCACGACTGTAGATAAACGATTTCTGGTGCCTGAAAGTATGTGCATGTGTTAATTTTTTAGAAAATCACTAACGCGTGAGACAATCTATTTACGATTGCAACACCAACATCAGGAACCATACTGCTCGCCGCAGAAGATAGTTTAGATTAGTTTATTAAAAAAAAGTGACGATCAAGGAAGATCACGTACCAAGCACGGTACCTACCCAATACCTGACGAGCGTTTATCAAGGAAGATCAAGCCGCAACGATGACGAGCTGCTCGTCGTTCCGCGGCATGTCGTCGTCTACCAGCGCCTGACCATGATGAAGTGCTTTTGTGGCCACGCGCGCTTGGGTGACGTCTTGAGGCGATCGACCAGAAGTGCAGCAGGGTGATGTGAGAAGGACGCCGGGATTACGGCCGGATAAGGACGGTCGGCGACGGCAGCATGCGCCGATGGTGCGAGCAGACTGGGCAATAACTACCTGGCGCTGGCTTCGCCAGGGAGCGGAATTAAGGGCGCCGTTCCCTTGATTAGCGGCAGATGGGGACGTGTGGGTGCAGCGGTGCGACGGTGTTTTCAATTTTGATTATGGGATTATATTATCTAGCGTGGTTGTAGGGGACGGACGCGGGACAGGTATTTCTCTGCTGGTGGATGGAGGGTGGAGGTGGAGCACACGGTCAGTCATGGGAATTTGCTAAGTCCACACCGTAGAGGTATTAGATCAATGATGGCTGTTAGATTGAGATTTGCGGGACTAATTGTGTGGTGCTGATTCGTTTGTGCGTTTTGTGGGACTAATTGCTGGGTGCACGTAAGAAAGTTCTTGTTTGTTTGTTTAATAGTAGTGGAGAAATGGCCAATCGCCAAGCAATTCCTACTCAATGCTTCTGCTGAAATTGAAAACAAAAGTGGGGTTTTAAGCACAATTATCATTTTTATAGCACCAGAAAATCATCATGAAAGCTAGAAACATATTTAATTATTTACATCCATATAGGTTATGCATAATAGCCAGCACATTTAATAACCACTAGAAAAATTGTGCATACTTTTTCTTGGCGGAAATTTGGCTATATTGGTCATTTTGGATATCCTTGACCACTGGGCCAAGCTATATTGCATTAGTTAAATACTCCATGCACTATATAAAATTTTCTGTGTGGTAGATATCTTAGTAGAGACATGAAAGAATTACTTGATCCATCCACCCCTTCAAGGTGGGCCTGGTCATTTGCTCTTAATTATCGGAAAACCAATCTCACACGGCTCACAGGACATTTGCGATGACTCAACAATCACATGCATTATTCAAATAGTGTGGGATGTTGCCCACATATACATGACAAATAAATCTTTCTCTTTTGGCGGGTGTTTCCTAAAATCGTCACCTCTTGCAAACATATAATTTCTCATTTCTTGTTAATTGAGATAATGGTCAAACACCTACCAACTCACATTCAATGCTTTTGCTGAAATAAAAAGCAAAAGTGTGTTTGTGTGTGTGTGTGTTGGGGGGGGGGGGGGGGGTTAAGCAAAATTCTCATTTCATATCACCGCACAATCATCACGAAAGCAATAACCCATATTTAGTTATTTGCACCTATATAGGATATGCATAATATCCTGACACATTTAGTAACCAGGAACAAAAATGTGCATACTTTTTCTCGGTGGACATGGTCATTTGGATATCCAAAGCCATGGCCCAAGCTATATTGCATTAGTTAAATACCCCCTGCGGTATATAATTTTTTGTGTGTGGTAGACATCATAGTGGAGACATGAAAGAATTACTTGATCCACCCTTCGAGGTGGGCCTGGCCATTTTCTCTTAATTATCGGAAAACCTATCTCACACGGCTCAAAGGATGAATCCATGTGCGATGACTTAGCAATAACATACATTGTTCAAACCGTGCGGGATGTTGCCCACATATACAACAAAAATAAATCTTTCTCTTTTGGCGGGTGTTTCCTAAATTCCAGTTATGTCACTTCTCGCAAACATATAATTTCTCAATTCTTGTTAATTGAGATAATGGTCAAACACAAAGCAATTCACGCTCAATGTTTTTTCTGAGATAAAAAATAAAAGTGTGCAAGTGTGCGCGTGTGTGTGTGTGTGTGTGTGGGGGGGGGGGGGGTGTTAAGCCCAATTCTCATTTCATATCACCGTATCATCACGAAAGCAATAGCTTATATTTAGTTATCTGCACCCATATAGGATATGCATAATATCCTGACACATTTAGTAACCAGGAACAAAATGTGCATACTTTTTCTCGGTGGACATGGTCATTTGGATATCCACAACCATGGGCCAAGCTATATTGCATTAGTTAAATACTCCATGTGGTATATAATTTTTTTTGGGTTGTAGACATCATAGTGGAGACATGAAAGAATTACTTGATTCACCCCCTCGAGGTGGACCTGGCCATTTTCTCTTAATTATCGGAAAACCTATCTCACACGGCTCAAAGGATGAATCTGTGTGCCATGACTTAGCAATAACATACATTGTTCAAACCTATGTGGGATGTTGCCCACATATACATGACAAATAAATCTTTTTCTTTTGGCGGGTGTTTCCTAAAATCCCAGTTGTGTCACCTCTTGCAAACATATAATTTCTCAATTCTTGTTAATTGAGATAATGGTCAAGCACGTAGCAATTCACACTCAATATTTTTTCTGAGATAAAAAACAAAAGTGTGCAATTGTGTGTGTGTGTGTGTGTGTGGGGGGGGTGGGGGTGTTAAGCACAATTCTCATTTCATATCACCGTAGAATCATCATGGAAGCAATATTCCATATTTAGTTATTTGCACCCATATGGCCTTGTTCGGTTACACCCTTTGTCAAGAGGATTGGAGGGGATTTGGGGGGATTTTGACTTGTAGGGGATTAAATCCACCTCAATCCCTGCCAAAACCCCTTCACAACCCTGTCAACCGAACATGGCCTATAGGAGATGCATAATATCCTGACACATTTAGTAACCAGAAACAAAAATGTGAATACTTTTTCTCGGTGGACATGGTCATTTGGATATCCACCGCCATTGGGCTAAGCTACATTGCATTGGTCATATATTCCATGCACTTTATATAAGTTTCAATGTGGCAGACTTCTTGGCGGTGGCATGAAACAACTTATATATTGATCCAGCGACCCCTTCGAGGTGAGCCTGGCAATTCTTTTCTTAATTCTTGGAAAACCAATCCCACACGGCTCAACGGGATTAAACCGTGTGCGATGACTTAGCAATCACGCACAGTTTCCAAACCATGTGGGATGTTATCCACATATATGTATGACCCACAGAACTCCTTTTTGCAACAACTGTATGCGATGTGGTGTATGATTCCACCACGACTTGAAAAAAAGAAAGAATGATGTATCCTGTACAAGTGTTGTCTGCATCCTGTAACTTCTGTATTATGGGTGTATGCATTCCTACTCGTGTCTTGATTTCTAGAGAAAATAAGCTTTAATTAACCTGGAGGAATGAGACTACCCTAATAGGGCTGACTGATTCTTCAGCATAGGTTCACAGATGTGTATCTATATAATTTGTGGTTGCTTGGGAGTTGGTACGCACTATGCTGGCACCACATAAAAAATGGTCAACGAAATTATTTCAACACTTCTGCTTCGGTACAACCCCCTTAAACACATCAATGGTGGAGATCTCTCCATACCCCTTCATAACTAGTAATCGTGCACGTGTAACCTTAAAGAATTTGAGCCGTCCATCTTGAAGGTTGTTTATATCAAAAACACCATGCCTCAAATACTTTAAATGTTCATTCTCCATCCCCACCCTCCCCTCCCATGTCTCTCCAAGCATATTTTCATCCATTTCATTATCAGAGAGACAATTCGAGAAACAATATGTACAAACAAATATTTTCAGGATGATACAATCGAGTTAAGCAGAGTATTATAAGGTAAAATAAGATAAAGCATAAGTATTGACCATTTGCAACATAGATCATCAAAAGGCTTTAGATACATTAAGTGTAAAATAGTAATATATAAATTTTATTTTGACAAAATATTATACGCAGCGGACCACTAATCACCTCACCTCACGATTATATTTTAGTTGATTATATGCTTGGTTGATACTGCAAAAAAATTAAGCAAAGGGCAAAAACTTTGCCGCTTTTCATTCATTAATTAAGAAGAGAGTAGAAATAGTACAAAGACCCGCACAAGTGTGACAGAAAAGGGGGGGGGGGGGCTACTCTCGCAACATGATATAACTCAGATAGTCAGATGGTTAGCCCCGGCGATGGACCACCCCATGGCTTCTTCCTAATCTTGGCAATAAGAACATGAGGCATGGTGGATTAGTTCCGGAAAATACATGTGTTTCTTTCATTCCATATCTCCCAAGAGACAATCATGGAAAGGGAAGTCGGGGATTTGCTCCAGGTTCCAGAGGGGTGTGTCACCGCGAACCACCAACCTGCCACTGAATTGAAGTTTGTCCAGTTATCCATATTCAAATAGACCTGCGTATCGCTGGTGGTAATTGTATTGTGTGTCTGTTGATGTTGGGTGAGATCGAAGAGAAGCATACATCAATGCGGGGGGTAGACGGTGCTAGATCCGTGGGCGGCAAGCAAATGACTAAAGCAAAGATACATTTATGCCCAAACACAATGCACACTAATGTCTTGTCTATCACGAATGGATTTGGGAACAATATAAAAGATCTGGGAAACATGAAAGCCTTCAAATCCTATGTTGCAATGGACTAATGTGTTCCAAATGGGTGCAAATGTAATTAGGGCAAATATGCTAAGCAATTAACTAAGAGTTTGGTTGTTCTATCAGATGCGGCCATCATTAAATTTAATAATTTCATATCTTTTGCAGCGGCGCCCCTTCCCAGCGAGCTAGGTCTGGGCGTGGCATGCAAACGAATTCAGCACATAGATGCACGACTGTAGATAAACAATTTCTGGTGCCTGAAAGTATGTGCATGTGTTAATTTTTTAGAAAATCACTAACGCGTGAGACAATCTATTTACGATTGCAACACCAACATCAGGAACCATACTGCTCGCCGCAGAAGATAGTTTAGATTAGTTTATTAAAAAAAAGTGACGATCAAGGAAGATCACGTACCAAGCACGGTACCTACCCAATACCTGACGAGCGTTTATCAAGGAAGATCAAGCCGCAACGATGACGAGCTGCTCGTCGTTCCGCGGCATGTCGTCGTCTACCAGCGCCTGACCATGATGAAGTGCTTTTGTGGCCACGCGCGCTTGGGTGACGTCTTGAGGCGATCGACCAGAAGTGCAGCAGGGTGATGTGAGAAGGACGCCGGGATTACGGCCGGATAAGGACGGTCGGCGACGGCAGCATGCGCCGATGGTGCGAGCAGACTGGGCAATAACTACCTGGCGCTGGCTTCGCCAGGGAGCGGAATTAAGGGCGCCGTTCCCTTGATTAGCGGCAGATGGGCACGTGTGGGTGCAGCGGTGCGACGGTGTTTTCAATTTTGATTATGGGATTATATTATCTAGCGTGGTTGTAGGGGACGGACGCGGGACAGGTATTTCTCTGCTGGTGGATGGAGGGTGGAGGTGGAGCACACGGTCAGTCATGGGAATTTGCTAAGTCCACACCGTAGAGGTATTAGATCAATGATGGCTGTTAGATTGAGATTTGCGGGACTAATTGTGTGGTGCTGATTCGTTTGTGCGTTTTGTGGGACTAATTGCTGGGTGCACGTAAGAAAGTTCTTGTTTGTTTGTTTAATAGTAGTGGAGATAAAGGGTAGAATAGTCTTTTTTTGAAATAGTCGCCCGCTTTCTAAAAATAAAGACCTGTCACGTTTTCAGTCTTCCATGGGCCGGCCCAACAGAGAGTACTGTAGCACTGAAGAAAATCGAAAAAAGGTCACGCGCGTTGCAGGTATCGAACCCGAGACCTCCGGCTGTTTTAAGCGAGTTGGTTGCCACCGGAACAATCAAGTTTTGCTGATGCAAATGCGTTCAAAAAAAAAAAAAGTTTTGCTGATGCAAATGGAACCCGGCCGGTTACTTATCAACTATTATGATTGTACTGTAGCAAATCAAACAGACAGACGATGTACAACCGGGCCGGACCCTGTAGCGAACCGACCGAGGGCTATTCTAGCTAATGCATTTTTTCAATTTTTGAAATGTTTGCTGTAAACACAAACATTTTTAAATTAAGAAATGATTTTTAAAATTTGAACTTGTTTTGGAAATGCGAACAATTTTTCAAATAGGCGAACCTTTTTTATGAAATACCAGAAAATGTTATTGTTTTCAAATATTGTTTACAAATTTTGAGAATGTTTTGGAATTTCATAAAATGTTCCTGTTTTTGAATTTTCGTTCACAAATTTAAGAAACTTTTGTGTTTCAAAAAAATTGATAAATTTTAAAAAACGTACGCGGTTTGCAATTTTTTGTTCAAAGTTTTTATCAATTGTGGGGAATTTGTTTGATAATTTTCAAAAAGTTTTCAATTTTGTAAAATTTTCAAACGCAATTAAAAATTTGAAAATTATTGACAAATTTCAAGAAATGGTTAGGACATAAGAAAATGTTCATGTTGATTGATAATGACGGAAATTGCAAATAACAGAAGCAATCAAATTAGAAAAAACTACATGCTCACTGATGCATCTGTCTGACATAGTGGCAAGCTCGGTTAGCTATCACAAATTCTAATATTGAACTGGTGTTTTTTGGGAATATGGATAAATGACCCTAACTTCTTGTAACAGAATGGCACAGACATATGAGGCATTCATGCCAGGTTTCAACAACTTCCGACACCGTTTACATGTAGCGACACGTCTGGTCATTTATCAGCCCTTTTTTGTCGAGAAAACTTCAGAAAATACAAAACTTGTCAAAAATCCCAAAAACTTGCATGATGCCTTGATTTGATCATAGAAGTTGATGGAAATATTTTGGGGCCATTTGAAGATGTTGAAAAACAACGAGCTTTCAAACAGACTCGTCTGGCTACCGAACACCTTCCATGGAACATGGTCTAGTTTTGACATCCTTGAAATGACTCTAACTTTTTCAATAAAGTGGGCATGCCCATGATAGGCCTTCATGTCTGGTTTGGACGACTTTCAAGATTGTATGCAAGTTGCGACACATCTGGCCATTTATCGGCTTTTTTTAACCGAGAAAACTCCAGAAAATGCAAAACTTGCCGAACACACAAAAAACTTGGCCATATAAGGCTATGAATTGGTCATATAAGGCTATGAAAAAATTGGGGTCATTTGAAGGATGTCGAGAAACAACGTGCTCTCGGACACAGCCTTCTGGCAATACCCGAATACCCCCCTTCAACATAATCTATTTTTGTACATCCTTGAAATGACCCCAACTTTTGCCACCAGGTGGGCATGCCCATGGTAGGCATCCATGTCAGGTTTGAACAATTTTCGACACCGTATGCAAGTTGCGACACGTCCCGCCATTTATCGGCCTTTTCTGACCGAGAAAACTCCAGAAAACACAAGTCGAAAACCAAAACAACTTCTCGGGGTGCCTTGAATTGGTCAGACAAGGCCATGTAAAAAATTGGGGCCATTTCAAGGATGTCGAAAAACAACGTGCTCTCATACAAACCCTTCTGACCTACCCCGAACACCCTCCGTTGAACATGGTGTTTTTGTGGACATCCTTGAAATCACCCAAACTTCTGCCGCCTGGTGGACATGCCCATGGTAGGCATCCATGCGCGGTTTGAATGACTTCCGACCCGTATGCAAGTTGTGACACGTCTGGACATTTATCGGCTTTTATGACCGAGATAACTCCAGAAAATGCAAAACTTGTTGAAAACTCAAGCAACTTGTCATGGTGCCTTGAATTAGTTATACAAGGCCATGGGAAAAAAATTGGGGGCATGGATGCCTACCATGGGCATGCTCATCTGCTGGCAAAAGTTAGGGTCATTTTAAGAATTTCCAAAAAAACACCATGTGCAACGTAAGGTGTCCGGGTAGGCATCCCTGGTAGCCATCCATGCCAGATATGAAGGAAAAAGTATTTAAAATCAAAATTTAAGTAGGCACTTAAAGCTGTTATTTTAAGGTTTTAACATAACTAATAAATACAAATGGGTACAATTCAAAAAAAGTACATGCTTAAAAAAATTAATAAATATTTCAAGGAAAAAGAATTTAAAATCATAATTTGAAACAATCAGTTAAAACTATTATTTTGGTATTCCAAACAATATTTAACATTTTTGAACAGGTTTAAAAAATAATAAGAAAGTTCAAAAGGAGAAAATGAATTAATGAAAAAGAGAAGAAAATCATAAAAATCGAAAAGAAAAAATATGCTTAGGCCTTGCCCAACTAAGCGACTGGCATCGCTCTCGTCGGGCGCCTATTGATATTTGTTCGAAATTTCAAAAATGTTCCCGTTTTCAAAACAATTGTTCACAAATTCAAAAAATGTTTGGCCAAATCAAGAACACTTTTTTGTTGTCAAAATTGTTTGCGTTTTGACATTCTGAACAATTTTTTAAAGACACAAACCATTTTTCGAAATTCCCTTACAACTTTTGAAAATGTGAATATTTTTAATTTATGAACAAATTTGAAATAACAAACATTTTTTGAAAAAAAAAATAAACTTGAAAAAGAAATAAGAAACGTAACAGGAAACACGGGAAAAAACGAAAAGAAAAAAGGAAAATGACCGGTTCGCAAAGTGTTCGTAAAATCTCTTTATATTCCCAGCCTGTTTGTTACTTAAGCCGTCAGGCTTCACATTGTTCACTAAAGGCAGGTCGTTGCTGTGGCTATGCACGCGTGCTAATTTCTAAACTGTCGTGTGTTCGATTCCCTACCAGGGCGGTGCTTTTCTTTATTTTTCGATCGTGTGCCAATGCAAATGGGCCGGCCCAAGTGAGCTGCCCTAGCGTATATGTTAGGTACAAAAATGGATACGAGTTGTCAAATGTCTATATTGCCCTTTATACGTTTTGTGAGGGGGTTGCTTGTGTAGTTGTGTTAGACCGAGCACTCTACCCTAATAGGGCTGACTGATTCTTCAGCATAGGTTCACAGATGTGTATCTATATAATTTGTGGTTGCTTGGGAGTTGGTACGCACTATGCTGGCACCACATAAAAAATGGTCAACGAAATTATTTCAAATGTTTTCATCCAGCTGTATTCCTGCTTAATTAACCTTTTCAACGAATATTAATGTTTCATCCAGTTGTATGCCTGAATAATTAAATTTGTCAACGAAACTATTTCAAATGTTTCATCAACTGTATTTTCTGCATAAGTAAATCTCTCGTTAAGCGTGCACTGACGAAACTATTTATATCTGGATACCCAGGAGCTACATCAACTTCACAGAAAGTTCCCGTCCTGAATTCTCATCTTCTCTTCACCTTTCTGACATCTGAAACTCGCCTCAACTACACAGCAGGGCTTCTGTAGGTAATTACAACTTATTATTCAGTGAAAATATTTTCTATAGGTAATTTGTTTGGGTGTTGATGCAAACGACCTTTTCAATAGATATATTGCTTTAGGTTAGCAAGCTGTTTTGGTGTTTCTTATTTGTGTTTGGGGGCGCTTTAGGACAATTTTCTATACATATGCCTTTTCATCATCGTTACTTCGTTAGTGCCCCACCCAGATCTCTGCCTTTTTTTTCCTGAGATTGTAGACGGGATCTCTGTTTATACATATTTGATCTGACATTTTTGTCTATGCTCTCAAGTTGTTGGCAAGTCTGGCCAACGTTCCAACAAACAAATCCATGTTGGGTTTAGGAAAGAGATATACCTGCTTAAGTTTGAGAATTTTTCACTCATGCTTTCACTTTATTGCTTAATTGCTTAATTCGGCCTTCCATACGGGTAGATTGGGGGAAGGGTGGAGGGGGGAGTGAAATGGCAACCGAGAACGATCCCAGGATAAACAGTAAATCACAAAAAATAATTAGAAAAATATAGATTTGTTTCCACATTCTTATGTAGCATTTTTCTGTGCTTGTGTCAATTTTGATGCAAAAAAGGAACATTCTCTCGTCCTCTGTAATAAACAAACTTCAATGATTCAAAATACTAAACTTGATTTTTAGCACATACCATATGTTTGTTATGAAATTTTGCAGGCATAGAAAGAACACAAACATGCATGTGTAATTTTTTATACTTGGAAAATTATTTATCACGCATGGCAAAGTGCTCCCGAGTGCAACTTCAATTTGAAATACCCCCCTTTCATATTTATTGAGAAAAGGATAAATACTAACACATTTGCTCTTGTTTCAACTTTCAAGGGTACTGTGGTTTGCAACTGTAAATGTCAGACCAACTGAATGACCTGGAGCGTATGCTATCTGATAAAAATTCAGAGCCAAAGGCCCTGCCGCTATCACTTCTAAAGGAAATCACTAATTCTTTCTCAGACGAGCAGGAAATTGGCAGGGGCGGGTTTGCGGTCGTTTATAAGGTGCAACAACTCTCTTGTATCGTGGTTTTAATCACAATGCTTATGAGAATTCAGGTTGATCCAAACTCATTTCTGACTGCAGGGAATGCTTAAAGATGGGGTGGTGGCTGTGAAGAGGCTGCACAATTCGCATTTGCACGAGGACAAATTCGAACGAGAGCTTGAATGTCTGATAAAAGTGAAACACATAAATGTAGTGCGGTTTCTTGGACATTGTGCTGACACACAGAAGATAGCAGCAAACTATAGTGGGAAATTCGTTTTGGCAGAAGAACTACAAAGATTGCTGTGTTTTGAGTATCTGCCAAAAGGGAGTCTATGTGATTATATCACTGGTAGGATCATCTGTCTATCCATGGTCATTTTTAATCATATTAATGATTATATTTCCTTTAAGCATTTGACTCGTATAATAAAAACAAGCTTAATGTGTTGCATATAATCTTTGGCATCCGGAGGTAAAGGACCATAATTAAATATCTCAAATACTAAACATTTTTTCCCCTCTCATGTTTGTGGATGCAGCTCTTGAATGGACAAAGTGCTATCTAATAATAGAAGGAATTTGTCAGGGTCTAAATTATCTCCACGAAAATAATATTGTTCATTCAGATATGAAACCTGCTAATATACTACTTGACAGTAACATGATACCCAAAATTGCTGATTTTGGTTTGTCAGAGTGCTTTGATGAAAATCAAGCTTTAGAGGTCATTGGCTCACGGTAAGATGCCCAAGCCTTTTTGAAAGCTGATGTTTTAATTTGGGATAATAATTTATTCCCTTTTACGACTTTCTAAGTGTACTAATTAAATTTTTATGCAGGGGATATATGGCACCTGAGTACGGCCGTAAAGAAATCCCATTCAAGTACGACATCTATAGTCTTGGTGTTATTATCATTGAGATAATAACAGGAGAGAGGGGTCATCCTGATATAGAAAATGTGAGCAAATTTATGTCATCAATATTAAATAATTTGATTCTTTATACTGCATATACCATTCCCTCGTAATGCATTGCTTTGAAGTATACTTAGTAGTTCGAAGCATGGTTTTCACTTCCAATGAAAGTTTTGTAAATATTGCTGCTCATTTTCATAACTTGTAAGCCATAATTGTATTGTTTCAGGTACTTCAAAGTTGGAACGACAAGTTGGAGATATCACAGAGATGTTAGGTTGATCTCCTCCCCGATCGAGTCCAACGGCTCGACGGGGCACTTGACTCGCGCCCTGATCGGGGGCGCCCAACCGCATCTGGTTGGTGGGCCCCTGTCGCCAGCGCTATATAAAGAGGTGGGGTGCCGGGGCACGCATCACGAGATTGATCGTGCACCACAATCCCACCGACACCCCAATCCGATCTAGGGTTGCGCTAGGTCGACGGGAAGCTCCACTGCCGCCGCCGCCCACGTACACACGCGCTCACGCCGTTTCCCCTCCACCATGGCCTCTGGTTCGGCCTCCTCAAGCCAAGGAGAAGGTACTCCACCGTGGATCCCTAACCCTAACCGATCCAGAAAGTCCATCAATGGTATAAGAGCAAGTTCTGGGTTTAGGATTTCGGTGTAAATAAAAGAATCTTCCCCTCCCCGAAGAACCCTAGAACAGGGCAGAGAAAAGAACCTCACCGGAAAAGTTGCGCTGCCGCGAGGCCGTGCCGTTCCTCTCGATCCGGATGGGCATCGGCATGCCGAGCCATCCGGAAGAAGAACACGGGCAGTGGGGGCACCACGCCTTAGCCACCGCCAAAAGAACAGACCCCCATAGGGGCAAAGGTCACCACCACCGTGCCATTTGACGGCGGCGCGTTCACCCTGGTGGTGCTCGCGCACGCCGGCAAAGGGGACAGGGATGGCGCCGCCGTATCGCGCACCGGCCGCCGGCGCGAAGGGGAGCAAACGGCAGCTCTGCCCGCGGCTTTCTCTCTCTCTAATACAACGCGGTGGTGGATGGGAGGCTTGAAAGATGGAAAGAAAGGGGGGAAAGGAAGCAGAGCCTCGCGCCGCGCGGTGGTTTTCGACCCCGTCGCCGGCGGCCGGGCTGAGCATCGCCGGCGGCATGCAGTCGCCGCCGCGGAGCTAGAAGAGAAGAGCGGAGCGCGGGGGGGGGGGGGGAGAATGGATTAGGGTTCCCCCCTGTCTCGCCGAGTGGGAGGTTTTGCCTACGCGATGCGCGCATGGCCGTCGTATCATATCGAACGGCTGTGAAAGAAACCCTAGCACCATAGTGGGCTCTTGGGCCGAAAGAAAAGGTGGCCGCAGCGGCAGGCGCAGCCACGCGCGCTGTGCCGAGCCCAGCAGCCGCGGGCGCCGCCGCACGCGCTGGGCCGTGCTCGGCTGAGCTGCCGTTTTCTACGTTTTTTTATATGTTTTTGTCCAGGTTTTGGGCAAATTTAATATAGTTTTTTCTATTCAAATTAATCCAACGAAATATTTGTCTAGGAAATAGAAAAGTGATGGAGATATTTTTGAAAAGAATAAAAGTTCATGAATTTTTATTCATGTTTTCCGCTGCAAAATAAATAAAGTGCTCTTTTTTAAAGTGAATAAAACTAAAGTGAAAATTAAATTTTAAGAGCATGTTAAAGTGATTATTGAAACAATTATGATCCTGTTATTTTTATGACCAACGTTGTTAATAACATGATCATGATTTGTTATTGTTATAAAAGATGCATTTATTTCTATTTTTGCCCAACAGTGATATAGTTTTAATTGCATAAACAGTTGTATGTTTAATTTTGACCAACGTTGGATTATGCATGCAATTGTTGTTGTGATCTCACTTAATTGTGGTTTCAGGAGGTTTCCACTTGATGAGTTGCCTCAAGGATGTTCCAACCCTCAGAGGCGATAACTACACTGAGTGGAGAAAGAAAGTTGACTTGGCTTTTGTTTGTGCTGAGGTGGACTGGGTTGTGGACACCCCACAGCCGGTCAAACCACCAGAGCCAGTCAGAGGTGCAAAAGATGATGATGCTGCTTGGGCGAAAAAGCAGAGGGATCATGCTCCAGTGGAGATGTCATATACCCTCGAAAACCAAAAGTGGCTCACCGCCAATAAAAAGTGCATGGCTTTCATAAAGAACACAATTGAGAACGCTATTGTGGGCTCAATTGCAGAGTGTACTTCCGTAGGGGAGTTTCTTGAAAAGATAAAGAGCCAGTTCACTGGTTCTTCAAAAATATATGCTACCCAGTTGCTAAAGCAGCTGGTGACAAAAAAGTACACAGGCGGTGGACATGGCATAAGAGAGCACATCCTTAGGATGAGCAACATGGCAGCTAAGCTTAAACCCATGGATGCAGATTTGGAGCTCAAGCCTGCACTCCTCGTTCATCTGGTTATGGCTTCACTGCCAAAAGAGTTTGACACCTTTGTTGTCAACTACAACATGTCGCCTGAAAAATGGGACATTGAAAAGACTATAGCCATGTGTGTGCAAGAAGAGGAAAGACTTAAAACCTCACATGGTGGTTCTTTGAACTATGTGAAGGATAATAAGAAAAAGAACTACAATCACAATGGCAAAGGTTCCCCTTCAAAGCCACATGGAAAAGCTCAATATCAGCATCAGCAAAAGTCTTTCCCAGTGGACAAAGATACATGTCTCCATTGTAAGAAGACTGGGCACTATAAGAAAGATTGCCCTGATTGGCTCAAGTCAATAATGGCAAAGAGAGGTAACAACATTGTTTCCTTTGTAAATGAATCCTTGTATACACAGTTTTCGAAATCTACTTGGTGGATTGACTCAGGAGCAACTGTTCATGTTGCAAATTCATTACAGGGATTTCATTCGACGCGGACTACGCAAAGAAGCGAAAGATGCATTGAAGTTGCAAATGGAGTTGAAGCAGAAGTTGAAGCTGTCGGCGACATCTCTCTGGAGTTAGCTGATGGATTCATGCTTCTGCTTAGAGATGTTTTATATGTTCCTTCATGTCACAGAAACTTAATTAGTGTTTCGTGTTTGGATAAAGATCATTATGAATGTCATTTTGGACATGGCAAGTGTGCCATATGGTTTAATAATACTCATGTGGGTGTTGCTTTCCTACACGATGAGCTTTATTTATTATCACTACGTGAAAAAGTGCATTCTGTGTGTAATGTGAATGAGCATGTTTCCGCGTCGAATAAAGAACAAAAGAAAAGAAAGAGAACTCATGACTCATCGAAATTATGGCACTGTCGCTTGGGCCATATTTCGAGGGGGAGAATAGAAAGACTAGTTAAAAATGAAATTCTTCCTCCATTAGAGTTCTCAGACATAGAGCAATGCATAGATTGCATTAAAGGAAAGTATGTAAAACAAATCAAAAAGGGTGCAAACCGTAGCACAGAAACACTAGAAATCATTCACACTGACATTTGTGGACCGTTTCCTGTGAAAAGTGTGGATGGCTATGACTCGTTCATAACATTCACATATGATTACTCCCGATATGGTTATATTTATCCAATCAAAGAGAGATCTGAAGCGTTGGATAAATTTAAGATATTCAAAGCTGAAGTTGAAAATCAGCATGATAAAAGAATAAAGATAGTAAGATCTGACCGTGGGGGGGAGTACTACGGTCGGCACACTCCATATGGCCAAGTCCCTGGACCTTTTGGAAAGTTCTTACAGGAGACTGGCATAGTGGCCCAGTATTCAATGCCGGGCGAGCCTCAGCAAAATGGAGTAGCTGAAAGGCGTAACCGTACTCTTATGGATATGGTGCGCAGCATGATGAGTTACTCCACCTTGCCATTGGGATTATGGATGGAGGCGCTTAAAACCGCCATTCACATTCTCAATAGAGTACCAAGCAAGTCGGTGCCCAAAACACCGTACGAGTTGTGTACAGGAAGAGTGCCCTCCCTACAACACTTAAGGGTGTGGGGGAGCCCAGCTGAGGCCAAAGTGTTTAATCCAAATATTGCAAAGTTAGATTCCAAAACAGTCAGTTGCCACTTCATTGGCTATCCTGGTAGATCAAAAGGTTTTCGTTTCTACTGTCCAGAGAGATACACAAAGTTTGTAGAAACAAGACATGCAGTCTTCTTAGAGGACGAAATGATGAGGGGGGGCATGGTAGCTCGGAAAATTGATCTTGAGGAGAAGAGGGTGCATGCACCTAATCCGATGATTCAGGAGCCATTTTTCTCACTACCTGTTGTACCTGCACCGACAATCCCTGAGGTTGCGGTGCAAGCACCTGTTGTAACTCCACCCATGACAACTATGGGAGAAGATCCGGAACCTGTCCGTCAGGAGCCGACTGAACCCGTCGTTGAGCATGAAAGGGAGGTGCAGCAGCCACTTTTAGAAGATGTGCCGGAAGGTGAGGCACAGAATGAGCCTAGGGGTGAGGCCCTTAGAAGGTCTACAAGACCCAAAAGGTCAGCTATTTTTACTGATTATAAAGTTTATAACACAGAAATAGTTCATATGGAAGGTGATCCCACTTCATATGAAGAAGCCATGAAAAGCCCTCACTCATCAAAGTGGCTGGAGGCAATGGAAGACGAGATGAAATCGATGAGTTCCAAAGATGTTTGGGACTTAGAGGAAATTCCTAAAGGAGCCAAAACAGTAGGCTGTAAATGGGTCTACAAAACTAAGTATGACTCTAAAGGGAATGTAGAAAAGTATAAAGCACGACTTGTGGCAAAAGGATTTACACAAAGAGAAGGGATAGATTACAATGAGACATTTTCTCCAGTCTCATGTAAGGATTCCTTCAGAATCATAATGGCATTAGTTGCACATTTTGATTTAGAGTTACATCAAATGGATGTAAAGACGGCATTTCTGAACGGGGATTTAAAAGAAAAAGTTTACATGAAACAACCCAAGGGTTTTATCATGGAAGGCAAGGAAGATATGGGATGCCGCCTGAAGAAATCTATTTATGGATTAAAGCAAGCCTCTAGACAGTGGTATCTAAAGTTTAATGAGACAATTAAAGGATTTGGATTTAAAGAAAATATTGAGGATAACTGCATTTATGCAAAGTTTTAAAATGGGAAATATATTTTCCTAATCTTGTATGTGGATGATATCTTGCTTGCTAGCAGTGATGTTAGTCTGCTACAAGAAACAAAGAAGTTCTTGTCCTCAAATTTTGATATAACAGATCTTGGTGAAGCATCATATGTTTTGGGCATAGAGATTCACCAAGATAGGAAAAATGGAGTTTTAGGACTATCGCAGAAGGCATATTTAGAAAAGGTTCTTAAAAAGTATAATATGCATGCGAGTAAAGCCACACTTGCTCCTATAGTCAAGGGCGACAGTTTTGGGAAATTCCAATGTCCCAAGAACCAGTACGAGATCGATCAAATGAAAGCAGTGCCATATGCTTCGGCTGTTGGAAGTTTACAGTATGCACAAGTGTGCACTCGCCCTGACTTAGCTTTTGTCACCGGGGTACTCGGTAGATATCAAGAGAATCCAGGCACAGAGCACTGGATGATGGTAAAGAAAACATTGCGTTATGCGCAAGGCACGAAGGACCACATGCTAACATACAGGAGATCTGATTCCCTAGAGATAAGAGGGTATTCAGATGCAGATTTTGCGGGAGACAGAGATGATAGAAAATCCACGTCAGGATACGTGTTCACTCTCGCTGGAGGGGCTATTTCGTGGAGAAGCTCCAAACAGTCAATAGTTGCATCGTTTACGATGTATGCAGAATTTATAGCATGTTATGAGGCCACGGGGCAGGCGATATGGTTAAAGAAATTTATACCCGACTTGAAAGTGGTAGATTGTATTGACAAACCACTAAAGATGTACTGTGACAACCAGCCCGCAGTATTCTATGCTCACAACAACAAGTCGAGTAATGCTGCCAAAACAATAGAGATAAAGTATTATGTTGTGAAAGATAAAATCCAGAATCACACTATAAGTCTCGAGCATATAAGGACAAATGATATGCTTGCGGATCCGCTTACGAAAGGCTTACCACCCAATGTGTTCAAGGAACACTTAGCCGGCATGGGTTTAAGGGAAAGCCTATGATTCCTGGATCATGAGAGGCCCAAAAGGAACAGAATTTATTTCAGAACAGAGAGGTATGTTGTAGCTGTCTGATTCTATCGGCAATTGAGCTGTGACGATGAAACATGTTCTATGTAATGATCTGTGATGAAACGAGTAAAATAAAAAGTACAAAGTTAAAAGGAAAGATGAGATCAAGGGGGAGAATGTTAGGTTGATCTCCTCCCCAATCGAGTCCAACGGCTCGACGGGGCACTTGACTCGCGCCCTGATCGGGGGCGCCCAACCGCATCTGGTTGGTGGGCCCCTGTCGTCAGCGCTATATAAAGAGGTGGGGTGCCGGGGCACGCATCACGAGGTTGACCGTGCACCACAACCCCACCGACGCCCCAATCCGATCTAGGGTTGCGCTAGGCCGACGGGAAGCTCCACTGCCGCCGCCGCCCACGTACACACGCGCTCACGCCGTTTCCCCTCCACCATGGCCTCTGGTTCGGCCTCCTCAAGCCAAGGAGAAGGTACTCCACCGTGGATCCCTAACCCTAACCGATCCAGAAAGTCCATCAAGAGAGACATACAACTCGAACAAATACGAGTATGCACTCAGATAGGGATATCATGCACTAGATTCGATCCAACGAAAAGGCCTGATATGAAGCATATAATCGATATGCTTGATAAAAGGGTAAGTACGAATTGGTGTAGGGATACTGGTATGAGTAGTTCAACACTAAACACTAGCCCAGGTAAGTTCGCTCATATATATCAATCCCAGTAACCTCAACTTTGAAGTAAAAAAAAATCCCAGTAACCTCGTTTTGAGGGTTTGTGCACGTCGACCCGTATTCACTTTTCTCATCTTGAGCTGGTGATTTGAGAGAAAGTTTGTGTTGTTTGGCTTTCAGCAGGCGGAAAATGCATCCGGTGAGTTGCAACAAGATAAATCTGGACTACATAAGATGCCGCTAGAAACATGCTTGGAGGTGAGTTCCCGTCTAACTCAAGTACTTGTAGTCGAGACAATTAATTTCCAAAAAACAATTACTAGCTCACAACCCACACCAATCCATCGACATTCATATTATGTCCGCCTTCCTCGTGTAGCTCTTCTCCCTCCAGATCCCCATTATAACAAAGTTGAATTCCCTGCGAAAAAAAGTTAGCTATTCAACTTCAGTTTTTCTCGGACGATAAGAGTCCCCATGTCAGGTTTGCTGCCACCTGCAAGGCGGCAGGCCCACGCGTTGGTGCCAACTAAAAGGAGGGAGGAGTGAGCGTGTGAGCTAGGTGGTGTGTGGCACCGTCACAGATCACCTAACTCCATATTTTAACAGTAAAGATTGCACAACATGTGTTGGGATGAAGTATGGGTTGGTGTTGTAATGTCAAACTTAATTTATATGTTGTCACGAACTGCTTTAATTTGGCCTCCCTTTAATTAAAATTGCATGCAGACAACCCAAGAAACTGGGCCATGTGCCGTGTTGCTTGACATCCACCCCCTGGAGCTCAGGTTCCCTTTTAGGCCGAATGAGTTGATCACATGCCCGGCGTACCTAAAGAACATCACAGATCACCATGTCGTCTTCAGGCTCCAGCTGGGGAGCCAGGCCAAGAGGTACTACCACGACTGGCTTTGTGGCAACATTCTGCCGGGGTCGACCTACACCCTCAATGTGACAATGAAAGAGCGGAAGAAGCCCCCACCGTCACATGAGGATAAGGTTTTGATTATTCAGAACACCGTTATAAGCCATGAAGAGCTTCATACGATCACCGAAGGGAAAGGCGACATCGATTATGTTAATTTTTTTACTAAAGTTCAAGAGAAGGGAATCGGAAAGGTGCACGAGCAGAAGTTGACAGCTGTTTGTGATAAACATGGAGCAACCAAAACAAAGGTTAGTCCGGTCAAGTAGGTAAATAAATAGGGCTTTTCTTTTAAGATGCTCCAACTTACATGAGGTAAGATATATATTCAATCATGGCCGTCATCTGTTCATTAAGGGTAAGTTTTTTGGGTATGGTTTCATTTCTTTTCCTTTATATTGATCAGTGTTTGTTTGGTTGCATCAGATCATACCCATGTCAGATTACAATAAAATACTTTGCATGGATGTGCATCCAACAAAGCCATGGTGAGTGGATATTTTGAATCGTCTTCACAATCATCAAAGTATTTATTCCAGTGCGTGAGGCATGCACTATGTTCTCATATGTATTAATTGCAGGATTATAACAAGTCATTTCAAAGGCCCCTTTCGCATTTGGGACCATGAGATAAAGGTACATTAGTGACCAAGGTTTTGGGTCCCGTTTTCAATTTTGTAAAAAGGTTTAGATATTTGCCAGTTAGGGGATTCTGGTAGCCAGGAGCCTAGGAGCAGTAGTTACCCAAGGCACCGATTTTTTCCCCCGAAATTCAATTGCTAAAATTCAAAAGGAAAATTGTAAGATGTTCTAAAAATTTGCATGAAATTTGTCCAAATAAGTATTTCTCATGTGGTATGATTATTTTCAGTGCATGCAAGTGGCCTGATGATCCCACGTGCCATTATGCATGTGCATGGGTATAGTGACTTATGGTATGTTTCACATGAGAGAAAAAAAACCCGAGTTAGATTTCCCAGATTCCTCTTTGGTAGTACTTTTGAACCACATGTGCAGTTTGTTTTTTTCGTTTTCAGTTCTTTTCTTGTTTTTTCGGTTATTGTTGGACCTTGTTTGTCTTCAATGAATGAGTTTCATATGGACTTCTTAAGAAATATATTAGCAAATACATATGGGTAATTAGGTTGTCACATTTATCCACAGAACATGGTACACGAAGGCCCAGGAGAACGGGAGGGCATGTCTTGTGGGTTCACCCAAACACATTTGTATTGCTCCTTACCAGATTTATCGACACACACATGCACACACACCAGCACGGAAAATGCACAGATACACACACCTCACAATTTCTAATTGCTCCAACTGCAGTTTGGACGGCTAAATTCATTGACAGGAAGCAATGGCTTGTGGCAGGAGGTGATGATGGTTGCATCTATATGTACAATTACAATACAATGGAGAAAGTCAAGAGTTTGAAGGCTCACAGGCACCAGATCACTTCTTTGGCTATTCATCCGACCAAGCCCTACGTTATGTCGGTATCGAAGTCCCACAACATTAAGCTGTGGGACTGGGAGGAAGACCAGAAGTCTGCTCAGACTGTTCAGACATTCGAAGGGCACTCTGATTCTGTGTATCAACTAGCATTCAATCCTAAGGACGCCTATACTTTTGCTACTGTTTCCAAGGACAAGACAATTAAGGTTCACATACAATCCTTCCATTTTCATAAGAGAAGTTCGATACAATCAGTAAGTTGAGTTTGTTACTGGATTTGGATTGCATGACCGTAAAATTCTCTAATTGATTTTCAGATTTGGAGTCTTGATTCTCCTCACTATATCGTCACAATACCTGTGCTGTCTTCTAATGTGACATGTTTGGATTACTTTACACGTGATAATGAGCAATATCTAATTACTGGATGCAAAGATGGGACTGCCAAGGTGCGACAGCTTCTCTAAATTGTAGAAGTACTCTTGAACACATGTACAGTCGTTGTGTATTTTTCATGTTTCTAACATTTTCCTCGGGAAACAGATCTGGGACTTGCAGAAAAAGTGTTGTATTGAAAAACTAGATGGTCACACAAAGAAAGTCACTACGGTCTGTTACCATCCAATGCTTCAACTACTGGTCACTGGTTCATGGGACGGGACTGTTCGTCTTTGGAATGCAAATTCCTTCAGGTAAACATTGATTATTGATATTACGGAATACACATCAACGATAACATTCTAGAAACAATTTGTATAGTTGAGATCCTATTTCACAATCGATGATCTTGAGTAAATACTGATATGAACACTTCGTACTCTTTCAGGCTTGAGGGCATACATAACTTTGGCCTACAAAAGGTTCATGCACTGGGATGAATTCTGAAAGGCTCGGGAAGGTGAGTGTACAGAAACATTTGTTTTTCTTCGGTTCAGTTGCGAACTATACATCACTAACAATTCATTGGAGACTAAAGAATATGAATCCTATCTGAGCAGAAGAAGGAACAATCAGATTTGTTCATTAGGCATTTTACTAATAAATGAAATTTGCATTGCGTATATAAGTGTACACTTCTTAACATTGCCCTCGGTAACGTATTTTTGATATGGTTGTGATGCCTTTTCTTTTCTTCTTGTCTTCTGGACTGTAGGGTTTTGATCGGATACAGGTGTGGACTAGCAATTATGGCCCATGAAGAACATGTTGCTAGCAACAGCGAAAATACCATGTGATATGATCATACATCATTGTCCTCACAAGAGGTGAATTGTGAATGGGGGCCATTCATAATTTAATTTGTGCTCATCAGATATACTGGATACTGTATTGTTTTGTGTAAAGATACAATTTAATTTGTGTTCATCAGGTATAGTGGATATTGTATTGCTCTGTGTGAAGATACAATTTAATTTGTGTTCATCAGGTATACTGGATATTGTATTGCTCTGTGTGAAGGTAGAATTTGATTTGTGCTCATCAGATATATTGGGTATTTCTCGGAAAAAATGCTTTACTAGATATTGTATTGTTTTATGAACAAACATGGAGGTGGCTGTATCACATGTTTGTATACATCTAATTAAATGTGTTATTCTGGCTTTTGAATATATAACGTCCGATTTATTACATTGATAAAGAAGTATGTAACTTGTAATGGAAATTGTTGGTACCGATTTCCTGTCATGAGTTTCGCTAGTCTCACATGTATCTTTCGCTTCATACTTTTTATTTTCTTCCCTGGCGCATGAGAGAAATACACTCCCTTTTCCCTTCTCCCCAGAGCTTAGGATATTTTTCTCGTGTCAAACAATCATGTCAACAATGTTTTTTTTAAGCACTGACCGTAAAACAATAGTTCTACGGTAATTTTCACTAAATCGCCATAATACTTACAAAAGCAAAAACAAAAGAAAACCCAAGTCAAAGTCGAACCTACTCCAGTTTTAGGAAACATAACACACATCATTTACAAATTGCTGTAAATCCAGGCTTCTTGGAGGGATGCTTTCACTACTAGGGATAAGCCTAGTAGTGGCGCGGGTTATAAGCCTAGCACTAGCGCGAGTGCCCGCGCTACAGCTAGCGCGCTACAGCTAACTGGTTACCCGCGCTACTACTACTTATGTTAGCAGCAGCGTGGGTTTTACCCAGTGCTACTACTAACTAGCTGTAGCGCTAGGTAGTACCCCGCACCACTACTAAATCTGTGTATTTCATTTTTGCCTGTTTATACTGTACTTATACAATCTTATATAAATTTTTATACACTAGCAATGATATAACAACTCATCATCATCATAATGATATAACAACTCCTCATCATCGTAGTGATATAATAACTCATCATCATCGTAGTGACATAACAACTCATCATCATCGTAGTGACACGACAGCTCATCATCATCATAATGATATAACAATGTCTCACCGTCATCATCATCATAAGTTAACCACTACTAGCTAATTGTTACCATCCTAGGTAAATAACTTCCGAGCACATGGCAAGTACTAAGACCTACTCCTCTCTCTCAGGTAAAATATAATAAAATAGAAAAACACCTCCATCTCCATTATGGAGCACAGAGATCCACCGGTCTCCAATTTGTGGCCTGAGCTCATTCACTATTTGTCTTCATCCTTTGATTTTTAGGCATCCATTTGTTTGACGTTCAGTCGAGTATGCATATTGGAAAATGGTCCATGGCCGTACGCAAACAATTGTCATCTCACCTTCGACATACATCAGCGGAGGCACAACATCATTCGGGAGCTTCTGTTGAAGAACATAATTGTAACATAGTTAGCAATGTAGTTTACTTAAGAAGAATGTATGAAAAAGATGGACTAGTGGAACAATAGTAAAAAATCTTACCATGATATTTGCACGAATGTTAGCATCGCTCAGCTCGTGGACTAGTGGCACGTATATTGTATAATTTCGGCCAGCTCCATAAATGCTCTTAAAAGTCAGAACATCATTAACAAAGGAGAGAAGAGAAATCTTCTCCTCCCAAGTTAGCTCTGAGCCAGCAGTGTAATAGGTCTTGTCTACTATCTTTCGTGTATCTCTCGAAGAAAGGAAATAAGCTGTCAATTATAAATAAACAAGTTAAGTAGGGGTGAATAACAACTATTTTTAAATAAGTAATATAGAATATTTAACAAATTTGTTTAACAAACTCACACGGAGGTAGAATTGGAATCATGTTTAGATCCACCCAAATGTCTTTATCATGTTCAGGATCATCTTGAAGAATGCCAATATCGAAGGTTATTCTCATACCCTCCTCAAATCCGTAGGCCTTGCATAATCCTCTTCAATTTGCACAGCCAAAATGTGTGTGACCTACTTCATCTAAGACCTTAACCTAAAAAATGAAACCATGTTTCGTCTTAAGGTAAGCTTTTTCCGTATGTACCTCTTGCCAGTCATCGAAAGAGAGCTTCTCTAGGACATAACGTCTTGCATAGTAGGGAATGCACTAGTTGAATTATAAAAAACACAAATTACACATTAAAGCAAAAATCTTAAGCCATTCTTAATTAAGAAGAAATCCGTGCCGCTGAAGTTACATACCGTAAAATATTCGAAGGCCTCCATAAGCGTGACGGAAAAGCCCCTATCGTTTTCCAAGTGAGGATTGGCGCACATACCCCCATCGTCAGTACAGTCATCACACTCGGGGATCCTATCATCGTCATCCATTTACTATGTTCATAATTGAAAATGTTAAAAATCAACGACAAATACTAGAAAGTCAACACACAGATCACTATTCAGCACGGGTTAACTTTCGGTCTGTCGAGTCTACCTTGAATAACTCTCATGTCTGGTGGTGTATATGGTGGACACTCCCTCACTGATATTTCGACCATCGGTGATGGTTGCTTCTCCTCCTCTTCCCCTAGTGCATTACGAAGGTCTAGCACAAGGAGAAGAGGGGGAAGCGACCCCCACGACAATAGTTGGGATCCTTCCCTCAAGAACATCAATCTATCACACAGGGAGCCCCATCAGACTGAAAGTCAACCCTAAGCATCGATCAACATTACATATAACAGAATGCACACAAAACAAAATCACATACTAGAACTACTCCTAGTTACTCCTAGGGTAGGGCACTCGATATGTGCTACTTTGAAGCACAAGTCATGCCGAAAATTTTGGCATGACCTTTGCTAAAAATAGGACATATGGAGCGCCTGAAATTTGCCGGAACGGAAATGAATCAACATTCCGGCAAAACATAGGCCACTCGGAGTTTCCCTGCAAACAAGAATACCAAGAAACAAGCTCTGCATGTTCATCATCGACATTCACAACACATCATCATCGACATCAATGACATGGGGACTAGCCCTTGTATTTTAATAGAAAGAACAAATACAGAAAGTCCTCGACATGGGGACAGTTTCCTCTGTGCATGTTCATCATCGACATTCACAACACATCATCATCGACATCATGACATGGGGATTTGGCTCTGCTCACCTCGAGGTCAGAGGGGGTCGCTGATGGGGATGGCGACGACGACGAGGCAGGGGCAAATACTTGATTTCTGCAGAAACAAAATATAAACAGAAATATTATCATGTTGATTTTAGGACTTAGTGAAAAACAGAGGTCTATATAAACAGAAACATTATCATGCTGACTTGGATGTAAGATATGAACATGCTACAGGAAGTTAACATGGCATAAATGGGCATGGCATGAAAGTTCACATGATGTAGTTCAAAACTCATGTAGGAATTCACCAAGTGTCAACAGACAACAATATTATCATAGGTAATTTACATGCTCAAAACAGTGTGTTAAAGATTTTTAGAGATGATGAAAAGGACATAGATAGATAGTACACATAACATAGAGCAAAACATATTTATGGTATGAATTTATTTGATGCATGGTTATTTAGCTATGAATTTTACAAAATGCCATGTTTTACTGGAATCAGTGAAAATTATAGATTAACATAAAGTTGCCTACTTTGAGCAGATCAAACAGTGGCTAAAAAAGATGATCAAATCATGCAATTGGCATGTAGATGTTGTATTCACATAGCTTAACAAAACATATTTAGCACATGCATACAAAAGAGCCACAAATAATTCACAAATTCCACCCCAAAAGGGCTAAATAGATTTGGATTCAGACTTAGCAAAAATTCAGTAATTATCATGCAAAGTTTAGCAATGAATTCACATGTTATGGTCACATATTAATACTACTACATGCCAACATTTGAAAAAATAATCAATACTACAAGCCAACATTTGAAAAAAAAAGTGAAGGTGCTCCTCACCTTGCTCCGGCGGCGGTGACGTGGGAGCGAGGGAGAGGGCAGCGTCGACGTGGGAGGGAGGGAGAGGGCGACGGCGGCGATGTGGGAGGGGGTGGAGGAAGGAGGGAGGAGGGAGGAGGGAGGAAGTGAAGGAAGGAGGGAGGACGGAGGAGGTAGGAACGAGGAAGGAGGTACGAGGGAGGAGGGGGGCGATGGCGGCGGCGGGAGGACGAGCGGTGGCGGCAAAGAGCGAGAGTGAGGAGAGCAAGTGAGAGGAACGGGCACAGAGACGATAAGATGCCAGGCTTAGTAGTAGCGAGGGGCACGGACCCGCGCTACTACTAAGCCCATAAGTTGTAGCGCGGGGCAGGTGGGCCGCGCTGCTACTAAGTTGGGCCCACCAGCTTTCCCCGTGTAACCATAGCAGCAACGCTGGTTCCAGGGCCCGCGCTGCTACTTTCCTATTAGTTGTAGCGCTGGTTTTGGACCAAACGTTGCTGTTGTGGCATGTCTCGGGGGGCACTGTGGGGACCGCTTAGCAGTAGCGCAGGTTAAGAGAGCCCTCGCTATAGCTATAGCTTACCTGCAGCGCGGTGTTTTAACCCGCGCTACTACTACTTACCAGCAGCGCGGCCTCTTTACCCAGTGCTGCTATCATGTGGCTGCCTATAGTGTTTTTCCTAGTAGTGTTTGCTGGCAATGGCTCGAATGCAGACCTACTTGAGATCTTTCTTTAAAAGAATTTTCCAAGAAGTGATGCTCTAAGAGATATTATTGAAGAGTCTGTTGTTCCTCTGCATCCAAATGTTCCTACAGCTCATAATAATAAAGTCCAGAGCAATCTCATGGAGAAAATTGGTGAGAAGCAACATGATATCCATGACAGTGGAGGTACTTCTATTCCTGTTAACAGTGATTGAATCCCAGCATCTTAAGGAAAACTCACTGTCCCAAAATTGCGAAACACTGATTCAATACAGTGATCAGCACATAGAGCACATGAATATGAGGGGAGCCACATGTTTTTCCTCTGCAGCATACCTCTGGAGTTCAGTTTGTTGTGGAGCAACATCCAGAAGAAGATCTTATATCTTAATATCACAGAGGTCTTCCAAATCTTA
This sequence comes from Elymus sibiricus, assembly GCA_039707655.1. Taxonomy (NCBI): domain Eukaryota; kingdom Viridiplantae; phylum Streptophyta; class Magnoliopsida; order Poales; family Poaceae; genus Elymus; species Elymus sibiricus. The sequence goes on from CM077676.1 coordinate 29,661,695, forward strand.
TGTAAAAGTGGATGAGAAGCAGAGCCAGAGCTTATAACTTTGTATAGCTTGTTGACCAATTCTCAGATTTCCAAACATAAGACCAAGAGTCATGAGTAGTAGCAAGCTGAAGGTTATTCAGATTGGTCTGCAGGTTAATGAACTGATTATAGGCTTGCACAGAAAGAGGTCTGTGGAACAAATCTTCAAAATTAGAACATGTAAGGGCCTGATTAATTGAGATCTTTTCATTCTTGGTGAAAGAAAACAGTTGAGAGAAAGTTTCAGAGTAGTTTCTGTCCATGTCCATCCACATATCAAACCAAAGAAGCACATAATTTCCTTGGCCAATAGTGCAAGTGGCAACCGTTTTGAACAGGGGGGTAGTTTAAGAATCCCTTTCCACCAGAAGGATCCCACATGCTTGTTAGAAGGTGGTTATGTAGCATAGTAAGAGTCCCAAATAAGGTGCACCCTGGGTATATCATGGTGGTTAAGGAACTTGTGTAAATGTTTGGTCAGCGGAGCTTTGTTGTGAAGAATAAGGTCTTTCACTCCCAGCCCCCCTCTCTTTTTGAGGAGACAAACGGTGTCCCGAGCAACCAGAGCTGAGCCTTTGTCTTTCATACCATACTTCCTCCAAAAACAATGTCTGAGATATATTTTAATTTGTTCCACTACATCAGTTGGGAGCTCCAGAGTACACATGAAGAAAGTAGGCAGACCGGAAAAGACAGAGTTGACAAGTTGAAGCTTTTCCCCATAAGACAAAATTGTTGAGCAACCTCAAAGTCTTCTTTCAATCCTTCGCGAAACTGGAACAAAATTCTCAAATCTTGGTTTAGACAGACAAAGTGGCAGTCTAAGGTAGGTAAAGGGCAGAGAACCTTTAATACAACCAAGGATGTTGTTGTGATTCTCCAGAGTGTGTGGAGTCACATTGATAGGTATCACCAGTGATTTATTGTAGTTCACACTAAGGCCGGAGAATGCAGTAAAATGCATCAGAAGGTTCTTGGTGTATTATAGTTGAGTTGGGCACGCAGGGAGTACAATAATGGTGTCATCAGCAAACTGAATGATGGGGAAATCCTGACACGAACTTGGTTGCTCTCATTTTCAGTGTGACTCGCTTCCAATTACTTCGATCTTGTGCTTTCACCTAGGTGTGCATCTTAATGAGAAGCTAGCCATCAAAATTATTTTTTGCGTTTTCTGAGAAGCGGAATGTGTTGAGTGAAGCATATTTTTACTGCAAGTAACCCCTGGCTAGAGCAAAATGTGTACAATGATTTCAGAAGCATAGGACGACACATATATGTTCATCTCGATGTGCTTGTTTGGCCTGATGGTCCATCTAACATCCGTGAAAATTTGATGTATTTGTTTACATGTCTCTAAAGAAAAATCCACACAACAAAAAGGAAAAGGTCAATGAGCTCATTTTTTTAGGGTAGGACAATGAGCTCATTGCTACTGGAGTTGCCTCTTTTTCTTGTGGTTTATATGATTACTAGAACATGTCACCGCTGGAACCTACTTGTACTAGTTCCTTCATTAAAATCTAATCGCCGAACGATAGACATTGCCGGGTTATCTTCATCGGCTTGAAGTAATAGACTTGTAAATTCACTTGGAATAGGTGGTGGAGCGTACATCATAGAATAATCACCAAATCCCATGGATGTCACCGATGATGGAGCTATATTTTGAAAACAAGCATTCGGATCCAAATGTCCCACAAAAGTTAGGATACGTATACAGCGGGATCGGTAGCTGGGGCTTGGGATTGAAAATTGGTGCGAGATGGGGATTCATGCTTTGAGATTGTGAAGGCCACATGGCATTCATCGGAGTGGGTCTAATCTATTGTAGAATGAGATCTGGTCTCATAGAAAAAAAAATCCTGTATGTTCAGTCTTGTGTGGACACTTGCCCTTTCATAGGTCTCAGCAGACCCAGTCTGGTATAAGCACCCCTTTGTTTGCGGGTTGGTATAAGCACCCTTTGAAAGTCATAGGCAACTAGACGATTTGTTAACACATCAATGTCTAAAGCAGGTAGCCAATCGACCCACTCTTCCACCTCTTGTGTATAAAATATCACACATGAGCAAGTTGAGTACCATAAAAAACATGTATTAGTTCCCCCTCCCCCAACATGTATTAGCGGTCAACTGTGGTGACATTTAAATGTAATTATCTAACTTAACACGAGATACAAATGGTTGGTGGATATTATCTATGTATAGGGCTACAAGCAACGATGACCTCACGCCTATGGATTTTTATTGATGCAGAGGCTGCGAGGATTTGGCATTCCTTTTCACATTAATATGCATTTTTATATAAAAAGATGAATTTGTTAAAGCACATCTAGATGTGCCCGATGTGTGCCTGAAGTATTGTATACATCTAAGTCCAATGCCATTGATTTTACGTGAAGATTTGTGTGGATATTTTCTTTTTCCTTTTCTTTTTATATTTTATTGAGTCAATTAGATGTGCAATAAAGACCGTTAGAAAAACTTGAGTAGAACGCATGATTTGTTAATGTGCCATGGTTGCATGGTTAAACTAATGTAAAATATGTAACCTATGTTAAACATGCATAGGTGCTCATGTGATAGTACACGGGGTCTTGGGGACATGGATGTCGTGGGGGCGGCCCCTAGTGGCGATTTGCATGGTTGGCTCTTCGGCGAGCATCATTGCGGTGATGGTGGCTATATCCCTTGGTCATGTGGACGGCGAGGGGTATAGCAGCGGGTAGCTCGGGCTCGTTCTCTTCCGTTTGTAGTGGTGACGCCCAGATCCGGATTTGGAGATCTGTAGTCATCGCGGATGTCCTTGGCGCCTGTTGTGGCACGTGTGAGCTGCCTAGCGAAAGCTCCGCGCTATGCACTACTGGAATTTCCCTATACGCTGGGTGCCAGGCTTTTCGCCGAGAGCCAAACCACGGGCACTCGGCAAACTTCGGTACGCCGAGAGCCGCGCTCGGCAACAATGGGTTCACGGCAAACCAGAACGTACGCCGATACGAAGCGGTAAAGAACACTCGGCAAAAGGATAACACTCGGCAAACTACCTATTTGCCGAGAGCTAGCCCATGGCACACGGCAAAGGGTAGCCACGTGGCAAGACCGGCAGTGGTCGTCGTCGCTCTGACGGTCGCGCTGCTTTACCGAGCGCCCGCGTAATGGCTCTCGGCAAACAATATTTAGTTGCCTTATTTATTTTTCTCTTTTTCATCTATATATAAGTGGGAGCTGAGTTTAGTCCCACCTCGCTTAACGACGACCATCAGGACCGGTTTAAATAGTCGGATAGTACACAACAAGCAAGCGTTGGTCTTCATTACACTCTTATTAAGAAATGGACTGTCACTATGAATCTTCACCTGTTCCGGACAGGGAAGGTCCATAGTGACAGTCCATATTCTTAATGATGGATGCCGACGGTTTTTATTAATTTATGATCCAACAGCACCATTACCGAGCGCCGCTCTCGGTAGGGTAAGATTTGCCGAGGGCAGCTCTCGGCAAAGCTCCGGCTCTTAGAAAACTTTTAGTACCACCTCGCCCAGAGACAAGCAACATGACCACTTTAAATAGTCGGATAATCCAGACGCAGTAAGCTTCGGTCTTCATTACACTCCTGTTAAGGAGATGAACCATTACTGTGAATCTTCACCCCTTCCGGGCACTGAAGATTCACAGTGACGGGCCATCTTCCTAATGATGGATGCCGGTGCTTTTTATTAATTCAATTATTAAGGCGTCATAGAAAATACTTTGTGGTGTCCTTGCGGCATGCATAGGCCTTGTGTAGAGGAGGGAGGGGCATGCCCTGCCACCGGGGGCCGAAAGTACCTCGGTGGCATGCCTGATGCAACCGTTGAAATCCTCGGAAAATCGTACGATGCCGGAATTCCTCGAGAGCTGGCACGGTGTCATCACATGGGCCCTGTAGGGTGTGGTAAAAGTTTGGGCGCGTTTCGAATAAGCCTCCCCTGAGGTCGCTTGTAAACCGCACCGTCTCCGAGCTAGTCTCTGGGTATCAAGAGGGAACGTGTCCGGTTTGTGCAGGAAGTGCGGGTCCTGTTGCTCCGTTAGCCTCGAAACTTCTCGTGCTCTCAAATGAGGCAATCGCATGACACGTGCCACGCCCCCGCATTTTTCGGACACGCGTGCAATATTCGAGAAATTTATTGCTCTGCTAGGGTTTCATCGCCGGAAATTGCAGATCAGCAAGGCGGCACATGAAATCATGCTCGGTAGCGGCATAAGAAATCCTTTGTGATGTCCTTGCGGCATGTTTAGGATGGTAATCAATCATATTACCGAGAGTGGCGCTCGGTACTCGAGTAATTACCGAGAGTGGCTCTCGGTAAAAGTGGAAAACCTAGATCTAGTTGTGACTTTTTCCGAGTGCTACTCTCGGTAAAGGAAAACCTAGATCTAGGTTTGATTACATTTCCGAGTGCCGCGCCGACAAGCACTCGGTAAAAGTAGCGTCCGGCACTTAAACTTATTCCCCCGTTTTCTTTTCCCCGCGCCTCTCTCCCCTCCTCTGCTCTCCCCTCACCCAGCCGGCGCCCCCCCCCCCGCCGACCGGTGCCCCCTACCGGCCGGCGCCCCCTCCCTTCCGGCCGGCGCCCCCCCGCACCCCGGCGCCCCCCCCCCCCCGCGCACCCCCGGCGCCGCCCCACGGCCCCCCACGCCCGCGCCCCCCGGTGCCGCCCCGCGGCCTCCCCCAACACCGAGCTCCTCCCCTTCGGTGAGCTCCCCCCCCTTCCCTCTCTCATGGATGCATAGATAGATGGATGGATGGATTGATAGATGGATGGATGGATTGATGGATGGATGCATAGATAGATGGATGGATTGATGCATGGATAGATGGATGCATAGATGGATGGATGGATGCATGGATGCATGGATAGATAGATAATTTTTTATAATGTTGTATGCATGGATGCTATGTGTGCTATGTAGATAATTTTTTTGCATTAGTTTTTATGTAGTAGTTTTATCTATTAGTGGGACTAGTAGTTTTTTGTAGTAGTTTTTTGTAGTAGCTTTTATGTACTAGTTTTTATCTTGAGCGAGTGACGATCATATTTGACATGCGAGATGTTTTTAGAGGAATGGTACCGACTGTTGCCGTTGGAGGAAGAAAATCGAGTTTTGACGATGGCGGTCGATCTGGGCCAGTTCGTCCTGTGATATACCTTTGTCACACATGATGGACTGGCCCAGCTCGACCAGCACCAAAAGTCGAAATACCAGTGAGAGAGTGTCCACCATATATATACCACCACCAGAGAGAGTGTCCACCATATATTTGTGAGAGATGAGATGCTGTTGAAGGAAGGATACCGGTTGTTCGTAGGTGGTCGGTCTTTCTCGTCCTCCTCCTCTGAGACCTTGGTAAAGCAGGGGGAGGACGAAAGGACCCACCGTCACCGACGGTCGAAATTACATTGAGAGACGAGAGATGTTATGAGAGGAAAGACACCGGCTGTTGTCGTAGGTGGTCGTTGCTCCTCATCTCTTGCTGTGAGACATTGGTAACGCAGCAAGGGATGGGAGTAACGACCGTCACCGACGGTCGAAATATACAGGCAAGGAGTGCCCCACCATACATATATACCACCACTTGAGAGGTGAGAGTTGTTGAAGGGGGCATTGATGGAATGAAAGTCAACCCACATGAAGAGTTGTTGTGTATTCTTCATTTAGTTTTGAACTTATCAAAATTAAATTTGATATCGAGACCGTTGTCGAATGACACTTGTTCAGAAGGATGGCGCCGCGCCGCTCTCCCTTGACCAGGTTTTGTGGTGTTCGACGCCGTGACTCGGGTCGCTACGCCGCTGAGATCACCTGCGATGGTGATCGGCTATGGCTTGGCACGTTCAACACCCCTGAGCTCGCCGCGCGGGCGTATGACGCGGTGGCTTCCATGTATGGCCGGAAACCGGCTGAGCTGAACTTCCCGGAGGTTGCCAAGCATGCTTGTATCCTCGCCCCTCCTTACTGGATGTATTCCCGCAAGGAGGAGAAGGCACGCCGACTGGCCAAGAAGGATGAGGAGTACATGGCTAGGTATGCTGAGGCCAATCTGCAGCTCGTGGCCGAGGAGCGTGATTTTTGGGCCAATAAGGAGAAGAAGCAGAGGAAGAAGGAGGATGCCGAGATGGATGCCAGAATATCAGCGGAGGTCGACCAGCTTTTCGATGAGCTCGATGAGGACGGCTACTTTATGGACGATGATGGGGAGGTGGTGCAGCCGGCTACCCGCACTGACGGTGAGGCAGGCCCCTTCGGCGGACGTCCAGAGGTGGTTGACCTTGTCTCGGAGGACGAGGATGACGACTAACTTGACGCAGACCCAGATGATGTTGATATATTAGAGTAGTATATATGTCCTAGTAGTGGTTGTCTATCCTAGTACTATGGATATATGTAATGTTGACCCGACTTTTGTCTATCCTAGCACTGCATAATTATGTCTTAGTATTCAATGTAGTCGTTTAATTTTTCTGTAGTACTGATGATATATGTATGGAAAGGGTTATGGTTTATGTTGAAATGTTCTCGAGTCATTAAAGGCATGCCTTCTATGCTAAAGGTTGACTTTCACTTTGATGGGGCTCCCTGTTTGATAGATCGATGTTCTCGAGGGAAGGATCCCGACTGTTGTCGTGGGGGTCGCTTCTCCTTCTTCTCCTTGTGGTAGACCTTTTGGTAATGCACTAGGGGAAGGAGGAGAAGCCACCATCACCGACGGTCGAAATGTCAGTGAGAGAGTGCCCACCATATACGGGGAGACTTGGAGGACTGAAAGTCAACCAACAAGCCGGAATAGTGATATGTGTGTTGACATCCTCGAATTCAACACACATATCCTTGTAGTTTGCGATGACATCCTAGAATTCCATATATACTTATGTTATTTTTCATTGTGTGATAGAAGGTGCTAGCATCGTTCTCGAGGTTATGGCTTCCACCGATGACGCGGCTTCCTCTAGGTTCAACTCCACGGTCAAGGAGTCGCGCGCCAGTGAGGACCGCTTGGCGGCGCTCCTTAAGGAGAACCCGCATCTCATCCTTATTAAGTTTTTTGTGGATCTGTCCAAGAAGGAAGCACCACCTAAGGAGAGTGTCGACCCTTTGCCACTGATTCCGCCGACCGCCATTCCCGACGACGCTTGCTCCTCCACTGAGAGAGAGATCCCCACCTCCCCCGACTCCACGCTTACCGGCTTCACAGACTACCAGTCTGATTAGAGTTCCATTTTAAGAGTAGCCTTGTTAGATACTTTGATGCTGATGTCGTGAATGTAGTTGCTGATGTCTACTCAGAGTATAACTTGAGTAGAACTTGTGATGTTGCTTTTGGGTATATGAATCATTAATGCTTTTGATTATATGAGTGATGAATGCTTACGTAGATTATGTATGATGTGCTCTTTAACCTTGTATTATTTCTCTGCCTATTTTTCTCTTTCTTTGTAGATGAAGTGGTATGCGGTGTATAGAGGTAGGTGTCCAGGAGTCTACGATTCATGGTCTGAATGCAATGAACAAGTGCTTCGTTACGAAGGCAGCTCCCACGACTCGTTCAATAGGAGAGAGAAGGCAGAGTATCATTATAATCAGTATGTGTTTAACCAGAAGATAAAATGTGAATTAGTGGGTTCAGTGGATGGGTTCAGTGGATGTGCTAGCCAGAAACGGCTTATCGGGTTCAGTGGATGGAAGAACTTGATAATTCTCCTTCAGTTCGTGATAATTGTGGTGTTGCTTTTATCATGTGGTCGCATGTAGACATGCATTGACCACTTTATTGTTTAGTAAGTAGGCACTTGTAACAAAGAGGTACTTTGTGATTTCAAATGAAGCATGTGCGAACTATTTATATAACGCTTATGTGAGTTTGTTGTTAGACTTTGAGACTTCAAATGCATGTTTGTGTATTGTATATCTATTTTTGCTGCAGCGATCCGAGGAAAAAGCAGGAGAAACTGTACTGGGAACGGATCTTTACCGAGTGTGGCTCTCGGCAAAGTGGCATGCGCTGGGAGGCTGGGGCAGTTTTGCCGAGCGTGGCTCTCGGCAAAGTGGCATGCGCTGGGAGGCTATGGCAGTTTTGCCGAGCGTGACTCTCGGCAAAGTGGCATGCGCTGGGAGTAGATGGCAGTTGGCTGGGGCAATTTTGCTGAGCGTGGCTCTCGGCAAAGAGCTGACGGAACCAGCGGACGTGAAGTCACTTTATTTTGCCGAGAGGCACTGTTTGGCTCTCGGCAAACTCTTTGCCGAGTGTCCGTGTCCTGTCTCTCGGCAAATTCCTGTTTGCCTGAGAGGTGTACGCCGGGTGGCCTTTGCCGAGAGCAATTCTCGGCAAAGGCTTTGCCGGCGGTTATTGGCCTTTTGCCGAGTGTCCGTGGCACTCGGCGTACAGCGATATTTCAGAAGTGATGGCACTAACGGCAACGACGATGGTTGTGCCCGCGGGTGCTGCTCTTTTTTTTTTTTTTTTGAGGACTTCATTGTGGTTCTCCTCCCATCCCAGGGTTCTGCGTGAAAGTCTTTGTGTATAGGACTTGGCAGCGGTGACGCTTATCGCTGTTTTCCCTGGTGACGGCGTTGTCGTGGAGCTCAGTTGTCGTGGTGGTGTTTTTAGGCGGTCCTGTGCTTTGTCTCGGCAGCACAGCCGTTTTGTTTTTCACCTTTGGCGTTTTTTCGTGTGATGTATATTGTCCAGTTATTCCAGGATCTACTTTGTAAGAAGCCTTTCTCATTATCTTATATCTTTTTGATACTTTTGTTTGTGTTTTATCTATAAAACGGTGCGAAAGCCTGTTTTGAAAGTTATCTAACGGTTTTACAAATCTTGGCAGACGTTCATGTTTCTTGTTCAGAACATTTTTTTCGGGAATGTCAGGAAGAATCGGCCACCCCAACTTGGCCCTTTCTCTTCCGGTCATAAAAGGAGGTGTCATGCTGCCCCATCGATGACTCCACCTTCCACAGCAAAAAAAAATCAGCTCCTCCGCCTATTCTTCGTCGCCTCTTCGTGCGTGTCTCTCTCTCCCCGAGCAGCTCCTCCTTCTTCCGGCGTTCCACGTATTCTGTTCGGAAGCCGACCAAGCTCAAGGCGTCTGGTGTGGCGGATGTCCAAGCGGCAGCCGGGACGACTACAGATTAGGCGAGGTGACGACCCCTCTTGCAGTTTTTGTGTCTCTGTTTTCCTGATGCTATTTCTCTCTATGTGTGCTCTCCATTTTTAACTGCCGTTTTTACCAGTAGGGTCCGTTGACTCATGTTTCTCGCTCTAGAACTGAAGTCCAATGAAACTAGAGATCGTTCTTGTTTTGTTTGTATCTGTTTTGGGTTTCTCATATGTTGCACTTCATAAAGTGAGATCTGAAACAACAGACGACCTTTTGTCCTCAGTAGTTACTCCAACCGTGATGGAGTACTAGTGAAAGAAGACTTTAGAGCTAATTGTATTTGTTTATGTTGTCACCCAACTGACAAAAATCCAACGGTGAAACAGGGGATTTGTTGGAAAAACAACTCTTTGTATTTTTACGCATTAAAATTTGTTCTGTCTACACTTGTCTAAGCATACTCTTTTGTCCAGTTAGCAACTGTAAACTTACCCTGCATTACTTTCCAATTCAGTTTATAATTCAGATGGCCAGCGCCCGTTGGCACCTAGCCGTCAGATGCGCTCTGTTTAAACTGTCTGATCTCTATCTTTCTTCTCCAACGATGCGTCTCCTTCCTTTTGCTTGGTCAACCCGCGCAGACAAAAATCCCCTCCCCTGCCTCTCAGTAATCGGTCAACGCGGACATCTCTGTCGGAAACGTTTCCCTGCGGCCCTTGTAATTATAGAAAACAGGAAAAAAAATAACAGTGTCTGGCTTTAATATTAGGAAGCCCCTAACACGGCCATGCGTCCAAGTCTTAGAACTCAAATAAAAAGTGAAAAATCATGTTGGCCCATAAATTTGCATGAAAAGTATTATTGAATGCCACATTTCTCCACGCACAAAAAGAAAATTAAACTGGAGTTTTTTTTTTGCTGGTAGAAAAAATGGAGTTTAAAATACTTTAATGTGTTAGGGTTTAAAAAGCACTATAGTTTTGTAATGAGTAATATTTGTAGGACCGTGATATTTGACATATGTGTGGCAGATAAGCAAAACTACCATGCATCTTCTTTCTTTCTTTTAATTATATGCATCCATGCATTATAATTACTCACTCTTCTTTCACGTGTATTCTTTTCTTCTCTAAATACATGCATGCACTAGAGGACAAAATAGCTGATGTCATTTTAGATTCTTCTTATTTCCAAAATTTTAAAATGTTTTGTAACTCAAACCGTCGGTCAGATGCAAAACTCATTTTCACATAAAAGATCCGTTGCGACGTGATTTTCGAAACTAGATCCTATGTTAGTATGTTCCGACAACTTTTTTTTTCGGGTCAAAAATTACCACGCCTAGGCTACATAAGTTATCATGCATGTGGTATGCAAGTTATCTTTGTATTTCCAAATAAATTACCGGGGGCATAAAAATGGTTCTCCCACCCTCTCCACAAGCACATGCATGTATGCACCAGAGGACAAAAAAATGATGTTATCCTAGATTCTCCCTATTCCAAAATATTAAAATATTGTGTAGCTAAAACCGTCGGTCTGATGCAAAAATCATTTTCACATAAAAGATTCATCGCGACGAGATCTTCGAAACTAGATCCCATGTTGATATGTTCTGATGACTTTTTTTTGTCAAAAGTTACCATCTGGGCTACATAAGTTACCGTACCTATGGTATGCAAGTTATCGCGGTATTTCCATGTAAGTTACCGAAAGGGGGGGGGGGATGTTTTTCAACAACCTTTTTCCCTATTTGGTCAAAGTTACCAGGTGTTTGTACGTAAATTATCGGGTATGCGGTTCATATATTGTGTTATTTTCACATAAGTTACCAGGGATATGTTTTTCAAAAAAAAAAAATCTCTTTTTTGTTCAAAGTTACCGCGGTGTTTGTACGTAAGTTATCGAATGCGTGGTTCATATATTACCATGCTATTTCCACATAAGTTACTGGACGGGTATGTTTTTCAACAACTTTTTTCTCTCCTTGATCAAAGTTACCGCGGTGTTTGTACATAAGTTATCAGGTATACGGTTCGTATATTACCGTGTTATTTTTAGATAAGTTACTGGAGTATGTTTTTTTAACAATTTTCCTTTTTTGTTAAAAGTTACCGCGTGTTTGTACATAAGTTATCGGGTATGCAGTTCATATATTACCATGCTATTTTCACATAAGTTACCGGGGGTATGTTTTTGAACAACTTTTTCCCCTCCTTGGTTAAAGTTACCGGGGGTATGTTTTTGAACAACTTTTTCCCTCCTTGGTTAAAGTTACCGCGATGTTTGTACATAAGTTATTGGGTATATGGTTCGTATACCGTGCTATTTTCATATAAGTTCGGGGGGGGGGGGGGGGGGGTTATGTTATTCAACATTCTTTTTCCCTCTTTGGTCAAAGTTACCGTGGGGTTTGTATGTAAGTTATCGGGTATACGGTCTGTATATTATTGTGCTATTTTCAGATAAGTTACCGGGGTAACAACATTCTTCCCTTGGTCAAAGTTACCGCGGTGTTTGTACGTAAATTATCGGGTATGCGATTCGTATATTACCGTGTTGTTTTTACGTAAGTTATTGGGTGTTATGTTTTTAAACAAGTTATTTCCCCTTGGTCAAAGTTATCGCGGTCTTTGTATGTAAGTTATCGGGTATGCGGTTCGTATATTAACATGCTATTTACACGGAAAATTACCGGGGTATATTTTTCAATAATTTTTTCTTTGGGTCAAAGTTACCGTAGTGATGGTGCATAAGTTGTTTGGACCAATGTACAAAACACCGTCAAGATGCAGTTTACTATGAGGAAGATGCGTACCCAACAAAAACATTATTCATTTTTTGATTTTTTTAAGGTTTGGAATCAAATTCCACAAAAGTTAGAACCCAATAGCTAATAGCATCATGAAGCACTATAGATTCAATAACAAGCAATAATAATGCAGCAGCTAACTACAAGTCTAGTACAACACACGCTAGCCTAATTAGCTAGCAAGCAGCAGCATGCAGCGCCTGGCCTAGCCTCACTACCAGAAACTGAAGTTTTCCTCACGGTGACCAATTTTCCTGTGAGGCCCGAAGCACCTCACAGTAATATGTAATTTCCTGTGGGCTATGATGTTTTCCTGTCGGCCGTCCATATATGTGATGCGACGCCATTTTCCTGGCGGCTACTGACACGAAATGTAGTTTCCCTAACGGTTTTTTCCTGACGGGTGCCGTCACATTAAGTTGTTCTCTAAACCTGACGGAGCAACATTTTCCTGGGAGTGACCGTCAGGAAAAGCCGTCGGGAAACTATTTCCTGTCGGTTCACCGTCAGGCATTTGCTCATTTCCCTGTCACTTTATTCCTGACGGATTTTGCCTGTCGGTCAGCTGACATGAAATATTCTCCTAACGGTAATATGCCTTTTCCTGTGGGTTTTTGGCCGTGGGGAAAAGTGTAGTTTCTGGTAGTGCCTAGCCTAGCCTAGCGAGCCACTCTAGGTAGCAAAGAGCGGCACGGAGCAGCAGCACATGGCCTGTCACGAGAAAATGTTCATGTTGATTGATAATGGCGGAAATTGCAAATAACAGAAGCAATCAAATTAGAAAAAACTACATGCTCACTGATGCATCTGTCTGACATAGTGGCAAGCTCGGTTAGCTATCACAAATTCTAATATTGAACTGGTGTTTTTTTGGAATATGGATAAATGACCCTAATTTCTTGTAACAGAATGGCACAGACATATGAGGCATTCATGCCAGGTTTCAACGACTTCCGACACCGTTTACATGTTGCGACACGTCTGGTCATTTATCAGCCCTTTTTCACCGAGAAAACTCCAAAAAATACAAAACTTGTCAAAAATCCCAAAAACTTGCATGATGCCTTGATTTGATCATAGAAGTTGATGGAAATATTTTGGGGCCATTTGAAGATGTTGAAAAACAACGAGCTTTCAAACAGACTCGTCTGGCTACCGAACACCTTCCATGGAACATGGTCTAGTTTTGACATCCTTGAAATGACTCTAACTTTTTCAATAAAGTGGGCATGCCCATGATAAGCCTTCATGTCTGGTTTGGACGACTTTCAAGATTGTATGCAAGTTGCGACACATCTGGCCATTTATCGGCTTTTTTTAACCGAGAAAACTCCAGAAAATGCAAAACTTACCGAACACACAAAAAACTTGGCCATATAAGGCTATGAATTGGTCATATAAGGCTATGAAAAAATTGGGGTCATTTGAAGGATGTCGAGAAACAACGTGCTCTCAGACAAAGCCTTCTGGCAATACCCGAATACCCCCCTTCAACATAATCTATTTTTGTACATCCTTGAAATGACCCCAACTTTTGCCACCAGGTGGGCATGCCCATGGTAGGCATCCATGTCAGGTTTGAACAATTTTCGACACCGTATGCAAGTTGCGACACGTCCCGCCATTTATCGGCCTTTTCTGACCGAGAAAACTCCAGAAAACACAAGTCGAAAACCAAAACAACTTCTCGGGGTGCCATGAATTGGTCAGACAAGGCCATGTGAAAAATTGGGGCCATTTCAAGAACGTGCTCTCATACAAACTCTTCTGACCTACCCCGAACACCCTCCGTTGAACATGGTGTTTTTGTGTACATCCTTGAAATCACCCCAACTTCTGCCGCCTGGTGGACATGCCCATGGTAGGCATCCATGCCCGGTTTGAATGACTTCCGACCCGTATGCAAGTTGTGACACGTCTGTACATTTATCGGCTTTTATGACCAAGATAACTCCAGAAAATGCAAAACTTGTTGAAAACTCAAGCAACTTGTCATGGTGCCTTGAATTAGTTATACAAGGCCATGGGGAAAAAATTGGGGGCATGGATGCCTACCATGGGCATGCTCATCTGCTGGCAAAAGTTAGGGTCATTTCAAGAATTTCCAAAAAAACACCATGTTCAACGTAAGGTGTCCGGGTAGGCATCCCTGGTAGCCATCCATGCCATATATGAAGGAAAAAGTATTTAAAATCAAAATGTAAGTAGGCACTTAAAACTGTTATTTTAAGGTTTTAACATAACTAATAAATACAAATGGGTACAATTCAAAAAAAGTACATGCTTAAAAAAATTAATAAATATTTCAAGGAAAAAGAATTTAAAATCATAATTTGAAACAATCACTTAAAACTATTATTTTGGTATTCCAAACAATATTTAACATTTTTGAACAGGTTTCAAAAATAATAAGATAAAGGAGAAAATGAATTAATGAAAAAGAGAAGAAAATCATAAAAATCGAAAAGAAAAAATATGCTTAGGCCTTGCCCAACTAAGCGACTGGCATCGCTCTCGTCGGGCGCCTATTGATATTTGTTCGAAATTTCAAAAATGTTCCCGTTTTCAAAACAATTGTTCACAAATTCAAAAAATGTTTGGGCAAATCAAGAACACTTTTTTGTTGTCAAAATTGTTTGCGTTTTGACATTCTGAACAATTTTTTAAAGACACAAACCATTTTTCGAAATTCCCTTACAACTTTTGAAAATGTGAATATTTTTAATTTATGAACAAATTTGAAATAACAAACATTTTTTGAAATTTTGAACAAAATTTTGACAACGTGACCATTTTTTGAAAAAAAAAATAAACTTGAAAAAGAAATAAGAAACGTAACAGGAAACATGAGAAAAAACGAAAAGAAAAAAGGAAAATGACCGGTTCGCAAAGTGTTCGTAAAATCTCTTTATATTCCCAGCCTGTTTGTTACTTAAGCCGTCAGGCTTCACATTGTTCACTAAAGGCAGGTTGTTGCTGTGGCTATGCACGCGTGCTAATTTCTAAACTGTCGTGTGTTCGATTCCCTACCAGGGCGGTGCTTTTCTTTATTTTTCGATCGTGTGCCAATGCAAATGGGCCGGCCCAAGTGAGCTGCCCTAGCGTATATGTTAGGTACAAAAATGGATACGAGTTGTCAAATGTCTATATTGCCCTTTATACGTTTTGTGAGGGGGTTGCTTGTGTAGTTGTGTTAGACCGAGCACTCTACCCTAATAGGGCTGACTGATTCTTCAGCATAGGTTCACAGATGTGTATCTATATAATTTGTGGTTGCTTGGGAGTTGGTACGCACTATGCTGGCACCACATAAAAAATGGTCAACGAAATTATTTCAAATGTTTTCATCCAGCTGTATTCCTGCTTAATTAACCTTTTCAACGAATATTAATGTTTCATCCAGTTGTATGCCTGAATAATTAAATTTGTCAACGAAACTATTTCAAATGTTTCATTCAACTGTATTTTCTGCATAAGTAAATCTCTCGTTAAGCGTGTACTGACGAAACTATTTATATCTGGATACCCAGGAGCTACATCAACTTCACAGAAAGTTCCCGTCCTGAATTCTCATCTCCTCTTCACCTTTCTGACATCTGAAACTCGCCTCAACTACACAGCAGGGCTTCTGTAGGTAATTACAACTTATTATTCAGTGAAAATATTTTCTATAGGTAATTTGTTTGGGTGTTGATGCAAACGACCTTTTCAATAGATATATTGCTTTAGGTTAGCAAGCTGTTTCGGTGTTTCTTATTTGTGTTTGGGGGCGCTTTAGGACAATTTTCTATACATATGCCTTTTCATCATCGTTACTTCGTTAGTGCCCCGCCCAGATCTCTGTCTTTTTTTTCTGAGATTGTAGACGGGATCTCTGTTTATACATATTTGATCTGACATTTTTGTCTATGCTCTCAAGTTGTTGGCAAGTCTGGCCAACGTTCCAACAAACAAATCCATGTTGGGTTTAGGAAAGAGATATACCTGCTTAAGTTTGAGAATTTTTCGCTCATGCTTTCACTTTATTGCTTAATTGCTTAATTCGGCCTTCCATACGGGTAGATTGGGGGGGGGGGGGGGGGGGGTGAAATGGCAACCGAGAACGATCCCAGGATAAACAGTAAATCACAAAAAATAATTAGAAAAATATAGATTTGTTTCCACATTCTTATGTAGCATTTTCTGTGCTTGTGTCAATTTTGATGCAAAAAAGGAACATTCTCTCGTCCTCTGTAATAAACAAACTTCAATGATTCAAAATACTAAACTTGATTTTTTTAGCACATACCATATGTTTGTTATGAAATTTTGCAGGCATAGAAAGAACACAAACATGCATGTGTAATTTTTTATACTTGGAAAATTATTTATCACGCATGGCAAAGTGCTCCCGAGTGCAACTTCAATTTGAAATACCCCCCTTTCATATTTCTTGGGAAAATGATAAATACTAACACATTTGCTCTTGTTTCAACTTTCAAGGGTACTGTGGTTTGCAACTGTAAATGTCGGACCAACTGAATGACCTGGAGCGTATGCTATCTGATAAAAATTCAGAGCCAAAGGCCCTGCCGCTATCACTTCTAAAGGAAATCACTAATTCTTTCTCAGACGAGCAGGAAATTGGCAGGGGCGGGTTTGCGGTCGTTTATAAGGTGCAACAACTCTCTTGTATCGTGGTTTTAATCACAATGCTTATGAGAATTCAGGTTGATCCAAACTCATTTCTGACTGCAGGGAATGCTTAAAGATGGGGTGGTGGCTGTGAAGAGGCTGCACAATTCGCATTTGCACGAGGACAAATTCGAACGAGAGCTTGAATGTCTGATAAAAGTGAAACACATAAATGTAGTGCGGTTTCTTGGACATTGTGCTGACACACAGAAGATAGCAGCAAACTATAGTGGGAAATTCGTTTTGGCAGAAGAACTACAAAGATTGCTGTGTTTTGAGTATCTGCCAAAAGGGAGTCTATGTGATTATATCACTGGTAGGATCATCTGTCTATCCATGGTCATTTTTAATCATATTAATGATTATATTTCCTTTAAGCATTTGACTCGTATAATAAAAACAAGCTTAATGTGTTGCATATAATCTTTGGCATCCGGAGGTAAAGGACCATAATTAAATATCTCAAATACTAAACTTTTTTTTCCCCTCTCATGTTTGTGGATGCAGCTCTTGAATGGACAAAGTGCTATCTAATAATAGAAGGAACTTGTCAGGGTCTAAATTATCTCCACGAAAATAATATTGTTCATTCAGATATGAAACCTGCTAATATACTACTTGACAGTAACATGATACCCAAAATTGCTGATTTTGGTTTGTCAGAGTGCTTTGATGAAAATCAAGCTTTAGAGGTCATTGGCTCACGGTAAGATGCCCAAGCCTTTTTGAAAGCTGATGTTTTAATTTGGGATAATAATTTATTCCCTTTTACGACTTTCTAAGTGTACTAATTAAATTTTTATGCAGGGGATATATGGCACCTGAGTACGGCCGTAAAGAAATCCCATTCAAGTACGACATCTATAGTCTTGGTGTTATTATCATTGAGATAATAACAGGAGAGAGGGGTCATCCTGATATAGAAAATGTGAGCAAATTTATGTCATCAATATTAAATAATTTGATACTTTATACTGCATATACCATTCCCTCGTAATGCATTGCTTTGAAGTATACTTAGTAGTTCGAAGCATGGTTTTCACTTCCAATGAAAGTTTTGTAAATATTGCTGCTCATTTTCATAACTTGTAAGCCATAATTGTATTGTTTCAGGTACTTCAAAGTTGGAACGACAAGTTGGAGATATCACAGAGAGACATACAACTCGAACAAATACGAGTATGCACTCAGATAGGGATATCATGCACTAGATTCGATCCAACGAAAAGGCCTGATATGAAGCATATAATCGATATGCTTGATAAAAGGGTAAGTACGAATTGGTGTAGGGATACTGGTATGAGTAGTTCAACACTAAACACTAGCCCAGGTAAGTTCGCTCATATATATCAATCCCAGTAACCTCAACTTTGAAGTAAAAAAAAAATCCCAGTAACCTCGTTTTGAGGGTTTGTGCACGTCGACCCGTATTCACTTTTCTCATCTTGAGCTGGTGATTTGAGAGAAAGTTTGTGTTGTTTGGCTTTCAGCAGGCGGAAAATGCATCCGGTGAGTTGCAACAAGATAAATCTGAACTACATAAGATGCCGCTAGAAACATGCTTGGAGGTGAGTTCCCGTCTAACTCAAGTACTTGTAGTCGAGACAATTAATTTCCAAAAAACAATTACTAGCTCACAACCCACACCAATCCATCGACATTCATATTATGTCCGCCTTCCTCGTGTAGCTCTTCTCCCTCCAGATCCCCATTATAACAAAGTTGAATTCCCTGCGAAAAAAAGTTAGCTATTCAACTTCAGTTTTTCTCGGACGATAAGAGTCCCCATGTCAGGTTTGCTGCCACCTGCAAGGCGGCAGGCCCATGCGTTGGTGCCAACTAAAAGGAGGGAGGAGTGAGCGTGTGAGCTAGGTGGTGTGTGGCACCGTCACAGATCACCTAACTCCATATTTTAACAGTAAAGATTGCACAACATGTGTTGGGATGAAGTATGGGTTGGTGTTGTAATGTCAAACTTAATTTATATGTTGTCACGAACTGCTTTAATTTGGCCTCCCTTTAATTAAAATTGCATGCAGACAACCCAAGAAACTGGGGCATGTGCCGTGTTGCTTGACATCCACCCCCTGGAGCTCAGGTTCCCTTTTAGGCCGAATGAGTTGATCACATGCCCGGCGTACCTAAAGAACATCACAGATCACCATGTCGTCTTCAGGCTCCAGCTGGGGAGCCAGGCCAAGAGGTACTACCACGACTGGTTTTGTGGCAACATTCTGCCGGGGTCGACCTACACCCTCAATGTGACAATGAAAGAGCGGAAGAAGCCCCCGCCGTCACATGAGGATAAGGTTTTGATTATTCAGAGCACCGTTATAAGCCATGAAGAGCTTCATACGATCACCGAAGGGAAAGGCGACATCGATTATGTTAATTTTTTTACTAAAGTTCAAGAGAAGGGAATCGGAAAGGTGCACGAGCAGAAGTTGACAGCTGTTTGTGATAAACATGGAGCAACCAAAACAAAGGTTAGTTCGGTCAAGTAGGTAAATAAATAGGGCTTTTCTTTTAAGATGCTCCAACTTACATGAGGTAAGACATATATTCAATCATGGCCGTCGTCTGTTCATTAAGGGTAAGTTTTTTGGGTATGGTTTCATTTCTTTTCCTTTATATTGATCTGTGTTTGTTTGGTTGCATCAGATCATACCCATGTCAGATTACAATAAAATACTTTGCATGGATGTGCATCCAACAAAGCCATGGTGAGTGGATATTTTGAATCGTCTTCACAATCATCAAAGTATTTATTCCAGTGCGTGAGGCATGCACTATGTTCTCATATGTATTAATTGCAGGATTATAACAAGTCATTTCAAAGGCCCCTTTCGCATTTGGGACCATGAGATAAAGGTACATTAGTGACCAAGGTTTTGGGTCCCGTTTTCAATTTTGTAAAAAGGTTTAGATATTTGCCAGTTAGGGGATTCTGGTAGCCAGGAGCCTAGGAGCAGTAGTTACCCAAGGCACCGATTTTTTCCCCCGAAATTCAATTGCTAAAATTCAAAAGGAAAATTGTAAGATGTTCTAAAAGTTTGCATGAAATTTGTCCAAATAAGTATTTCTCATGTGGTATGATTATTTTCAGTGCATGCAAGTGGCCTGATGATCCCACGTGCCATTATGCATGTGCATGGGTATAGTGACTTATGGTATGTTTCACATGAGAGGAAAAAAACCCGAGTTAGATTTCCCAGATTCCTCTTTGGTAGTACTTTTGAACCACATGTGCAGTTTGTTTTTTTCGTTTTCAGTTCTTTTCTTGTTTTTTCGGTTATAGTTGGACCTTGTTTGTCTTCAATGAATGAGTTTCATATGGACTTCTTAAGAAATATATTAGCAAATACATATGGGTAATTAGGTTGTCACATTTATCCACAGAACATGGTACACGAAGGCCCAGGAGAACGGGAGGGCATGTCTTGTGAGTTCACCCAAACACATTTGTATTGCTCCTTACCAGATTTATCGACACACACATGCACACGTGTATATGTACGCGCGCACGCGCGCACACACACACACACCAGCACGGAAAATGCACAGATACACACACCTCACAATTTCTAATTGCTCCAACTGCAGTTTGGACGGCTAAATTCATTGAAAGGAAGCAATGGCTTGTGGCAGGAGGTGATGATGGTTGCATCTATATGTACAATTACAATACAATGGAGAAAGTCAAGAGTTTGAAGGCTCACAGGCACCAGATCACTTCTTTGGCTATTCATCCGACCAAGCCCTACGTTATGTCGGTATCGAAGTCCCACAACATTAAGCTGTGGGACTGGGAGGAAGACCAGAAGTCTGCTCAGACTGTTCAGACATTCGAAGGGCACTCTGATTCTGTGTATCAACTAGTATTCAATCCTAAGGACGCCGATACTTTTGCTACTGTTTCCAAGGACAAGACAATTAAGGTTCACATACAATCCTTCCATTTTCATAAGAGAAGTTCGATACAATCAGTAAGATGAGTTTGTTACTGGATTTGGATTGCATGACCGTAAAATTCTCTAATTGATTTTCAGATTTGGAGTCTTGATTCTCCTCACTATATCGTCACAATACCTGTGCTGTCTTCTAATGTGACATGTTTGGATTACTTTACACGTGATAATGAGCAATATCTAATTACTGGATCCAAAGATGGGACTGCCAAGGTGCGACAGCTTCTCTAAATTGTAGAAGTACTCTTGAACACATGTACAGTCGTTGTGTATTTTTCATGTTTCTAACATTTTCCTCGGGAAACAGATCTGGGACTTGCAGAAAAAGTGTTGTATTGAAAAACTAGATGGTCACACAAAGAAAGTCACTACGGTCTGTTACCATCCAATGCTTCAACTACTAGTCACTGGTTCATGGGACGGGACTGTTCGTCTTTGGAATGCAAATTCCTTCAGGTAAACATTGATTATTGATATTACGGAATACACATCAACGATAACATTCTAGAAACAATTTGTATAGTTGAGATCCTATTTCACAATCGATGATCTTGAGTAAATACTGATATGAACACTTCGTACTCTTTCAGGCTTGAGGGTATACATAACTTTGGCCTACAAAAGGTTCATGCACTGGGACAAATTCTGAAAGGCTCAGGAAGGTGAGTGTACAGAAACATTTGTTTTTCTTCGGTTCAGTTGCGAACTATACATCACTAACAATTCATTGGAGACTAAAGAATATGAATCCTATCTGAGCAGAAGAAGGAACAATCAGATTTGTTCATTAGGCATTTTACTAATAAATGAAATTTGCATTGCGTATATAAGTGTACACTTCTTAACATTGCCCTCGGTAACGTATTTTTGATATGGTTGTGATGCCTTTTATTTTCTTCTTGTCTTCTGGACTGTAGGGTTTTGATCGGATACAGGTGTGGACTAGCAATTATGGCCCATGAAGAACATGTTGCTAGCAACAGCGAAAATACCAGGTGATATGATCATACATCATTGTCCTCACAAGAGGTGAATTGTGAATGGGGGGCATTCATAATTTAATTTGTGCTCATCAGATATACTGGATACTGTATTGTTTTGTGTAAAGATACAATTTAATTTGTGTTCATCGGGTATAGTGGATATTGTATTGCTCTGTGTGAAGATACAATTTAATTTGTGTTCATCAGGTATACTGGATATTGTATTGCTCTGTGTGAAGGTAGAATTTGATTTGTGCTCATCAGATATATTGGGTATTTCTCGGAAAAAATGCTTTACTAGATATTGTATTGTTTTATGAACAAACATGGAGGTGGCTGTATCACATGTTTGTATACATCTAATTAAATGTGTTATTCTGGCTTTTGAATATATAACGTCCGATTTATTACATTGATAAAGAAGTATGTAACTTGTAATGGAAACTGTTGGTACCGATTTCCTGTCATGAGTTTCGCTAGTCTCACATGTATCTTTGCATTTGTACGTGGTCTACACCGTACGCACTTGTTTCGTACGTGGTCTACACAACACTGAATGGAGTGCCAACCGTTGTTAAGGCAGTGTGTACACGGTTGGAGCGGGTGGCCAGGGAGGTTTTTACCCAACATGGGTGGCAGCATAATCTCCGGATCGGTCCACCACCTCTTTCGACATAGGCATAGTGTTGGTCCTATATGACTCTACTATTGCCGATGTCGGTTTATTATTATCTTTCGTCAACTATTGGTGTTCGGCTGTGTGCATCGTAGTTATGCAGAGCAGGTGTTGCTCACCCTGAATAGCTCTCTAGACATTCACGGTGAAGGCGTCGCCGTGCTTTTTGCACTTGGTGACCACCTCAACGCCGTCGTTATTGAAGACGATCACCTTCAGGGTGTCGGGAGTCAGCAGCTTGAAGGTGACCATGTAGCAGATCCTGATCTAGTGAACAACAGCGAAGGGGGCCCAACCCTGATCAAGGGTGACCCTGCCGTTGATCACCCGGACCGTCACTCTCCATGCGTAGCCGGTCTTCGTCTTTAGCTTGAACTCCTGAGGGGCGGCGTGGAAGTGCTCCGTGAAGTCTAGAGGCATATGCAGGCACTCCAGCTTCAGGGCAAGGATCACCTTGCAGAAGTGGGTTGATCCTGCCTCCTCATGGTAGTGCCCGTAGTTCCTCCGCTTGCCGCTGGGGGGCTCCTCCACCACCACGTCGTCGTCTAAGGGTGGCACCACCTCCTTGCCCTTCTCTAATGGCGGCACAACCTCTTTGCCCATGTCTCTGGGTGCCACCACCTCCTTGGCATTCGTGTTCTCCATCTCGATCTGCATTATGAACATCATGAAGTTCAAAGGATGATCAGCGTTCATTCCTACCGTCCAAAGCCCCTATATTTACTCACCCAAAGGTTGTACTACTTACCCACCACCGCACTAACCCTCCCTGCCTCTCACTGCCACTCCTCTCCCACATCTCTGTTTCACCACCTTTTCATCGCCATGAGCCCCATCCCCAACCCCTTTCCCTAGGGCATTGGATGGAGGGCTTTCTTCCTCGACTGCTCACTCGGTGACAACACCAAGTTCAAGAACACCATGGAAGTGTGCTCTAACTTCACAAGCATCGATGACATGCATAAGGAGGCACACGCTGTGGTAAAGAAGGCGACGGCGGAGGAGTTGAAGACGTTGATTCCTGACAAAGTGAAAGACAGTATGTCAGTGGACATACCGCGCTGGGCCATGGATCAGGCCGAGTCTGGCGATGCTGGTCAGATAGCCAGATGGGCCAAGTATAGGGGGTACAGGGCTCGTCAAGACTAGCCGGCAGCCGCGGTGGCGCCGGAGGACGACCACGATGTGGTGCAGATGGTGGTCATGGCGCCGGCGCAAGGCAACCATGCAAGACCCATCGTTTTGGACGAAGACGGTGAAGAGGAGATTGTGGATGGTGCGGTGGAGGCGGTGGTGGAAGACAACAAGAAGGCTATGACTCCCTGCCGCTCGAAGCGCCTCCAAGGTCACCACGTCTAGGATAGGTGCTTATAAGGTAGATTTACCGCCATTCCCCACTCCCTTGTACTCAAAAAATGTATGAACCCTAGAATCCATCGGTTTTGTGATGAATCGAATGCGCAAATCCAATCCCCCAATCCCTTTTGTATTCAATCCCCTCCCTAACGCTCGAATCGAGTTTGGAAATCCAATCTAAACCGCGAATCGAATGCAGTAAATCGAGAGAGAGGGTAAGGGCTTACCACCATTACCGATGTCCCGCCGGTGCGCGGGCGAATCCAGTGATCGACGCCTAGGATCGCCTTGCAGTCCACCACTCCGCTACTCGCCGCCGCCGGTGTGAGAGTGGGAAGAGGGGAGAGAAAGAGCGGTGAGGGAAGGTGAGGGTAATTATGCCGCCTCTTCGGGGAAGAACACGACTTCTCGAGACCGCCTCCTCGCGTGCAGCCTCCGCCACCCACGTGCCACGAGTTGCATCGCTCGGGCCTAGCTATGGAAAAACGGCCGATTCGGCCGTTCCCCTGGAGCCAGGCCCAGAGGTGCTTTAAGGTCCGTGCGGGCCAGCTTTTTGATGCGACCTGACCAACCAAATGGGCCAAATGTAGGAGATATGCCCTAGAGGCACTAATAATAGTTATTTTGTATCTCCGAGTTTGTAATGAATGTTTATGTTCCATGCTATAACTGCAATGATTCTCGAGTCTACAATAACCACGAGGCTCGGAGGGAAACTCATGTGCACGTGTGGTATAATAAACGGAAAAATGTATTCCTAGTCATGCCTCTATGACTGGCTCAAGTATTGCATGATGATTCTATTTTTCTGATCATGGGCATGTCTATGCCGGCAATTTTGAGGGCACAATGTTAGTAGAACACTTGTGTTGAATCGACCCGAATTGATGTTATGCTATGAGATACATTCGTCACAAGTTAATGGTTAATAACACAAAGATAGTTAATGTTTGCATAATTCCTTAGACCATGAGAGTATCGAGTTCCTTCGTACTTGCTTCGTGAACTTTGGGGTTTGTTAAATGTCATCCGTAACTGGGTGGCTATTACGGCGGCTTACGGGTTCACGGAAAAGTATGACAAGAAACGAGATAGATCAAAATTGGGATTTGCTCCTCCGACGATGGAGAGATATTCTCGGGCCCTCTCGGTGTTACGGTATCCATCATCGTCTGGCCAGACACATTGTGATTTGATCACTGGGATGCCGGAACACGGAAACGAGAAAAGAGAACAAAACCGGTAACGAGGTAACTTTGCATGGTGTACAAGTTATTGATCCACGGGGATGCAATAAATCTCACCTCGGGTGTTTGTAATATATCATGAAGCAACAGGAATAGCACACGGCAACTGGAGGTTCACTCGAATATACATTCGTGTGGGTATAGGTGTCAATATGGGTGTCCACGGCTCCGATGTGGATCATTGATCGGAAAGTGTTCCGGGTCATGTCTATACTTCACCGAACCTATAGGGTCACACGCTTAAGGGTCATCTATCTGCTGAATACTAAATGGGGAGTCTGAGAGAAAATCACCGAAAAAGTTTCGGACGCAACGGAAACGTTCCGGAGAGGACATCGGAATAGTTCCGGTAAAACTGAAAAGTTGTTTCAGGGGATACCATTAAGTCAAATTGGTTTCGGCACACGCCTGGAAATTCTTGGAGGGTGCCAGAATTGTTCTGGTAACTTCTGGGATTTTTCCGGGACAAAAACCGGAAATGTTCCGGAGCTGCCGGAACCGGTTTGGTTGCTTTTTGCAGATGAAAATCACTAATCCGAAATTGTTTCGGAACGAATCCAAAATCATTTTAGTGGGTACTGGAATTATTCTAAGACCCACAGAAATATTTTCGGATTTAACGGTCGCGGAAAATTGTCTCCGTGAATAGTGAAAATCACTTTATGGATATTTTTTGGAAAGCCACCTTTTGGGATTTTTCCAAAAGGCTTCTAGAAGGGCTTGGGGGCCAAGGAAGCCCCTCATGGGGGCCACCAAGGAGTGGCCGGCCAAAGGGGGTGGTGCTCCTTGGAGCTCCACATGCCATCCCTTTTTGCTTTTCATTATCTTTATGTGTGACATAAAGTGGGGGTACTTTGGTATTTTTGTATGCCAACTTTACCCCTTGGCTTTCCTATAAATAGAGGTGGAGGGGTGCTCTCCAAAGCTCCTCCTTGCTCTCATACACATGCCATAGACTTGTCTGGCTTCTCTCTCCCTCCCAGCGAAATAGTTTCGTAGAGCCGAAAGGCTGTCTGGGTTCCGGCAGGAACTAGTTCTGGACGGTGAAGTCCTGCCGGATAGCTGACACCGTATGTGTGCAACCCCATAGAGAGGTCGTAGTTTCGATCTTTTGCCCGAGGGGCTGTTTGAGTGTCCTCCCGAAGGGCTGTCCGAGTTACCGTTCGAGTTTCGAGGGTCCTCCCGAAGGGCTGTCCGTGACATCGTCCGAGGGACTGTCCGACCGCCTCCCGAAGGGCTGTCCGACGAGGGAGTACATCCTCGCGGTTGGGAGGTTGTAAATCCTAGCTGCGGGGATCAGCACCGACGATCTACACCGACTCTTCTTTCGCTGCGCTACGAGTTGGTACAGATCAGATCAAACCCTGTATGACATCTCCATAGTGGTCCTGGGCGTGCTTGCTGTACCGAAATTTTTTGTTTTCTGTCGCGTTCCCCTACAGTGGCATCATGAGCTGTGCTATGCGTTGATGCAGGTTACGATCTAGAATACATGGAGATGTATGGGTATTGCATAATATAATTTTGGAGTAGATGTGATCTATTGCTGAAAATTATTTATGCGGGTGGCAGATGAAATCTGTTACCCGATGTTCTTGTTGCTTCCCTAGAATTTGCGTATTTCTGATCTCGAGATAGCATGGTGGAATTTGACAAAGTTCTGGCAATCCGCGATCCTGATTGATCAACGAAGTACTATCAGTTCTTTGGGTTCCGCCATAGTCAAAAGAAAGATGAAATTCGCAGACGAAAGGGCAATGCATATATGATCTGCACGGGGGTCATGCGTATGACGAAGTTTAGTATGGGGCTCAAGATTTTATTATCTCGTGTTTCATACACCCCGAGATGTTAATCTAGCGACTTGAATAATTATACTTGATGATAAAACGTTGGTAGCTGCGGTTTAAGTCAAAACCTTAGAAGCCACGTAAAATAAAATTTTGCATAAACCGATTAGAGGCGTCTAACTTGGTTTTGCAGGATGTGCATGTGATGTGGTATAGCAATGCTCATATTAATTCGATTATGTATGAGATGACTATATGACGTAAATTTATTAACATGACCTGCGTGTCATGATTCGGCATGATGGCTGGAGCCATATGATTGTCACTTTAATGACCTGCGTGTCAACCTTAAGTAATGCACTTATTTTATTAGCTAGAGAGATAGTAATATTATCTAGTGCATCGACAAGGTGGTGGCAATCTTCGCGA
Source organism: Elymus sibiricus (assembly GCA_039707655.1). Taxonomy (NCBI): domain Eukaryota; kingdom Viridiplantae; phylum Streptophyta; class Magnoliopsida; order Poales; family Poaceae; genus Elymus; species Elymus sibiricus. Next base: position 29,688,789 of record CM077676.1, read on the forward strand.
AGGTGAACACCGACGCAAATGCCGAAGACGAAGAAATACTTGACTTCTCCGTCAGAAAGGGCTATACCATATCATGCTATTATGAATTGCCTGAGATGTTTATCCCTTATGATGCACCCTTTTGATTGCGCGGTAGTCGCTTTTTATTAGGGTGATCTCTCACTTAAAAATATCAAGTAGTTAGTGTTCTCCCAAGTGTAGCACCGTCACGGCACCTATCTTTTCGGGGTACCACATGGATACATGGGTACGAACGATTAGTGAAGTGTGAGGCGGGTGAGTTGAGACCTCGCAGCGAGATCATTTGGTTGTCTTGACGTTCCAGAAGATCGTCCTGAGCTCGGAACACGCCCATCGAAAGATGAACAAGAGTCACATAGAGATGTGATTGGCAAGTTGGCCTACCAATTGAAATTCTCGTCACTTGAGATGGATACATCCTTGGCGTTGAATTACAATTTGGGTCTTGTATCACTCATAATCAATTTTGAGAGATATTGATTTGAGTGGGAGCGCACTTTAGAATAAAATTATTTATTCACTAGTGCAAAAATCATTATGAACAAAGTCTAAGCGAAACTTGTGTTTACCGTTGTAGATCAAATGGCTCGCAATACCGCGTTCAACTTAGGCCCGATGTTAGAGAAAGAGAAGTTAGCTGCGACTGGAAACAACTATGCGGACTGGGTCCGTAACCTGAGGATTGTCCTCAGGAGCGCTAAGAAAATGTATGTGCTTGAAAATGCTCTTCTAGCTAAACCGGTGGCCGATGCCCCGGAAGATGAAAAAAATGTCTGGTCCACTAAGGATGATGATCATAACTTAGTGCAGTGCCTCATGCTAGCTTGCATGAGTCCAGGGCTTCAAAAACGTTTTGAATTCCATAAACCCCGTGATATGATCCGGGAATTGGATGCTCTGTACAAGGAAACCGCAAGGTCTGAACGATTTGATATCATGAAGACCTTGATGGAATGCAAGATGGCTGAGGGCAGTTCAGTTGGCGAACACGTAGTCAAAATGATTGGCTATGCCGAAAGGCTTAAAACACTGGAATTTCCAATTCCACATGGCCATATGATGGACATGATGCTTTCTTCACCCCCCCCCGTCTTACGACGGTTTTGTCATGAACTACAACATGAGTGGGATGGAGAAGACACCGGAAGAGGTGCTCGCCATGCTGAAAACTGCGGAAGGAGGACTGCGGAAAAATCGTAAGCAAGTGTTGCTTGTGAATAAAACCGCCAGTTTCAAAAAGAAAGGCAAGCCAAAGAAGGGCAAGGGCGCCGGTAAGACCGGCTCCCAAAGCAACTCTAAGGGCGGAGCCAAGAATGAAACTGAGTGCTTCTACTGCAAGGGCACAGGACACTGGAAGAGAAACTGCAAGAAGTATCTGGAAGATAAGAAGTCCGGGAAAACCGGAAAAGGTATAATTGTTATACAAGTTAATGTCATTGACGTTTTGCTTGCTAGCGAAAATTCTAAGTCTTGGGTATTTGATACCAGATCGGTTGCTCACATTTGCAACTCGATACAGGGACTGCAGAAGGTGCGCAAGCTAGCAAAGAATGAAGTCGTAATGCGCGTCGGGAACGGCGCTGGGATCGCCGCTCAAGCCGTCGGCATTATGCCTCTACGTCTCCCTTCAGGATTTATCTTAGAACTAAATAACTGTTATTTTGTTCCACTATTGTGTAGAAACATTATCTCCGGATCATGTTTAGTACACGATGGGTACTCGTACAAGTCTGAGAACAATGGTTGTTCACTTTATTGTAAGGATATGTTTATGGATTTGCACCCATTGTTGGGGGCCTTTTCATTCTAAATCTTGAATGTGGAGATGATGTCTTTAACGTGAATGCTAAATGCCTTAAGAAGGTTGATACCACCACCACTTTCATGCGGCACTGTCGGCTTGGCCACATCGGAAAGAAACGCATGCAAAGACTCCATAAAGATGGAGTTTTACCGTCCCTTGATTTTGAATCATTTGACACATGTGAAGCTTGCTTTATGGGGAAAATGACCAAGACGCCGTTCACGGGACATCCTGAACGGGCGAGTGAATTGTTGGAAATAATACATAGTGATGTATGTGGTCCAATGAGCACAATCGCACGGGGTGGGTATTTCTACTTCGTGACTTTTACTGATGATTTGAGTAGGTATGGATATATCTACATGATGAAGCATAAGTCGGAAACCTTTGAAAAGTTCAAAGAATTTCAGAATGAGGTAGAAAATCATCGTAACAAAAGGATTAAGTTTCTGCGGTCTGATCGCGGGGGCGAATACCTTAGTCATGAGTTTGGCCAACATCTGAGTGACCGTGGAATCGTTTCACAGCTTACGCCTCCCGGAACTCCACATCGAAACGGAGTGTCGGAACGACGTAACCGAACCCTGTTAGACATGGTAAGTTTGATGATGTCTCTTACAGATCTACCGATATATTTTTGGGGTCACGCACTACTCACTGCAGCTTATACATTAAACAGAGCACCGTCTAAGTCTGTTAAGACGACACCACATGAGATGTGGCATGGGAAGATTCCTAGTGTGTCGCATCTTAAAATTTGGGGTTGTAAGGCATACGTAAAGCGTTTACAGCCAAGCAAACTCGATCCCAGATCAGACAAATGTTACTTTGTAGGTTATCCCAATAACACCATTGGGTATTCCTTCTACAACCAGTCCGAGGGTAAAGTGTTTGTCGCAAAAGTTGGACACTTTCTCGAGAAAGAATTTCTCGCTAAAGAAGTGAGTGGGAGGACAGTACAACTTGATGAGATTAGTGAATCTTCGGCAACCGTTGATATGGCTAAGGAACCGGAAGAAATTCCGCTAATTATCCCTACAACCGAGCCGGAAGTTGTCGCATGTGATGCGGAAACTTCAGACAATGTTGTAACTGAACCACGCAGATCAGGTAGGGCTATCCGGCCACCTGAGTGGTTTCATAACGAAATCTTCATTCTTGAAGACGATGAACCTGCGCACTACAAGGAAGCGATGGCGGGGCCCAGCTCAAGGGAATGGCACAAGGCCATGAAATCCGAGATGGAATCCATATACGAAAACCAAGTTTGGAACTTGGAAGAACTTCCAGAAGGCGTAAAGCCAATTGGTTGTAAATGGATTTTCAAAAGAAAGACGGACGCGGATGGTAACATTACTATCCACAAAGCTAGACTTGTCGCGAAAGGGTTCACGCAAGTTCCAGGAGTGGACTACGACGAGACTTTCTCGTCCGTAGCTATGCTTAGGTCTGTTCGGATATTACTAGCAATTGCTGCTTATTTCGATTATGAAATATGTTAGATGGACGTCAAAACGGCTTTCCTAAATGGAAACCTCAAAGAGGATGTATACATGATACAGCCAGAAGGTTTTGTCGTTCATAAGGATGCTGGAAAGATATGCAAACTTCAGAAAGCCATTTATGGTCTGAAGCAAGCGTCAAGGAGCTGGAACATTTGTTTTGATGAAGTGGTCAAACAGTTCGGCTTCATCAGGAATGACGAAGAATCTTGTATTTACAAGAAGTTTAGTGGGAGCACAAAAGCATTTCTAATCTTGTATGTGGATGACATATTGTTGATTGGAAATGACGTGAATTTTCTTAGCGAAATAAAAGACTCATTGAAGAAAAGTTTTTCAATGAAAGACTTAGGCGAAGTGGCATATGTATTGGGCATTAGAATCTATAGAGATAGATCAAAACGCCTGATAGCGCTTAGCCAAAGCACGTACATTGACAAGGTGTTGAAAAGGTTCAACATGGAGAACTCCAAGAAAGGCCTACTCCCCATGTCACCTGGCACCGTGCTTTGCAAGAATCAGTGTCCTCGGACTCTCGATGAGCGAGTACAGATGAATGATGTTCCATATGCCTCGGCAGTTGATTTTATTATGTATGCCATGCTATGTACAAGACCGGACATTTCCTATGCGCTAAGTGTTAGCAGCCGGTACCAAAGTGATCCAGGATTGGAACACTGGGCCGCAGTCAAGGGTATTCTTAAGTACCTCAGAAGGACCATGGATTTACTCCTTGTGTACGGAGGTGATGAAGAGCTCATTGTAAGTGGTTACACTGATGCATGCTTCATGACTGACCGAGATGACTTCAAATCTCAATCAGGCTATGTTTTCATATTGAACGGCGGCGCAGTTGATTGGAAATGTTCCAAACAAAAGACTGTGGCGGATTCTACGACGGAGGCGGAATATGTTACAGCTTCAAAAGCCTCCAAGGAGGCGGTATGGATCAAGCAATTACTTGAAGACCTTGGTGTGGTTCCAAGTGCTCTGGACCCGGTGGAGATCTATTGTGAGAATAGTGGCAACGTGGCTCAGGCAAGGGAGCCAAGTTCGCACCATAAGACAAGACATATTGAACGCAAATATAAACTCATTCGACATCATGTCGAAGCGGGTTTAATGAAAGTACGCAAAGTTCACACGGATCTGAACGTGTCAGACCCGATGACAAAGCCTCTACCACGAGCAAAGCATGAGCAGCACCGGATAGCCATTGGTGTTAGGGAAGCCATGTAACTGGATTATGACTCTAGTGCAAGTGGGAGTCTGTAGGAGATATGCCCTAGAGGCAGTAATAACAGTTATTTTGTATCTTCGAGTTTGTAATGAATGTTTATGTTCCATGCTATAACTGCAATGATTCTCGAGTCTACAATAACCACGAGGCTCGGAGGGAAACTCATGTGCACGTGTGGTATAATAAACGGAAAAATGTATTCTTAGTCATGCCTCTATGACTGGCTCAAGTATTGCATGATGATCATGTTTTCCTGATCATGGGCATGTCTATGCCGGCAATTTTGAGGGCACAATGTTAGTAGAACACTTGTGTTGAATCGACCCGAATTGATGTTATGCTATGAGATACATTCGTCACAAGTTAATGGTTAATAACACAAAGATAGTTAATGTTTGCATAATTTCTTAGACTATGAGAGTATTGAGTTCCTTCGTACTTGCTTCGTGAACTTTGGGGTTTGTTAAACGTCATCCGTAACTGGGTGGCTATTACAGCGGCTTACGGGTTCACGGAAAAGTATGACAAGAAACGAGATAGCTCAAGATTGGGATTTGCTCCTCCGACGATGGAGAGATATTCTCGGGCCCTCTCGGTGTTACGGTATCCATCATCGTCTGGCCAGACACATTGTGATTTGATCACTGGGATGCCGGAACACGGAAACGAGAAAAGAGAACAAAACCGGTAACGAGGTAACTTTGCATGGTGGACAAGTTGTTGATCCACGGGGATGCAATAAATCTCACCTCGGGTGTTTGTAATATATCGTGAAGCAACAGGAATAGCACACGGCAACTGGAGGTTCACTCGAATATTCATTCGTGTGGGTATAGGGGTCAATATGGGTGTCCACGGCTCCGATGTTGATCATTGATCGGAAAGTGTTCCGGGTCATGTCTATACTTCACCGAACCTATAGGGTCACACGCTTAAGGGTCATCTATCTGCTGAATACTAGACGGGGAGTCTGAGAGAAAATCACCGGAAAAGTTTCGGACGCAACGGAAACGTTCCGGAGAGGACATCGGAATAGTTCCGGTAAAACTGAAAAGTTGTTTCAGGGGATACCATTAAGTCAAATTGGTTTCGGCACACACCTGGAAATTCTTGGAGGGTGCCAGAATTGTTCTAGTAACTTCTGGGATTTTTTCGAGACAAAAACCGGAAATGTTCCGGAGCTGCCGGAACCGGTTTGGTTGCTTTTCGCAGATGAAAATCACTAATCCGAAATTGTTTCGGAACGAATCCAATATTATTTTAGTGGGTACTGGAATTATTCTAAGACCCACAGAAATATTTTCGGATTTAACGGTCGCGGAAAATTGTCTCCGTGAATAGTGAAAATCACTTTATGGATATTTTTTGGAAAGCCACCTTTTGGGATTTTTCCAAAAGGCTTCTAGAAGGGCTTGGGGGCCAAGGAAGCCCCTCATGGGGGGACCCCCAAGGAGTGGCCGGCCAAAGGGGGTGGTGCTCCTTGGAGCTCCACATGCCATCCCTTTTTGCTTTTCATTATCTTTATGTGTGACATAAAGTGGGGGTACTTTGGTATTTTTGTATGCCAACTTTACCCCTTGGCTTTCCTATAAATAGAGGTGGAGGGGTGCTCTCCAAAGCTCATCCTTGCTCTCATACACATGCCATAGACTTATCTGGCTTCTCTCTCCCTCCCAGCGAAATAGTTTCGTAGAGCCGAAAGGCTGTCTGGGTTCCGGCAGGAACTAGTTCTGGACGGCGAAGCCCTGCCGGATAGCTGACACCGTATGTGTGCAACCCCGTAGAGAGATCGTAGTTTTGATCTTTTGCCCGAGGGGCTGTTTGAGTGTCCTCACGAAGGGCTGTCCGAGTTACCGTTCGAGTTTCGAGGGTCCCCCTGAAGGGCTGTCCGCGACATCGTCCGAGGGACTGTCCGACCGGCTCCCGAAGGGCTGTCCGACGAGGGAGTACATCCTCGCGGTTGGGAGGTTGTAAATCCTAGCTGCGGGGATCTGCACCGACGATCTACACCGACTCTTCTTCCGCTGCGCTACGAGTCGGTACGGATCAGATCAAACCATGTATGACATCTCCATAGTGGTCCTGGGCGTGCTCGCTGTACCGAATTTTTTTGTTTTCTGTCGCGTTCCCCTACACCAAATTCTTCCCACGCGGGCCTGGTTGGGCTTGATGCAAGCAACCAAACGCGTCCATGATGAACATTTAAGACAGGGCCAGTTGCTTAACAATACCAACATAACTGTGGCACTAACTCAAAAAGAAAAACATAAGTGTGGCACGTATATTTTTTTAACCAGGTTTAGAAAATATAAGAGCTAGGAATTTACATGATTAAAATTAGCAAATCATTTTTTTGTAACTCAATTTTATTTTATTTGCTTGGTGTCCTTATGCCTAACGAATCAACTGCCCCAGATTAATCTGAAAAATAATAATATTATCTTCATGTTACCAATGTGAATATGTTATATTCTACTAGTATATATCCTAATTTTATATTTTTGGTAAATTTTCCTGAATTAACAATTTCAGAGGGAAGGGGGTGGGGGTCCATGACTAGGTAAAGATACAAATGGATAAAGCCAAGCCATTTCAGCCAGTAATGCACACATTGTTTCTGGTAGATCTTGATATGGCATACGTTCACCGAATCAAGCAAACTCGGACCATAAGAACATCTCCAACATCATACCAGAAAATTGCAGTTGTGACAAAAAACTGTTTTTTTTTAGGGTGGACAAAAGGCTCCAAGCCTCCAACAAAAAGCAAAACCTACATGGGGATCAATTTTTTTTGACACAACCAAAAAATTGCTATAGGAGTGGTATATCTGGGTCTCTACTAGTAGGCGACAACAAAAACAAAAACGGTGGCGCCAAGCCTAACCGCCGCCCTGTGAAACTTCACAACCACCGTGCCGCCCACTTCGTCTTTTTTTTTTTTGCGGAAATTAAACTTATATTACTCATCAAAGATTGATACAATCAGAGACGCATAACTGTGCAACACCTGGGGGTCCTGCACCTAGCCATACGGCAGTACGACTATGTAATCTACCAAAATTTGCCAAAAAATGGCTCACCGTATTCTGACTACGTCGTACATGAGTAATATGAGTCTTCCTCTCTAGAAGCTTCTGTTTAATCTCTTGGACCAAGAAAGCAAATCTTGATCTATCTGGCTTCTCACTTTTCACCATACAAATGGCCTCCAAACAATCAGTTTCAACCTGAAGAGGTAGATTGCTCCATTGCATAGATAGTGTGATTCCTTCCGACATTGCACAAAGTTCAGTTTCTAATGCATCCATGCATGTTAGTAGGTGACGGCATGCAGCAAACACAATATTGCCTGTAGTATCTCGAAGAATCATACCCGTGGACGAAGAACCATCAGATGCAAGAAAAGATCCGTCAGTGTTCAGTTTAACAAAACCTTGCATGGGCGGTTCCCACTTCGTCTCCGTGACGTACGACCGTAGCCGCCGCCAGCCACCCCAAGCCCCGCCGCACCATCCCGTCTCTCGACGCCGTCCACCGCGGAGTAATTATCAGGACCTGTAATTGACGCAGCCGTAATAATTAGGCACATTTAGTTTCCATGACATGCAATTGACGTAGCATTATTAATTTCAAGCGAAAGATTAGACTGTAAATTGGAATGACGTTAATCTCCACTGCATGGAAGTAATTATATTTTTAAAGGAGGCAGACAAGCACGTTTGGTTCTTGGGTGTATATAAATCCCATATGAGAAAATAGTAATGACAAAAAAATCAAAAAATGTCAAAACTTTTTTTGAAATAAACTTGACCTTCTGTTGTACTCGTATCAAAAAATTGCCAAGGAATAATTTTATTGCCATATGTTTTTTTTGAAATAAACTTGACCTTCTGTTGTACTCGTATAGAAAGTTTGGCCAAGGAATATATTTTTGAAATAAACTTGACTTCTGTTGTACTCGTATACTTTTTTTTGCCAAGAAATAACTTTCATGGTATTGTTGATAAAAAAAAATCAACACTATATACAAGTTACTATTAACACTTTTTGCCCTGAAGTCGACGGTAGTAATTACAAAAAAAGTCAAACATATTTGATTTTTTTTTAAATAAACTTGACCTTTTGTTGTACTCGTATAAAAGGTTTTGTCAAGAAATAACTTTCATGGTATTCTTGGTGGAAAAATCAACAATATGTACAACTTACTATTCACACTTTTTTGGCTTTAAAATTTTATTTTATTTTGTCCTGAAGTTGACGGAAGTTTTTTGTTTGCAACACTTTTTATACGAGCACAAAAGAAGATCAAGTTTTTTTTAAAAGTTTTTTTATTTTACTTTTTCATAATTACTTTTTTTTCCATAATTAATATTACATAAATGACAGTGGAATCTACTACAGGACAGTAGTGTATTGTGGAAAATTTTGGTGGTAAGCTGCGACACAGGTTAGGAGACAGGCTCTCGGATACATGGACAAACGTCTAACGAGCCTGTTTATACATTTTGAAAGAACATGCGTCGAGTTATTATTAAATAACATTTGCGACTTGGACCGCACCTCTCCCCCGTCTACAGTGCGAGAGAGGCGATTTGTAGATCTCCCCGTCGTCCCACCTCACTCGCCGGCGATTCGTGGATCCCTCCGCCTCCGGCGGCCGCTGTGGCGGCGGGAGGTTGGGGAATCCACGGATCCCGGCCTGTATATAGCGTAGGGATCGGTTGGGTCCCGGCCGGCGGCGCCATGGAGGTGGAGGTGCCGGTGGTGCGGTGTTTGGTGTCGGCTTGTCTCCCCTTCGGCGGCGGCGCTCCTTGGAGCTCTGGTGCTTGGCGGTCGACTTCCTCGAGCTTGCTGATCGGCGGATCGGCCATGCTCGTCAAGCCCCTCCCGGATCTAGCGAGGCGGTGGATCCGGCTTGAAAAGAAGAAGAAGATGGTGTTGAAGAGCTCCGCGACGACGACGACGCTCCAGGTGGTAGGATCTTCGGATTCGGCGCTCGGCGACTTCCCGGCTGCCAGGGGCTGGCTCCTGTCCAAGGCTATGTGCGGAGCAGCGGCAGCGGCGCGCCACCGACGGCCTCTGTTTCGTCGGCGCCGTCGGGTCCAGCAGGACTGCTTTGTAATTTTCACTTTTTTCTGGACCTTTCTGTAAGAACGGACGTTTAATACTATCTTCTGATTCCCCCAAAAAAAAGAGTTATTATTAAATAACAAGGGCAAGTAATTGGCCTGGACGGACTGAGTTGTGCCACCGAAAAGGTTACGTAGGGTGCACCGAGCAATACTGTGAATTACATGAAAGGGACCTACCAATCAGGGAACAAGGCTTCAAATATGCACTTTGCAAGCGTCCTGATGAGCAAATGGCATGAAGCTACAAGCTGAAATTTCTATGTGTGCATTTCATTAAGCAACCCAGAGTTTACACGATATGAATGCACTACACTACGCTGAGGTTTCCTTTCAACAAAAATATTCAAAAAGGAAACAATAAAGAGGCTAAAAAGGCGTATGTCAGATGCAAGAGGCTAAAAAGAGACAATAAAGAGGCTAAAAAGGTGTTGATGAAGAAAGGATATGATACTGATCAGATGCATTCTGACCAGGGAAACAAAAGCAAAAGCTCAATGGTAAAACTTTTGTGTTTTATGTCTTGGTAATATTTTTTCCTATGAGAATAAAGTAACTTATCCATATCAGCTGAAAGTAATAATAATAATAATAATAATATCCTTATGCTTATGATTATGGAAACAAGGTTATGGCAGATGCAAGAGTGGAGGAGCTTCAAGAGGCAGATAAAGAGGAGACAATAATGAAGCTAAAAAGGCGTAGATGAAGAAAGGATACATTCAACATGAGAAACCTGATTAAATAAATTCTGACAAGGGAGGCAAAAGCAAAATCTCAGTGGTGCATACATGTATACAACTTTTGTTTTGTTTTATGTCTTGGTAATATTTTTCTCTGTAAGAATAAAGTTACTTGTCCAGACCAGCTGAACACAGCAGCAGTTCAACAGCAGAAATAGACATACAACCCCAAATTAATCATTCCACTAAATTGACTAAGGCAATCTACAGTCATATGTGTACCTACTAGATGAACTATCTGTGTTTTATAGTAGTGATTTATGGAGTAACCTGCTGTGGATTGCAGTAACCAAAAAAAAAGCCCAAACTACCTCATTTCTTTGAAAACTGTTGTTCGGAGCAGAAACACAGGGCTGTTGTAATATGATGATTTCTACTTATACGCAAGTCATATATAAAAATATATTGAAGAAGGCAATCAATTGGAAATGATGCAAACAACTAGACCAACTCATATAGTAAATGCCTGAATTGGAGTATTTCTTTGTTGTATAACACTGTGACCAAGTTAAATAAAAGTAAGCAAAGAGTGCATAACACGCTCACCGCTTCATATAGTTGGCGCACACAATGATGGTGGGAAACCAGCGTATAGTCGTCCAGGTAAGTGTTTGCTAAGCGCAGCGAACAACTCAACCTGCAATGTCTTCAAGTCCACCGTAAAGAATCCAAACTTCAGTTTCTCTTGTGAAGATGTGGCGTACATCGCGTATATGAGCAGGTATCCCCCGGCCACACCAACCAGACTCACATGCTTTACTGGCAACGGGATGACCTTCTCAAAGTGCCATTGGTTATTTGTCAGAATGGAATACGCGAGCCAAGATCGGCCATCTTTGCTGTCCTTATCATAGCCATTACATATAGTGAGCCTCCCGAGCATTCCTTTTGCTGCCTCGACGAGAACAAAACTTTTACTGTACAGTTTATCAGATTGGAGCCTGACAGTAGAGAACTCCATTGCGCGCACGTCAAACACAATTAACTCGTAGCGCTTATGCAAATGCCAATAGAAGCATCCATGGACGAATTCACGGCTGGACTGCCCAAGCTCAGAGTTCAGAAATGGAGCAAGCGTATCCCGAACACCCCATTGGTCATAAGTAAGAACATGCCATTGTCCATCCAAAGAGGAGAAGACCAGAAGCAGCAGATTGATTCTGCATTGCGCCAAGCATATCACCCTGAATGACAAGGGGTCCTCCTCATGCTCGCCGGGAGCAAGGAAAGTCTCCATGTCGAAGATGTCCCGTATATGGACCAGCGCTTTCAGGTCTTGGGGGACGGCGGGAAGCACAATATAGCGGCGGTGTACCGGGTCGCACACGGCCAGGTCCCTGGCCAGAAAATCACGGTACACCTTGAAGCCACTTCCTTTTCCGATCGGGACACCGGCCAGGAGGGCACGCCCGTCAAAGAAGTCAACTGAACTCCAGGTACGGCCGGCGGTGGAGGGGAGGAAGGAGGAGCAGCCGAAATCGAAGCCGGAGAAGGCGCGGGCAGCGACGGCGGCGGGGTGCGGCGGCTGGGCTGGGACGAAGGGTATGTGGTCATGGAGAATGGCGATGAGAGGCGGCGGGTGGAGGGCGCGGTAGCGGCGCAGGAAGGCGTGGCCGGCGATGACGCGGCGGAAGGAGGGGCAGGCGGCGGAGGCGCGCGCGAGGTCGGCGGCAGCGGGGAGGCGGAGGAAGATGTCCTCGAGCAGCACGTCCGGGGCATCACACGGCGCGGGCGGCGGCATCACGGTGGTCGGGTGGGGATTCGGCTTGGCCTTCGGAAGGACCGGCGTGGAGCTTCTCTTCTAGCAGGAACGGCGGCGGCGGCGGCGACCTGCAGGTCAGCTGCGCCCCCCCTTCCTTCGATGCTGCGCCGCCAGCTCCCCGCCGTTTCTGGGCCGCTGCGTCGCCCCGTTGCTGCGCCGCCCTGCCCTTCTCCGACAGCGCGCCGCCCCTCTCCCCCACCTGCTGCTCCTCCGCCGGATCACTTGCCTCTCTGTTCGCGCGCCGCCGCGGGAGTGAGGAAGGGAGAAGGAAATGGGGATCGGGGGCCAGCTAGGGTTGGTTCAGCTGGGAGTTGGGCTGATTCAACCTGACGTGGGCTGGTTTTAGTAACAGGGTTTTTTTTTTTTGACCCTGATAAGTGCTAACGTGTGGCACGAAACACGACAACTCCGGATGTTTTTAATGAAAGTTTAGTGACGCGAGGATGACAACTTTAGTTTTCAAGCACGACAACTTTCTTTTGGATGGTAAGTTTCGGTTTTTTTGGGGGTTTGTTTTTTTCTTTTTGAATGGCAACTTTAGTTATAAAAAACGTCATGGCTGGAGTGCTTCGTGCCACATGTGTGGCACTTATCATTTGAGTTTTTTTAGCAACAAGGCTATTTTGGTCATGCAAAATATGAAAATATGTTTATTTTGCTGTCAAAAAAGAAATGTCAAATAGTCGATTTCTTTAGGCAGAAGGATCAAAACAATTTCTTAGAAGTGTTTTTTGGCAAAAGATCAACACAATTTCTTAGAAGTGCAGCTGCGCTTTTTAGGCCCCGCAAGCGCATAGCCATGCAATGGAGAGAAAATCGTGGAGATAGGCCTACTCTTTTTTTGTTGGGAGAAAAAAAAAGGGAAAATAGATGAGATCCACGTGGAGACATAACTGCTCGCACTTAATTTCATGAGGGGATGGAAAGAACCACACCTTCATATGGAGTTACGCATTTATGCATTTAACTGCGTTTTCAATCATTTCAAAAAGCCGTAACATAAGCATTTTTGAACTCTCCCTTTGCCGGCTCACCTTCCTTTTTATGGCTATATATTCCCACGAGTATGGCATTTTTATTTTAAATACACAATGGAATTTTTTTAGAGCATGGCATTTTAATTTTAAAGAGAATGGCATTTTGGTTATAAAGAACATGTCATTTTTATTTTAAAAATTATGGCATTTTTATTACAAAAAGCATGTCATTTTTTTATTTTTAAAGAGCAATAGCATTGTTTATTTGCAAGAACATGGCATTTTATTTTAAAAGGAGTGGCATTTTTATTTTTGTACGAGCATGTCATTTTTGTTATTTAAGAGCATGTCATTTTTATTTTTTAAAGCACGGAATTTTTTATTACAAAGAGCATGTAATTTTTTATTTCAAAGAGCATGACACTTTTATTTTAAAGAGCATGGCATTTTTTTTATCACAAAGAGCATGGCTTCTTTTTTGTACAAGCATGTCTCTTTTATTTTTAAAGGGCGTGGCATTTTTATTTTAAAGAGCATGGGATTTACATTTATAAAACCATCCTTTTTTTAGGATTTTTTTTCATTTTTCCATTTGTTCAGTACAAACGTTTTTCAAATTTTGCCATGCTTCATAGAGAATGAAAAATATCTGATTTTTTTCAGTACATAGGATTTTTCCATCACGTGGCGTCTTGTATGTTTATTCCATGGCAAAATAAAATAAAATTAGAATCTTCCACGGCAATTTTGTGTTTTGTGTAAGATGCCAATTTGCCTACACTATGGTAATTCTTTTTTTTTTTGCGTAATAGGGATCGGTGACTGGGCCAGATGGCCTAGAAAGGGCCTGTCTGGCGGGAACACTCGCTGAGGATATTACAAGTGCAAGCCGAATGGAGTGCCAAAAGCAGGCCCACATGTGAGGAGGCAGAAAGAATCGATCAGTCCATCTCCCCCGTGAAGCCCCCGATCTGATCCCCATTTCCTTCTCCGTTGGTCCCTCCCGCGGCGGAGCAGCAGCAGCAGGTGGGGGGAGCGCGGCGGCGTGCTGTTGACATTGGCCCCTGCCGGAGAAGGGCACGGGGGCACAGCTGCGGGCGGGTGGGCGAGCGGGGCGGCGCAACGGCCAAGAGAGGGCGGGGAGCCGGCGGCGGTTGGGGGTGCCGCACGGCGCAGAATCCAAGGAAGGGGGGCACATCGCGCCGTTCCGGAGAGAAGACAAGCTCCACGGGTCATTCCTTCCCAAGGCCAAACCACCCGACCACCGTGATGGCGCCGCCCGTCGCCGATCTCCCGGATGTGCTGCTCGAGGAAATATTCCTCCGCCTCCCCGCCGCCGCTGACCTCGCCCGCGTCTCCATCGCTTGCGCCTCCTTCCGCGGCGTCATCTCCGGCCACGCCTTCCTCCGCCGATACCTCGTCGTCCACCCGCCGCCTCTCCTCGGCATGCTCCACGATCCCTTCATCCTAGCTCAGCCGCCGCACCCCTCCGCCGTCCCAGCCCGCGCCTTCGCCGGCTTCGTTCCTGGAGTGAAATTGACTTCCTTGACGGACGGGCCCTCCTTGCCGTCCCGGACGAGAAAATAAGTGGCCCACGCTTCCTCATGGGCTTCAAGGTGTGCGACTCCCATTACAGTGATTTTTTGGTCAGGGATCTCGCCGTGTCCGACCCCGTGCACCGCCATTACGTCCTGCTGCCCACCGTCCCCGGCGATCTGAAAGTGCTGATCCGTAGACCGGACCTCCTCGGTCTGGAGACGTTCCTTGCTCCCGGCGAGGATGAGAATGACCCTTTATCATTTAGGGTGGTGTGCTTGGCGCAATGCAGAATGAATCTGCTGCTTCTGGTCTTCTCCTCTTTGGATGGACAATGGCATGTTCGTACTTATGACCAATGGAGCGCTCGTGCTACGCTTGCTTCAATTGAGGACGCTGAGCCCGGGCTGTCCAAACGTCAATTCGTGCACGGATGCTTCTATTGGCATTTGCATTTCCGGAACGAGTTGCTTGTGTTTGACGTGCGCGCAACGGAGTTCTCTGCTGTGGACCTCCCACCTGAACAACGAGGGAACAGTTTTGTCATTGTCGAGGCAGCAATAGGAATGCTCGGGATGCTGACTCAATGCTGTGATGAGGGTAGCGAAGACGAAGATGACTCATATTGGCTCAAGTATTCCGTTTTGAGAAATAACCAATGGCACTTGGAGAAGGTCATTCCGTTGCCCTTGCCAGTAAAGTGTGCGAATCTGGTTGATGTAGCTGGGGGATACCTACTCATAGAAGCGTTGTACACCACATCTTCACAAGAGAAGCCAAAGTTTGGATACTTCTCGGTGGACGTGAAGACATTGCAGGTCGAGTTGTTTGCTGCGCTTAGCAAACCCATCTATCCTGCTCGACGACTATATGCTAGTTTTCCATCATCATTGTGTGCACCAACTATATGAAGCGGTCAGTGTGTTATCTACTATTTGCTTCCTTTTGTTTAACTTGGACTAAATGTTATACAACAAAGGTATCTGGTTCGTTCACATCATTTCCAATTGATTGTCTTATCCAATATAATCCTATTTCTTTTTTCTATATATGTAATCTGTGTATGAGTAGAGATCGTCAAATTACAACAGCTCCATGTTTCTGCTCCAAACAGCAGTTTTCAATGCAATGAGGTAGTTCTGGCAGTTTTTTTTTTTTTTACAATCCACTGCAGGTTACTCCATAAATCAGTAATATAGAACACGGTTAGTTCATCTATTAGGTCCACATGTCGCCATAGATTGCCTTGATCAATTTAGTGGAATGGTTGATTTTTTGTTGTCTGTCGATTTTCTGCTGTTGAACTGCTAATCAGAAAGTAGGTCACATATAGTGCCAGTAATCTTAGGTATTTCCATGCAAATATCCAGTGATTCACTGTAATTATCTCCCTCCAAATATTTTTCTTCTTTTCATGTAATTCACTGTTACTAGGCAATGTGATACGTATCTCCTTGCAAATGTCCACCCAATATATTTGATGCTTGTTGACTGCCTCGTATTCCTATTGGTGCCTTGTTCATATGGAAAGTTCATGGTGTTTCATCTATCTGCAGATGCTGATGCCATGTCAAAGAAGAGTTGATACCTCCGAGTGCATTGTGGTCTAGGAAGGGAAGTGATGCGTGGATCTGATGTTTTCGCTTGTTCGATGCATTGGCATTGGTACTGGCGTGTCGAAAGTGGTGCGTGGATTGGAAGTGTTCCAGTTTCTGAACTTTTAGTACTGACTCTTTACTCTGAACATATCTGTTTTTTTTTTGACACTTGAAACAGTAAGAGAGGCTCCTACTGCATAAGTATATTAAAGAATAATAAGAGTTACATATTTACAAGGAACCCATCACCACTTTGGGCATTGGGGGGGGGGGGGGGGGGGTTAGCAGAAGTAAGAGCTAGGAGATGCTTGCAGTAAAAGCAGAGATGAAAGATCTCTTGTCCTCAAGGACTCTATAGCTAAGGTTGGTGAAGTCCTGAATGAATCTGGTCTTCCAGGAGGCGAAGGAAGGTTGTATTCCGCGGAAGTAGTTGTTATTGCGTTCCTTCCAAAGGCTCCAGGCAGCTACCAAGAATATATCCATAAACATCTTGGACCTCCATTGATTTTTTCCATGTTCCAGCATCCTCAGTCTGTCCCCATGTATGGGCCAGCTCATCCCTAGAGCGCACCAGCAGGCAGTACTGAATTGACATCGGAAAAACAGGTGTTCCACCGTTTCTTCCACATGTCGTTCGCAAAGCAGGCAGTCAAGATTATCACCAATGTTGTAATGTCTCCGTTTGAGCATGTTTCTTGTATTTAGTCTATCCGAGAGTAGGAGCCATCCAAACACTTTGATCTTGGGGATGCTTTTGGATTTCCATAGCCACCGGAAAGCATCATGTACCTGGATGTCTCTGAAGTACAAAGCGTAATACGTACTGGCTTTAAATGAAGTTGCCCCCCAGATATATGACCATTCATCAGTGTCTTCGGTGGAGAGGGTGGTGTCTCTTAGGTCACTCTGCAGCTGTTTGAGCTCCTCATGGGCTTGGATGGAGAGTGGGAGGTGAAAGGCCCTCCTTAGGTCGTCATTGGTCAGAAAAGTTTTCACTGAGGCATCTTCAATGGCGGTGAAGGAGAATGCCCGTGGGAAGTTATCCGCGGGGACACCATGATGCCAAGAATCCTTCCAAAATAGGGCAGTTGTGCCACAGTGGATACTGACTGAGGTGATCCCTCTATAGATGGGACTGAGTTGCATGATTTCCTTCCACCAGAAGGAGCCACAGAGGTCAACCGCATGCGGCACAGAGGTGGAGTAGTACGTGTCCCAGATCAAATTCACCCATGGGATATCCATTCGGTTGTAAAATTTATGTAAGAATTTGAGTAGCAGCGCATCATTTTGAATTTGCAAATTTAGTACCCCAAGTCCTCCATGTTTTTTGGAGCGACAGACCATATCCCAGGAGGCCAAAGAATTGCATTTGTCCCCGTGCTCAGTTTTCTTGATCCAAATAACGTGCCGTTTGATTTTATCAAGTTGGGTGATGATCTTTGGAGGGAGTCTAATTGTGCACATAGGGTACATGACCAGAGAAGTTATGAGTGAATTTGCCAGTGATAGCTTTCCGGCGTAGGACATTAGAGACATGGTTGCAGTCACCCTCCGTTCGGCTCTGCAAACTAGGGGTAAGAGGTCTTGGATAGCAGGTTTTGTCGTGCCCAGGGGGAGCCCAAGATATGTGAACGGCATGGTACCAATTGTGCATCCGAAGATGGAAGCAATTTCTTGGCAAAGATCTGCATTCGTATTGATCGGGATCAGTGTTGACTTGCTGTAATTGATCTTTAGGCCAATGGATGCTGCATATTCAGAGAGAATTTGTTTCATCAGTGAGGCTTCATCCTTGTAGGCCAGCATGATGATGATTGTGTCGTCTGCGTATTGGATGATCGGGTAGTCCGCATCGCTGCGCGAGGGGAGTGGATGCTTCAGGAGGTTTCGGTGGTATGCATCATTGACGGCCGATTGGAGTAGATCGGCTGCTAGGACAAAGATCAAAGGGGACAGCGGGTCACCCTGACGCACCCCACATCGGCAGTGGAACTGACGACCCGGCACACCATTAAGAAGAATTGAAGACTTGCCGGATGAGAAGATGCACTGGATCCAAGTGATCCACCGATCATTAAACCCCATGTGTTGCATGATCTTAATCATAGCAGAGTGGTCAATTGTATCGAAAGCTTTAGCAAAGTCCAACTTAAGGAGGACGATGTCTTTTTTTGATGCCTGGCATTGATGGATGAATTCGAAGGCCCAGGCCAAGCAATCCTGGATTGAGCGCCCTTTCAAGAAACCATATTGATTTCGATGAACCAGACTCAAAATCACCCTTTGGAGGCGGTTGGCTAGTAATTTTGTGAGGACTTTCAAGCAGCAATTTAAGAGCGTGATGGGTTTAAAATCGTTCACTGTCTCTGGAGAGATCGACTTGGGTATCAGAGTGATGAAACCATAATTAAGATCCAGATTCAGCTTGCCTTCATGAAATTCCGAGCAGAGGTTGTAAAAATCTTGTTTTATGATGGGCCAGCAGGCTTTCAGAAACGCCCCATTAAAGCCATCGGGGCCTGGCGCCCGGTCAGCCGACATCTCCTTGATTACGTCGTCTATCTCTTTGGTGGTGAACGGAGAAGTTAAATCATCCAACAGGGTGCTACGTTTGATTAAGTGCTGCAAATCAAAGTGCATGTCGGGTGGTGTTGCATTGCCAAGACGTTCTTTGTAGGCATCAAAAAGTATTGATTCCTTCCCTACATGATCATCCACTGAGGTGCCATCACTCGCTCTCAGGGTTGCAATTGGATTTTTTCGGTACCGTTCCGTGGCAATTGCTTGGAAGAATTTTGTCGCTTCATCCCCGAACTGAATCCAACGGATCGTACATCGCTTCTTCCAGAATTCTTTTTGGTATCTTAGAAGTCTAAGAATGTGCAATTTCAGAATCCTCCTGTAGTTGGCTTCAGGTATAGTTAAGGGCCTTATGTTTTCTATGGCATCAAGACGACAGAGTGCTCTGTTGGAGTTGGTGATAGCCACAGAAAGACGAGAGATTTTATTGCTCCATTGACTGAGAGCCTGTCTGACTGATTTGAGTTTCTGGCAGAGAATAGATGCAGCATTGTGGTTTTTGCCATGCTTTATAGGGCGATCCCATGCAGCAGAGACGACCTCCATGAAGCCCGGATGAGCAATCCAGTATGATTCAAAACGGAACAATTTGCTCTTAGGGATGGTAGTTTCAATAACAACCGAGCAAGGAATGTGATCAGACACTGGCCGGCCGAGAGGTTTAACCATTGTGTTGGGGAAGGTGGTAGTCCAGTTAAGTGATGTGAAGAACAATCAAGTTGTTCAAGCAGTGGGTCATCTTGCATATTACTCCACGTGAAACGGTGACCTTTAATGGGTAATTCGATTAAATGTTGTGCTCGGATAAGGTCATTAAAAGTGAGCATATCATTTGTGTTACCCCCAGGTTTGTTCCTATTGTCGGGCGAACGGATATAATTGAAATCTCCAAGAAGGAGCCAGTCCTCAGTAGGAGGGATAACCAGATCAAACAGCCAATTGGTGAATAGATCTCTATTTTCTCCCTGGCAAGGCCCATAAATGTTCAGGAGAGTCCAGACATAAGCTGATTTTTTTGATGTAAAGTTAATCCCAAGGGCAAATGATTCTGATATGGTGACCTGCCCCTCAAACATAGAGCTATTCCAGATTGTGATGAGACCACCGGAAGCACCATTCGATGGTATATACGCGAATTTATCAAAGCGCTTTGGGCACAGAGATTTAAGCGTAACATGATCAAATAAAGGCATTTTAGACTCCTGTAAACATATAATAGAACAACCACTGGAAGCAATAGCATTCGACAAGGCAAGCTGTTTATCAGTCGAATTAAGACCACGCATGTTCCAACAAAGTACATTCCAGTTTTGCAAAAGCGACATGAAGAAAGATAGTAAACTGGTGACGGGCCCTATTCAGAGACAGGCAGATTTAGAGCCTCATCAGAGAGCTCAGCTTCAGGGATGCCACAGAGCTGAGATCCTTCCTCCCTGATGGCCGCCACCGTGGTTGGTGGTGGTGCTTCCATGTTAGCAGAGGCTGGGAGCTGTTCGCTGGCGGAGGAGCTAGACCCAGCTGCAGAAGGGATAGATCGTGCTTTCACCTTGGACCTGTAAGGACGGCTATCAGTGGGCTGCTGCACACGAAAGCCATCATATTTGTTAGCACGAGAGCTGCAGCGAAGATTAGTAGGATCAATTGGGGCTTGAGCCCTAGACCTTCTGGTGCCATTAGGAGCAGAATGAGGCACAATTTGAAGGTTGGCATCATGTTGCCCAGCAGAACTAGTATTCAGAACCTCATTTTCCATGGGGTGAGTGGACTGAACAGCCAAGAGAGTGTTATCAGAGGTCTGTTGGTTCAGTATATGATCTGCCATATCAAGCGAGCTATCAATCGGGGTGAGATCTTCATTCAGTTCCTCAATGATAACATTGGACTGCCTGGTGACAGGGCTGTCAGTGAGTGGCTGGGTCAGATAAGAGAAGCTGAAACCATTGGTATCCTGTGCAACTCTCACTGAGACCTGATTGTGACCGTACAGAAGACCATAGCCCTGGCTCCAAGGGCCAAATGTGGCAAGCAACGGCCGAAGCGCAGCAGCAAGGAAAGTATTGAGCTGCCTGGCTGGAATAGGATCATGCAGCAGCAGAGATACCACCTCATTACCTTGATCAGACAGACTGAATTGCATACCCGAGTTGTGCAGAACTACAGACACCACTGCCACATTATTATGATGATTAGTAGAAGGATTAACCATGATCCCCTGTGGCATGAAGTGACTATAGGACGCCTCATCCGAATCAGCAGATTGCGTGCTGGAACTATCCACCACAGTGATTGTATCATTCCAAGCTTGAGCAGCACTGTCAGGAGGAAGCAAAGCCGGGGGAGAAGCCGAGGCAGAATGCGTATCGACAGGGGTAGAAAGGGAAGTAACGGATACTGTGGGATATTTGGGAATCCATTTCCTTCCCTGTTCACGGCGCGCCTTAAAGCAGGATGATCCCAGGTGGCCATAGTGGCTGCAGAAAGAACATCGAACGGTGCTCGGGGCAGGACGCCTATTTCTCACATTTTTGGCAGTCAGAGCATTGAGATTGGCTGGCTTGATATGTGTTGACACACGAACGCGTCACGCGTACCCTCGACGCCGGGGGTGATGCACCGCAGCTCACGTCGAGGGAGGTCCTACCGGCAGCGCGATACGCAAGACAACCGGAGGACGCTTTTGAAGACCCGAAACCCCGCGCACCCGGGAGGGACCCCGTCAGGGAGCGCGGCGGCAATGGGCTGCCCTAGGTCGATTCGCTCGCCCCTAGGGCCTCGGAGTTCGCAGCTCTCCAACACGAAGAACGACGAAGAACGAGGAAGAAGATACGAGGGTAGGAGACAAAACGTAGGTGAAAAAGTAGTATAATGATTGTTCGATTGTGTGTTGTTTCAATCGGCCGTCACCCCCAACATATATAAGAGGCGGCTGGACTTCCCGTACAAGCAAAGGATTCATCTAGGCTTTCCTTACAAGAAAATTACATTAATTCACGTCCTAGAGTCCTAGTTCTGGTCCCGCTCGGATTCAGCCTGAATCTGGTCCAATCTCCTGTCTTGCTCCTTGCGTGGGCCGTGGAATCTGCACACGACCTCCGATGGAGATGGTCCAAACACGAATTTTGTGCGCTTCAACGAGGCCAATAATCCGTATGTTGATCACTTTTCCAAATAAGGCCATCTTGAATACTCCACGGGGTCATCTTTAATTTCGAGTCGGACTCGGTTATGTAGCTAACTGGACCGTCCGACTCCTGTAGCGTCTCTGCAGGTCGTATACTATGTCGGATGATGATGACTCCAAAAGCAAAGTTGACCGTCTCGACGTTACGAACAACTTTCATGTTGAACACTTTCATCTGAGGCCATCTAGATAATTATTTGAGCCCATCTTCAGTTTCTGGTCGGATTTGACAGTTTCCACCCCGGCAAGCTTTTCCCGGCAAGCACCCCGGCAAGCTTCACCCCGGCAAGGTTTCCATCCCGGCAAGCTTTCACCCCGGCAAGGTTTCCATCCCGGCAAGATTTCCCCGGCAAGGTTTCCATCCCGGCAAGTTTTCACACCCCGGCAAGGTTTTCATCCCGGCAAGGTTTCCCCGGCAAGGTCTCCATCCCGGCAAGCTTTCTGGCTGTGCCTTGCGGGTCTTTTTTGTGGCAGTAAACGACCTCGGATGAAAATGTGCCCAAAAGCAAAGTTGACCGTTTCGACGTTACGAACAACTTTCATGTTGAACGTTTTTGATTCGAGGCCATCTTGAATGGCTAATTGCTCACGCATTGCGTCAGACACTCGCCAAGACGTGTCTGGTCTCCCGCGTCTTATTTCGCCCCTTGACATGGCTGCATTCAGATAGCTCTAACTTTTGCATACGAACTCGGATTGAGACGATTTTTATATGAAAATCGACCGACTCGACGAGACGAAGACAATTCATGTAGAAAGTTTTCTCATATGAGATTATCTTGAGGGCGTAATCAGCCGAATAGTGTTCTGGATACAAAATCCCAGTACTTCGAACACAATTTCGGCTTTCGAGATGAGATCGGATGGCAATGGCCCAAACTTCAAAGTTTCTCCTTGCCGGATCGCCTCCTTGCCGGACCGTCTCCTTGCCGGATCACCTCCTTGCCGGGCCGTCTCCTGCCTCTGTTTGGGTCTTCGGCAAGCACTCAAAACCGGCAAGCTTTTCGCTTGAGTCCACTTTTACTGCATTTTGCATCGTGCCAAAATCAGGTGTCAACACATGCCCCCCTGTTTTTCGGCAAAACTTGTGTGCCGAAAAATAATATGCATTAGGCTTGTTCTAAGGACGATGTCAACACTCCATCGGCCGTTAATATGTGCTGAGGGCGATAATTATATATCGGCCATTGCCTATTTAGGCTTCTTGCCACACACTTGGGTGGTACTTCTTCAAATATCTGCCATTGAGAGCTCGAGGTAGCAATGTTCCTTGCATGGATTCCACCAAATATGAATTTCCGGGAACTATTCTTGCAATCTTGAAAGGACCTTCCCAGCTTGGAGACCACTTCCCGAATTTTCTGCTCTTTGAACCAATCGGTAGAATCACCTTCCACACAAGATCACCAATCTGAAAATTCTTCAACTTGACCTTCTTATTATAAGCTCTTGCTACCCTCAACTTGTCCCTTTCTATGGCTTTTAATGCAGTCAAACGTTTATCGGCAACCTCATCAACGTTGTCCATCATCAAGTTATAAAAGTCCACTGCCGATAAATCATTTTGTTTGGCTATTCTCAAAGCATTCAAATTTACCTCTACCGGTAAAACGGCTTCTTGACCGTATACGAGCTCATATGGAGTTACCTTCGTCGCACCATGCCTTGAGATTCTATGCGCCCACAAAGCCTCGGACAATAATTCATGCCACCTTCTTGGATTATCTTCAATCTTCTTCTTGATGAGCTTGATCAAAATTTTGTTGCTAGACTCAGCTTGTCCATTAGCTTGAGCATAATACGGGGAGGAATTGAGCAACTTTATCTTATATGATTCGGCAAATTCTCCAACTTGATGAGACATGAAAGATGAACCTTGATCCGTAGTTAATGTTTGCGGAATACCGAATCTATGAATAATGTGCTCACTTATGAATTGAATTACCTCCGTATGCGTCATATTCTTGAGAGGTACTGCTTCAGACCACTTAGTGAAATAATCAGTTGCCACCAACACGAACCGATGCCCCTTTGAAGAGGAAGGATGAATCTCTCCAATAAAGTCCAATCCCCAACCTCTAAAGGGCCACGGCTTGATAATAGGATGTAACATAGCAGCGGGAGCTAACTGAATATCACCAAACTTTTGACAAGCTTCACATCCTTTATAATACCTAAAGCAATCATTGATCATCGTCGGCCAATAAAATCCAGCACGTCGTAACAACCACTTCATCTTGGGGGCCGACTGATGAGTACCGCAAATTCCTTCATGAACCTCTCCCATAGCAACTCTTGCTTGATCCTCGTCCAAACACTTCAAAAGAACATCTTCAACCGTTCGGCGATAAAGACCACCGTCTCTTATTGTATATTTGAAAGCCATGCGCCGAACAGCCCTGTCCACCCTTTTACTCGTATTGTACAAGTAATCAATAATGGGCTTTCTCCAATCATGATTTTCACCTGCACTAGATTTATTGTTAGTGACCGAATCAGTGGGCTCTGGTTCGGCCTCCCCTATATTAGCAAGACAAGACATCGGCTCTTGAGAGATATGAAACATGCCATGATTGACATGATAGCCAGATGCTTGCTGTGCTAACTCATTTGCTCTCCAATTATCATGTCTAGATATATGAGCAATGCTAAAATGATCCAAAGTAGAAATTATATCCAGACATTTATCAAGATAAACATTAAGTGATTCGTCTAAACATTGAAAAACTTTGGATACTTGTCGCACTACTAATAACAAATCACCAAAAGCCTCAATATGTGTAGCACCTATGGCCAGTAACATCTCTAAGCCGAATAACAATGCTTCATATTCGGCTTGATTATTTGCGCAAAAATATTCTAAGCGGCATGAGGCTTCAAAAACAGCACCATGAGGAGATATATAAGCAATACCAACACCTTGGCCGTTGCTACAAACTGAACCGTCAAAATATAATCTCCATGGTATTAACGAGACAAGGTTTATTTCAATATCCTGCTTGTCATTAATCCGATGCTCAACGATAAAATTAGCAACAATTTGGCCTTTCATGGATTTTAAAGATTCATAAGCCAAATCATACTCAATTAAAGCATAAGCCCATTTACCAATTCTACCACTAAGAATTGGTCTATGCAACATGTATTTAATGACATCGGTTTGACAAGCTACTATGCAAACACTTGGTACTAGATAATGTCTCAATTTTGTGCAAGCATAGTATAAGCATAGGCATAATTTTTCAATAAATGTATACCTTGTCTCGGCATCCAATAGGCGTCGGCTCAAATAAGTGATAGCATGCTCTTTTCCTTCGGTTTCTTGAGTCAAAACAGCTCCAATAACGCCTTCCTCGGCTGCAATGTAAAGTCTAAAGGGCTCTCTATGCTTGGGCGCCTTCATCACCGGAGGAGTGCACAAATAATTCTTAATCATATCAAATGCTTCTTGCTGTTTTGCCCCCCAAGTAAAATCAACATCATTCTTCAACCGAAGGATATGAGTAAATGCATCAACCTTCCCTGACAAATTAGCTATGAACCTCCTCAAATAATTGACCTTGCCAAGGAATTTTTGCATATCTCTCTTGCATGTTGGAGCCTCCACTTTTTGTATAGCTTCTATCTTTTTGGGATCAATCTCTATGCCATCTTCATGAATAATGAAACCCAAAAACTTACCAGCCGACACGCCAAACGCACACTTCAAAGGATTCATCTTCAGCCCATATTTCTTCATCCTCTCAAAAGCTAAACGCAAATCGGCTAAGTGAGATTCAAAAGCATCCGATTTGACAACAATATCATCAATATAGACTTCAAGTATAACACCGAGTAAATCATGAAAAATCAAATTCATAGCCCTTTGATATGTGGCGCCGGCATTCTTCAAGCCAAAGGTCATCACTGTCCACTCAAATAATCCAAGGAAACCGGGGCACCGAAAAGCCGTTTTGGACATGTCCTCTTTGGCCATGAAAATTTGGTTGTACCCCGCATTGCCATCAAGAAAGCTAATAACCTTATGTCCAGAAGCATCATTAATAAGCATGTCGGCTATAGGCATAGGATACTCATCTTTGGGCGTAGCTCTATTCAAATCTCTGAAATCAATGCACACCCTCAACTTGCCGGAGCCTTTCTTTTCCACTGGCACAATATTAGAAATCCACTCGGCATACCTGCAAGGTCTAATAAAATTACCTTTAAGCAAACGACCGATCTCTTCCTTGATCCGGTCATATATTTTTGGACTGAACTTCCTAGCCGATTGTTTATATGGTCTAAAACCGGCTTTTATAGGTAACCGATGCTCCACTAGCTCTCGGCTTAAACCTGGCATCTCATGATATTCCCATGCAAAGCAACAAATATATTCTTTCAATAGCTCGATTAACTTGACTTTACAATCGGCTTTCAAATTTTTGTTTACATATGTCGGCCTAGGAATCGAGCCATCTCCAATATCTACTTCTTCTAATGGATCGGCCGATGTAAAACCTTGTCCAAGTTTATCCATATCATCTAACTTTTCTATAGACTCGTACATATCGTTCCCATTGGACCGATATTCTGCAAGCCGCTTTTGTAGCCACTCAGAGTTAGGATCCATTCAAATACGTCATACCTTGGAGCCGATTTCCACCAACCGGCTTTAAAGAAACGGGTACAAAACCACTCTTGGTGGCGTTGAGAAAGTCAAACTCTGATAAGTCCCGTCCCGTCAAGCAAGCAGCATTGGGGTGTTGCCAATCCACCGGTGTATCGGCTAAAGCAATGCAAGCCAAATTATCCGCATGAACGATCTCCACTTCATCATCAACCCATTGAATTAAAAACTGGTGCATAGTGGATGGCACACATTGGTTTGCATGAACCCAATCACGGCCTAGAATGACGTTGTAGTTACCTTGCACCTCGGCAACAAAGAATGCAGTAGCCAAAGTTTTGCTTCCAACCGTAAGCTCCACGTAAATCACACCTTTAGCTTCGGTTTTCTCTTTGCCTTCAAATCCATTGAGCACCATATTGGTCTTCATCAATCCTTCGTCAGGCAAACCCAATTTCTTGAAGACTGAATAGGGCATGAGATTCACCACAGCACCACCATCAACAAGCATTTGAGTAATTGGTGATCCATTGATATGGCCCCTGAGGTACAACGGTTTCAAGTGTGTCACTGGTTCTTTTGGCTTCTCAAATATTGCATTCTTAGGACCAAAATCCAGCTGAGCCACCTCCCCTTCTTCATCTATAGCACGAAACTCAGCGGGTAAATAAAACACCATGTTGATATCCATTCCTTCATGTACTGGTGTAGGCTCACAATCTACCACGTCGCCCTCCTCCTCGGGTGTGTTCAGTGCCGGGCTTGCCGGTGTTGGGCTTGCCGGGCCTGCCGAGCTTGCCGGGTCTGCCGAGCTTGCCGGGTCTGGGTTTGCCCTCTTCATTGATTCTGAAATCTGTTCGGGCGAAACGGAATCAATAGGCGTTGTAGACGATGTAACAGCAGTAGCATCGTCCTTCCTTGGTGGTGCAGGTGCTGATGTGACAGATGTAGAAACCACCGCACTTTGTATTTGCTTAGGCACCCATACTTGTTCTGTAGGTACCATGGGCCGAACGTCATTGAACCACTCATCTCTTTGCTTCTCGGCCTCCTGTTCTGCCATCTCATGACTCCTTAACCTCTGTAGTTTCCTCTTTTGTGTTTTTGTTAGCCCTGGAGGACACCACTTAGGCTGCATGTACTTTGGATCTTTGAACTTGGCTTTGCTTGTGCTAGCTTCATGATCATTAGCCGAGTGCTTTGGTGCGATAGCAAGTATCGGCTCAGTAGGGTTGTTCCGCACAGTCGCCTGTTGTATAGTGAATGTCTTAGTGCCCAAGATGAGTGAACCGGCATCAACTCTTTCTTTGCCCTTTCCAGACTCGACCACTGCACTTGGTGACTTGGCACGCCACACTTGCTTATTGATCCTTCCTTGATTATTCTGCATTGGCCGATTGACTCCTTTGTTCAAACGGCCTCGTGTGGGATAAGAAAACTTCTCACGTATAGGCCTCCTTGGTTCTGCCCATCCTGGATGAAAAGCATAAGGGGCCATTGGGGGCTGCCCCCATCCTCCATTAAATCCTCCCACGTGGTATGGTGCATAGGGAGGTGGCGCCATCCACAGTCCTGGTGCCCATGACCCATATGGCCTTGTGCGATGTTGCAATTCTTGTCTTGGAGGTGATCTTGGGCGCTTCAAATATGATGACCGGTTAGAGCTAGAACCGGCCGCTTGATTAGCATACTTGGACAGCAACATATCAAAAGTTGGCTTGATTTTCTTGCGCTGCACTTTGGCTTCATTCAGCTTCCACTTGCCAACTTCCGGACTCTTGGGCTTGACAAACTTAACACGGGTATTCTCTTGCTCTTGCGGTTGCCCCCGGAGTGCAGGATTCTTGACAGTGATTTTGATTATCTCCCCGCCATCGGGTTGCTTGTCGAGCACCACTTGCCTTCCCAAGACCTTGTCGCCATCTCTGTTTTTCCTGGGCTCACCAATGACAATATTAGTTTTATTAGCGGATTCGGCCACTTCCGGCCAAATGAGCACCTTTTTCCCCTCCAAATCCAGAGTATTCATTGGGAAGGGCTGCTTATCAACTTGCATCTCAGAAAAGTTCAATCGTCCGTCATTAATGGCCGATTGTATCTGTCGTCGAAAAACATTGCAATCATTAGTCGCATGAGAAAAAGAATTATGATACTTGCAATAAGCACGCCGTTTCAGCTCTTCAAACGGCGGTAAAGTATGAGATATTCTAATAATCTTAGCTTGTAGCAAAGCATCAAATATTCTATCACATTTAGCAATATTAAAAGTAAACTTCATCTCATCATCACGATTCTTATGAATCGGCTTTAAATCATTGCAAGTAAATGGTTTGGCCTTCGAGGGCCAAACAAATTCAGCAGCATAAATATCACCCTCATCGTCCGAACGATCACTATCATATTCAACCATATTCATCTTTGGACGATCAGTTTTATATCTATGCACTTCTTTAAGCTCCTTGCTTCGGCTTTCATGAGCCAAAGCCCTCTGTAAGACTTGGTTGATACTTATAAATTCATAGCCTTCTAGTTTCTCTCTAATATGAGCTCTCAAACCATTAAGCACAAGATCAGCCAAGTCTCTTTCAGTTATCACTAAACTATAGCACCGGTTTTTTGTTTCCCTAAATCTCTTGACGTAATCGGAGACCGATTCGTCATGCTTCTGCTTAACCGATGTAAGATGTGACAACTTAAGTTCATTATCGCCGCTATAAAAATGATCATGAAATTTTTGCTCTAGCTGCAACCATGCACGAATAGAGCCATGCGGCAAAGAAGAAAACCATGAAAATGCGGTACCAGTTAATGACAAAGGAAATAAACGCACTTTCAATTCATTTATTGAACCTGCTTCACCCAATTGTGCTAGGTACTGGCTAACATGCTCCCATGTGGTTTTTGTGCCCTCTCCATTAAACTTAACAAAATCTGGAATTTTATACCCTTGAGGGCACGGAATTGCATCAAAGTACTCAGGATACGGCTTTTGATAAATCCGATTCCTAGGTAGTTCAACACCAAAATTCTCTCGAAGTGTTTTAGCCATCTCCTCTCTAAACCTAGCTAGAGCATCGTCCGTAGTAGACGATGAAGCTTGTGGCACTGGCATAGGAGGATTGGGGTTAGCAATCATGGGTGTAAATTGTGACATGTTTGCCGAACCATAGTTCGGCAATGATCTAGCAGTGTTTCCACCTATTTGGTTCGGCGTTGCCACCGAACTCTGCATAAAAGGATTAAGTGGTGCAGCCACAATTTGATTGGTATGGGTAGGAAAATAATTCATCGGCATGGGAGGCGCCGATGAAATAGGCAAAGCTGAATCAGGGTTTCCCATACTAGCAGGCATGTTAGGCATATTCTTCTGAGCATTAGTATTGTCTAAGAAAGCTTGATAGATCAGATTATTGCTATCAGTAATACGACTCTCAATTTCAGCCCATTGCTCAGGAGAAAAGGTAGTACTTACAGAAGGTTTAACCTGCTCAGTTTGAAGAGGAGGAAACTTGATTTCTCCAACCGGAGTGATATTGCCTTGGCGGTCCTTCTTGAAGTTTCCAAGGAACTCCTGCAACTCCTTCTCTTCACGCGCCTTCTTGTACTCCTCATAAGCTTGACGATGCTCGGCCGATAACTCCTCCAGATTGGGCTTGATAATGTTATCGGCGTCAACTTCCGAGGGATTGGGAAGATTGGACATGATGGATGATGATTCTTGATCAAAAGATCCCCAGCGGAGTCGCCAAAAAGTGTGTTGACACACGAACGCGTCACGCGTACCCTCGACGCCGGGGGTGATGCACCGCAGCTCACGTCGAGGGAGGTCCTACCGGCAGCGCGATACGCAAGACAACCGGAGGACGCTTTTGAAGACCCGAAACCCCGCGCACCCGGGAGGGACCCCGTCAGGGAGCGCGGCGGCAATGGGCTGCCCTAGGTCGATTCGCTCGCCCCTAGGGCCTCGGAGTTCGCAGCTCTCCAACACGAAGAACGACGAAGAACGAGGAAGAAGATACGAGGGTAGGAGACAAAACGTAGGTGAAAAAGTAGTATAATGATTGTTCGATTGTGTGTTGTTTCAATCGGCCGTCACCCCCAACATATATAAGAGGCGGCTGGACTTCCCGTACAAGCAAAGGATTCATCTAGGCTTTCCTTACAAGAAAATTACATTAATTCACGTCCTAGAGTCCTAGTTCTGGTCCCGCTCGGATTCAGCCTGAATCTGGTCCAATCTCCTGTCTTGCTCCTTGCGTGGGCCGTGGAATCTGCACACGACCTCCGATGGAGATGGTCCAAACACGAATTTTGTGCGCTTCAACGAGGCCAATAATCCGTATGTTGATCACTTTTCCAAATAAGGCCATCTTGAATACTCCACGGGGTCATCTTTAATTTCGAGTCGGACTCGGTTATGTAGCTAACTGGACCGTCCGACTCCTGTAGCGTCTCTGCAGGTCGTATACTATGTCGGATGATGATGACTCCAAAAGCAAAGTTGACCGTCTCGACGTTACGAACAACTTTCATGTTGAACACTTTCATCTGAGGCCATCTAGATAATTATTTGAGCCCATCTTCAGTTTCTGGTCGGATTTGACAGTTTCCACCCCGGCAAGCTTTTCCCGGCAAGCACCCCGGCAAGCTTCACCCCGGCAAGGTTTCCATCCCGGCAAGCTTTCACCCCGGCAAGGTTTCCATCCCGGCAAGATTTCCCCGGCAAGGTTTCCATCCCGGCAAGTTTTCACACCCCGGCAAGGTTTTCATCCCGGCAAGGTTTCCCCGGCAAGGTCTCCATCCCGGCAAGCTTTCTGGCTGTGCCTTGCGGGTCTTTTTTGTGGCAGTAAACGACATCGGATGAAAATGTGCCCAAAAGCAAAGTTGACCGTTTCGACGTTACGAACAACTTTCATGTTGAACGTTTTTCGATTCGAGGCCATCTTGAATGGCTAATTGCTCACGCATTGCGTCAGACACTCGCCAAGACGTGTCTGGTCTCCCGCGTCTTATTTCGCCCCTTGACATGGCTGCATTTAGATATCTCTAACTTTTGCATACGAACTCGGATTGAGACGATTTTTATATGAAAATCGACCGACTCGACGAGACGAAGACAATTCATGTAGAAAGTTTTCTCATATGAGATTATCTTGAGGGCGTAATCAGCCGAATAGTGTTCTGGATACAAAATCCCAGTACTTCGAACACAATTTCGTCTTTCGAGATGAGATCGGATGGCAATGGCCCAAACTTCAAAGTTTCTCCTTGCCGGATCGCCTCCTTGCCGGGCCGTCTCCTTGCCGGGCCGTCTCCTGCCTCTGTTTGGGTCTTCGGCAAGCACTCAAAACCGGCAAGCTTTTCGCTTGAGTCCACTTTTACTGCATTTTGCATCGTGCCAAAATCAGGTGTCAACAATATGTTTCCCAAGCGAGGGAGATTTGACCCGGAGGCAGTCCGCTTTTCGTGAGGGACAATTAGCAACTTTGTGACCTGGGGCTGAGCAGTGGATACAAATCACACGGGCCTGACAACCACTTTTCTCATGGCCCCATTGCAGACATTTTGCACATAAAACAGCCCAATATTTGGCGAGGTGATCAATTTCTGCTGGTAAGTATTGGGCCTGGGCCAAGTCGCTCTTGTGTTTGTCCATTAGCACAGGAGGCCACTGAGAGTGGGAAGGGGCATATTTGAATGCCGAGTTAAGGAAACACTGCGGTGGGGAAGGATAAGGCACATTGATTGGGCATTTAAACGCACCCAAATTGAGGAAATTTGCCGGCTGCCTTTCCCCTAATGTCTCATTGATTAAAAATTGATTGGAAAGAGTATTCTTGGTAGCAACCGGGTCAACAGACAAACGAGGCAAATTCTCTTGACAAGGAGAAATATTCGGGCGCATTAAATGAGAATCTGCATTCAAACTTGAATCTGTTCCTGAGCAAGGCATCGGTAGAGAAAGTGATGAAGAAGCTTCAGCAGCATTCTTGTTGGAAAACTCCATGTGATCCAATGGAATAAGACCAAACTTCTGTAATTCCAGTGAAGATGAAAGATCAAGCCTTGCATCACCTCTAAGAAAATTGAGGGGTGATTTAACAGCCATAGGCCTACGATCCAATAGGTCGATCATAACTTCATCAGCGTGCCAATTGGAATCAAAATGAGAACCTTTGGTAAAACGGCCATTGTAAAGATGAAAGTGACAAACAAAATCCGGCCAAATACGATCCTTCAGATGGTAAACGAAATGCCCCACTTTATTATTTGCCACAGAGAACCGGAATGAGCGTGGACTGATTTGAAGCACATTGAAACCTTTGCTAACACCTCCAATGCAACATTGTAAGGCAATCCCAACTGATTCCACCGTAAGAGGGAAAGAGTCCGAGGAGAAAGAAGCCACCAAATAGAACTCTGTGAAGTCTCTTGATGGTGAAAAGTGTACCGTGGATCCAAACCTGCGTCTCACCTGTTCTCCAAGGGCAATGCCCGGGGAGAAATCCCAATGCAATAGGCCTTCCATGGGGATCAGAATCACCAAGATCCATGGTGATCCGTGGGGGTTGGGTAGGAGGTGGGAGGGGGGGGGGGGGGGTGGGAGGAGTCATGGTTTCGCCAGCCAACACCACAAGTCCACAACCTTGTCTCTGAACATATCTGTTACTGCAATGTCGTTGTCTAAACAAGTTGGTGTGCTCTGCTTAAAGTCTGAGTTTGCTTGATAATGCAAGCCTGCCTATGTAGCGGCTGCTGCTGAGAAGTTTGCAGTTGCCGAAGTAGGTTGAGAGGACAGCTGCTAAAATAGCGTAAGAGCCTCGATGACAGGCAGCCTCTAGTTGGACTTTTTATCTACATCGATGCTTAGTTGTATGATCCAGTGTAGGGGCCAAATTTCTGCAGATCTTAGGTGTACCATTTCTCTGTTGCTAATGTTTCCTTTACTGCTCAGTATAGTTCACAAAAAAATGTGTTAAAAAAGCTAATCTGAACGTTCAGGCAATTTCAGGCCTGAACATGTAGAAGCTGTCACTTACTCCATCATTGTTGCAAACCAATTGCAAAATCTTTGGTAGGAGAAAGCTCTTGGGCTCCTCACCGCATCTTTGGTAGCGGTAACTTGTTGATATGCTTCAGGCCTGTCTTTTGTGTTCCAAGAGATCAAATGCCGCGTCCATCCGGATAGTTGAACAAGCTCTAGGTATTCTTTGGAGATCAAATGCCCAGACTCCTCTAGTTTCTGCGCAAGGCTTCCCTCGCAAGTCACTAGAATGATTCAGGTGACGCATACACAGGTCCACCAGTTCCCATGATCTGCAAGGGGATATTGGAAGGTTTCTCTCTAGTTTTTTTTTTTTTTGGGAAAAGAAGGATAAACCCGGCCTCTTGCATCGAGCGATGCACATAACCATATATTATTAAGAATGCAAAATCCAGCGAAAAAGAAAACCTGAGGCCGCATGCCTCGCGACAGCTAACTCCACCAGATAGTCACTAACCCTATGATATAAGGTGAAATCAAAACGAAAAAATAAACAACTCCTAGGCTACGCCTTCAACAAGAAATCGCCGCACGTGCGCCGATGATAACGAGTCCAACACAAGGTTGAACTCTGTATTCTCATCCCCATAGACAAGCTTTAATCCATCACCTTCAGCAAGGACACGATGCAGCTGCGTGTCAACATAGCCTGATCAGAGATCTTGTGTTTCCATCGGAGTGCATAAACTCGTCGTTGAAGCCGCCTGTACCATCATCCCTTATCCGGCTATCGACTCCTCGATAACCGGATACCTCTGGAGAAGACACCGGAAGACAAAGACGTCCCATACCGCCTGCCTCCTACCACTGTCGCACCACCTTCGATCCAACAGGACAAGGTTAAAATGCATCGGACAAGGGGAAAAGCAATTCCGAGCAGAAATGCAGACAATTGGCATAATTGGCCACACCAACCTTATCCAATTAATTGGTTTTTGTGCTGAAGGGCGGAAAAGGTTGCTGGTA
Organism: Elymus sibiricus; assembly: GCA_039707655.1. NCBI lineage: Eukaryota > Viridiplantae > Streptophyta > Magnoliopsida > Poales > Poaceae > Elymus > Elymus sibiricus. The sequence continues at coordinate 29,723,487 of CM077676.1, forward strand.
TACAAGTACATGGAGAATGGTTCTTGAGTTCCAATCTTTTTTCAAGAAAGTTGGCCATATTGACCTGGGATCTCCGGCACCGCCGTATAGCACTTGGAACAGCAAGAGGCTTGGCTTATCTCCACGAGGAATGCAAAGAATGCATTATCCACTGTGACATGAAGCCAGACAATGTACTTCTTGATGCAGAGTTCTGCCCCAAGATTGCAGACTTTAGCATGACCAAGCTTATTTGGTCGAGATTTCAGCAGGGCTTTGACAACAATGCGAGGGACCATCAGATACCTTGCACCGGAGTGGATATCAGGGCTACCGATTCAGGATGGGAATGGGCCGGGTTGGCCCACCGGGTCGCTGACCCGACCTAAAACTTCGAGGCCAATGGGTCATGTGGGTCGGTCTCAAACGAGATATGAGTCAACAGAGCCGGCACCGGGTGACCCGCTGGGTCAGCCGGGTCGGCCCACTGTATAGTTTATATCTCACAATAGTTGCAATCTTTGTCGCGCCGGCGTTGTCATAGGAACCGAGTTTGTGACGTAGTCTGTCGTCTAATATTCGGCGAAACGCTCGCGTATATGAACAACAAAATTGTCTTGATATGTTTCGGCAAGATGCGCACGTACAAAACCACAAGCAGACGGCTTGATTTTTTTCCTATTAACCTTATTAATTCTTACATTAGTAGGATTATATTAAACCATGCCTAATTTTATCTCGTTTGTCCACATGACAATGTAAAGCAAGAATTTGGGTCGACCCGAAATAGCCATGGGGCCAACTAGGCCATTGACTATTCTTTATATGGGTAGACCCGTGGGCTCTCAAATTGGCCTTGGGGCCACAGGAGGCAGGTCCAAGGCCAGGTCCGGGTCGGCCCATTCCCATCCTGACTACCGGTCTCACATGAAACCGATGCTTAGAGCTATGGTATGATGCTTCTTGAAATAATATCTGGTCGAAGAAATGCGGAGAAAATGAAGGAAGGGAAGTGCACTTACTTTCCCATCTTTGCTGCAATCAAGGTGCATGAAGGAGATGTTATGTGTCTGGTGGATAGTAGGCTGGAAGGCCAGGTAGATATAGAGCAGGTGAGCGGAGCTTGTAGAATTGCATGCTGGTGCATTCAAGATGCCGAGGATCACAGGCCGATGATGGGGCAAGTTGTTCACATGCTAGAGAATGTCTTGGATGTCGAAATCCCTCCTATTCCAAGGTCACTTGAAAACTATGTTGGCATGGAGGATTGCTCTTACTCTGCGGAACCAGATATCTTCTTCTAAATTCTACATGTTTGTTGGATAGGCCGGCCTTAGTTATAAGGCCCAGTAGTTTATGTTTCTGTGTATTTTTTTGGTGTAGTAGAACACAGGAATATATATGGGGTGTGTCCTGTAGTTTCAATAAAGCACACATGTCTTCATTTCCTGCTTTGTTACACAACTTGTTTGCTAGGCTTGGAGGTTTGTTTGTATTTACGTTTTGTTTTGTAAAGGATTCGAGGTTTGTTTGTATTATGTATCTATGTATGTATGTCATCCACCTGATTACAAGGTTAAGATGTGCATCATCGTCTGCCTTCTTTTTCTTCTGAATTTCATCTGAATGACCGCGTACTCTGTTTTTAGAAAAGCAAGCAGAGTACTCTGTTTTTGGAATTCCAGCCCTCTTATTACTCTCTGCTATATTAACCTCTAGAAAAGAAATGTACGTAGTGTAGAAATAAGTATGCATCAATGTTTTGGCTAATAGCTGCTCGAGAAGCCGCCGGAGCCAAGCAACCTTCATTTGGGTATTCTCTTTATACGTCACCTGAATCATTCTAATTTTTGTACGTAAAAATCTGCAGACTAGTATGTTCCTGTTAAAGGGCATGAACTTCTACAAGATTCAGGGCGTAAACTTTCCATGCATTATTTTCCAGGTATCGTTAGTGTGAAAGTGCAAAAGAGACAATGGAGCTTATTGCTGATCATGGGACCTGCTGGGTCTGTTTATATGTCACCTGAATCATTCTGGTGACCTGTGAGGGAAGCCTTATGCAGAAGCTAGAGGAGTCTGGACATTATCTCCGAAGAATAACGAGAGTTTGTTCAACTGGATGGAGGCAGAATCGATCCTCTGAGCATATGCTCAATGGGTGGTATTTTGATCTCTTGGAACATAAAAAACAGGCTTGATGAAGCTTATCAGGAAGTTACTGCTACCAAAGATGATTGGATGCAGAGTCCGGTGGGGAGCCGGAGCGCTTTCTGCTACCAAAGATTTTGCAAGCAGCTGGTTTGCCCCCATGAAGTAGCATCCATGTACCTGAAAAGGAAAAAAGTTGGCAAGATGTGCACCTAAGCTTATCTAAAAGGAGCAAGTGACAACTTCTGCATGTTCAGGCAAGAAAATACCTGCACATTCAGATTCATAGTAAATATAACTTTAGCAGTAAAGAGATGCGCTAAGAATATATTAGCTAGTGCCTAGCAATCAAATTTTAGTATCTTTTTTTGGGGGGGCAGTAGAGAGCTATGTATCTGGTAGTATAGTACCTTTGACGCTCTTCTGATCATAAATTTTCAGTATTTGTAGGTATGGAAGAGCAATCATTTTGTCTTGTTACAACTGAACTTGCAAAACACAAGCGAAGAATATATATTTGTTGAGTTGTGAACAAAGTTCCTGCCAAGGCATAATGGTAGAATTGCAAACAATTGTTTTGCTGGGTTGTAAGCTCTATATTCCCAAGGGAACTTCATGGATCTGCCATTTCAAGATATTAGCGTGTGTCTACCTCATTTAGTTAACATCAACTGGTGTCGTCCACTCGTCGCCGACGACCGATGACCGACGACTCTAGAGTCTGTTTGACTAGGCTAGAGCTCCGCTCGTAAATAAAAACATAAAGAGTTATTACACATTTGCTATTAAAATGCCCGTATATTAGTGGATGATGTGATCTCTCTGCTATCCTGAACCGTGTATATTGTCGATTGGATACTTACTACTTCTATTGTGGTAGTAGAAATTGCCACATAATATAACTACTTCCTTCCAGCTAAGATATTAAGCATATGTCTACCTCATTAGCCGACGACCTGCTTGACTCAAGAGTATATTTATGAGCCCAGCTCCGCTAGTCACTCCCGAGTACTGTCTATGGACAGGATAGCGCCATGGAACTTCCCACAAAAATAATAATGTCGACCATCCACCTTGTGCTCCTCGGCGTCCTCCTCTTGCTGGCCGGCACATCGAGCTTGCAGTTCAGCTCCGTCGACCAAGCCACCCTCCTAGCTATCAAGAAACAATGGGGAAACCCCTGGCAGCTTGTCTCGTGGGACCCCGTCGCCAACGCCGACCACTGCAACTGGACTGGCGTGGTCTGCAGCGGCGGACGCGCCGGCGCGGTGACGGGGATATCCTTGCCGGGACTGAACATCACTAGCAAGGTACCCGAGTCGTTGTGCGACCTGCCGAGCCTCACCCGCCTAGACCTCTCCTACAACAACCTCACCGGCGGCTTCCCTGGCGCCCAGCTCTGCAACTGCTCCCAGCTCCGCTTCCTCGACCTCTCCAACAACGCCTTCCACGGGGTCCTTCCGGATGACATCAGCCTCCTGTCGCCGACAATGGAGCAACTCAACCTGTCGAGTAATCAGTTCCACGGTGCCCTGCCGGCAGCGGTGGCCAGGCTGCCGGCGCTGAGGTCGCTAATTCTTGACACCAACCAGTTCACCGGGGCGTACCCTGCTGCCGAGATAAGCAAGCTCGCCAGGCTCGAACAGCTCACGCTTGCCTCGAACCCGTTCGTGTCGGCGCCTGCGCCGCTGGAGTTCGCCAAGCTCACCAACCTGAGCTACCTTTGGATGTCTGACATGAACATGACCGGTGAGATCCCGAAAGCCTACTCGAGCCTAGCTAATCTCCAGCTAATCGCTATAACAGGGAACAAGCTCACCGGCGAGATCCCCGCGTGGGTTTGGCAGCACGAAAAGCTTGAGTACGTGTACCTGTACACCAATGGACTCTCCGGCAAACTGCCGCGCAAAATCAGGTCGGTGAATTTGATAGAGCTTGATGTGTCGTCGAACCAACTCACAGGAGAAATACCAGAAGAAATTGGTAACCTCAAGAACCTGAGCATACTGTTCATGTACACCAACCAGCTCTCCGGCACCATTCCAGCAAGATTAGCGATGCTCCCCAATCTCAGGGACATCAGGCTATTTGAAAACAACCTCTCCGGCGAGCTCCCGCCAGAGCTTGGGAAGCACTCCCCACTCGAAAACCTAGAGGTCAGCAACAACAACCTCTCAGGCCCACTCCCGGAGTCACTTTGTGCCAACGGAAAGCTCTACGACATCGTCGTATTCAACAATCGCTTCTCTGGCGAGCTCCCAAAGAATCTCGGTGACTGCGTCCTACTAAGCAACCTCATGCTCCACAACAACTCCTTCTCCGGCGAATTCCCAGCGAAGATATGGTCATTATTTCCGAAGTTGACCACTGTGATGATACAGAAAAATGGTTTCACCGGGGTTTTGCCGGCCAAGATACCAGAGAACATATATCGGATTGAGATGGGGAACAACAAGTTCTCTGGGTCCTTGCCAACATCGGCAACGGGGCTATACGTGTTCGACGCAGAGAACAACCTGCTCTCCGGCGAGCTACCGTCGGACGTGAGCAAGTTTGGCAACCTTAGACAGTTGGTGTTGCGCGGCAACCAACTAACTGGTTTCATACCATGAATCATACCAACACGAGTGAATTTGTTGTAGAAGCTCAGTACTATGAACTTGTGCAACTTTTGATTTGAAGTTCTTGAGGTGTAAGTGTAAATGTGTAAGTTGTAACCAAACCGTTGAAGTGTATAACAGATTGGTGTGTCGTGTCGAGCTAGAAAACCAAGTTAGCAGGATTGCGTTGTGTTGGGTCAATCAGTGGAAGTGTTGGACGTGAACTTCATGTATGTTTTGATGTAAAAGCAAACAAGGAAATCTAGAACCATGAGCTTTGCAGCTGAAGATCTTCTCTCGGTAGATTTAGGGTGTTCGTCGTATGATTGTTCCGAGACAATTGCAAGCTTTATGTGAGAGGAAAAAGTATCGCCCCAACAATCTATGTACTTAAGACTTGAGTGCAACAGTTACTCAATCTAGGTGATAAAGATGAGCGGCACCGTGGAGGATCTAGATATCTAACCAACCCGGGCAGCGATGGCTATGCAGAAAAGGGAGTGCATGGTACTGGAAAGACTATCATCGACGAAAAAAAGCCAACAAAGTAAGGCCAGTCTGTAAATAAGGTATTGCATTGGGGCCATAGTTGTGTTCACGAAAGCAAATCTTCAAAATCCCATGAACAACTATGTGAGCTTAAAGATGGTGGGAGTATCGGTGTCATGGTGAAGGGCGCCTCACATCATATGCAACGAAGTGGCTGGGCTGGTCTAGTCACCTGGGATGAAGACGAGTTAGGGGAAAATCTTTGCCATTAACTTGTCATGTATATATTAGTTTGTTTCATTTTCATGAAAGGACTAATTGTGTGTATCTTTTTTTGCGGGGGCACTAATTGTCTGTACATGTGGGAGCATCCCATGTTCAATATATCTCTTAAACAAATCTATTAATTTTTTTTATCATTCTTACTAAAAAATCTTATTAATCATTCTAAAATATCTCAATACAAGTTTTACTAAAAATACACTACCAAAGCCCTTCTTTTTGGATAATCAATACCATGTATATTTATAGTGGCGGATAGTACATGGTAGAGATACATGAGCTGACTACAACGATTACAAAAACAAAGTCTAAAAGAAACGAGCAAAACTCCGAGATCTTCAAACCCTTTCTTCTTCCATGACACAACCTTACATTACGGGCCGTTCCTTGGGCTACATGGCTTCCGCCTCCAATTGATGGGCCTCCAATCCGACTTGTGGACCCAACCCCAGAGCACAGATCATAGAGAGATCGTCCCATCCATTCGCTCCTGTTCTGCTTTCTCCCTCTGAAGCTCTTCTCCTTCTTCTGCCTTCCATGACATGTCAAGAAACCGGAAATACTGGAAGGTGAGACACTAACTTTATCCTGTAAGTGCATCTTCGTAAAAATAACTAACTTTTGCATCTCCGAGGCTCAAAATCCCACCTCCAACAGATGATGTAGATGCAAAAAAAAAATAAAAAAATAAAAAAAAATACATCTAGCCCAGGATATGTGAAATACAACACCCGAAGATGCAAATTTGCATCTCCACCTACAGGAGATGTAAAATCGGCGGCCACGCGCCAACCGCCCAACTGCCTTCATTTCCCTTCTCCTCCTTCTCTTTCCGCCCGCCGCACAGCCGGGGCCACCCCCGATTCGCCGCCGCTCGCCCGCGCCAGATCCGGCCGCGCACCACCCCCGCCGCCCCTCCGAAGCTCCTCCGCCTCCCCTCCTCGTCTCTCTGCCTCGAATCGCTGCTCCTCTGCCGTTGCTCCACCGTCCTGATTCGCCGGTCCTCCGCCCGTCCGCCGCTCCTCGTCCTCTCTCCGCCTCGAATCGCACCGGCCGCCGCCCAGCCGCCACGACCTCGTCGTCCGATGCCGCCGAAGAAGCTCCTGAAGAGCAAGACGGGGTTCTTCGGCGTGCGGGCGAAGCCATCCGGCCACTTTGGCATCGAGTTCTCCGACGCCGGCCGCACTTCTGGCTCGGCACCTACACCGCCGACAAGGTCGCGCGTGCCTACGACGTGGCAGTGTGGTCTGCCGGGAGGCCGAAGACGGACCTCAACTTTCCGAAGATCGAGACCCGGGCGGATGCGTAGTTCCTCATGCCGGAGGGCATTCGGATGGAGGAGATACCGAAGAAGAAGAAGAAGAAGACGAAGAAGAGGCCGGCCATTGTCGTTGGTCCCGGTGATACCGACGAGGCGGCGATGACGAGGTTCGCACGAGAGCATCCGGAGTATGTTAAGGCCGAGCAAGAGTACTTCTGGAAGCGCGACGTCGAGCAGAAGAATAAGGAGGAGGAGGTGAAGAAGGAGGACAAGGCCGGCCCCTCGACGGTGATCCCTGTCGAGTCCTCGGAGGAGGAAGACGAGGAGTTCTGGGGGCCCTCGGATGAGGACGACGAGGAGTACTGGATGCCCTCGGACAACGAGTAGTTAGGATTAGTTGTAGTAGTCGTTTAATTTATGTTTTTTAATTAGAATTATGTTTGAACTATGTATGAAATGAAATAGTAGTTGAAGTTTCTTGTTTTTACATCTCCACTTTGCATCATCTATTGGAGTTGCTCTTTTACATCTCCAATATACATCATCTGTTGGAGTTACCTCTTTTTTGGAGATGTAAAATGCACTTTCGGTGATGTAAATTTTACATCTCCTAGTTTTACATCTCCAAATTTGCATCATTTATTGGAGATACTCTAACGTGTCTAGCGACGCTTGAGATGCCATGGCCTCCGTTTGGCTGGAGGAGGCCAGACGGAGGCCTCAAGGTGTTTGTTGAAATGGCTCAACGCATTGCCAGCTTTTTGCCTTAGCGATGGCCACAAGGCTCGATGTCAGTAATCCTAATCCCTCGTGCAGAAAAGATATCATCCGACAACGGATGAATTTTCAAGTCTTGATCTGTTTGTGTAGTTGGCAGATCATTATATTCTTGGGTAATTTATTTATTTTTTGGTATAGACACGGTAGTGGTACTTTTCAGTCAACGGCTGCCGTGAGCCAACGTGCTGGAAGCTCCTATCATCACTGTTGCTGTCACTTTGCTGCTTTTCTCTGGCAGATGGTTGGCTCAAAAAATGCCAGATTCACTGGGGCTGCGTGGAAACAACTACTCGTTGGTTGGGGGAGCCCAGTTGGGCCAATATCAACGTCTGCACCCACAAGAAAATAAAATCCAACCATTTAGCCACCATGTATGACCAAGGCTTGTATAATTTCCACACGTCTCTTTTGAATGGCCTCACAAGCAAGTACACATCCCTATTCACTCTGGATGCTAGCTCTCTTCCTCTCGACTAAAAGGTTCCGTTCCCTACTTAGTCAGTAGTTGTGTAGTACATCGGAAGGTTCAGAATATCCCCAATTTATTAGTAAGAGTTGGATCTCACGCTGGACGAAATGAAGAAGGCCTGCGAGCGCATGCCTTCGACATCTTCCTTTGCAGCAGTAATTCTCTGCTTGATCATTGCCGTGTGTTCAAGGTGTAGATTCGCGCATGCGACGGATACTCGTAGAGACCAAACAAGAAGGTTTACTGTCTCCACTTATTACAGCTATTATCCCCGCACTTATTATGGCAGCTATTATTATCCCGGCACCTATTATTACAGCAGTTCTATTACGACCACTTATTCTGACACTTTCCCGAGCTGGATGGATATTCATGAAGATGAAGACTCTTTATTTTTGTCCAACAATTCACATGTATATGTACGGTTGCATTCTGATGGTGCTGTTACTGCTGCTAAACTATGGGGTTGTGGGACTGTGTTGTGGTCTGCTCAAGATTGCAGGCAGGAAAAACCAGAATGCATGCAAGAAATATTGGATTCCAAGAAAGAAAAGTCATATCCAAAGATGAAAATCGTTGTTCTAATTACAGAGATGGGTGTGTTAACCGTTATGCTTGTTTGTCTTGTTCTTTTCTGGAGAAGGAGGAACGACAAGCCATCCCTGGAACTACCAATGAGTTCCAATAGTGGCCTCAAGATCTTTTCAAACATGCAAATAAAGAAGGCAACGAAGAATTTCTCCGAAAAACTTGGAGAAGGAGGTTTTGGTTGTGTTTACAAGGGGGCATTGGTAGGTTTCTCTCTAGTGGCAGTCAAAACGCTAAAAAGCATCGGACAAGGGGAAAAGCAATTCCGAGCTGAAGTACAGACAATTGGCATAATTCACCACATCAATCTTGTCCGGCTATTTGGTTTTTGTGCCGAAGGGCTGAAAAGGGTTCTGGTATATGAGTACATGGAGAACGGTTCTTTGAGTTCTCATTTGTTTTTGAAGAGTTCAGCCATATTGACCTGGGATCTCCGGTACCATATAGCACTTGGAACTGCAAGAGGCTTGGCTTATCTCCACGAGGAATGCACAGAATGCATTATACATTGTGACATGAAGCCAGACAATGTACTTCTTGATGCAGAGTTCTGCCCCAAGATTGCGGACTTCGGCATGGCCAAGCTTCTTGGTCGAGATTTCAGCAGGGCTTTGACAACAATGCGAGGGACCATTGGATATCTTGCACCGGAGCAGTGGCGGAGGACGGACAAAAGTTGAGGTAGGGCGGGCTGCCTGCACTCGGCCACCGGCAACGCCGCTGCGCGGCTGCGCCGCCTTGCGCCCTGCCTGCACCGGCCAAACCAAGGTAGGGCGGGCGCCCTGCCTCGCCCTACCGGGTCCTCCGCCGCTGCACCGGAGTGGATATCGGGGCTACCGATCACACATAAGACTGATGTTTACAGTTATGGCATGATGCTTCTTGAAATCATATCTGGTCGAAGGAACTCAGACAAAATTAAGGAAGGAAAGTTTACATACTTTCCCATCTTTGCGGCAATCAAGGTGAATGAAGGAGATGCTATGTGTCTGCTGGACAGTAGGTTAGAAGGCCAGGCAGATGTAGAGCAGCTGAGGAGAGCTTGCAGAATTGCATGTTGGTGCATTCAAGATGCCGAGGATCACAGGCCGATGATGGGGCAAGTTGTTCACATGCTAGAGAATGTCTTGGATGTCGAAATCCCTCCTATTCCAAGGTCACTTGAAAACTATGTTGGCATGGAGGATTGCTCTTACTCTGCGGAACCAGATATGTTGTAAATTCTACATGTTTGTTGGATAGGCCGGCCTTAGTTATAATATATATGGGGTGTAGTTTATGTTTCTGTGTATGTTTTGAAGTGTAGTAGAACACAGGAATATATATGGGGTGTGTCCTATAGTTTCAATAAAGTACACATGTCTTCACTTTATGCTTTGTTGCACAACTTCTTTGTATTTATGTTTTGTTTTTGAAAGGATTAGAGGTTTGTTTGTTTGTATGTATGTATGTATGTATGTATGTATGCCATCCACCTGATTACAAGCTTGAGATGTGCATCATTGTCCGCCTTCTTTTTCTTCTGAATTTCATCTGAATGACTGCGTACTCTGCTTTTGGAAAGAGAGTGGTTTTTTTGCACCCACGATCAAAAACTTAGTAAAATATTTCAAAAAAATCTGAAACTTTGTGGATGAGATTATGACCAAATGTTTTAGGTGCTTGCAAAATTTGGTGGCGAAATAACATCCGGGGAAATCTGTACAAAAAAAACAAAGTTTGTGCTGAAAACATGTGAACAGTAACGTGGGTGCAGAGCATCATTTGTATTTCGTTTTGTGTGGAGCTCATTTGATGTTTTTTGGTGACCAAACTTTGCAAGCGCCTAAAACATTTGCTCATAATCACATCCACCAAGTTTCAGAATTTTTTGAATTTACTGTTCACTACGTGGGTGCACCGAAGGTGGGTGCAGCCACTACTTTCCCTTTTGGAAAAGCAGAGTACTCTGTTTTTGGAGTTCCAGCTCTCTTGTTACTCTCTGCTATATTAACCTTTAAAAGGATACATAAGTGCACGTAGTGACCTCTAAAAAAGAATTGTATGTACTGTACAAATAAGTATGCTTCAATGCGTTGGCTAATAGCTTCTTTAGAAAGCCGCTTCATTTGGGCATTCTGTTTATATGTCACCTGAATCATTATAATTTTTGTAAAAATATGTTGACTAGTATGTTCATATTAAAGGGCATGCACTTTTACAAGATTCAGAGCGTAAACTTCCCATGCATTGTTTTCCAGGTATCGTCATTTTAAAAGTGCAAAAGAGACAATGGAGCTTATTGCAGATCATGGGAGCTGCTGGGTCTGTTTATATGTCACCTGAATCATTGTAGTGACCTGTGAGGGCAGCCTTGCGCAGAAGCTAGAGGAGTCTAGACATTTTCTCCGAAGAATAACGGGAGTTTGTTCAACTGGATGGACGCAGCATCGCCCCGCTGAGCATATGTGGCGGTATTTTGATCTCGTGGAGCATAGGAGACATGCCTGATGAAGCGTATCAGGAAGTTAGTGCTGCCAAAGATGATTGGATGCAGAGTCCGGTGGGGAGCTGCAGCGCTTTGTGCTACCAAACATTTTGTAAGCAGTTGGTTTGCCCCCATGAAGTAGCATCCTTGTACATGAAAAAGATTTTTTTTGGCAAGATGTGCACCGAAGCGTATCTAAAAGGAGTAAGTGACAACTTCGCCATGTTCAGGCAAGAAAATGCCTGAATATTCAGATTCGTAGTAAATATGACACTAGCAGTAAAGAGATGCACTAAGAATATAGTAGCTAGCATTCAGTTTTAGTATCTTTTTTTTTGGCAGTAGAGAGCAATGTATCTGGTAGTAGTAGTACCTTTGACTCTGCTGATCATAAAATTCAGTCTTTTTAGGTATGGAAGAGCAATCATTTTGTCTTGTTACAACCGAACTTGCAAAACACAAGCGAAGAATATATATTTGTTTGAGTTGTGAACAAAGTTGCCGCCAGGGCATAATGGTTGAAATGTGAACAATTGTTTTGCTGGGTTCTAAGCTCTAGAGAGAAGTCCATATTACAACCTCAAACTACCACTAAAGTCTAATATACAACCCCAAACTTCAAAACCCTCTAAGAACCAACCCTGAATTCTCAAAACCGGTCAAAATGTAACCCTGCGACTGGTTTTAGCGAACTGTTCCCGGTTTTGACCGAGTTGACCATCCAGTCAGCAGCCACGTCAGCAAAACTAGTAAAGCCAACTAAAAAAAACGGTAAATTCAGACCAGCCACCACGTCACCCCTTGACCTATCCTTCTCTCTCTCCTCACATCTTTCCCTGTCCCGTCCCACGGCCGCTGCCACCCTCGATCCAATCAGATCACGCCGCCACCCGATGGGAGCCCGGCCCCACGCCGCGCCATCGCGCCACCGGCCAGCGACCTCGCCGCCGGCGAGAAGCACCGCCCGCCGCCTCCATCTCCTCCCCGGCTCCCCCTCACCCGCGCTCGCTCGTCCGCACGGAGCCTGCCGCCCGCGGCCATGGCTGCTGCTAGCAGCCCGACGCCGGGCGGCGGCACGCTACAGGGAGCTGGGGGACGGCTCGGGCTGCTATGTTGTAAAGGTTTTTCTTTTTTAATGCTGACTGGGATTTTGACTGGTCAAAACCAGTCAAAACAGGTCAAAAACCAGCCCAGGTTGTTATTTGTCTGATTTTGAAAGTTGAGGGTTATAAATCAGATGGTTTCGTAGTTCAGAGTTGTGTTTTAGACTTTGATGATAGTTTGAGGTTGTAATATGAACTTCTCTCTAAGCTCTATATTGCCAAGGGAACTTCATGGATCTGCCGTTTCAAGATATTAGCGTGTGTCTACCTCATTTAGTTAACGCCAACTGGTGTCGTCCACTCGTCGCGGACGACCGATGACTGACGACTCTAGAGTCTGTTTGACTAGGCGAGAGCTCTGCTCGTAAATAAAAACATAAAAAGAGCTATTACACATTTGCTATTAAAATGCGCGTATATTAGTGGATGATGTGATCTCTCTGCTATCCTGAACCGTGTATATTGTCGATCGGTTACTTACTTGTATTGTGGTAGTAGAAATTGCCACATAATATAACTATTTCCTTCCAATACCTTCGTCCGGAATTAAAAGGACTGTTGGCCACGGAGCGTAGTCCGTATTTATAAGGCCTCCAGCCTTGGTAATTGCATGCATTCTTTAGTGCTGCAACTGAATGGTTGCATGCAGACTCAAGTACTTGGCCTTTCATTGGCTGCATGCATGAGAGAGGCTGGATTAATGCGTACGTAGCGTGTTATACAAAATAGCGCCGTCCCTTAAAATATGCTATTAGCGTGCTATAGCACGCTATAACGTGCTATTAGCGAGACATTATACACTGATCAATTTAGTGAGACAATTCTCTACATGCTATAGCGTGTTATTAGCGGCGCTATTTTTTCCAGTGGTATGTAGTCATCAAATTAGTCAGAGGTCCCAGTGCGCCTTGGTTGTAGAGAACTTGTCTTTGGGACTTTTAAACCCGTACGGAGGTAGTAAGATATATATGTCTACCTCAATTGCCGACGACCTGCTTGACTCGAGTAGCCCAGCTCCGCTAGTCACTCCCCAGTACTATCGATGGAGAGGACAGCGCTGTCGAACTTCCCACAAAAATAATAATGTCGACAATCCACCTTATGCTCCTCGGCATCCTCCTCCTGCTGGCCTGCACATCGAGCTTGTAGTTCAGCTCCGTCGACGAAGCCACCCTCCTGGCAATCAAGCAAGAGTGGGGAAACCCCTGGCAGCTTGTCTCATGGAACCCCGTCACCAACGCTGACCACTGCAACTGGACCGGCGTGGTCTGCGGCGGCGGACGCGCCGGGGCCGTGATGGGGATATCCTTGTCGGGACAGAACATTACCGGCAAGGTACCGGAGTCGTTGTGCGACCTGCAGAGCCTCACCTGCCTCGACCTCTCCTACAACAACCTTACCGGTGGCTTCCCCTGCGCTCCACTCTACAATTGCTCTCAGCTTCGCTTCCTTGACCTCTCCAACAACGCCTTCCACGGAGTCCTTCCGGAGGACATCAGCCGCCTGTCGCCGGCGATGGAGCACCTCAACCTGTCAAGCAATCACTTCCACGGTGCGGTGCCGGCTTCAGTGGCGGGGCTGTTCGTGCTGAGGTCCCTAATTCTTGACACCAACCAGTTCACCGGAGCGTACCCAGCGGCCGAGATAAGCTAGCTCGCCAGGCTCGAGCAGCTCACGCTTGCCTCGAACCCGTTCGCGCCCGCGCCTGTACCACCGGAGTTCGCCAAGCTGACCAACCTGAGCTACCTCTGGATGTCTGAGATGAACATGACCGGTGAGATGCCGAAGGCCTACTCGAGCCTGGCGAATCTCCAGCTAATCGCCAAAACGGATAACAATCTCACCGGCGAGATCCCCGCATGGGTCTTTCAACACCCAAAGCTTGAGTACGTGTATCTCTTCAGCAATGGACTCACCGGCGAACTGCTGCGCAAAATCACGGCGGTGAATTTGATAGAGCTTGATGTTTCGTCGAACCAGCTCACTGGAGAAATACCGGAAGACATTTGTAACCTCAAGAACCTGAGCATACTGTTCATGTACACCAATCAGCTCTCGGGAAGCATTCCAGCAAGCATAGCGATGGTTCCAAATCTCAGGGACATCAGGCTATTTGAAAACAAGCTCTCTGGCGCGGCCGAGCTTGGAAAGAACTCGCCGCTCGGAAACCTCGAGGTGAACGATAACAACCTCTTCGGCCCGCTCCCAGAGTCACTTTGCACCAACGGTAATCTCTACGACCTTGTCGTCTTCAACAATAATTTCTCTGGCCTGCTCCCGAAGAGCCTCAGCGACTGCATCCTACTGAATAGCACCATGCTCTCCGAGAACAGCTTCTCCGGCAAGTTCCCTGAAATGATATGGTCACTTCCGAAGTTGACCAATGTAAGCATACAGAACATATGGTGGATTGAGATGGGGAACAACAAGTTCTCTGGCTCCTTCCCAACTTCAGCAACTGGGTTGCGAGTGTTCAAGGCGGAGAACAACCTGATCTCCGGCGACTTGCCGACCGACATGAGCAAGTTTGCCGGCCTTACGAAGTTGTGGATGTCCGGCAACCAACTAACTGGGCCCATAACAAAATCAGTCAATTTCTTGCAGAAGCTCAGTAGTCTTGACCTGAGAGACAACAGGTTGTCCGGCGCGATTCCGTTTGACAGCATCGCGTTGCTTCCATCGCTGTATCTCCTTGATTTGTCCGGTAATGAATTCACTGATGGCTTATCTTAAGGAATAAACACCATGTGAACGTACGCTACAATTTGAAGTTCACGAGTATAGAAGAGATTTCGATGCACATCTGTGTCGGGTTAAATAGTGAGCTGCCTTGGATGCAAATTTAGTGCATGTTTCTATATATACTACTCCCTCCGTTCCATATATACTACTCCCTCCCTCGGGCGTTTACTGCAGATGGTTTCAAAATTACAGCCCCCTCCACCGCTAAAAGAGCCGCCCGGGTTGGATCATTAGAGGCGGTTTTGTCAGGTGGTGACGTAACCGTCTCTGTTGGTCACTGCTAATGCTCAGTTTTCTACATGTGACTCCTCGAGCAGCGCATCCGGGATATTGGCGATGAACGGTGTCATCACAGTGGTCAGGTGGGGATTCGGTTTGTCCTTCACAAGGAATGGTGTGGAGCTTATCTTCTCTCAGGAACGGTGGCAGCGACCTACAAGTAAGTTGCGGCCACCTTTCTTTGCCGATGTGCCGCCACGTTACCCTAATCATTCTTACTCCACCATCGGCTCCCTGCCTACCCCCCCCCCCCCCCCCCCCCTTCCTCCACCAACTACTGCTGCTTCCTTCCCTTCTCTGACAGGGGACAATGTCAATAGCGAGCTGCCCCTCTCCAGCTCCCCCCACCTACTGCTGCTCCACCGGATCACTCCCCTCTCTACTCGCCCGCCACCACAAGAGGGAGAAACAGAGAGGGAAATGGCGATCGGGGTTCATGAGGGGAGTTGGTCTGGTTTTGTAAAGAAGGGTATTTTACTCCTCCATTTTGTAGTGCAATAAAAAAATTAAATCGTCTAGAATGGGCCAAAGTCTATTTTTTGTCAAAAAAATCCTAACTTTTCATTAATAACAATCAATAACTAAGTTGTTAGGAAATTGGGAAAGGGTGATTGAAAAATTGAGAAATTGGAAGGACGCCCGACATAACAGTATCCACGGTGGACGCTAGTACATGCAATATCCGTTGTTGGACCCTGGTATCCGTCATGTCTACATTTGGCTGGACTGTATCCCAAACCCATGAGCCGAGTGGCTCTGGCCTTTACTCTCATCCCTTGGCCATCTCACCACTACTGCCTCCGGCCTCCACGTCATCCTCCGCGTGCTCACGAATGTCCCCTGCCTCCACCTCCACCTGATCCCCTCGCCCACCACCTCACGGTTGCCTTCTACCTCCATGTCATCCTCTCGCTCACCACCTCATTCCCGCCTCATCCCTTCATCGACCTCCTAACGGTCAAACTAGGTTGCACCATGGCGGTGATTCTAACGAAGGCGACGGCCACTCTCTCGTCTTTCCAATACATCCTCCACAATCGATATGTTCCTCGTCCAACATTGCTCACAACATGAATCACCGCGAAAATATCTTCACGACGATGCATGGGAGATACAAAATTTGCAGTATTCGCATCATTAATTTCTAGGATATCATTGTAAAGTATTCTAATAGGCAAGGAAATAGAACAATTAATCGCAAATAACTCTTAACAAAAATCAAATGTTTTTTATTAATTTGTTATTGTTCTTTGTAGGTGTACATGATGTGTTTAGACTTATTTCGACATGACAAACGGAGAAAACTATTTTCTAATAGTAGGGCAAATTGTCAATCCACACGATCTAACTGATTATACCATTGCGCGCTGACCCACTTCTGATTCCATCGCCAATGACATGTGTCAGCGTCACTTGTTCAACTCATTAACGCCATCTTGCAAGTCGTGTAAAGGAGTTTTTGAGACTGGCTATCCTAGTCTATCTGCGACATTTATTTTTGTATGCACCGACTATTTGAAATCCATGACACTTCACTATTTATATTAAACTTCTTTACTTTTTTCTTAACTTATTTCACAGAAATATGTGTCACATGTTTACTGGTCCTTGAATATAATTTTGACTACAAATATTTTGTCCTGATTATTACAAAGACATGTAAAAAATAACTCTTTTATAGCAAGTCTAAGAGACGTCAGATGTGAATCAGATTCATAAAAAAGATGAGATCCTGATAGGAAGACTACAATCAACTTATCTTATTTCTAAGTTATTGAGGTATATTTTAATATAGTTAGATGAATTAAACATTTTTAAATAAAAGTAGTTTTACTGGATATTTACATACGTGTTATTTATTACGTATTGTCATATTATTTATTGTTACAATAGTTACTGCTCAATTGGAACCTATTTTTGAAGGTATTTTTTGTTTTCAAATATTAGTTTAGAACATTTAGGAAAATCTTTTTGCTTCCCATAAATTTAGAATTTAATAAATCAATTATGATTGTGTTTATATGTAGTTGTATCCAAATCTCTAGATATCTTGATAGTGTATTCTAGGGTGTATGGCTCTAACAATAATACGAATATCCTGGCACGGGTTATACAAAGAGGACAAGAATGTTGAACAGAAAATATGAGAGAAGGGTTAGGTGTACAAATTTTGGACTCCTCCAAATTTAGAGAGTTAAATTTGAGTTGGTATTTTTAAGAGTGAAAAGCTTAGGAGAAGGGTTAGAGCTGCTCGTAGCTACTAAATACATCCATTAGCGGCTGATACGTCTCCAATGTATCTATAATTTTTGATTATTTCATGCTATTATATTATCAATCTTGGATGCTTTATATGCAATTATATGCTATATTATATTATTTTTTGGGACAAACCTATTACTCAGTGCCCAGTGCCAGTTCCTATTTTTTTGTTTGTTTTTGGCTTTTCAGAAAATCAATATCAAACGAAGTCCAAACGGAAAAAAAAATCTTTAGATTATTTTTTCTGGACCAGAAGGGACCCTAGAAGTTTCTGGAGGAGGCCAGAAGAGATACGAGACAGCCACAAGTTCTTAGGGCGCGTCCCGGGGGAGGGGGGCGCCCCCTGAGCTTCTAGGCCTCACGCAACTCCGTTTGACCTAAATTCTCTAATATTGGGAAACCATCAGAGAGCCCCATGAAATACATTTTACGCCGCCGCAAGCTTTTGTTCTTCCGCGGTCTCATCTGGAGGCCTTTTCCGGTACTCTGTCAGAGGGTGAATTAATGACCCACAAGTATAGGGGATCAATCATAGTCCTTTCGATAAGAGTGTCGAACCCAACGAGAAGCAGAAGAAAATGACAAGCGGTTTTCAGCAAGGTATTTTCTGCAAGCACTAAAATTATCGATAATGAGTAGTTTGATAGCAAGATAATTTGTAACAAGTGACAAGTTGCAATAGTAACTAAGGTGCAGCAAGGTAGCCCAATCCTTTTGTTGCAAAGGACGGGCCGGAACAATCTCTTATAATGAGCTAAACGTTCTCGAGGACACATGGGAATTTCATCTAGTCACTTTCATCATGTTTGTTTGATTCGCGTTCTCTACTTTGATAATTTGATATGTGGGTGGACCGGTGCTTGGGTGTTGTCCTTACTTGAACAAGTCTCCCACTTATGATTAACCCCTCTCGCAAGCATCCGCAACTATGAAAGAAGAATTAAGATAAATCTAACCATAGCATTAAACATATGGATCCAAATCAGCCCCTTACGGAATAGCGCATAAACTAGGGTTTAAGCTTCTGTCACTCTAGCAGCCCATCATCTAATTACTACTCCACAATACATTCCCTTAGGCCCAAAGATGGTGAAGTGTCATGTAGTCGACGTTCACATGACACCACTAAGAGAATCAACAACATACATATCATCAAAATATTGAACGAATACCAAATTCACATGATTACTTATGACAAGACTTCTCCCATGTCCTCAAGAACAAAAGTAACTACTCACAAATCATATTCATGTTCAAGATCAGAGGAGTATTGAATAGCATAATGGATCTGAACATATAATCTTCCACCAAATAAACCAACTAGCATCAACTACAAGATGTAATCAACACTACTAGCAACACACAGGTACCAATTTGAGGTTTTGAGACAAAGATTGAATACAAGAGATGAACTAGGGTTTGAGATGAGATGGTGCTGGTGAAGATGTTGATGAAGATTGGTCCTCCCACGATGAGAGGATCATTGGTGATGTCGATGGTTTCGATTTCCCCCTCACAGAGGGAAGTATCCCTGGCGGAATCGCTCTGCCAGAGAGCAAAAGTGCTCCTGCCCAAGTTCCGCCTCGAGACGGCGGCGCTCCGTCCCAAAAGTCTTCTCCTTATTTTTTCTAGGGCAAATGGGCTTATATTCCAGAAAATGGTCACCGGAGGCTGGTCAGATGCCCCACAAGCCACCAGGGTGCGCCTGGGGGGGGGGGGGGGTGGGTGGGTGGGTGGCGCGCCCTGGTGCCTCGTGGGCACCTGGGTGTCCCCCTCTGGTACTTCTTTTCTTCAGTATTTTTTATTTATTCCAAAATAAATCTCCGTAGAATTTTAGCTCATTTGGAGATGTGTAGAATATGTATCTCTAACATAGCTTTTTCAGGTCCAGAATTCCAGCTGCCGGCAATCTCCCTCCTTATATAAATCTTGCATATTAAGAGAGAAAAGGCATTAGAATTGCTCCACAAAGTGTTATATTGATTAAAAACACTATAAATAACAGTAGGAAAACATGATGCAAAATGGACGTATCAACTCCCCCAAGCTTAGACCTCGCTTGTCCTCAAGCGAAAGCCGATATCGATAATCATGTCCACATGTTTAGAGAGAGAGGTGTCGATAAAAACAAAATACGGACATAGTAGCATGATGATCATTATTATAACAGCAATATTCATTATCATAAAACTTCTCATGAGCAAGTAACAATTCATCACAACAACGAAGTATAAGGCATAAACTTTCTTGAAAACTAACAAGCTATGTTCTCAGTCAATGATGCAATTGCAATTCATCATATTTTCAGGAAGGGTCTCATGTAGGAGCTTTTAGCAAGTCCACATACTCAACCATCATTTAGTCTTCTATGATTGATAACACTCACAACGTATATATGGAGCAAAAAGTTTCAGCCAGACACATAGAAAGATATGGGCTTATAATTTCGCCTCCCAACTTATTTACCTCAAGGGTAATGTCAACAATAATAACTCATGATCACTCATATCCAACTGGATATATGTGCCTAGATCTTTCCCCACCACATGATGCTTGCAAAAGAGAAAAATAAAAATAAATAAATGAGAACACTATTGACTCTTGCATAAAAAGTAAATACATAAAAGTAAAAGATAGGCCCTTCGCAGAGGGAACCAGAGGTTATCATGCGCTTTTTGTTGTTCGATGCACAAGCTCTTAATACAAAGGAACGTCACTTTATATTGCCCCTTGTGATAGCAACCTTTATTATGCAGTCTGTCGCTTTTATTTCTTTACCATCACAAGTTCGTACAAAGCTTATTTTCCCTTACAATAAAAGTTCATACATATTTAGGAGCAATTTTTATTGCTTTATGCACCGATGACAACTTACTTGAAGGATCTTATTTAATCCATAGGTAGATATAATGGACTCTCATGACATGAAACTGGGTTTAAGTGTTTTGGATGCACAAGTAGTATCTCTACTTTGTGCGGATTTTTGGCTAGCAAAGATATTGAGCAAGCATCACATGTTGGAGAATCTATGACAATATAACTTCTATGTGAATATAAGCAAATATAATTCATTACGTTGTCTTCCTTGTCCAACGTCAACAATTTGACATAAAATACTCAATGAGGGCTCACAATCATAAAAGATGTCCAAGATAGTGTATTTGCATGTGAATCTTCTCTTCCCTTATTAATTTTTTCATGAATTGCATCATTGACTAATGCTATGCTTGTTAACCTTCAATAAATTTTACCACTTATACTTTTCTTCATGTAATGTCATTACTTGCCATAAGATTAGTATATGATCTTTTTCATTATTTTCTTTGCTAGGATTGAAACATAAAAGTAAAGAAGCAAAAAATCAAACTACTCTTTATTATATAACTCTCAACTCAATTACATAGATAGATAGATCACGAAACTAGCACTCGAAAATAGATCATACTAAACTTTTATTCAACTAAATCACGAAATAACTAAGGATCAAACTAAAAATAGGTAAAGATAATAAAAGTGATGGTGATACGATATCGGGGTACCTCCCCCAAGCTTGGCACAAGCCAAGGGGAGTGACCATACCCATGTACTCAAATTTCTTTCTTCGGTGATGATGGTGATGATGAAGTGGTGGGCTTGTCCTCCGGCTTCCATGGCATAGGTTCCCCATCATAAAAAGATGAACGAGTCTCCGGAGTCCTGAAACTTGCAGCTAAATTCATACCTTTGAATCTTGCCTCATACTCAAAATTTTGGTTTTGAAGATCATAGATTTGGCCTTGGAGACAATCAATTCGTTCATTGAGCTTGAAGACGATGTCCCCCGTCGATTGCCCATCCACCTTGTGATCGCGGGTGAATTCTGTGATCATGAAGTGGTTGGCGCTGAGTCCACGTTCTACCATCCCTTGGCACTTGAAAATCTCCTGCTCCACCGCTTCGAGCCTGGCCTCCACGCTCCCGGTCTTCTTGGGTCCTTGAACATCCCGGATGTGAAGCACCCCCTCACGCATCTCGATGGCTTGAGGGTGTTTCATCACCTCCGGTAGGTAGGGGTTGATGACCTTCTCGTAGAACTTGTCCTGGGAAGAGCTTGGGGGAGCCATATCGATCTAGATTTGTCAGAAAAATAGCACCAAACAAGAACAGAGGATATTTCTGCGATACGGTGGTCAAAACGTACGGGAGTATATATAAAGAATTTTTATCTTGCGAAACAAGTATTGAAGAAGAAAACGGAGTCGGGAAGGCTCACGAGGGGCCCACGAGCCATCAGGGCGCGCCTGAGGGGGGGTGGCGTGCCCTGGTGCCTCGTGTGCACCTCGTGGGTCCCCTCGGCTGTTTCTTATTTTTGTATTTTTTTTCTAATATTCCAAAACTGACAAAAAGTATTTTTATGAAATTTTTGGAGTCGGTTTACTTACCGTATCACGTACCTCTTCCTTTTCAGGGTTCTGGACTGTTCTGGAAGGTCTCTCTTATGTATTCCTCCGGTGTCATAGTTTGAATAATGTTAGTCTCAACATTAATAGGCGTACCTGAGATGTAATGCTTAATTCTTTGCCCATTGACCACCTTCGGATTAGTGCCTTCGGCGTTATTGATCTTAATGGCTCCAGAGCGATAAACTTCGTCAATGATATACGGCCCTTCCCATTTAGAGAGAAGTTTTCCTGCAAAAAATCTAAAACGAGAATTGTACAATAGAACATACTCACCCACTTTGAATTCCCGTTTTTGAATTCTTCTATCATGCCATCTTTTAACTTTTTCTTTAAATAATTTGGCATTTTCATAAGCTTGGCTTCTCCATTCATCTAGCGAGCTAATATCAAATAACCTCTTTTCACCGGCAAGTTTAAAATCATAATTGAGTTCTCTAATTGCCCAATATGCTTTATGTTCTAACTCAAGAGGTAAATGACATGCTTTTCCATAAACCATTTTATAGGGAGACATACCCATAGAATTTTTATAAGTAGTTCTATAAGCCCATAATGCATCGTCAAGTTTCTTAGACCAATTCTTTCAAGATCTATTGACGGTTTTTTGCAAAATTAACTTTATCTCTCTATTGCTCAATTCAACTTGACCAGTAGACTGAGGGTGATAGGGAGATGCAATTCTATGGTTGACATCATATTTAGCAAGCAGTTTACGGAATGCACCATGAATAAAATGTGAACCACCATCTGTCATTAAATATCTAGGGACTCCGAATCTTGGGAAAATAAGTTCTTTAAGCATTTTAATAGAAGTGTTATGATCAGCACTACTAGTTGGAATAGCTTCTAGCCACTTAGTAACGTAATCAACAGCAACTAAAATATGTGTATACCCATTAGAGGAAGGAAAATGTCCCATATAATCAAATCCCCAAACATCAAATGGTTCAATAACAAATGAATAATTTATAGGCATTTCCTAACGTCTACTAATATTACCAATTCTTTTACATTCGTCACAAGATAAGACAAACTTACGAGCATTCTTGAAAAGAGTAGGCCAATAAAAACCAGATTGTAGTACCTTATGTGCAGTTCTGTCTCCCGCATGGTGTCCTCCGTAAGCCTCGGAATGACACTTCCGTAAGATTTGTTCCTGTTCATGCTCAGGTATACAACGTCTAATAATACCATCCACTCCTTCTTTATAAAGATGTGGGTCATCCCAGAAGTAATGTCTTAAATCAAAGAAGAACTTTTTCTTTTGTTGGTATGTGAAATTAGGTGATATAAATTTAGCAACAATATAATTAGCATAGTCTGCATACCAAGGAGTATTACGCGAAGCATTTATGACAGCTAATTGCTCATCGGGAAAACTATCATCAATAGGCAGTGGGTCATCAAGAATATTTTTCAACCTAGACAAGTTATCAGCTACGGGCTTCTCAGCTCCCTTCCTATCAGTAATATGCAAGTCAAATTCTTGTAGCAATAGAACCGACCTAATGAGTCTAGGTTTAGCATCTTTCTTTTCCATAAGGTATTTAATAGCAGCATGATCGGTGTGAACAATTACTTTAGAATCAACTATGTAAGATCTGAATTTATCACATGCAAACACAACTGCTAGAAATTCTTTCTCAGTAGTAGCATAATTTCTTTGAGCACTGTCTAGAGTTTTACTAGCATAATGGATAACATTTAATTTCTTATCAACTCTCTGTCCTAGAATAACAGCAATAGCATAATCACTAGAATCGCACATAATTTCAAAAGGCAAGTTGCAATCAGGTGGTTGAACAATAGGTGCAGAGGTTAAGGCTTTTTTAAGTGTTTCAAAGGCTTCTACACAATCATTATCAAAAATAAATGGAACATCTTTTTGCAAGAGATTAGTAAGAGGCCTAGAAATTTTAGAGAAGTCTTTAATAAACCTTCTATAGAAACCAGCATGACCTAGGAAACTTCTTATACCTTTGATATCTTTAGGACATGGCATTTTCTCAATAGCATCAAACTTAGCTTTATCAACTTCAATACCTCTTTCAGACATTTTATGCACAAGGACTATACCTTCATTAACCATAATGTGGCACTTCTCCCAATTCAAGATAAGATTAGTTTCTTCACATCTCTGCAAAACTGGATCAAGGTTGCTTAAGCAGTCATCAAAATAAGTTCCGTAAGAGGAGAAATCATCCATGAAAACCTCAACAATCTTTTCACAAAAGTCAGAGAATATAGCCGTCATACATCTTTGAAAGGTAGCAGGTGCATTACATAAACCAAAAGGCATACGACGATAAGCATAAGTTTCAAAAGGACAAGTAAAGGTGGTTTTCTCTTGATCTTCAGGTGATACAGGTATCTGAGAGAAACCAGAATAACCATCTAGGAAACAAAAGTGTGTATGCTTAGACAATCTTTCTAACATTTGATCAATAAAAGGTAAGGGGTAATGATCTTTTCTAGTGGATTTGTTTAATTTTCTGAAGTCAATTATCATCCTATAACCAGTTACAATTCTTTGTGGGATGAGTTCATTTGTATCATTAGGAACAACGGTAATACCTCCCTTTTTAGGAACACAATGAACGGGACTTACCCATCTACTATCAGCTATGGGATAAATTATACCTGCTTCCAGAAGATTTAATATTTCAGTTCTTACCACATCCTTCATTTTAGGATTTAATCATCGTTGGTGGTCGACAACTGGTTTAGCATCAGGCTCCATATTAATTTTGTGCTGACATAGAGTGGGACTAATGCCCTTAAGATCATCAAGAGTATATCCAATAGCAGCACGGTGCTTCCTCAGAGTTTTTAGTAATCTCTTCTCTTCATGCTCTGAAAGGTTAGCACTAATAATAACAGGATATATCTTCTTTTCATCTAGATAAGCATATTTCAATGTATCAGACAGTTGTTTCAGTTTGAATACAGGGTCACCCTTAGGTGGAGGAGAGCCTTCAAGAGTTTCAACAGGCAAATTGTGTTTAAGGATATGTTGTTGATCAAAGAACATCTTATCTATTTCATTTCTTTCATTTATTTGCATATCATTTTCATGGTCTAGCAAATATTGTTCTAACGGATCAGTAGGAGGTACGGCAATAGAAGCAAGACTAATAATTTCATCTTTACTAGGCAATTCTTTATCATGAGGTTGTCTACGAAACTTGGAGAAATTAAACTCATGAGATATACCACCAAAATTAACACTAAAAGTTTCTTTAGCGCAATCAATCTTGGCATTAACAATGTTCAAGAAAGGTCTACCAAATATAATGGGACAAAAATTATCTTGTGGAGAACCGAGGACTAGAAAATCAGTAGGGCATTTTATTTTTCCACACAGGACTTCAACATCTCTAATGATCCCAAGCGGCGTACTGGTATCTCTGTTTGCAAGCTTAATAGTAACATCAATGTCCTCTATTTCAATAGGTGCAATATCATTCATAATTTCTTGATATTAGGTAAACGGAATAGCACTCACACTAGCACCCAAATCACATAAGCCATGATAATAATGATCTCCTATTTTAATAGAGACAACAGGCATACCTACTACAGGTCTGTTTTTATCTTTAGAATCTGGTTTAGCAATTCTAGCTGCTTCATCATAGAAGTAAATAACATGCACATCTATATTATCGACCAAGAGATCTTTAACCATAACAACATTAGGTTCAACTTTAATTTGTTCAGAGGGTCTAGGTGCTCTAATATTACTTTTGTTAACCACAGTTGAAACTTTAGCATGTTCCTTAATCCTAACAGGAAAAGGTGGTTTCTCAATATAAGCAGTAGGCACAACTGGATCAACATGGTAAAATATTGTTTCTTCTTTAACACTAACGGGTTCCTCAATCTTTTCTTTAACAGGGGGATGATATTTAAACCACTTCTCCTTAGGGAGATCAACATGAGTAGCAAATGATTCACAAAAAGAGGCTACTATCTCAGAGTCAAATCCATATTTAGTGCTAAACTTATGAAAAGTATCGGTATCCATAAAAGATTTAACACAATCAAACTCAAGTGTTATACCTGACTCATTACCTTTGTCGAGTTCCCAATCTTCAGAGTTGCGTTTAATTCTTTCCTGAAGATCCCATCTGAATTCAATAGTTTTCTTCATAAAGGAGCAAGTCGAAGAAGAATCGAGCATGGTTTGGTCATCATGAGAAAGCCGAGCATAAAAATTCTGTAAGATAATTTCTCTTGAAAGCTCATGATTAGGGCATGTGTACATCATGTACTTAAGCCTCCCCAAAGTTTGAGCGATGCTTTCTCCTTCACGAGGCAAAAAATTATATATATAATTCCGATCACGACGAACCAGATGCATAGGATAAAACTTTTGATGAAATTCCAATTTCAATCGATTCCAATCCCACGTTCCAATATCATCACATAGCCTATACCATGTCAATGCCTTTCCCTTCAAAGATAAAGGAAAAACCTTCTTCTTAACTTCATCTCCGAGTAAACCTGCAAGCTTAAATAATCCACAAAATTCATCCACATAGATTAAATGCATGTCAGGATGTAGTGTTCCATCTCCTGCATAAGGATTAGCTAGCAGTTTCTCTATCATACCCGAAGGAATCTCATAATAAATATTTTCAGTAGGTGCAGTAGGTTGAGGAGCAACTCTTTGTGCTTTCGGTCGAGGTGAAGATACCCTGAACAAGCCCCTCAAAGGATTACTTTCCATAGTGACAAGTGACAATAAATTTCAGCACGTAATATAAATGTTTCCTTACCAAATTCCACTCACCAAAGGCGCTTCACTCCCCGGCAACGGCACCAGAAAAGAGTCTTGATGACCCACAAGTATAGGGGATCAATCGTAGTCCTTTCGATAAGTAAGAGTGTCGAACCCAACGAGGAGCAGAAGGAAATGATAAGCAGTTTTCAGCAAGGTATTTTCTGCAAGCACTAAAATTATCGGTAACGAGTAGTTTGATAGCAAGATAATTTGTAACAAGTGAAAAGTAGCAATAGTAACTAAGGTGCAGCAAGGTAGCCCAATCCTTTTGTTGCAAAGGACAGGCCGGAACAATCTCTTATAATGAGCTAAACGTTCTCGAGGACACATGGGAATTTCATCTAGTCACTTTCATCATGTTTGTTTGATTCGCGTTCGCTACTTTGATAATTTGATATGTGGGTGGACCGGTGCTTGGGTGCTGTCCTTACTTGAACAAGCCTCCCACTTATGATTAACCCCTCTCGCAAGCATCCACAACTATGAAAGAAGAATTAAGATAAATCTAACCATAGCATTAAACATATGGATCCAAATCAGCCCCTTACGGAATAGCGTATAAACTAGGGTTTAAGCTTCTGTCACTCTAGCAACCCATCATCTAATTACTACTCCACAATGCATTCCCTTAAGCCCAAAGATGGTGAAGTGTCATGTAGTCGACGTTCACATGACACCACTAAGAGAATCAACAACATACATATCATCAAAATATCGAACGAATACCAAATTCACATGATTGGGCTATTGAATAGCATAATGGATCTGAACATATAATCTTCCACCAAATAAACCAGCTAGCATCAACTACAAGATGTTATCAACACTACTAGCAACCCACAAGTACCAATCTGAGGTTTTGAGACAAAGATTGAATACATGAGATGAACTAGGGTTTGAGATGAGATGGTGCTGGTGAAGATGTTGATGAAGATTGATCCTCCCACGATGAGAGGATCGTTGGTGATGTCGATGGCTTCGATTTCCCCCTCCGGGAGGGAAGTATCCCCGGCGGAATCGCTCCGCCGAAGAGCAAAAGTGCTCCTGCCCAAGTTCCGCCTCGAGACGGCGACGCTCCGTCCCAAAAGTCTTCTCCTTATTTTTTCTAGGGCAAATGGGCTTATATACCAGAAAATGGGCACCGGAGGCTGGCCTGGGGCCCCACAAGCCACCAGGGCGCGCCTGGGGGGGGGGGGGTGTGGCGCGCCCTGGTGCCTCGTGGGCACCTGGGTGGCCCCCTCTGGTACTTCTTTTCTCCAGTATTTTTTATTTATTACAAAATAAATCTCCGTAGAATTTCAGCTCATTTGGAGATGTGCAGAATAGATATCTTTGACATAGCTTTTTCAGGTCCAGAATTCCAGCTGCCGGCAATCTCCCTCCTTATGTAAATCTTGCATATTAAGAGAGAAAAGGCATTAGAATTGCTCCACAAAGTGTTATATTGATTAAAAACACTATAAATAACAGTAGGAAAACATGATGCAAAATGGACGTATCAGGAATTGATCACGGGGGGCTTGTACATCGACCTTGCTGCCCTACCGATGATGTGTGAGTAGTTCACCACAGACCTACGGGTCCATAGCTAGTAGCTAGATGTCTTCTTCTCTCTCTTTGATCTTCAATACAATGTTCTCATCGATCTTCTTGGAGTTCTATCTGATGTAATCTTCTTTTGCGTTGTGTTTGTTGGGATCCGATGAATTGTGGGTTTATGATCAGATTATTCATTGAAAGTAATTGAGTCTTTTTTGAACTTTATTATGCATGATTGTTATAGCTTTGTATTTCTCTCCGATCTATCCGTTTGGTTTGGCCAAGTAGATTGATTTATCTTCAGTGGGAGAGGTGCTTTGTAGTGGATTCAATCTTGCGGTGTCTCCACCCAGTGACAGAAGGGGACATGGTACGTATTGTATTGTTGCTACTAAGGATAAAACGACTGGGTCTATTCATATTGATTGGGTTTAATTGGTCTACATCATGTCATCTTGCTTAAAGCGTTACTCTATTTGTCATGAACTTAATGCCATAGATGCATGCTGGATAGCGATCGATTGGCGGAGTAATAGTAGTAGATGCAGGCAAGAGTTGGTCTACTTGTCACGGACTTGATGCCTATATATGTGATCATTGCCATGAATAACATCATAACTATGCGCTTTTCAATCAATTGCCCAACAGTAATTTGTCTACCCACCGTATGCTATGTGTTCGAGAGAGAAGCCTTTAGTGAAAACTATGGCCCCCGGGTCTACTTTACATATATTATACAAACCAAAAATCCCTTGCTGCGATTATTTTGCTCTTAATTTATTTTGCAATTTATCCATCTACCTATAGAAGATTTGATCCTTGCAAGTAACGAGTTCAAGGGGTTTGACAACCCTCTTGCCCGCGTTGGGTGTAAGTATTTGCTTTTGTGTGTGCAGGTGTTGTTCATTGGTGTTTGCTTGAGTCTCCTATTGGTTCGATAACCTTGGTTCTCACTGAGGGAAATACTTATCTCTACTCTACTGCTTCACCCTACCTCTTCGGGGAAAATCTCAATGCAACTCACAAGTAGCAGCGGTTGAGAAATTGAAGCAAGCAGGTAGGCTGTCATAATGGTTACCAAGGTGTGGGGAGGTCCCTCAGCTCGGTTCATTGACATCAATAAACATCGTGTTGTTCTCCTTTCCAAGGAGGGGGCCGAGTAAATTGGTGACTACCGCCCCATCAGCCTTATCCATGCGGTTCCAAAGATTATTGCGAAAGTCCTCGCCTCGGCTTGCCAGCCACATGCACACTCTTGTCTCGCATGCCCAAAGTGCCTTTATCAAGACGAGAAGCATCCACGACAACTTCATGTATGTCAGAAATTGTGCGCGCCAGCTACATAAATCAAAGATGCCCACACTGTTGTTCAAACTTGACATCTGAAAGGCGTTTGACCCAGTGAGGTGGGAATACCTGCTCGACCTCCTTCAGCGGAGGGGCTTCCCGACCATCTTCCGTGACAGGGTAGCGGCGCTGCTCTGCACCTCCTCTTCCTGCATTCTCCTATTGTGTATGGTTGTGGGCTTCGGCAGGAGGACCCGCTGTCCCCCCCCCCCCCCACCCGCTCTTTGTCTTACCAATTGACCCGCTCCAAAAGATCCTCCAGGTGGCAACTAGTAAAAGGTTATTGCACAAAATTCGTGGACATGCTGCTACCTTATGCACCTCCCTCTATGCGGACGATGCTGTGGCCTTCATGGCGCCCATCAAAACAGACATTGACAATCTCTCATGCATCATGCGCCTCTTCGGGAACGTTACGGGTCTGCACACCAACTTTCACAAGAGCTCTGTTGTTCCTATATGTTGTGGGAATGTCAATCTTCCGCACGTCCTTCAAAGCTTGCCGGCTGCTAGGGCCTCTTTCCCCGTCAAATATTTGGCCCCCCCGCTTTCCGTGTGGAAACTCAGGCAGGTCGATTTCCAATTCCTGGAGGACAAGGCGGCGTCCAAGTTGATCACGGATGGCCAGAACATCACTACTATTGGGTGGACGGCGCTTGTTAAGTCGGTGCTCTCCTCCCAAGCCGTCTACTTCATGACCCCCCTCATCGTCCCACCCTCCACCTTGCGAAAGGTCAACAAGCTCCAGAGAGTTTTTCTATGGGCAGGCATCGACAAGACAGCCGGCGCCAAGTGCAAGGTTAACTTGGACATTGTGTGCAGGCCATTGACATATGGGGGCCTCGGTGTGCTTAACACAGAGAAATTTGCGAGGGCACTGAGACTAAGGTGGCTCTGGTTTGAATGAAAGGAGCCTGCAAAGATGTGGGTTGGCTTGGGGAACCCTTGTGACGACAAACACTACGACTTGTTCCACTCCTTCACAACCATCACAGTGGGCAACGGTGCGCGCACGTCTTTCTGGGATGCCCCTTGGGTGCACGACCAGAAGCCCAAGGACATCGTGCCCCTCATCTACGCGGCATCCATGAGGAAGAACTGGAAATTAAGGGAAGCTCTGAAAGATGATGCCTGGGTTTCCAGAATCAAGAGAACTGCCGCCTTCTCACTGTTGCATTTCCACAATTTGTCCAGCTGTCGGCCAGCGTGCGTGACTTCCAACTCCATGAGGACATGGTCGATGACATCGTGTGGAAGCACACTAACAACGGCCTCTACTCCGCAGAATCTGCCTACAAGGTGCAATTCCTTGCATGATCCGCTCTCCAATGGAACATATGATGTGGAAAGTTTGGGCACCGCCAAAAGTGAAATTCTTTGCCTGGCTAGCCATGCAAAACCGGATTTGGACTGCAGTTAGATTGGCCAAGATAGGATGGCCAAACTGTGGGCCTTGCCCTCTCTGCAAGCGCGAGAACGAAACCGTCGACCATCTACTCTTCAACTGCCAGTTCACAGCCAGACTCTGGGACATGCTCAAAGCCTGGCTTCAGCTGGACTGTATCGATACATCTTCCTAGCTTATCCTAAGTTCTACCAAGGATTGGTGGATTGGCCTGACCGACTACAACATCCCCAACAGGAGTTCCATGGCATCGCTTGTAATGTTAACCTCTTGGGTTGTTTGGGGTGAGAGGAACGCTCGAGTATTTCATCACAAAAGTGCACCGCCCTCAGTTCTTCTAAGCACCATCAAGGAGGAGATGGCACACTGGATTACCGCGGGCGCAAAAAAGTTGAAATCAATCATACCGGGAGAGTAATCCGCTTTGTATTCTTGAGAACGTTGTAACTCTTGTAAACTCTATTATTCTTCTAAATTAATGGCTGAGGCAAATCTTTTGCCTCCGTTTAAAAAAACAATGTGTTGGAAAGTTTCTGGACACTTTGCAACACAGTTTATTTGTTTAGATTTTATGGAAGCAATGATGATGAATATTTTCGCGTGAATCAGTACATTTGCTAGGTCGTGTTTTGTTTTGCCTTTTGCTGCTTGGGCTGGTTGATGTCTCATGTTAGGCCGCTGAACTATGTATGGACTGTTTGTCCTTTTCTCTTCTTTCTATATAATGCACAAGCAGTTCTTCTGCATGGTACAAAAAAAATGCATGACTGTTTCAGATAAAATTTTGGACTTATATCTTAATTACCCGATATTGACAGGGAACTGCTGGATCTTACCTTCAGGCGGTAAGGGAAGGAATCGGGAAGAGATTATTATCCGCAGTGGGATTGAGACCATGTATCGAAAAAATCGAGAGACCATGCACGTGTGACCATGACCATTGTCTATTTGGACGACGAACTCTACCAGGTGGGTATGTTGTAACGGAAGAGCTGTTATTTGGCCGCCATGCTCACCTGTTGGAAGATGCTAGTCTCGGCTATAGCAGTCTCAATGGCGGAGGAGATGATGCTCATACCCTTAAGATTAGGGGCGTGCAACTGCATCCGACGCGAAGTTTCACTGCTCGAGACAGAGAGCACGATGGCTCTCAAGCTGGCGTCCTGGGTGAAACAGCTGGCCCCGTGGTCTATATTGACATTGATGCCCACGCTCCGCAGCAGAGTGATAAAGCATCTGTGGCAGCACCTCGCGCAACAAACCTCACTGTAAGTGCATGCCCTCGTTTCCAAACATGCACATAAAGCAATGGAGGCCTGTGTGCGTTCCACGTAGAACTTATTATTTTAATTCTATGAGACTATATATGTTTCATTTCAAAATGGACGGTGAACCCATGGACTATGTATCATGTAATAGGTGATGCATACAGCTATTGATACTATGCTTTATGGAAGCAATAACCAGCATGAATATTTTTGCCTGACACAATTTCTTGTTTTGTCCATAATATGATTTGTTTACGAAGATTGAACTCTGGACTTGTACTTGTTATTGACAGGAAACTAAATTGCAATTACCAATGCGCACACCGAAGCTGGAAACAGACGTGTGCCATTGCTGGGAACATAGTAAATGTACTATATCAGAGGGCCTCAAGGAAGACTTATTACACTATATAATACGCGGAGGAGCCGATGCATATGCAATTGGTATGCTGGTGGCTGATAACGTAAGTGCATGTTGATGTTTCTCTTTATAAAGTTTTGACTTGTAACCACGCGGATCCTGTGCGGTTCAGTAATGCTACAGTTGCCTGTGATTTCAGGAAAAAATTGCTGGGAACATAGTAAATGTACACAGGAATTTTTTTTCTATATTGAATACACTAATTGTGTTCTTTGTGATGAAGAGCCAATGAAAGAATACATCCACCTGTTCTTTTCCTGTGATTTCAGTCATAATTTCTGGATGACACTAGGAATGGAATGGAATGCTGACTTGAATATCAATGATATGCTACTGGATGGCAGAAAAAGAAATGGAGCAACATTCTATAAGGAACTTATAATGGCAGGGTGTTGGACTCTTGGAAGCACAGGAATGGTATAATCTTTGACCATAACAAAAGGATATTCTGCACTGCATCAACTGCTTCAAAGAACACTTTGGGATGATCATACAAAAGAGCAAACCAAGCCTCAAGGAGGGCATGCAGGACTGGCTAGATACATTGTAATTCTTTTATCTCATTCAGGGTAAGCCCTAAAAATGTTGTACATCATATTGTAAATACTCATCACCATATTAATGAAAAATCAGAGTTACAGTAGGGTTTTTACCCTACTGTGTTTGCTCAAAAAAAAAATGCTACAGTTGCGGACATAAGTTACATATTGATACTACGGACTGATGTAGAGGTGGAAATCACCTAGGTTTGTAAGTTACCTAGGGTCTCCACGTGACTTCAGCCTTTTGCATGCATTTATAAGAAAATATACTAGTAACATTTTAAATATATGAAAAATACAGTAGGGGCAGAAGTAGAGCTGGGCCAGCCCGGTTGCTGTGCTCATGACTTTTCTTGCATTTGGGTTAAGAATGTCAAAACGGTTTTTGGCCTGTCCAGCATCTTTCTGCCCCTGACTCTAATCATTAACTGGTACACATTACTAATGAACATCCACAAGTATGATTTATCATAATTAAAGCTAATATTTCTGAATTATTAATATCTTCTCCTATTCACACAGTTTCTAATTTAATTGTAATCACCCCATAACTTTTGAATCATGCAAATATTAATTACGAGAACGCTTGATGACGTGCAGTACACAAGACAAGACCGCCTTATCAATGATTGTATAACACCTTAAGCTACCTACAAAATTACCGTACATGAATAATAACTACCTAACTTATCCACAAAAACATCAAAACAATTCTACCCAAAAAGAAAAAATAAGTTAGGCTGAGGCTAATGTACACTCCCGGTAAATTTTCATGTGACAGAATCACTAGATAATTTTATTTTGTTTGTTAGAGCAACCTGAGACAAACTTGCTGCACTTGAAAGGTAGACTAAGAGATCCCTGGATTTACTGGATGGAAAGAATTTGTCAAATTCAAGCATTTTGACATGTGTGTTTTGCAAATATTCTAGGACCAAGCATTTTCAGTTGGTTTCCATTTCATGCAGAATGGTGTGGATGTGCAAAACTTTGTGTCCATAATATTTGGAGGATTCGTTGTCCTTTCCTTCACAAACTTAATTGGTACCTCCAAGGGCGATTATCCTAAGTTCATAAGGTTGGGGCTTTATGTTGGGTACATGCTTCTTATTGTATCGACATTCCTCTTGCTCACGGCGAAGAAGATGGCCAAGCCTGCCATGAGGGTGACGGCAGGCATGTCGATTGCTGCAGTGACAATATCTGCGGTGTACGAGGTTTCAGAGAAAGTCTACATCAGGAGTTATATTGGGATATTAGGGGCCATCGGAACCTTGGTGATGGATGTTGTTAAGTGGAGGTAAGCACTAATAATTAAGTTTGTCAGCCATGCAATACCAGTGTATATAATACCTACATATTGTTGCCTAAAAATTCATTACTATGCAATTAACTGATTTTTATATTTACATCCATCAAAGCAAAGGTATGCATGTATTTTATTCAGATATACATGTAAGTGTTTATATTGAAATGTTTGGGGGGAAAAACCCGCAGCTGGTATTTTTAACAGAAATTATCAGAACTTTGTTATGCTTTGTTTTCAGTAATAATTGGATACACATACATGGAGCGAGTAGCTATATTATAAGCCGTTTAGAATAGTAATTCATAGTTATTCTACGCCCCTAATAAAACAATATACAAAATGCAGTAAAGTGCTACTACCTTCCTTCTGGTTTATAGGGCTTATCTCAAAATTTTAGTTTTTCTATTTTGTAAGTGTCAATTGTATTGCTCTCCATCATATGTTTAGATTTCAAGGTGCATTAAATCGTTGCATGCAAGTATTAAGATAAAACTCATCAATACATGTAAAAGTTTTGGTCACGCATGCATGCATTATAATTAATGCATTGGTAAGCACAATTTTTTGAGGAAAACAAATGCATTAATTGAGTAATTTTACAAACTACAAAAAATATTCCACCATTCACCATCCACCTTGGTTGGTGAGATTTTTGAATTGAGCCCTACCAGAAGAGAGGGAGTATATAAATGTTGTAATTTGGGATTTGAATATCCAACTCACAAATTTACTACATTGTTCTAAAATTTCTACATTTAATACACAACTCTACTATATTTTGTACACTTTTTATTAGAGGGGTCTAGTAGCTTATCCACGCTCCAGCTTAGAATAAAACTACAACCCCCTTTACAAGTTATAGAGTAGCCTATTCAGCAACTCACATGCTCCACCTTGTCGCTGCCCGCTGCTTCCTCATTGTTGCCTCCTGCCTTGTCGGCTCTCAGCTCCGCCGTGTTGTTACCACGTCACCAACAACCACCACGCACAAAACCTCTTTCCGCTACCGCGCACAACGCCTCTACCCGCTGCCGAGCGCTGCCTCCGCTCACTGCCATGTTGCTCCCATGCCGCCGCATGCCTTTTGGCTCTTGCCTCCGCCAGCCGCTGCTGCACACCACGCCTCCACTCGCCGCCATCCCTCGCCCCCACGTATTTGTAGAAAACATGCAGACAAATATGGACCACCAAAACATGTATTTTGAATACCTCGTTTTGCTTCTCAACGTATGATGTGGCATATGCACTTCAAATTATGTGATATGGTAGATACACAAATACGTCAATCAACTCAATTCTTTTCAGATTTTTTATGACTTTTTGGAAAAGCTACGTCAAGGTGCTAAGGAATATATATTCTAATCGTGTGTATTTTTTCCCAAACTAATTGGTTACACCAGTTTATTTTCATCACAATGTTTTTCTCACTTTTTTATGTAAAATACACACACACACACACACACACACACACACACACAGAGAGAGAGAGAGAGAGAGAGAGAGAGAGAGAGAGAGCCATGTCTTTAAGTTCAATAGAATGTAAGTTTTTGTAATTGTAGATTCACCGTATATTCGTTTCAGTTTACGCACAAATTACTTGATGTTTCCAATGAACATTTATGTTTTGACCCTGATGTTTGATATCTTGTTTTCGTCTGCAGGTGATGTTGTTCCCCGGTTCCCTTAGAAGATATACTGGTGCCCGAAGGCTGAAGTTATGAGAACTTGAGCTGTATTATATTGTTTGCTGGTTCGTAGTGGCCATGAAGTTCCTCGGAAGATGTGCAAAAGTCTTTTCACTAGGATTTGATCGTTTTTTTTCTTACTTAGTACATTGTTGGCAACAGTCATTGTGGCAAATATTTCCGTATTTTTTCTTAGTTCATATTAGTTTTATCAATAGATTTGTTAATATACCTTGACACATGAGTGAGGTGATTTGGCTCCCAGATGGATCGAATTTGTACCCCCTCGCATCACCTCCCCTGGGCGACGCCAGGGGTCCCGAACCCTAAGCGCCGCCAACCTCCAGACTGGTCCTTCCCAGCCGCCTCTGCCGCCGGCAAGGTCCGTGGTGGCGGCGGGCCCGATGCCAAAGGCGCTTGGGCGGGCGGTTGGCAGTGGGACTTCCACGAGGCGGCAGGGGCGTCTCTTGTGGTGCTTGTGTGGGCAACAGTTCGAGCGGCGGTTGCCGGCGATCCTCGGCTCGCGGGGTGGGTTACCCAGCCTGGATGGGTGGCGGGCATGGCCGGCACTTCATGCATGGCGGGATGGGCTCCTCCGCCTAGAGTCACGATCCAGCGGTGGCCGTGGATCTGGTGTCCCGGCCAGATCCATCGCGGCGTGGCTTTGGCCGGCCGGCTACGCGTGGAGGGACCAGTGAGGGGCTGCTGGAGGCTCTCTGCCGACATTCCGGCGGCAGCGTTCATCTTCACGAAGAGGCTCCGCACGGATCCAGTCAGCTGCGAGTTTGGGGTGACACGACTTCCGGTGAATATCGTGTCGACTGCGGTCATGGCGGACGATGGCGGCGTCTGTGACGTCGTCTCCTTCTCGAGGCATAGTCATTGCAGGTTACGGCACCACACTCGGGATGTTCCGGGGGAAACCCTAGATTTGGGTCTCCCGGATCAGACGATGACACGGCGTCTTCGATACCGTTCTCCCTCCTGGGGGCATCGTTTTGGAGTACGAGCTGGCTGGAGGAGACAAGAGGAGGCGCAGTGTTACATTTACCACAAGGCCGACGATGGGTCTCGGCGGCATGGCGCAGCGGAGTCTCGGCGACGGACGCGTGTATATGGACACGTGCAGGAGGTTGACACTATTTGGCGTTGTGGTGGTGTCGACAGCAGTATGGCTTGGCAAGGTTAATGTGTTGATCGCTCCTGAAGATGGGACGGCGGAAGATGGCGGTGGCAGATCCAAAGTGCGCATGCTGTGCGCGCTGCGGGTCGGCCAAACCAGGGGGTGCTCTCAGCCCGATGCGGGGCAGCTACATGAGGCCACTGGATTAGATAGTACATGATCATGCGGTTCGGGCACATTATCAAGAGTGTAGGTGTTACGACTTTGTTCGCCAGATAGGTGGCTTCAGGTTGATCCATGTATTTATATTGTCAGACTCTGTTGAATAATAATAAAGATGGCTATATGCGTCGATTGATGCAGAGGCCGGGGGTAATCCTCCTTTTCAAAAAAAGGCTCATGTGAGCCCAGGATTCTAAAAGAACTTTTTTAAGCCCCTTACATGTTGAAGAGGATAATTTGATCTTAACAATCAATGTATAAGGGTAAATTTGGCTATCTAAATATGGTTAACAATATAGAAAATAATATTTTGACAGATTTTATGAAGGAGATAAACTGAAATTCTACGGTTTCTTACTAATGGCGTAACGGTAAATTAAATGCAGGGTGTATTAGTATACATTCGAAAACAAAATAAATAAAAGGAA
The DNA here is from genome assembly GCA_039707655.1 of Elymus sibiricus. Taxonomy (NCBI): domain Eukaryota; kingdom Viridiplantae; phylum Streptophyta; class Magnoliopsida; order Poales; family Poaceae; genus Elymus; species Elymus sibiricus. Next base: position 29,761,453 of record CM077676.1, read on the forward strand.
AATCACACCTAGGGAAATATTTCTTTATTAAATTTCATTGTAGAACTGAAAAGTACCATTTCCCACTTAACTTACTCATGCAATGCTATACTAAAGCACGAGTCTAGACCTTCTCACTTACGGGCAGAAGAAAATAATGATGGACGTTTATGCGAAGTCAAAAATCAAGAAAGGCTTGCATCAATGGGGCTGGATCATTAGGCAGTGTTAAGGCCTTATAATCGATGTTAATGCAAGAAGTAGAGATTGTGTGCAGGTACTGTCATACTGATCATTGGCTGCGGGTTACGATCGATCCGGTTTCGGATGTAGATAGTTCATAACTTTTACGCCGGAGGTGACCCACGGTCAGAACACAAACAAAAGATGAGTCTGGCAAGCTTTTGTTGTCATAAAGAGTTGCAGTTTTGGCCAAAATTCAACAACTCTAAGGGAGGGAACAATTAAAGAAAGGGAAACTCTTCCCATCAGTCGGCTGATTCGTGGTGGACATCCGCCAGATGCGATGCCGTCGGATCGGCTTCAATTGCATGGCTGCCTGGCGCTCTCTCTTGGTCCCACGCCCTCTCTCTCCGGAAACATCAGCAAGTAACAGTGCATCCTTATCCTCATAAGCGCCGACTGCTCATCCTTTCTTCTAGCATGTGCTATCCATCTCAAGCTCCCAGCCATGGCAATACGACTGCTCCTCCAGCCAGAAACCACATGTTGCCTCAAGATTGAAACCACTCTGGTAAGCAGATCACGCCGCCACGGCTGCCAGCTTAGTCTACCATCCACTACTCCCGCTGCTACAAACCAAAGCCTGTTGTTGCAGGGCCAACACTGCTCGTCGCCTACTGCAGGGGGCTCAGGATGGGAGCTCAGGGGTTGGATGGCGGTGGTGAAAAACGGCGGTGCTGCAACGATGGTGGCCGCCGCCCACCACCGATGCTACGAGCTCTGCTGTTGCAAAAGAGCCGATCGATGAAGTCTCGGATTGCAACATCGTCCATGTTTCCGAAACATGGGGAATGTTACAGCGAAAACACGACGGTACAGCGATGCGAGCGTGGCGATTTTTCTGCAACATGAACTCTGTTGCAGCAGTTTCTGAAATATAACTTCTGTTGCAAAAGTTTTCTGAAACATAACTCTTGGTGTAAAGTTTTCCGCAACATGATCTCTGTCGCAAAAGTTTCTGCAACTTAAACTTTGTTGCGAAGGTGGAGAGCGCCGCTCGACCACTTGATGATGCAGATCCGCGGACGCGTAGCACTGCCCAAAAAAAATCTGCAACATTAGCTCTGTTGCAAAAAAAATCTACAACAAAACCTCGGTTGCAAAAGTTCCGCAACTCGAACTCTGTTGCGAACATCCGAAGTGCAACATCATCTTTGTTGCAAAGCTAGGAGCTGGACCTGAGGGCTATCCCGCGTTGATTCCAGTGGTTCGCGAGGCGGCGGATCTTTTAAAAAGATCCGCCGGCCGACGCGTAGCGCTGCCCTTAAAGAAATTGCACAACTCCCGGGCTACTGGTGGACGTCACCAGGTGAAGCGCGTGTGGCTGACGGTGGCGGCGAGGCGCTCACTCGCGGCGGCCTCCGACCTCTAGGGCGGCAGGTTCGGTGTGTCAGCTTGCGCTGGGGCTCGGGATCTCGACGACCGACGCTAAGCTTGTGTCCTCACGTGGGCGCAGCGGCTGCCTGCGGCATGGCGGCTACGGGCTGCGTCGGGGTGGACCATGGACGGCAGGCGCGGTGCTGCGGTCAGATCCACGCGTGCGCGTGTTAGCTCAGTCCCATGACGGTGCCGGTCGATGTAGGCTGGCGGAGGGCTGTGGTGGGGCCCTGGAGGCGTTGTGGTCCTCTCCTTCCTTTTTCATCCATGGCAACGGTCTGAGACAGATGTTAGATCTGTGCCGGACGGCCGCAACTTCGGCGTCGTCCATGGCCGACTTGGCATAGTTGCCTTGTTTTAAACCTGGACAGCGTGGTGGTGGTGATCCAGATCCGGTTGACCAGGTGGTGGTTGCTGCAGACTGTGCTAGTTGCGGGAGTATTTTTTTTGCATGTGTGTTCCCTGTGTGCATCCTATCAATACAGAGGCCCGAATGTGTGCTTATGATGTTTGTATCTTCTTGAGTAGTAAAATGCACCCTTTGTCAAAAATAATAGTAATATTCAAAGTAAACAGTCAATACAAAATGTCTAGAAACTGGAACACTCTTCCAATCCGCACATCACTTTCCACACGCCAGTACCAATGCATCGGACAAGCGAATGCATCAGATCCACGCATCATTTTCTCATCCTAGAAGATCACAGTGCACTCAGAGGGATCAACTCTTTTTCGACATGGCATCATTAGATACGCTCTCTACTTTTATGTCGAAATTGCTATGTGGACCGACGACTGATGACCAACGACGACTTGACTCGGCGAGCTCCAACCCTTTATACACGAGTGCTCGACTCGTCAGTCCCCACCTCACCAAAGCTCACTAGCTAGCTTCCGACAAAAATAATGTCGAGCACCTATCGCCTCCACCTTCTACTCACCGCCGCGTCCTCCTACTCCTACTGGCCTGCAAATCAAGCTCGCAGCCCACCTCCGGCGACCAAGCCACCCTGACCCTCGTAGCTATCAAGAAAGAGTGGGGAAACCCCTGGCAGCTTGTCTCGTGGGACCCCGTCGCCAACGCCGACCATTGCAACTGGACCGGTGTGGTCTGCGGCGGCGGACGCGCCGGGGCCGTGACGGGGATATCCTTGCCAAGTCTAAACCTTACCGGCAAGGTACTACCGGAGTCTCTGTGTGACCTGCCGAGCCTCACCCGCCTCGACCTCTCCTACAACAACCTCACCGGCGGCTTCCCCCACGTCCCGCCCTACAACTGCTCCCAGCTCCGCTTCCTCGACCTCTCCAACAACGCCTTCCACGGGGTCCTTCCGGATAACATCAGTCGCCTGTCACCGGCCATGGAGCAACTCAACCTATCGAGTAATCAGTTTCATGGCGCCGTGCCGGCGGCGGTGGCCAGGCTGCCGGCGCTGAGGTCGCTGGTTCTTGACAACAATCGGTTCACTGGAGCGTACCCAGCGGCCGAGATAAGCAACCTCGCCGGGCTCGAGCAGCTGACGCTTGCCTGGAACCCGTTCGAACCGGCGCCTGCGCCGCTGGAGTTCACCAAGCTGACCAACCTGAGCTACCTCTGAATGTCTCGCATGAACATGACAGGCGAGATCCCGAAGGCCTACTCGAGCCTAGCGAACCTACAGCTAATCGCCATGGACTTTAACAAGCTCACAGGCGAGATCCCGGCATGGGTCTGGCAGCACCCAAAGCTCGAGTACATGTACCTGAACAACAATAGACTCACAGGGAAGCTGCCGCGTAAGATCACGGCGTTGAATATCATAGAACTTGATTTGTCGGATAACCAGCTTACCGGAGAAATTCCAGAAGAGTGTTAACCTCAAGAACCTGAGCATACTGTTCCTGTACACCAATCAACTCACCGGCACCATTCCAACAAGCATAGCGATGCTCCCCAATCTTTGCGACATCAGGCTATATGAAAACAAGCTCTCGGGCGAGCTGCCGGCGGAGCTCGGGAAGCACACCCCTCTCAGGAACCTCGAGGTTTCCATCAACAACCTATCTGGCCCGCTCCCAGAATCACTTTGCGCCAACGGGATGCTCGAGGACATCGTGGTCTCAAACAACAGCTTGTCTGGCGAGCTTCCGAAAAACCTCACGGACTGCGTCCTGCTGAACAACCTCATGATCTCCAACAACAGCTTCCACGGTAAGTTTCCCGAGAAAATTTGGTCATTACCGAAGTTGACCACGTTGGTGATAGAGAGCAATGGTTTCACTGGGGTCTTGCCGGCCAAGATACCTGATAACATCAGGTGGATTGATATGGGGAACAACAAGTTCTCTGGGCCCCTACCAACATCGGCAACTGGGCTGCAGGTGTTCAGGGCGGCAAACAACCTGCTCTCTGGCGAGCTACCGGCCGACATGAGCAAGTTTGCCAACCTTACACGTTTGGTGTTGCGTGGCAACAAGCTAACTGGTTCCATACCATGAATCATACAACCACGAGTGAATTTGTTGCAGAAGCTCAGGACTCTCAACTTGTGCACGATACGATTTGACGTTCTTGAGGTGTAAGTAGTAACCACATAGTTGAAGTTTAGAACATATTTGGTGTGTCGTGTCAAGCTAGGAAACCTGGTGAGCAGGGTCGTGTCGTATTGGGACAAACAGTGGGCATGTTGGATGCGAACTTCGTGTATGTTTCGATGTAAAGCAAACAATGAAATCTAGGGCCATGAGCTTTGCGGCTCATTAGTAGAAAAAGGGCCATTTGTCCCGGTTCGTAAGGGTCTTTAGTCCTGGTTCTGGAACCGGCACTACTAGAAAAATGCCTATTAGTGACGCGCCTGTTTTCCCTATTAGTGGCGCACTATAGGTGCGTCACTATTATCACGCCACTACTAATAAATAGTAATGGGCCACTGTTAATATACATAACAGTGGCGCACCACCTGGTGCGCCATTACTATCCCTCCCCCACTGATAAGCTAGTAGGGGGGGGGCTACTGGTGCGCCACTAATAACTCTAAAGGTGCGCCACTGGTATAAAATATGGGTGCGCCACTAATATATATATATGGTGCGCCACTACTATTAATTCCAGTAATTTTTTTTTTGCTTTTCTCTTATTTGCACGGGTTACAGAATACAATAAAGCACATAATATACAGTTTGCAATACAGTATAAACTACCATTAGTGAAGTATAAACAGCACATAATACAATTCATCACATTAGTCTCCGAATTCGAAATAGCGAACAAATGCCGCAGATCGCAAATGCCGCAGCCTCCATCTCCTTTCACCTCAGCTCTTCACCAAATTGTGTGTCCTCCATAATATAACACAGATCAATATCAGGAGCAGTACGTACGTCATGCTCTTTTAATTCAAGGAGAACCGGAGAAGGCAAAGCGGACGGCTGCAAGGAAATACCAATGAGGATGTGATGATGACTGTGGGCCTGTGGCTGAGGCTGGTTGGACTGGTCTGTACATCGACGATGGTTGCATCAGCTGTCAGGGTGAGCGAGGCTGAGGACTGCTACCTCTGCCGATCGAGACCGGAACACACGATGACTGAGGGCGCAATCTGGATCAATCTGAGGAATTACTTCTGGGGCAGCTTGTATTTTTCCCTCTCCCCAATCTCACATCTCCTCACGTCCTCCGTTGCCATCTCCCTGAGCACATCGCACATGCAGCTGCCTCCATCTCCTTCCACCGACGTTCTTCTTCACCAAATCGTGTGCCGCCGACTTCCCTCCTCCAATCGAAGCCCCGTCCCATACCTATGCATAGCACGTGAGGGCCCTCCTCCAATCCAAGCGCTGTCCCATACCTGTGCATAGCACGTGAGGGTTTAGTTTTGCGTGATGGCATTGGTGGGTAATTTGCTTCAGTTTTAAAAGTAAATATTGTTTTTGTTAGATCTCAGGGTTGTTAGTTCTCTGCTATTTTAATTAAAGGCCGGATGTCTCTGATTTTTGTGGGATTTTCTAGAATATTCCTCTATGTTTTATCCGTATTTTCCTTTTAGTATATACTCTATAACACTAAGCTCCCTAGTTTTGAAGAGCCCACGTTCAATTGAGGTCTTTAATTAGGATTGGATCACTCGATTTTGACCGGGTCAACAATTTCTCAAAGCTATCTCATTCTATTCTTTTATACTATACACTATACTTCCCAATTTTTAAGGCCTCACAATTAATTGAGGTCTTCAATTTAGAATTGGATCATGATTTTGACCGGGTCAATAATTTCTCGAGAGCTCTCCCATTCAATTCTTTTAATTCCCAATATTCTCATTTTGAAGCTCTTTCATTCAATTGAGGTAATCAATTATGTATTGGTTTATGATTTTGATCGGGCCAACGATTTTTCAAATCAATCAGCAGCAACCGGCCTGTAAAAATATATCAATCCCGCGCACCCTCCCACCACCTAGAGAAAAGAAGCATCACCATGTGATACTGTAGCACCAATATAGTACATGCAGTCCGCCGCGGAAATTTCCACACATAAATATATATTGGTCAGGGATAACACAGAACTACACCACAAAAGGCCCATCAAATCGCCGCACTATAAATAAAAATAAAACATACTCCATCATCTCCCCACCCGTGAAACTAAAATTTTAATCCCAAAATATAAGGTGTGTTATTTTTTGGAAAGTCAATTTTCTTTAACTTTGAACAAGTTCAGAGCAAAAAATATCGACATCCGCAATATTAAACAAAAAAAATATGGAAATTCATTTCATGATGAATCTAATCATATCGATTTGATATTATGAATTTTGATATATTTCTCAACAAATTTGATCAAACTTAAAAGATTTGACTGTTCAAAAAATACACGTTATATTTTGAAACAGAGTGAGTAATTTTTTTAAGAAACCCAACAATACCAACGGCGCAGCAAAGCGCGCCCAACCCTTCTAGTAATAGATTACTTTGTATACAAAAAGTTCATTTTTACTGCGTCGACTAGGTTTTCCTTTTCCTACCTGAGGTTAACTCGAATTTCTCTTTAAAAAGAACGGTGATTTTATCTGACTGACGTACCCCAGACCCCAGGGACGTTTTGCCAGCGACCCCCCCCCCCCCCCCCCCCCCTCCTGAACCGCACGATCCCATCCGATGGATGGCAGTCTTCGCAAAAAAAACCAATAGAAACTTTGAAGGTAGGAACTGCCGCCCCTGCCTCTCACCCCCCCCCCCCCCCCCCCCCCGGTTCGGTTGGCGGTTACAACTTACAGGAGCTCATTAGGTGGAGGTTTCATGCTGTCGACTACCATTGATCATTGATGGGTATCCAACCCCAACTTGGCCCAGCACACAAATCTTTTTTTCTTTTTGAGAAACGCCCAAAACACAAATAATCGAGATCACCCGACCGTTTCACTCCAGCGGTGCTTTCTCCCTCTGCAGTTCCTCTACCTTCCATGATCTGTCAACGTTAATGGAAGGTGAGACGCTATCTTTATCCTGTAGCGACGCTTTGAGATGTCATGGCCTCCACCAGGCTGGAGGAAAAATCGGCGCCGCACGGGGGAGAATCGATCACGCCGGGGAGATCGGACAGAGGCCTCAAGGTGTTTGTTGAAATGGCTCAATGCATAGCCAGCAAAGATATCATCCGGAGAACCGATGAATTCAACTCTTGATCTGTTTGCGTGGTTTACGGATGATTATACTGTTCGGTGTTTTTTTGTATAGACTACAGATACGGCAGTGGTACTTTTCAGTCAACGGCCTGAAAGCTCCTATCATCACTGTTTCTGTGAGTTGCTGTTTTTCTGCAGCAGATGCTTGGCTAAAAAAACGCCAGCTTCACAGGAAATAACTCATGGTTCACGGAGCAAGTTGGGCCAATATTAACATCTGCAGCCACAAGAAAAGAAAATCCAAGCACTTACCCACCATGCATGACAAAGACTTGTATAATTTCCATACGTCTTGTGTATGGCCTTAAAAGCAAGTCCACATCCCTACTGACTCTGGATGCTCACTCCTTTTCGATAAAGGACGCTTTATTACTTAAAGGTTTAAGCATTACACCCGGCCTCCGCATATAACTGAGATGCACACAGCCACACCAAGTCAAAAGTAAACAAATAAGAATAAAGGCGAAGTACAAGAAATCGAGTCTGTATGCCGCCTAAATTGTAAGAGGGCCAATCCTAAGATCATGCTGCCATCCATGTTGGGTAAAAGTATCCCTCGCCGTGTGCTCCAAGCGTGTACACACCTCCGTAAACAAGTCTTGATTTTCCACACGTTGTAGAGACGACCATAAACGGAGCGTACACTACTAGAAAAATGCCTATTAGTGGCGCACCTGTTTTCCCTATTAGTGGCGCACTATAGGTGCGCCACTATTATCACGCCACTACTAATAAATAGTAATGGCGCACCCCTGGTGCGCCACTGTTAATATACATAACAGTGGCGCACCACCTGGTGCGCCATTACTATCCCTCCCAGTGCGCCACTGATAAGCTAGCAGGGGGGGCTACTGGTGCGCCACTAATAACTCTAAAGGTGCGCCACTGGTATAAAATATGGGTGCGCCACTAATATATATATATGGTGCGCCACTACTATTAATTCCAGTAATTTTTTTTTTGCTTTTCTCTTATTTGCACGGGTTACAGAATACAATAAAGCACATAATATACAGTTTGCAATCCAGTATAAACTACCATTAGTGAATTATAAACAGCACATAATACAATTCATCACATTAGTCTCCGAATTCGAAATAGCGAACAAAGTTCAAATATTAGACAAGTTTAGGTCTCGAGACCGAGTAGCGAGTTTGCCGTCACATTAGAAAGTTGATATCATCTAAACTACCATCACATAGAAGAGAGCGGTTCGCTGCCATCATCAGTGGTGGCATCCCCGGCGGCACGATCAGTGGTGTCATCCCCGACGCCACTAGGGGTTGTGTAGTCGGGATCGGTGTCTTCCGCGGCGTCCTCGTAGCGGTGAGGTTCTTCCTCCATCTCCTGGGACAGCTCCCAGAATGGCTTGCCCGAACCGCCGGCCTCATCGTTGTCGGCCATGTTCGCTCTAAATAGGAAAAAAATGGCTAATAATTAGTGCCATGGTGATCTTAAGCACATTGCTCCTGCTTTGTTGGGACCCGATAATGCTCGGGTATTTTCTTTCTAAAAAAACATTCTTATTTTAATTTGACTTCACAAAAAAGATGTAGTGCCAAATAAGAATTCTAGGAAAAAACATTCTTATTTCCTAGAATTCTTATTTGCACATGGGTCATGTAAAAGATGTAGCAAGAATTGCAGACAACAAGGATATTTGTTCATTTACAACAAAACCTCTAAACTCTGTTTGACCGCTGCAAAAGACAAGATTCTGTGCAATACATTAAATCATTTTACTAACCATGAAGCCACTGCTGAACAGTTCTGACTCTAACCCCAAACGAGCCTGCCTAGTTGAGTGCTCCTCTGACTGAAGTCATGTTTTGGTATGCACTACTAATAACTGAATGTGTATAATAAAACTATAATTCCAAGGTAAAACAGACAGGCTCGTGACACAAGCAATAACTGATACGTGGAGATGCTTAACTGCAATAATTTTTTTCTGAAGACAATTAACACGTTCAGTCCAGGAAAATATGGTTAGAAGATCAACCTAGTCTAGGTTTAAGCAGTGCTACAATTAATACTAGTAGCTGAAAGCCTGAGATGATATATTCTCGAGAGAACATTAATGCAATGCCAACTATGGGTGAACACCATTTCTCGAACATAAAAAACTTAGGAGAAGATTCAGAACACTGAAATTACATACAAAAAGATCAAGGTCAGGGAAAACTATACCTCAGTAGAGGGGAAACAATAACCAACTCGATCTTTTTTGCCAGTCCAGATTTTGTCACATGCTCTCGCAGGGTATCAGCCTACAAATGCATGCAAATCAACATCCATGGATCTTGAAAATGCAACATGAAAAAAAAGTTGAGTGATATTTCGATCAACATTATGTGTCAAGGCCAGAAAGGAACTCAACTTACACAACTGTAGTCAAAAGACTTAGAAATGAACATGGCCAGAAAGGAACTCAACTTAAGAGCACTTAAGAGCCCTAGAAATAGATAACAGTATCTCTCATAATAGAGCTACTATTGAAAGTAGAGCTAATGTTACTTCTCTTGAACCCGTGGGGCTCACTGAGAACATGTAGAGACAAAACAGTTATACTGCTAGATCTGAAAATGATTCTTCAATTAGATATAATTCTACTGCTAGTACGGAAAGTCAGATAGGACACCAATGTTAGACGACGTTTTATTTCACAAGTGGAGACAAATTGCAGCAACTTTCTGCACTGAAAAAAAGAGAGGAAAAGAATCGTACTTGTGATCTAGAGTTGATCCTGATTTGACAATTATACATGCAGAATGATTCAGAGAGCACCACACACATAAAGCAGTTTCAAGGAATAAGTCTCAGCTACGCCCAATTAAGTTTTGTGCTTGGGGGGACTAGGATAGCAAAGATCTATTACAAAATAAGTAGTTGAGCGACAGAATGATGCAACAAATCGGAGGTTTGTAATTGTTACCAGGAGAGAACAAGTTGAAGAAACTGAAGGTGCTCCAACTCCACCTCGCAGCCAGGAAGAGGATGAGGATGAGACTAGCTAGCTTGGGGATGAGGATGCTGGTGACTCAATTCAATTCACAATGTTGACTGGCCACCTAGCACACGCGCTTGCGCCTTTTAGACCATCTCTAGCTGGATTTAACAAGCACGAACTGTAACAATTGAGGTGAATATATCTTAGTCATTGAAAAAGAATGTGTGTTCGATACAGGTCAACTGACTTAGATGATAAAAAGAATTTTATCATCTCTGAATTTCAAAGATACTAGTAATACCGTTGCAAATTAGTGTTAGCAGGCTTATATGACAGAACTGAAGAGCAGAGTATGCAGTTTCAGTCTCTCTCAAACCTGACTTGTTCTCACTTGGACTCAAACCGAAGAACAGAGCATGCATGCGGTTTCAGTACCTCTGAAACATGACTCGTTCTCACAGAGCAAGATCAGCCATTGCACGGCACAAGAATAGACAAGTTTTTCCAGAAAAAGAACATTAGGTGGATTCTGAATCTCAGAATGTACTGTAGCTAAATGACAGTCATGTAGTATGTGCTTGTTTGGTTCAGTCATCAGTATCATCAAGTTAATTACAGCTCAAATCACAGTAGATCAGAATAGCAAAGCAAAGCAAAGAGTGAGCAGAAATAACATTTAGCAGGACAAGCTGGGATCCCCCACCAGGAACTAGCATAGCAGTCTCCACTTGTCTATCTGCTCTTCAGTTCATACCAGCCCTAGAGTTTATGCACAAGAACCAGGGGGACTTCGCAGCTGGTCAAACAAACAACCGAATCAGCAACGCACGCGTGATCAACCAATCAATCAATCTGTGGAGGAAATTCCAACAGGACACTCGAAATCCGCCATCTTTCCCCACAATTCAACAATCAGACGGGGACGGATCTAGACGGCGCGCACACAGAAATCGCGAGGGTCAGTGGGAATTTCTCTCTCTTTTTCGGATCGTTGGGTCGGCAGGATTTAACCAATCGATCGACGGATGGGAGCAAGCTCGTACCTTGAGACCCAGTCAATGGCGGCCAAGGGTTGCGGGCGGGGCGGAGGCGGCAGGCCCGCGATGCCGTCGCGACGGGGGAGGACGGGGACGGCGATTGCGGCGACGCGGGGGCGGGCGGAGTGAGGCGTCGGGAGCTGTAGGGCACGCGCGGCCGCCCCGGGTCCGGTCGGGACAGGGCCGCCTCGCCTCGCGACGAGGGCGGGGGAGGGGGACGGCGATGGGCGGCGGCGACGCCGCGCGTGGGGGGCGGAGGGGGAGGGGGTTTGGGGCGTCGGCGGTGGGCGGTGGGCGGTGGGTGGGCGGCGGCGGCGGCGGCAGTAGGGCACGCGCGTCGGGATTCAGAGGGTTGGGTGGTGGTCAGGGGCTGACTGAGAGAGGCGCGGGGAGGAGGAGGAGAGAAAGCAGGGGAGGGTGAGGGATAGCAATGGCGCACTAGGGATATGCGCCATAAACCTGGATAGCAATGGCGCACTTTTACGCGGTGCGCCATTACTATTAGTAGCAACAGGTTAAAACACATGGGTGTGTGGTTATGGACAGAACCACACACATGGCCTAGTGGTTGGTCCCTTGATACATTAAGCAAGTACCCCAGGTTCGAATCTTGGCAACCCCACTTTTTGCACCTTTTTTAAAATTTTATTTTAACCTTATGATAAACATCCAAACACTTTAAAATAAACACATGGCAATTTTAATACTCCCTCCATTCCTAAATATAGGGCGTATAATTTTTTTTACAATGCATCTCCTTTACTCAATCACAATATAGAATCATTTACAATGCTATGGCATGGTTGAAATCAAGTGAGATGAAATAACAGTCATCAAAGATTGACATGAAATAACAGTCATCAAATTAAGATTGAGTTTGCATGTAAAGTAATATAATGTTTAAAAGATCTTTAATAATATTTTTAATTAGACCACATACTTAAACCATTGTGATAACTTAAGATTTGAGATAAAAGAAAAGGAAAATGCAAATGGAGTGATAAAACCATTGTGCAAAGATTTAGAATTAGATGACATGGTTGAAATCAAGTGATACATGTAATAATTTAGTTGCATGTAATAATTGAGCTTGCTCATTGGCGACTCCATCCATTCCGATGATGTTCCTTTTGCCTCTCCTCACGACAACACGACTGGGCTTTGGCGGGTCGGTAATGAAGAAGCATTGGTCCACTTGGGAAGCCAGTACCCATGGCTCATTTTTCGCGGTGACGTTTGCGCCCGCGGCTGCCCAGGATGGAGCGGATCAGCGGACAGCGGCAGGGGAGCTAGGTCTGCGCCTCGCGTCGGGAGCGTTCCTGGTCTCCTGGCTTGTGCGTCGTTGGAGAGCCAGGCCTGGCCCTGGCTGTCTCTTGGGCTAAGCCCCAGGCCCACGTCGTTCCTGGACTCCTCAGCAACGGCGCACCACTGCCATGGTGCGCCATACATACCGTTCGATAGCAATGGCGCACCACTGCCCTGGTGCGCCACTGTTATTTTTTTAAAAAAATATCCAAATACTCCCTCCATTATAATTATAATTATAATTATATATATAGTATATTTAAAATAATATATTATCAAAAAAAGTTCATAGTTTCAAAATTTGTTTACAATTTCTAAAAATGTTCAGAATTTCAAAATTTGTTTAAATTTTCAAAGAATGTTTAGAATTTCAAAATTTGTCATAAAAGAAAAGGAAAATGCAAATGGAGTGATAAAATCTTATAAAAATAAGATTTGAAATTATTGATTTATTTCTGATTTTATAAAATTGGTTTGAACCAATTTGACAGAAGTAAAATGGCAGGCATTTGAATTAAATTCAAATGAGATTTGAACTACACTTGAATTTTCTAGGAACTGAAGTTCAAATGTAAATTCATGGAAATCAAGGGAAGGCCAAAATAAAGCATTGTTCCAAGATTTAGAATTAGGGGACAACCCCACTTGCATGAAAAATTCATTGAATGCCTTCTTTAACCACAAAGGATAAATTCAAATTGCATTCAAATGGAGTCCAAAAATGGATTTGACATTTTATCACCACATGGGGTGCTCCCAGGCTTACCAGTGGCGCACCACTTCATGGTGCGCCACTGCTACCAAAAATAGTAGTGGCGCACCAGGAAGTGGTGCGCCACTAAGAGCCACAGCCATTTTTTAGGGGTGCTCCCAGGATTACCAGTGGCGCACCATAAAGTGGTGCGCCACTAGTAAGCCTGGAGGGGTGGTCACAGTTAAAAAAAAATACCAGTGGCGCACCCCACTCCTGGTGCGCCAGTGGTAACTAACATAGTAGTGGCGCCCCAGCTACTGGTGTGCCACTGCTATATAGCAGTGACGCACCAGCATCACAGTGCGCCACTAGTAGTGATATTGGGGATTGCCCTTTTTCTAGTAGTGGTACCGGTACACCTGTAGATAACCTGCATAAGAGAAGTACTTTTATTGTTAAAATACCTTATCATTCCTACATAGGCAAAGCGACCAAATAACGGCAAGCGCTCCCACCCTGATAAGAATTTTAAACTTGTGATCAATCCTATGTAACCAGTTGCCAAAAATGTTAGCAACACTACGTGGAGGATACAAGCCAGAAGCTATTTGGATGATTGACCATATAGACCGAGCTAATTTGCATTGGAAGAACAAGTGTTTTATTGTTTCGTCATGATGACAAAAAACACATTGCATATTTCCATGACAATTCCTCTTAATAAGGTTATCTTTGGTAAGAATGACTCCTCGACGAAGATACTACGGAAAGATTTTATTCTTATGCTCTTTGGATGCTCACTCTCTTTGTCTTGAGTAAACGTTCAGTTCCCTAATTAGTCTATAGTTGCGTACATTACGACGGTCACAATACCAAGGGAAGAGACCAAGGTATGGAAATTGTTATTAGAATGGCTAAACCAATGAATTCAGATTTCCAAAAAAGTGGAGGTTTGTCTTCCTTCTCCGATATCCCTCGCTCTACCCAACTATCTATAATGGGGCAATTTTTTTTGTCAGAGATTGATCTCATACTAGACTAAATGAAGGGATGCAATTGCTGCCCTTCAACATCTTCTTTGCAGCAGTAATTCTCTACTTGATCATGTCTTCAAGGTGTGAATTCGCATATGAAATAGATACTCTCCTTGCAGGCCAATCTCTGCATGGTAACAGTATCCTAGTCTCGAAGAATGGTGCCTTTGAGTTGGGTTTCAGCTGCCTATCTCCTCCATGCTCAGAGTTGACAGTTGGCATCTGGTACGTCAAGTCATCAACTTGTAGTACTCTTCTAGTTTGGTCTGCTCAATTGCACGGGCACCTCATCTCAGACCCTGGGAGCTTGGTTCTTAGCCTCTCATATGTCAACTTATTATACCTCACCTCAGGCCATCATGGTACTATCTGGTCATCAGGTACTCAGGAGAGACCAAGTGAATTTCCTTCTGTAGTTGCAGTACTGCTTGACAACGGAAATCTTGTAATAAGGGACCAAGTGAAGGAGTAATTTTAACATGCTCGCTCTTACCCCCTCTTTTTATATATGAGGTAAGAAGGTAAGAGTTAATCCGATCACTAATTAATGTGATCAACGGCTCAGATCTACTACATACTCTTACCTCTCATGTGAAAAGAGGGGGTAAGAGGGAGCATGCTAAAACTGCTCATTCATTATTCTTCTGGAGGACGGCTTGAATTGGATAGTAGTACGGTTACCAAGAATGTTTCTTGTGTCATTTCTTCTGTACCGCAGACGAATATAAACCGAAAAGGAAGGTTTACTGTCTTAACTAATTTTTATGGACTTTTTGATTGCAGCAGTAATGATTACACTGATTATTCCGGCACTTTCCCCATATGGATGGACATTTATGAAGATGAAAACTCTTTATTTTTTTCCGCATCAAAGTTGACATTTATATGTACGGTTGCATTCTGGTGGTACTGTTACTGCTGCTAAACTATGGGGTTGTGGGACTGTGTTGTGGTCTGCTCAAGATTCCATGCAGGGAAAACCAGAATGTAAGTAACAATTGGATTCCAGGCCAAAAAAGTCATATCCAAAGATTAAAATCATTGTTTTAATTACAGTTATGGGTGTGTTAATGGTCATGCTTATTTGTCTTGTTCTTTTATGGAGAAGCAGAAATAAGCTATACCAGGAACTACCATCGAGATCCAATTGCAGCCTCAAGATCTTTTCAAACATGCAAATAAAGAAGGCAACAAAAAATTTCTCCAAAAAAATTGGAGAAGGAGGTTTCGGTTGTGTTTACAAGGGGGCATTGGCAGGTTTCTCACTAGTGGCAGTCAAAAGGCTAAAAAGCAATGCACAGGGGAAAAAGCAATTCCGAGCAGAAGTACAGACAATTGGCATAATTCGCCACATCAATCTTGTCCTATTATTTGGTTTTTGTGCTGAAGGGCCGAAAAGGTTGCTGGTATATCAGTACATGGAGAAGGGATCTCTGAGTTCTCATCTGTTTTCGATGAGTTCAGCCATATTGACCTGGGATCTCCCGTACCATATAGCACTTGGAACGGCAAGAGGCTTGGCTTTTCTCCACGAGCAATGCACAGATTACATTATACATTGTGACATGAAGCCAGACAATGTACTTCTTGATGCAGAGTTCTGCCCTGCGGACTTCGGCATGGCCAAGCTTCTTGGTCGAGATTTCAGCAGGGCTTTGACAACAATGCGAGGGACCATTGGATATCTTGCACCGGAGTGGATATCGGGGCTACCGATCACACATAAGACTGATGTTTACAGCTATGGTATGATGCTTCTTGAAATCATATCTGGTCGAAGGAACACAGAGAAAATTAAGGAAAGTTTACATACTTTCCCATCTATGCGGTAATCAAGGTGAATGAAGGAGATGCTACGTGTCTGCTGGACAGTAGGTTGGAAGGCCAGGCAGATGTAGAGCAGCTGAGCAGAGCTTGTAGAATTGCATGCTGGTGCATTCAAGATGCCGAGGATCACAGGCCGATGACGGGACAAGTTGTTCACATGCTGGAGAATGTCATGGATGTCGAAATCCCTCCTATTCCAAGGTCACTTGAAAACTATGTCGGCATGGAGGATTGCTCTTACTCTGCACCATCTGCGGACCCAGATATTTCGTTGTAAATTCTACATGTTTGTTGCATAGGCCGACCTTAGTTATAAGGCCAAGTATTTTGTGTTTCTGTGTATTTTCTGAAGTGTAGTGGAACACAGGAATATATATGTGGTGTGTCCTGTAGTTGTAATAAAGCACACATATCTTCACTTTATTACATTGTTGCACAACTTGTTTGCTAGGCTTGGAGGTTTGCTTGTATTTATGTTTTGTTTTTAAAAGGATTCGAGGTTTGTTTGTTTGTATGTATGCATGTCATCCACCTGATTACAAGGTAGAGATGTGCATCATCGTCTGCCTTCTTTTTCTTCTGAATTTCATCTGAATGACTGCGTACTCTGCTTTTGGAAAAGGAAGCAGAGTACTCTGTTTTTGGAGTTCCAGCTCTCTTGTTACTTTCTACTTCCAACAGGATCGATGATGTACGTACTGTAGAAATAAGTATGCATCAATGTGTTGGATAATAGCTGCTCGAGAAAGCCGCCAGAGCTAAGCAAAATTCATTTGGGCATTCTGTTTATACGTCACCTGAATCATTCTAATTTTTGTATGTTCATGTTAAAGGGCATGCACTTTTACAAGGTTCCAAGTGTAAACTTTCCGTGCATTATTTACAAGGTTCTAGTGACTTCATGGGAGCTGCTGGGTATGTTTATATGTCACCTGAATCACTCTAGTGAGGGAGGCCTTGCGTAGAAGCCAGAGGAGTCTGGACATTATCTCTGAAGAACGCCAAGGGTTTGTTCAACTGGATGGACGCAGCATCGATCTGCTAAGCATCTGCGGTGGTATTTTGGTCTCTTGGAACATCAAAGACAGGCCTGAAGCTTCTTATCAAAGAAGCTACTGCTACCAAACATGATTGGATGCAGAGACCGGTGAGGAACCAAAGATTTTGCAAGCAGTTGGTTGCCCAAGCACCCCAGTTGATTTTACAGGCAGATAATTTTTCTTTGGCAAGATGCATTCCCAAAAGAGGAAGCATCGATGTAGTAGCTAGAATTCAGTTTTTCTGACACTAGCAATAGAGAGCTGTTCACGTATCTGCTAGTCTTGAGGCTCTTGATCCAAGTCGTTTCATATCCTCGTATTCTTATCACAAAATTCTGTCAGAGCAAGCATTTGTGTTGTTACACTGAGCTTGCGATTGTTCCTAGATTTCCACATGTGCATGCTGGAGGAGATACAAGATAGATACATTCAACATTTGCTTGGGAGTTTACCTTGAGAGGATTGCACGCATGATTTGTGCGGTCCATCAACGTTTTGCGCCAATATACAGCTTCAAACATCCAGGAATGAATCCAAATCTTGTTTACGTCCACCAATATGGTGACTTGAAACCAACCAGCTATTTGGTTCCAAAGTAATACGCACATTCTTCCATTTAGACCTTGCCATTGCAGGAGCTCACCGAATCAAGTAATCTCCGGCTTTGAGCAGGGCATGCCCATTCTGTTAGGCATGCACCATGAAGTAACAGATATGTTCAGAGATTCGGTGCTTTGAACCTAGTCAGTACCTAAAAGTTCATAACGTGGAATACATACATACACTTCAAACGCTGTGAGCGGAAATTGTACGCGCACACATAAACACTTCAGAGTTTTTCGACATGGCATCAAGCAAGTACATCCAAAATGCTTGAAATGACTGCACGCATAGTGGTAACCGGAGAGATACATAATTTCAGTACAGCAGAATAACACACTGACAACTGGATTTCAAGAGCTAATTTAAAAGATAGGTTCCACATCGTGTGACATATGGCATTATTGTAAGCCTTTGAAGCAAAAAAGGACGGATGGGCCCAAAACAAATCTGCAATTATCATAGCAAAATGAATAATTTGTGCAAAACCATGCATGCTAAAAAAGCAAAAGACAGAATCATACTCGCCCCCTCCCAAAATATGTGTTGCTGATTTAGTACAATGACACTTATTTTGGGACGGAAGGAGCAGTACAATTGATGCCGCAACAGATTTATTATTATATTTATAATAATTATTATAAAGAGTACATTTTATTTCTCGTCAACATATTTTCTCCTAGATAGAAACAAACATTATATTACTCGAGAAACCTACGTGGTGCTACCAAGGCAGTGTTCAATTTAACCAGCATGCCCAATTCATTGTTTTCGTTGACCAGAGCCCCCACCGCAGGCATATCGAAAAGCTCAGAGCCGCATTCGTCGACACAATCATAAGCCGTATCCACACAACTGGCTAGCTCATTGGACCGTAGCCCGCCCTCGCCGCCTTGGTAATCCCTGATCATGGCATCACATATCTTGAGGACGCTCAACACGGTGTCATAATCCACCTCACAAAAACTGAGGATGCGCATTGGCACCGTGCCTTTCCTGGTGTTTTCCAACATTTTCTTGACCTTGCTGCCGGTAGTAGCGACCCGGCCCCTAAGGATGTCGACGGCGACTAGCACCAGTTCATTGAGGTCCTTAGCCCCCGTGCTTCGATTGTCTGACTGGAGGGTTGTTAAGCAGAATTCCTTTGTGACAGGATCCACATGGGGGTTGTTGATTGAGGCGTTCTTGCACGCTTCTAGCATGAGGTCGGTCGCCTTGGGCTTGCCACCACCAGAGCCATCGGCTTGAGCCGTCGTGGTCACGGAGAGGAGCATTAAGACAATGGCGGAAAAGACGATGGTGGCCATCGGTGTTGGTGCCATATATTGTTGCAAGGCTTGCTAGAAGCCTTGAATTGTACTGTAGCCTAAACAGGTGGGGATAAATGGATATAGAAGGATGTGTAGGGGAAAGTTAGTTGGATATGATGTATGGGCGGTTGAGATTTATTTATAATGTGTATAGTGGAGTACATAAATGCAGTATGCAACTTGGTCATGGATATGCGTATGATTACTATCTAATCTGTGCACAAATATGTGAGTGCTTATTTCTTATCTCCTTTATTAATGATATTTATAATGCACATCTAACTTCCATATGTTCATTAATGCAACACATCTTGATCACCGATATCTAAATGATTAGTGCCCAGTGAATGCACACAGATATGTTGATACTCAATTTGGATCCCCTTGCATTAGTATGTGTAATCAGCATTGATGTGTTCTAAACATACTTCGGTATAGCCGATTTTCTATTTTTATGTCGCTTTCAGGATTGATCAAGTTTCCCCTCATCAATTGCATGGTTGCACAAAACATTGCTGCAACTTTTGAGTTTCAAATATTTGCACAAAACTTACAAAGATTTCTTCAATTAGCATTTACTTATGTAACTTTCAGATAAATTATCCACACGTACTAGAAATAATTATTTCTAAACTTACTATTGTACAATAGATGCACCCTCTTACATCAGTTCTATGCCTACTTAAGATCACAGTCGATTTTAGGCATTAAATGATGCCTAGAAGACTAAGGGCATTTCCAACGCTATTCATCAAAGGAACACCATCAAATGTCCACAGACATGTTTGAACGTGTCCATGGACAGCTGGGCAGGTGCTGGCCCTTGAACGCTAGCAATAAAATTTTACCCTACTTGTTAGACCCCCCCCCCCCCCCCCCTCTTTTTTCACTTAGTCAAATTTCTTACTTGTTCAACATTCAGTAACAATTTGACAATACATATAGTACTTGCAAATAAAAAGCCAAAATCATCTGCACTGGATGTTCAACAAGTTTCATAATTTGCGCTCATCAAACAAGCAACCGAACCAATTGAATCATAGGCCATTTTCTCGGCATCCATTAGACAAGTTTCACTCCATTTTCTTTGGCCATTCAACATGATCCAACAATGATTCATCGTGAATGGCTTGCCCTCATTCTTGTTTTCTAACACCACCATGAGGCTGGGCTTGCAAAGCAAAACAATAACATGATCAACACATGGCAACATACAAGAAACCAATTACATGATCAACACATAGACCAAATGAAGAGAAACTTATGAGCTCACAGAGTCATTCAGTAGTTGGTGCCCAGTTTTGCATTTGTGCATATGCACAACAATAATTTTTAACGGACTCTTGAATGGCATATCATCGATGGTTGAACGAGCTCTCGTTCCTGTCACCAATCATTTTCTTTACCATAGGGCAGGTATTGCTTGTTCTCAAGAAAGAACTCATGGACTCTCCTCCAAAATGCACCCCTCTTTTCTCTACACTAGAAAACATGTCAGCACTTGGGACCAACCACGCCAAGCACAACAATTCATCCTCTTTGTGGGAGTAGCCGACTCCCCTCTATTTCCTTGCTTCCACATCGGACACCAGCCCTGCATCTGCGCCAACGAATACTAATGTTACACCCCTCGGCTTCTCCGTCATTGTTGATGACACTCATCGTCGCCTCTCCGGCCGTTGTCGATCTTGGGGGTGGGGATTAATCCTGATCAATGTCTGGGCACCCGCGGACAAGGTCTTCTCTAAATGTGTCTGTAACCGGAGAAGCTGTGACAACTTGGTGAAGTTGTAGTCACAGTTGAAGAGTCGATGGTGAATGGTGGAGACCTAGTGGAGGGGGCGGAGGGGACGAGGTAGTGTACTGCTGTATCGCCACTGACCCGTAATGGGAAGCCACATAGTAGTAGGGCGATGTCTACTTGGGGGACAAGGGTGGCGAGTGCTCGGGTGCCACAGGAACCGGGGTCTGTTGTGGAGGAGGAGCTCGCGCTCGGGCTGCCGCACTGGTGTTGCATGCCCTCTGCCTCACGCGACACTCTTGATGCTTTATGGAGTCTGACTTTGGCGCATAGGTGCCAGACGCGGGCACCGGGTCTGACTAGAGGGCGAAGATGTTGATTTTCGGGTCCATAGTGGTGGATGTCCGTACTTCCCTTCCTGAACCTTCGATTTACGGACGGACTGGGGGGCTTCGGATGCCTGAACCTATCCGGCCCAAAGTAGGGGTCCCCATTGGAGGCTAAAAGTTTCTGGACTATCCGGTCTAGACATTTGAGGGTGAAGTAGGGGTCCGCATTGGAGATGTCGTAACTTCTTGTCCTAGTTATGTATGTAATGACATATTCTCCAATTGTAATTTTCACAATCACTTATGTATATAGATTATGAAATTTTACTTTTCTTTTATAAAACAATTCGTTATTCATGCATGTACACATTGCCTCTATACATGATCTACCCTGCAAAGACGAGAGGACATGAAACTTTTTAGCATTTACCCGGTTGGAGCATACGACCAATAGGTTATCAACCATCATGAATGGTGGTGTAATCTTTGTATTGGACCTCCTGCATCCTAGCTAGTATGCTCTTTATTAAAAAATGACTAAATCAGTGCTACATAAACATCTGAAAGTAATGAAAATAAATGTAAAAATATTCTTGATTTACACTTTATTTATTTATTAAATATGAAGCATATAACAAAATGTTATGTAAAAGAAAAAAATAGATTGCATTTAGAAGAGTGCTAATTCTAGAAAACATTGAAGGATCAACAATGTAGGTATGCTCCAAGCGCCCAACACATATACCATGTCCATGAGAGCACAAAACTTGGTGCAAAAAAAAGAGGATGACATAGATACATGATCTGACAATGTGGCATGGCAGCAGAACACGGATATACTAATGCAAAAAGTGTAACTTATAACTTATATGCTTGACTTTCTGTGGTGGCATTTTTGTATGGCAAGGAAAAATAGGTAGTGTGTTGTAGTTATTATTTATCAATAGAGAAAAAGAGTGGCATCCCAAAAAAACATTGTAGGATCAATTACATAGGTATGCTTCGAGCTCCCAAGACATATACCATTGTCTATGAGAGAACAAAAACCTAATGCAAAAAATTAACCAATGACTTGCATGAATGTGCTAATGCAAAAAAAAAGAACTAATAACTTACATGCATCCCTCACTGATGTGGTTGCATGGCTAGAAAAAAAATATAGTGGGATTTGTGTTAAGCAATGTCGTTTACGCATTTCTAGGATTTGGATGTGTGCATCTTGTTATGCGGAGTTGACATTGCTGTTGTATCATCTCGATAAAAAGTTTCAATGAAAGTGCCTTTTTATCAGAAAAAAACAATTGGTTCGCACGCTCACTTTCCGATCAAAACTGTTGTCTGTTTAACCCCCAAAACTATATGAAACGGCAACACTTCACCTCATTCTATTTCTGGAAGGGAAATTCATATTTATAAGTTTTGAGTAAATGTGTCAACTTTCAATATGAACAAGGCACCAATAGGAATAGGAGGTTGTCAAGAACGTATAACAAGCATCAAATTTATCGGTATAGTAGTAACATGTTCACCGCTTCATATAGTAGGTGCACACAAATACACAATGATGTTGGGAAACCAGCATATAGTTGACCGGATAGATGGGTTTGCTAAGCGCAAGGACCAACGCCACCAGCAATGTCTTCAAGTTCACTGAAAAGTATCCAAACTTTGGCTCATCTTGTGAAGATGTGGTGTACACCGCTTCTATGATCAGGTGTCCTCCAGCGGCACCAACTAGAATCGCACTTTACCGGCAACCGGATGATCTTCTCAAAGTGCCATTGGTTTTTTCTCATAATAGAATTGGTGAGCCAATATCGGTCATCTTCACTATCCTCATCATAACCTCTGGTAAGCATCCCGAGCATTCGGTCCGTCGTCTCCACAATGACATAACTTTTATTCCCTAGTTGTTCAGATGGGAGGTCGACATAAGAGAACTGATCAACAATGTAGGTATGCTCCAAGCGCCCAACACATATACCACGTCCATGCGAGCACAAAGCTTGGTGCAAAAAAAAAGATGACATAGATGCATGAACTGACAATGTGGCATGGCAGCAGGACACGGATATACTAATGCAAAAAGTGTAACTTATAACTTATATGCTTGACTTCCTGAGGTGGCATTTTTGTATGGCAAGGAAAAATAGGTAGTGCGTTGTAGTTATTATTTATCAATAGAGAAAAAGAGTGTCATCCCAAAAAAACATTGTAGGATCAATTACATAGGTATGCTCCGAGCTCCCAAGACATATACCATTGTCTATGAGAGCACAAAAACCTAATGCAAAAAATTAACCAATGACTTAAATGAATGTGCTAATGCAAAAAAAAAAGAACTTATAACTTACATGCATCCCTCACTGATGTGGTTGCATGGCTAGAAAAAAAATATAGTGGGATTTCTGTTAAGCGATGTTGTTTACGCATTTCTAGGATTTGGATGTGTGCATCTTGTTATGCGGAGTTGACATTGCTGTTGTATCATCTCAATAAAAAGCTTCAATGAAAGTGCCTTTTTATCGGAAAAAAATTTGGTTCGCACGCTCATTTTCCGATCAAAACTGTTGTCTGTTTAACCCCCAAAACTATATGAAACGGCAACACTTCCCCTCATTCTATTTCTGGAAGGGAAATTCACATTTACAAGTTCTGAGTAAATGTGTCAACTTTCAATATGAACAAGGCACCAATAGGAATAGGAGGTTGTCAAGAACGTATAACTAGCATCAAATTTATCGGTAGAGTAGATAACATGCTCACCGCTTCATATAGTAGGTGCACACAAATACACAATGATGGTGGGAAACCAGCATATAGTCGACCGGATAGATGGGTTTGCTAAGCACGAGGACCAACTCCACCAGCAATGTCTTCAAGTTCACTGAAAAGTATCCAAACTTCGGCTCATCTTGTGAAGATGTAGTGTACACCGCTTCTATGATCAGGTGTCCTCCAGCAACACCAACTAGAATCGCACGCTTTACCGGCAACCGGATGATCTTCTCAAAGTGCCATTGGTTTTTTCTCATAATAGAATAGGTGAGCCAATATCGGTAATCTTCACTATCCTCATCATAACCTCTGGTAAGCATCCCGAGCATTCGGTCCGTCGTCTCCACAATGACATAACTTTTATTCCCTAGTTGTTCAGATGGGAGGTCGACATAAGAGACTCCATTGTGCACACGTCAAGCACACGCAACTTGTTACCGAAATGGAAATGCCAATACAGAAGCCCGTGGACGAATTGACGTTTCCATAGCCCAAGCTCAGAGTTTCGAAATGCAGCAAATGTAGCCTCGGCACTCCATTGACCATAATTACGAACATTCCAATGTCGATCTGAAGAAGAGAAGACAAAGAGCAGCAGATTCATTCTGCATTGCGCCAAGCACACCACCCAGAATGATAAAGGGTCCTTGTCATCCTCGCCGGGAGCAAGGAACGTCTCCAGACTTAGGAGGTCCCGCCTACGGATAGCTGCATTCAGATCGTCGGGGACGGTGGGCAGCAGGACGTAGCGGCGGTGCACGGGGTCGCACATGGCAAGGTCCCTGAACAAAAAGTTGCGGTACTCCCAGTCGCATATCTCGGCAGAGTCAACGAGGATGCGTCTGCCGCTTTTTTCCTCGACCGGGGCGCCGGCGAGGAGGGCGCGTCCGTCAAGGAAGTGAATTGGACTCCAGGAACGGCCGGCGGTGGATGGCACTGGCAGGAAGGAGGAGCAGGAGAAGTCAAAGCCAACGAAGGCGCGAGCGGTGACGGCGGAGGGGTGCGGCGGCTGGGCTGGGACGAAGAGCATGCCGATGAGAGGAGGCGGGTGGAGTGCGTGGTATCGGCACAGCAAGGCGTGGTCGGAGATGACGCGGCGGAAGGAAGCGCGGGCGGTCAGCGGCCATGGCGATGCGGAGGAAGATTTCCTCGACCAGCACATCCAGGATATCGGCGATGGACAGCACCGGCAGTGGGGTTTGGTGGGAACTTGGAGCCGGCAGCGGTGGCATCATGGCGGTCGGGAGGAAGATTTCCTCCAGGAGTCCGTCTTGGACTTGAAGGAACGGCGGCTCCGGCGGTGGTGCTGGGTTGGAGGTTTGCCCGCGGCGCCATCAGAGGATGGAAAGCTTTTTTTTTTTTTTTAACAACATCAGGACGGAAAACTGGGGATTTGGTGGATCGGTGACGGTCAGACGGTGTCACTTGACATTTCCTTCCACAGCGTCCTCCCCACTCCAAAATTCATATCCAAATATTCCTTAATTGACGCCATTAGCAAATCCCTTGATTCTATCAACATGGTAAAGAGATTCCAAATTGTTAACGTTTTTCCCAAATTGTTAACGTTACCCTAGTAAACTGTTGCTACGGTTCAACAAGAAAAATATAAATCAAATTCAACTGTTCCGAAGTTTCAAGTAAGATCTGTATGATATAATTGACACGCAGATGGCCGTGGCCTGTTGGCTAAACCCGTGATAGTTCGCGCGACAGGTCGAGCGATTTAATTCTTTCTCCCCACCAATTTGTCTGCGCTGTTACATTGACGGCTCTTCATGCTGGAAAAGACTCACGCATAGAGACAACTTGTGAGATAAATAATTTCAATACATCAGAATAACACACTGACAATGGGATTTCAAGAGCCAATTTAAAAGAGAGGTTCCACAACGAGTGACAAATGGCATTATTGTAAGACTTTGAAGAAAAAAAAAGACGAATGCGCCCCAAAACAATCTGCAATTATCATAGCAAAATGTAGAATTTGTGAAAAACCATGCATACTAATATATCAAAGGAAAAAAATCATACTCCCTCCGTCCCAAAATAAGTGTTAGAGTGTTAGCACATAGTTGTGCTAAATCAGTGACACTTATTTTGGGACGGAGGGAATAGTACAATTAATGCCACAACACATTTATTATTATATTTATTATAATAACTATTAAGAGTACAATTTATTTCTCATCGACATATTTTCTCCCAGATAAACACAAACATTCTATTACTCGAGAAACATACGTGGTGCTACCAAGGCGGTGTTCAGTTTAACCAGCATTCCCAATTCATTGTTTTCATTGACAAGAGCCCCCACCGCAGGCATGTCAACAAGCTCGGAATTGCGCTCGTCGACACGATCATATGCCATATCCATCCAACTGACTAGCTCTTCGGACCGTAGCCCGCCCTCGTCACCTTGGTAATCCCTGATCATGGCATCACATATGTTGATGACGCTCACCACGGTGTCATAATCCACCTCACACAAACTGAGGACGCGCATGGGCACCGTGCCCTTCTTGGTGTTTTCTAACATTTTCTTGACCTTGCTGCCGGTAGTAGTGACTCGACCCCTAAGGATGTCGACAGCGACTAGCAGCAGGTCATGGAGGTCCTTAGCCTCAGTGCTTCGATTGTCCGACTGGAGGGTCGTTAAACAGAATTCCTCTGTGACAGGTGGGTTGTTGAATGCGGCGGTCTTGCACACTTCTACCATGAGGTTGGTCGCCTTGGGCTTGCCACCACCAGATCCACCGGCTTGAGCCGTCGTGGTCACGGAAAGCAGCATGAAGACAATGGCAGAAAAGACGATGGTGTCCATCGGTGTTGGTGCCATATATTGTTGCAAGGCTTGTTAGAAGCCTTGAATTGTACTACAACCTAGAGAGGTGGGGATAAATGGATATAGATGGATGTGTAGGGAAAAGTTGGTTGGATATTATGTATGGGAGGTTGAGATTTATTTATAATGCGTATAGTGGGGTTCATAAATGCAGTATGCAACTTGGTCATGGATATGCCTATGATTATTATCTAATCTGTGCACAAATATTTGAGTGATCATTTTTTATCTCCTTTATTAATGATATCTAATCTGTGCACAAATATTTGCGTGGGGGAGAGTTGGATGGATATGATGTATGGGAGGTTGAGATTTATTTATAATGCGTATAGTTGGGTTTCATAAATGAAGTGTGCAAGTTGGTCATGGATAGGCATATGATTAGTGTCCAATCTATGGACAAATATGTTTATACTCAATTTGGATCTCCTTTATTAATCATGTTTATACTGCTCATCTAACTTCCATCGTTTCATTAATGCAACACATGTTGATCATGGATATCCAAAAGATTAGTGTCCAGTGAATACACACAGATATGTGGATACTCAGTTTGGATCCCCTCGCATTAATATGTCAAATCTGGATTGATGTGTTCTAAACATACTTTGGTATAACCAATTTGCTATTTCTACATGGCTTTCAGGATTGATCAAGTTGCCCCTCATCAAGTCCATGATTGCAGAACACATTGTTGCAACTTTCGAGTTTCAAAAATGTATGCACAAAACTTTCAAAGAGTTTCTCAATTTGCATTTACTCGTGTAACTTTCAAATAAATTATCAACACGTACTAGGTTAGAAATAATTATTCCTAAATCAACTATTGTACACAGGATAGACCTTTACAATAATTGTATGCCCCCTTCTAAAATTCAGAGTCGATTTTAAAGCATTAAAAGATGCCTAGAAGACAAAGGGCATATCCTACACTATTCATCAAATGAACACCCTCAAACATCCACGGACACATGTCCAAACATGTCCGTGGACAGCCGGGCGGGTGCTAGAGCATGGACACGTTCGCCCCCCCTCCCCCCTCTTTTTTTTGCACTCGGTAATTTTCTTTGATGCTCAACATTCAATAACAATTCGACAATTCATATAATACTTACAAATAAAAGAAACCAAAGCATCTGCACCGGATTTTCAACAAGTTTGATAATATGAGCCCTTAAAACAAGCAGCCGAACCAAATGAATCACGGAGCATCAAACAAGCAACTAGATAGTCACAATCTATCATCTCCACCTTTGCAAATTCTGTTAAGCTCTTCTTCAAAGGATTCCACATTTTTTGTCAGACCTATGAGCATCAGTGACACGTCAGTCTCCAAGACTCGGGAAATGGAAGTCATCAATAAGCAGACAACCGACTGTAGGTTCCACATAATATACCTTCGCATTCAGGATTAGATTGCACTGACAAATTCATCTGATGGTAAATGGGAAAATGTTTTTCCCAAACACCTACAGATCTTAAACCAAAGGGAGCATCTTAGGTGTACTTTCTGGCACTGGGTAATTACGAATATTTAACATCTTGAGCTGAGGGAATGATACATCTGCTACTTCTCCTGCAACCTCATGGTTCCATCTCACTAGCTTTGGAATGTTGCTATCTTTCAGGTTTTCCAGTTTTGGAAAGATTGATGGTGGAGAAATACAGGATTCCTCACTGTTTGTATCATCATTACAAACACATATACACATCAAGCTATCCAAATGCAACTACCTGATGGAGGGCAGCTGCCATATATAATGGTGGGGATCCTTGCCGTTCTTGCATCTACTTGAATAACAATCAGGGAGGTGTTCGAACGGTCTAGAGTTGTGCATCCATGATGACAATTTAGCCCTAGTATAACAACATAACACTAAAAATTCAATCCTTTGTGAGGGTGAAGGGCCTCTAATATTCCTTCCGCATTATTATCTACTTTATCTCCATAATTTCTTCTATAATCCCAATATGAATCGAGTGATAATCGTTTCAACTTATGCTTGGTAGACATATTGCCTTGTTTAGCACTTTTTGCACTATTCACTTTTATCAATTGAGTAAAAGAAAGAGCACCATCCAGACTCAAATTTTCCTGTCGATCAATTCCACAACCTGAATCACTATCTATGACATAATTCATCAATGTGTGTGGAGAATTCAATTAACCAATACCTTGTGGCATGTGGTCGACCGTAGTTAGTAGGGAAGATGTGCCGAAGACTTCTCATAAATTTCATGTCTTCTTGTAAAGGAATAAATAATGTGTGAGCCTTAGTGTTTGCAAGTTATACAATATGGTAGTGGCTTCACGCAGTTCAAACTACAAGAATTAGAACAATCTAGGTAGCGAAGATGCTTCAAGTTTACCATGTGCGTTTTGATTGAGGATGACTTCAATGTTTGCGGGGACATGAATTTATATGTGGCCATACGCAAAGGAGTCTTAATGCAGTCCTTCTGCCATCGGACTAATATCGTGCGGGGACAGGGAGCAAGAATTTCCTCTGCAGTGGCATTATTACTAACAAAATCAAGTGACAAATGTCGAACCTCATATTGAAATGATCATTAGATCCTTCCAAAATTTCTTGAGATGATGAAGATTCTTGCATAAGTAAGCAATTATTTCCTCTTACAGAGTTAACAGGATCATGCCTGAGATCATGTATATTGTGTATGAAGACATCCTACCAATATCCACAAAGAAGATCCCAGTGATTGATCCTCATTTATAAGTGATATATGATATGAAGGATGTGCGCCCATGATAGAAACAACTCGATTGCTATGACTTGCCACAATTATAGCACTACCTGAGCTAGCACACAAGCATATAAATTATCTCATATCATATTGATACTTCTTCTTCAACGTATCTATAATTTTTGATTGTTTCATGCTATTATATTATCAATCTTGGATGCTTTATATGCATTTTTATGCTATTTTATATCATTTTTTGGGACTAACCTGTTAACCCAGTGCCTAGTGCCAGTTCATGTTTTTTTGCTTGTTTTTGGCTTTTCAGAAAATCAATACCAAACGAAGTCCAAACACGATGAAACTTTACAATGATTTTTTCTCGACCAGAAGGGACCCTAGAAGGTTTGGGAGGAGGCCAGAAGACCTACGTGAGAGCCACGAGCTCACAGGGCGCGCCCACGGGGGTAGGCGCGCCCCCTGAGCTCATGGGTCCCACGCAGCTCCGTTTCACCTAATTCCACCTCTATAAATTCACAAATATTCCCAAACCAACATAGAGCCACCCGAAACACTTTTTCCGCCGCCGCAAACTTCTGTTCTTCCGCGATCCCATCTGGAGGCTTTTCTGGTACTCTACCGGAGGGGGAATCGATCACGGAGGGCTTCTACATCATCCTTGTTGCCTTCTGATGATGCGTGAGTAGTTCACCACAGACCTACGGGTCCATAGCTAGTATCTAGATGGCTTCTTCTCTCTCTTTGATCTTCAATACCATGTTCTCCTCGATCTTCTTGGAGTTCTATCCGATGTAATCTTCTTTTGCGGTGTGTTTGTTGGGATCCGATGAATTGTGGGTTTATGATCAGATTATCCGTTGAAAGTAATTGAGTCTTTTCTGAACTTTATTATGCATGATTGTTATAGCTTTGTATTTCTCTCCGATCTATCCGTTTGGTTTGGCCAACTAGATTGATTTCTCTTCAGTGGGAGAGGTGCTTTGTAGTGGGTACAATCTTGCGGTGTCCTCACCCAGTGACAGAAGGGGTAGCGTGGCACGTATTGTATTGTATTGTATTGTATTGTTGCTACTAAGGATAAATGACGGGGTTTATTCATATTGATTGGGTTCACTTTGTCTACATCATGTCATCTTGCTTAAGGCGTTACTCTGTTTGTCATGAACTTAATACCATATATACATGCTGGATAGCGGTCGATTGGTGGAGTAATAGTAGTGGATGCAGGCAGGAGTCGGTCTACTTGTCACGGATGTGATGCCTATATACATGATCATTGCCATGAATACGTCATAACTATGCACTTTTCTATCAATTGCCTGACAGTAATTTGTTTACCCACCGTATGCTATGTGTTCGAGAGAGAAGCCTCTAGTGAAAACTATGGCCCCGGGGTCTCCTTTAATCATATTATAAAAACCAAAAATACCTTGCTGCAATTTATTTACTTTTATTTTGTTTTACAATTTATCTATCTACCTATACATGATTTGATCCTTGCAAATAACGAGTTCAAGGGGATTGACAACCCTCTTGCCCGCGTTGGGTGCAAGTATTTGCTTTTGTGTGTGTAGGTGCTGTTTATGGGGGTTTGTTGATTCTCCAATTGGTTCGATAAACCTTGGTTCTCACTGAGGGAAATACTTATCTCTACTGTACTGCTCCACCCTTCCTCTTCGGGGGAAATCCCAACGCAGCTCACAAGTAGCAGAAAGAATTTCTAGCACCGTTGCCGGGGAGACATCATCAAATCCTATCAAGTACCTTCACTCAAACTATCATCTACTTGCTCTACCTTTTATTTGCCTCTCTTTTTCATCTCCCTCCACTTCTCAAAAAAATCAAAAACACAAAAATATTTTATTTTGCTCGTTTGCTTGCTTTGTCGCTATGTCTCAAGAAAACACCAAGTTGTGTGATTTTTCAAATAGTAATAATAATGATTTTATTAGTACTCAAATTGCTTCTCCCGCCACTAGTGCGGAGTCATATGATATTAATGTTGCTTTGTTAAATCTTGTTATGAAAGAACAATTTTCTAGAAATCCCAATGAAGATGCTGCATCCCATCTTAATACCTTCATTGAATTATGTGATATGCAAAAGAAAAAGATGTGGATAATGATATTATTAAGTTGAAATTATTTCCGTTCTCGCTAAGAGGTCGTGCTAAAACTTGGTTTTCATCCTTGCCTCGCAATAGTATTGATTCATGGGATAAATGTAAGGATGCTTTCATTGCCAAGTATTTTCCTCCTGCTAAGATTATTTCTCTTAGAAATCAAATTATGAATTTTTTTTAGCAACTTGAGCATGAACATGTTGCACAATCTTGGGAGAGAATGAAATTAATGATTAGAAATTGTCCCACTCATGGATTAAGCTTATGGATGATAATACAAAAAAATTATGCGGGACTAAACTTTGTGTCGAGAAATCTTCTAGACTCTGCTGCAGGCGGTACTTTTATGGAAATCGCATTGGGAGAAGCTACAAAACTCCTTGATAATATAATGACAAATTATTCTCAATGGCACACCGAACGAGCTCCAACTGGTAAGAAGGCAAACTCTGTCTAAGAAGTTTCTACTTTGAGTGATAAAATGGATGCTCTTATGAAAAATGCTTGCTAGTAAAAATGCTCATGTTCATCCCAATGATGTGCCACTATCTACTTTCATTGAGCAAAATAATGATGCTATTGATGTGAATTTTGTCGCTAGAAATAATTTCAATAATAATGCTTATAGAGGTAATTTTAATCCTAGACCGTATCCCGGAAATTCCTATAATAATTATGGTAATTCCTATGCAAATTCTTACAATAATAATAGGATACATACTGATCTTGAGAACAACATTAAAGAATTTATTAGTTCTCAAAAGAGTTTCAATGCTATGGTAGAAGAAAAACTACATAAAGTTGATGATATGGCTAGAAATATGGATAGAATTGCTCATGATGTGGATACTCTTAAAATTATAATATTGCCACCCAAGCATGATATTAATGAGTCTATAAAGTCTATCCAAGTCTCCATTAATGAAAGTAAGGAGAGAACCGCAAGGTTGAGGGCTAAGCGAGAATTTCTAGAAAAACCTATTCCGCTCGGTTTTTACCGTAATCATGATGAGGATATTAAAATGATTGGTGTCTCACCTCTTGAATCTTTGTTTAGTAATATAAAATTTGATGAAAAAGGGACTGGAGATGAGTCAACTTTAGCTAGAAGGTGTCCCAATTGTTCGAAGGGTGATGATCTTAATGATAAAAATGATAAAAGTGGGTTTGGAGATGTCAAGACTTTAAATAGTTATGTGCCCACTACTTTGGATTACAAGGACTTTAATTATGATAATTTTTCTTTGATTGAATGTATTTCCTTGATGCAATCCATGATAAATTCACCTAATGCTTACGAACAAAATAAAGCTTTTACTAAACATATTGTAGAAGCTATGATAAAAGCACATGAAGAACATCTAGAATTGGAAGTTTCTATACCTAGGAAATTGCATGATGAATGGGAACCTACTATTAAAGTAAAAATTAAAGATTATCGATTTAATGCTTTGTGTGATCTAGGTGCTAGCGTCTGTACTATACCAAAATCTTTATGTGACGTGCTAGGTCTCACCGATATGGATGCATGTTCCCTTAATTTGCATTTAGCGGATTCAGCGATTAAGAAACCATTGGGTAGAATAAATGATGTGCTAATACTTTCTAATAGGAATTATTTGCCCGTGGATTTCATTGTGCTTGATATTGAATGCAATCCGTCTTGTCCTATAATACTTGGTAGGCCTTTCCTACGAATCATAGGTGCTATTATTGATATGAATGAGGGAAATATAATGTTCCAATTTCCATTAAAGAAAGGGATGGAACACTTCCCAAGGAATAGAATTAAACCACCATATGAATCTATTATGAGATCTACCTATGAAATTAATTTGAAGGATGACAAAACATGAAACTATACCTTACGCCTAGCTAGGGGCATAAAACAATAGCGCTTGTTCGGAGGCAACACAATAGTTTTCTTAAATTTTTGCCTTTAGTTTCTATTTTTTGTGCTCACACAATTATTGCTACTGTTATGATTGTGTTTTTTATGTTTTAATTAGTGTTTGTGCCAAGTAAATCCTTTGGGGTGATTTGGATAATAGTTGACTTGATTCTGTGAAAAAAATAGAAACTTTTGCTCTCAGTCCAGGAAGTTCTAAAATTCACTGGAACTTGCTTTTGATCTGAATTTTTTACACATGATTGATATAGAAATTGCCCACGCTTTCCTAGTTTTTCAGAAATTTTTGGAGTTACAGAAGTATGATTTTTATTCAGATCATTATAGACTATTCTGTTTTAGACAGATTCTGTTTTCTTTTGCATAGTTTGCTTGTTTTAATGATGCTATGGATTATGTAGAAGTGCATGCTCTAGCCAATGCTACCAAAATACCGATCTATGGGAGAGGGTCGGACATTATAGTCCAACACTCCCCCTCACGTCTATGCTCCTTTGGAGTTTATGACGTGGGCAGCGGAAGCAGGGGCAGGCCGCAATTATTTATTGTGTTTACTGGGTTTTGAACCCTGAACCTCTTGGTTGTAAGTTTATGCCCTCTCCCACAGACCAGTCTTTTGGTTGCATTGGCTAGAGCATGCACTTCTACATGGTATTAGAGCCAAGAGGTCTTGAGTTCAAGACCCGGCTGGCGCAATTAAATTGCAGACCACTTTCGGTCCATGTTTAGGCCTGAGGGAGCCACACGTGAGGGGGAGTGTTGACGTATAACTGTATTGCCTAGTCTCTTCCATCAGATCGGTCTGATGGGTGAACTGGTTAGGTGCTTAGACTTACAACCAAGAGGTTCGGGATTCAAAACCCAGTAAACGCAATAAATAATTGCGGCCTGCCCCCGCTTCTGCTGCCCACGTCATTAAACTCCAAAGGAGCATAGACGTGATGGGGAGTGTTGGAGTATAATGTCCGACCCTCTCCCACAGATCGGTCTTTTGGTTGCATTGGCTAGAGCATGCACTTCTACATGGTATCAGAGCCAAGAGGTCTTGAGTTTAAGACCCGGCTGGTGCAATTAAATTGCAGCCCACTTTCGGTCCACGTTTAGGCCCGAGGGAGCCACACGTGAGGGGGAGTGTTGACGTATAACTATATTGCCTGGTCTCTTCCATCAGATCGGTCTGATGTGTGAACTGGCTAGGTGCATAAACTTACAACCAAGAGGTTCAGGGTTCAAAACCCAGTAAATGCAATAAATAATTGCAGCCTGCCCCCGCTTCCGCTGCCCACGTCATAATCTCCAAAGGAGCATAGACGTGAGGGGGAGTGTTGGAGTATAATGTTTGACCCTCCCCCACAGATCGGTCTTTTGGTTGCATTGGCTAGAGCATGCACTTCTAGAGATTATATCGGGGGGGGGGGTATAAGTTAGGGAGAAGTTAGAATACAGTAGGTATTATGCAAGGATAAAATATGAATGGGTTTAAAACAGTACCTAAAGTTTATGATTTGTGTATTATACTAACGGATCTCACGAGGTTTCTGTTGAGTTTTGTGTGCTGAAGTTTTGAAGTTTTGGGTGAGATCACGATGGATGAAGGAATAAGGGGCGGCAAGACCCTAAGCTTGGGAATGCCCAAGGCACCCCCAAGGTAATATTCAAGGAATACCCAAGCGTCTAAGCTTGGGGATGCCCCGGATGACATCCCCTCTTTCATCTACAATCTATTGGTATGTTACTTGGAGCTACATTTTTATTCATCACATGATATGAGTTTTGCTTGGAGCGTCTTGTGCCATAGTTTCTTTTTTTTTGCTTTTTAGTTTGCCACAATCATTGTTTGTTGGACACACCTTTTGAGAGGGACACGCATTTATCGTGATTTGTTAGAATACTCTATGTGCTTGAATTATATCTTTTGAGCTAGGCAGTTGCTCTAGTGCTTCACATATATCTTTTAGAGCACGGCGGTGGTTATATTTTATAGAAATGATTGCACTCTCATGCGTCACTTAAATCTTTTTGAGAGTCTAATAAATAGTAATGGCAATTTGCACGTGTTATAAGACTAGTCCAAGAAGGATAGGTATTCAAGGGGGATATAATAAAAACTTTCATTTAGATCACTAAATATGAAACGTATGGTTTAATAATATTGATGTCGTAATATGAAAGGATATTGGTTCATCATCATTGGTTATTAGAAATATCAGTATGGAAGCTTGTTATTAACTTCTCATCTAAGTGTTGGTCATGGCATGGTGGGGAGGTTTGAGCATTTTTATGTCTGAAATGAAATCCTTGAGTGCTGTTATAATCGGATGCGCGCGATGGTTAACTCCTACCAACCAATTCCCTAGGGGCATGCGAGTAGTACTTTGCTTTGAGGGCTAATAAACCTTCACAATAAGTATGTGAGTTCTTTATGACTAATGTGAGTCCATGGATTATATGCACTCCTATCTTTCCGCAATTTGCTAGCCTATTTGGTACCGTGCATTGCCCTTTCTCACCTCGAGAGTTGGTGCAAACGTCGCCAGTGCATCCAAACCCCGTGATATGATACGCTCTATCACACATAAGCCTCCTTATATCTTCCTCAAAACAGCCACCATACCTACCTATTATGGCATTTCCATAGCCATTCCGAGATATATTGCCATGGAACTTCCACCGTTCCGTTTTCATGACATGTGTGTTCATCGCCATATTGCTTTGCAGGATCATATAGATTTACATGATATTTGTGGCTCAGTCACTGTTCATTTATATATGTTAAGCTAGATCATTGCACATCCTGGTACACTGCTAGAGGCATTCATATAGAGTCATATTGTTTCAGTTTTATCGAGTTGTAATATCGAGTTGTAAGTAAATAAAAGTGTGATGATCATCAGTATTAGAGTATTGTCCCAGTAAGGAAAGGATGATGGAGACTATGATTCCTCCACAAGTCGGGATGAGACTCCGGACGAAAAATAAAATTAAAAAAATGAGAGATAAAGAGAGAAGGGGCAATGTTACTATCCTTTTTCCACACTTGTGCTTCATAGTAGCACCATGTTCTTCATATAGAGAGTCTCCTGAGTTATTACTTTCATATACTAGTGGGAATTTTTCGTTATAGAACTTGGCTTGTATATTCCGATGATGGACTTCCTCAAATGCCCGAGGTCTTTATGAGCAAGCAAGTTGGATGCACACCCACTTAGTTTCCGTTGAGCTTTCATACACTTATAGCTCTTAGTGCATCCGTTGCATGGGAATCCCAACTCCTCGCATTGATATCGATTGATGGGCATCTCCATAGCCCGTTGATCCGTCGAGTTGATGCGTGATACATCTCCAATGTATCTATAATTTTTTATTGTTCCATGTTATTATAGTATCAATCTTGGATATTTTATATACAATTATATGCAATTTATATTTTTTTTGGGACTAACCAATTAACCTAGTGCCCAGTGCCTGTTGTTGTTTTCTGCTTGTTTTTGGTTTTTCAGGAAATCAGTACCAAATGGAGTCCAAACGCTACGAAATTTTTTGACGATTTTTTTCTGTACAAAAGAGACCCTAGAAGCTTCGGGAGGAGACCAGAAGCCTCACGAGGACGTGACAAGGCAACAGGGCGCGCCCCTGGGGGGGCGCCCTGATGCCTTGTGGGTTTTTTCTCGGGCAAAGGGCTTCATATTGCAGAAGGAGGGGCCCGGAGGCCTGCCAGGGGCCCCACAAGCTTGGGGGCGCACCCCCGGGCTTGTGGCTGCCTGGTGGGTCCTCTCATGTTGATTCTTTCGCCAGTATTTTTTATATATTCCAAAATAATTCTCCGTAAATTTTGAGGTCATTTGGAGTTGTGCAGAATAGCTATCTCTGTTTCACCCCTTTCCGGTCCAGAATTCCAGCTGCCGGCATTCTCCCTCTTCATGTGAATCTTGCAAAATAAGAGAGAAAAGGCATAAGAATTGTACCTTAAAGTGAAATAATGATCAAAAATATAATAATTATTAGTAGGAAATCATGATGCAAATTGGACGTATCAGGATAACATTCGTTAAGGATCGTATATTTTGAAAAAGTAATGATTATGCTTCTTATATTCATGCATATTATTATGTTGATATTGTTACTTCATCGTTTCTGAATAATTATACCATAAAGAGATTACATGATACACATGTTAGGTAGCATTGAATATCAAAAATTCTGTTTTTATCATTTACCTACTCGAGGACGAGCAGGAATTAAGCTTGGGGATGCTGGTACGTCTACAATGTATCTATAATTTTTTATTCTTTCATGCTATTATATTATCAATCTTGGATGCTTTATATGCATTTTATGATATTTTATATCATTTTTTGGGACCAACCTATTAACCCAGTGCCCAATTCTAGTTCCTGTTTTTTGCTTGTTTTTGGCTTTCAAAAAATCAGTACCAAATGAAGTCCAAACACGATGAAACTTTACGGTGATTTTTTCTGGACCAGAAGGGACCCCAGAAGGTTCAGGAGGAGGCCAGAAGACCTACGGGAGAGCCATGAGCTCACAGGGCGCCCCAAGGGGGTAGGCGCGCCCCTGAGCTTGTGGGTCCCACGCAGCTCCGTTTGACCTAATTCCACCTCTATAAATTCACAAATATTTCCAAACCAACAGAGAGCCACCCGAAACACTTTTTCCGCTGCCGCAAACTTCTATTCTTCCACGGTCCCATCTGGAGGCCTTTTCCGGTACTCTGTCGGAGGGGAATTGATCACGGAGGGCTTCTACATCATTTTTGCTGCCTTCAGATCGTGCGTGAGTAGTTCACCACAGACCTACCGGTCCATAGCTAGTAGCTAGATGGCTTCTTCTCTCTCTTTGATCTTCAATACCATGTTCTCCTCGATCTTCTTAGAGTTCTATCCGTTGTAATCTTCTTTTGCGGTGTGTTTGTTGGGATCCGATGAATTGTGGGTTTATGATTAGATTATTCATTGAAAGTAATTGAGACTTTTCTGAAATTTATTATGCATGATTGTTATAGCTTTGTATTTCTCTCCGATCTATCCGTTTGGTTTGGCCAACTAGATTGATTTATCTTCAGTGGGAGAGGTGCTTTGTAGTGGGTTCAATCTTGCGGTGTCCTCACCCAGTGATATAAGGGGCAGCGAGGCACGTATTGTATTGTATTGTATTGTATTGTATTGTATTGTATTGTATTGTATTGTTGCTACTAAGGATAAAATGACGGGGTTTATTCATATTGATTGGGTTTACTTTGTCTACATCATGTCATCTTGCTTAAGGCGTTACTCTGTTTTTCATGAACTTAGTACCATAGATGCCTGCTGGATAGCGGTCGATTGGTGAAGTAATAGTAGTCGATGCAGGCAGGAGTCAGTCTACTTGTCACGGACATGATGACTATATACATGATCATTGCCATGAATACGTCACCACTATGCGCTTTTCTATCAATTGCCCAACAGTAATTTGTTTACCCATCGTATGCTATGTGTTCAAGAGAGAAGCCTCTAGTGAAAACTATGGCCCCCGGTTCTACTTTAATCATATTATAAAAACCAAAAATACCTTGCTGCAATTTATTTACTTTTATTTTGTTTTGCAATTTATCTATCTACCTATACAAGATTTGATCCTTGCAAGTAACGAGTTCAAGGGGATTGACACCCCTCTTGCCCGTGTTGAGTATTTGCTTTTGTGTGTGCATGTGTTGTTCTCGGGGGTTTGTGTGATTCTCATATTGGTTCGATAAACCTTGGTTCTTACTGTGGGAAATACTTATCTCTACTGTACTGCTCCACCCTTCTTCTTCGAGGAAAATCCCAACGCAGCTCACAAGAAGCACGTATCACGTCCATCTAACTTCATTCAGAACATCATCAAACATTACGAGGTACCTTTTCTTGCCCAAAACTCCGCAAAGTTTATTCTATAGTGCCCCATCTGAGTCAAATCAAACTTTTTCATGGTGGCCCACTTCTGTTACAGATCTGATAATTCCCTTGACAACGAACTTGGCTGAGACATAGACCCATATGACCAACTCATAATGATGCACCAATCTCGGGTCATTGAGCACCAAGCGATTGCTATTATTATTGATATTGTTGTTGAAGTGGCTGAGTTGTAGGGGAACATGTGATGAGTCACTTTAGTGATCTGGCAATGGATAGTAGAAAAGTTCCCACCTCTTTCCCCAAGGAGTGACCCTGAATTATCGAACCCACAAGAGGACGTGCACTTGTGACGAGGGTTTCTACCAAGAATTTTCCAAGGGTACTAAATTCCGGTTTTTGGACTGGATAGTAATCAACTTTGCTGCTGAAACACTTATAAAAATAGGCATGGGTATGAGGACTTGATTCCTATAACCATATATTTGTGATCTAGATAATTGTGATATTAATTAGTGCTCGGGAAGACACCCGTTAAGATGTGCTTCCAACACTCGAAGTAGGGGATGTGTCCAAATTACGTCTTGACCGAAACGCACCCTGCATAAAGAGTCCCTTGTCCAGCCGTAGGCCCTATTTGTGGCGCAGAGTTTCCTCAGTAATTAAGGCAAATCAAATAAAAGCATTGGGCATTTAATGACTACACCTCATGCATCCCCAGAGATTGGATCCACACTACCGTACTAAGCCATTCTATCGCTGGTGCTCCGAACTGCGCTTCATATTGTTCCGTCTCCTAACGTCCTCTTGGACCAAACTCCAGGATCCTTGGCACCTGCAGGGCCGAAGAACGAGAGAGAGAGAGAGAGAGAGAGAGAGAGAGAGAGAGAGAGAGAGAGAGAGAGAGAGAGAAGAGACTACTACGATGTAATTTTATTTCACACATACATGACGTCCATTCAAAGTCATTCCATCGATCCCTCAAACAAATACATCAGGTTGTAAGGCTATGCACAACCGATTGCCTTACCGAATTACTCACACATGGAGATCGGATAGCAAGAAGAAATCATTGAAGAAGACATTGGATCGGATTACAAAATAAAGAGAGGATTTCACAATCTCTTGGATTCATCAGTCATTATTGGCAATATCGATGGGAGTATCTCAGATTTTATAAGATAAACATGTTTAAACTATGGTGTGATGAGCGTAAAAATAACACTCATCAACTCTCCCAAGCTTAAACTTGATCATCCAGCAACATAGATAGAAATCCAAACCGTAAGGAACTCGGTTGTTTAAAGCAAAATAACGAGAAGTTTTTGGTTCACTTATGATCAGTATGCCTAGATAGACCTCCGCTTCTTCACATGAAGAGTTAGTATGCAAGTGTAATTGAAGCGAAGATAATCAACACAATGCTCTTGCTCAACTAGACAAAATAAAAGTAGCATTTTATTCTATTTACTCTAGTTAACACTTGCTTGCGGGGAACACACCACTGGTGCAGCGACATGCTATACAAATGGTTTTTACCCCCTTTCCACTACAGAGTTTTAAACCGTCACCTTGCCTGTGTGTGCGATATGGGGGGGGGGAGGTCTTCCCACACGACCTAGAAACCGTCGGCGATAGGGAGCACGCAAGCATACGTTTCGCAGAACTAAGCATATGCGATGCCCGCATCTATCCCAAAAGCGAGTCGTCATACAACTGTTTGTGATCTATCGAATATCCAAACGCTCCATCCTTGCTACTTGTAACACCCCTCTGTAATGAGCAACAGTGATCCATCATGATTATGCTAATTCTATGTGATTTGCCATGCTTGATCATGTTGGAATAATATCTCATTTCAAATTCCTCCTCAGAATTCAATTCAAATTCAAAGTGAAATTTGAAGTTGCTCAAAAATTGCTGGAAAATAGTTCATGTTGTAGAAAATATTCCAAAACAAATTATTGTTCAGGAAAACAAAACATCACCTATTTTCCTAAAATGGGCTAGAGCATTAAAACAGTGCAAAAACAACAATTTTAATGCCTTTCCATTTTTCAAAAATTCAAATGGATTCCAAAATTGCCCAAACTTTTTGTGGCAGTGCAGAATAATGCAAAGTATTTTTGTGGACAAGTTTCACATTTTACTAAATGCATTTTGGCAGCTCAAATATTTGCAAAACCCTCTCTAAAAAGAAAAATAGAACTAAAAAGGGGAAAAGCAGAAAAGTTACCGTGGACTGGGCCTAAGTCCACAGTGCGGCCCAGCCCACCTCGCACCGTCTCCCTCCTCTCTCTCTCCCCGCATGTCACGGCGCCCGTGGCCGCGCCGGCGCGCTCCGGCGAAACACCGACACGGCAACGCTACAGGGCGCCGGGAGGGGATAAGGCCGGCCCCCTCGGCCTCCCCGTCGCCCAGATCCACTCGCCGCTCCTCTCTCGCCTCTCTCTCACTCCCTCCCACCAAGGCCCGAGCGCGTCCGTCGCCGCTCGCCGTCGTAGCCGTAGCCATCGACCTTGCCTCGCCTCCTCTCCGTGTCCTTCGTCCTTGTCGTCGTCGACCACGTCGTCCACGCCCTCGAACGCGAGCCGGGGAGCGCTCCATCGCCGGATCCGCGTCGTCTTCCTCCGCTTCGGTCGCCAGCGATCTTCTCCGAATCCGGCGACTCCTGCTGCTCCTAAGCCACTCACCGGCCTCTGTGTGCCGCTCGGTGAGCTCCTCTCCTTCTCCCCTCTCTTCCCCGCACGTATCTGTGCCCATAGCCGCCGCGCTCGCCGTAGCCGTACTCGTCGCCGCAGCCGAGCTCGTCGCCGTCAATGACGACGCCGTCGAGCTCGTCCGAGCTTGTAGCCGTGCTCAGCGCACGTGTAGGAACCCAACGCCACCGCCCGCGTCGCTTGCCGTGCCCCGCGTCGCCGTATCCGCCCGCACCCGTATGCCGGCGTCCGCCGCGCTGCTCGCCGCCGTCGCCACAGGCCATCCCCAGCCACGCCACCACCGTGGTTCGACGCGGCTTCGTCCGCTCGTTCGAACGCGGGGTCGCGCGCGTCAAACGGACGCCCGTAGCCGTTTTCCGGTGACTCCTGTGGCACTCCGCCACGTTTGGAGGTCGCCGGCGACGTGCCGCCGGCCGCCGCCTATGTGGCACACCTGGGGGCCACCCCTGTGTCACTGCCAGTGGGCACCCTGGCCCCAGTTGACCACGTTGACCGTGGTCAACGTGCTGACTGGGCACGCTGTGCCACTGACAGGCAGGCCCCACCCGTTAACTAAACTGTTTTTATAAATAAAGTTAATTAGTTAACTAATCTGACACTGATAGATGGGGCCCACTCCCTAATTAACTTATGTTTAGTTTAATTTAACTCTAATTATCCCTCTGTGTATGACATGTGGGACCCAGCTGTCAGGTTTGACCTGGAACAGCTGGGTTTGAGTTGCTGACGTCATGCTGACATAGTGCTGACACAATAAAAGCTTTTCTGTTATTTTCGAATTAGATTTAAATTCCAGAATTTCGGAAAAAGGTTTAAAACTTTGAAAATTCGTAGAAATTCAACCGTAGCTCAGATCGAAAAGTTTTCAACATGAAAGTTGATCAGAAAAATGAGACGAATCTGGATATCTGGTCAAAATGCTTGACCATCACTCCTAACTATCTGAACATGGAACCTTACCCTCCGGTTCAGTTTACCGATAACTGCCTAAAAGCCGGGAAAATATCCCAGATATTTCCGCTTCGTCTGCGACATGTAGCATTGCATTAGGTCACCACCAGCACTGCATATCGCCATGCCATGCATTGTGTTGCTTTTGTTTCCTTTTATTATTGTTTCTTCCCCCTCTTCTTATTCGGTAGACCCCGAGACCGACGCAGCTCCGGAGTCCGACTACACCGTTGACGACCCCTCCTTTGCCGCAGAGTTTCCAGGCAAGCAAACCCCTTGACCATGCCTATATCACCTATTCTTTCTCCCTCTTGCTTGCATTAGAATTGTTACAGTTATTGTTCCGAATACCTATTCTGTTGCATAGCCTGTTTTTAAAAACTGCTATTGATACTTTACCTGATATCCTAAATGCCTAGTATAAGGTAGTTGGTAACCCATATGTGGCCCCTCTTACTTGTCCTAGTTGCCCCGCTTTAGTACCAGTGCCCCGATCGAGGTGATCGACGGGCTGAGACCAGTACATCACTGCACACCCCCTAAGTTGTACGACTCTACAGAGTTACGATCGAGTGTCGAGGGTGATACCTCTTATCTCACTCCTGATGTTGCCTCTGTAGTACAGCTAGTCGGTTGTGGGTTACCGAGGGTGATTCCTCTTTCACCACCTCCGATGAAGCTTCTGTCGTGCAACCCCGCAAGTGTGAATGCCATAGAGGGTGATTCCTCCAGGTTCACCTTGACGGATACATCGAGTGGGAATCCAACGAGGGTGATTCCTCGGATTCCTTCTTGATGTGTTGGACACACGGTTACCATACATTTATTTCAGTCGTTGATTAAAGTCAGGTCGGCCCCGAGGGGTACCCGCGAGAGATGTGGAGTTGGGTGGACCATGAGGGTACCCGCGTGATGATTACGTGGCACGGCCGGGCATTCCTGTCCCTTGTCGTAAGTCCACGAGACGGGGCGACGGGGTCACATGATCGTGAGTTTCTGCTCGTTTCGGCGAGCTCCCAACACACTAATGGTTAGGATATGTAATCTGAGTAGGCCTCTGGCCTTATCCCACTAACCACCACGCGGGAATAGTATGGGCACTCGGCGTCGTATGTATCAGCCGAAGCTCTTCAGACGTCAGGAGTTGAGCGGCGCGCGCCGGGTTGGACTGGGAAAGCCTGCGCTTGTATTAAGGGGGCTAGGTCTTCTCACCGGTCGCGTACGCAACGCGCAGGAGTGCAAAGGGCGATGGGCCCAAGACCCCTGAGTGCTTAGGATGTAGACCGGCGTGCTGGCCTCTCTGTTGAGCCTAGGTAGGGCTACGACGTTTCGATCAGCTGAGGCCGGGCATGGACCAAGAAAGTGTGTAAGGCCAGAGTTAATCGAGCGTGTTGGGTAAGTTGGTGCACCCCTGCAGGGAAGTATATCTAGTCGAATAGCCGTGTCCACGGTAACAGGACGCTCGGA
The DNA here is from genome assembly GCA_039707655.1 of Elymus sibiricus. Taxonomy (NCBI): domain Eukaryota; kingdom Viridiplantae; phylum Streptophyta; class Magnoliopsida; order Poales; family Poaceae; genus Elymus; species Elymus sibiricus. The sequence continues at coordinate 29,805,989 of CM077676.1, forward strand.
AAATATCCCGATCTTCTACAACTAGAAATGGTTTGAATATTATAGCTCCGGGATCGCTTTCTCGCAGGGAGTCGAGGAAGGATCTCTGGGCATGGCTACTTAAAATTTTTGCTACTATTATATTTATGTACTAATCTACACTCTTCTAATGCTGCAAGACGCTGAAGATGCTAGTCTTCGATAGGCTAGGCCTTTCCCTCTATTCTGGCATTTCTGCAGTCCAGTCCACTGATACAGCCTTCTTTGATACCGATGCATAAGTAGAATAGATCTGATGTAAGTCTTGCGAGTACTTTGGATGAGTACTCACGGTTTCTTTGCTTCCCCTTTTCCCCATATACGATTGCTGCGACTAGAGGACGGAGCCCCGGAGCCAGCTGCCCCAGTCGACGACTACTACTACCCCTCCGGTGGAGAGTACTACTACGTGGAGACCACCGACGACCAGGAGTAGATAGGAGGCACCCAGGTAGGAGGCCTGCGCCTTTCGATCCAGTGTCGTTGTTTTGCCCCGCCTTCTTAAGGTTTATCTGTTTAAATTTTATGTCTGTACTCAGATATCTGATGCTTCCGCTGATGCTTGTACGACTCAAGCTTATGTATTCGAGCCCTCGAGGCCCCTGGCTTGTAATATAAAGCTTGTATGACTTTTATTTGTGTTTAGAGTTGTGTTGTGATATCTTCAAGTGAGTCCTTAGGCTTGATCGTGTGCATTTGCGTGAATGATTAGTGCACGATTAAGTCAGGGGCGTCACACTACTCGTGTTTGCTCACATTACCACCGCACTCAGTATTCTGTGATGCAACGTTTACGATGCTCACCCCATCACAAACAGTTCACGATTGTAAAATGTGTATGATAAGGAGACTATCACACAACATTCACTTCTCCCGAACCGTATGCGATATATAAGTAAGAAGATTAGTTAATCATCGTACGAGTGTCGGATAGGATTACGAAACGTCGGACTGTCGTACCAGTGTCGTACAGGATAACTATCGCACACGCTATTCTGTGCTGCAAACGTTTACGATGCGTACGACATCAGAAACAGTTCATGATTGTAAAGCGTGTACGATAAGACGACTATCACAAACATTTAGCTTGCTCGCACCGTTTGTGATATTGACTGACATCATACAGGCTTTGCAAACGGCAACTATGTGCATGGTCGCACACGTTTCCTCTCTGTAAACCATGTTGGATTATGATGTATATCACACACGTTGTGCTTTATAGACTGTGTGCGCCGTAATGACCTGCAGAGCGTATTTTCGCCCTAATTTAATCGCTGCTATTTAAAATTGTACCGAATTTGAATTTGAAAGTAGGCTATAACTTTATTCATATCCATCAGGTTCAACAACCAATGCATTATTCGATTCATAGGTACATATGTTCAAGAGTTGCATAAAAAAAGAATTACATATGCACCAAATAAAGAATGATGAACCAGGGTTGTATACTTGTACTATTAAAGACGGTAAAGAAAGAGGCGAAAGACATTCTGGTTGCTGAACAAGGTGAAGCGGAATGCCCATATTGTGCCCTCCTCCATGCAGAAGGCACGCACGACTCTAGTCCAACCCCTTGTGATGGCCGACCGCCCATCCTTCACTGTCTTCATGAGGACATCTAGAAAGTCATTGTGTTCTGGTAGAAATACTTTAACCTTTGCAAGCCCACCAATCATGTAGTTTGAGAGATAATATTGATTAAACTGCTTTGGGAACCACTGTAAAGGAAAATGATTCAGACATTGTCATCTAACACAACTCATTACGGGCAGTAAAAAGAAGGCTGCAGTGTTCTTACTTACCATCCTGCAGTTCACTGTTGTCTTGGATAAAGTGTAAACAAATAGTTTAATTGTCATCTGTTGACCCATTTTACTAACAATCTTTATCAGTTTCCTCACCTGATGCTGGTTCATGAATATCCCATTGCCCCATACGCAAAAAGAGTCAAAGCGCGGAACTTTACCAATGACATATGTACCTAAAAGCACCAAGTTAGTATTAGAAGCTAAACAGCAATTGCACAATGATGTAGTACAACACTCCCTCCGTCCCATTATATAAGATCTTATTACATCTAATATACTCATATATTGGATGAATTAACATCTTATATTATGGGGCGGAGGGAGTTTATTACATTGTTACAAATATCGGCCAATTAACTGCAGTTAACTGCTGCTGTGTTGTTGTTGTTGTTGTTACTGCTCTTCTATGTATATCTAGACATCATTAGAACATTAAGGTAACACTCTTCCTTGTTGCTATGAAGCCTAGGATTGCATATTTAGACATTCAGTACAATCCATGTTGCTATGTAGCCTCAGATATATTAGACATGGCCCTAGTTAACCTACCGATAAATGGGTTACAGATATATTCAGTTAAATGTCCGATTCACCGATTAATCCCTTATCAGCCCCGGCCTATATGGTACCAGCTACCAATATACTGAACAGTGAGTATATATAAGCCATGGATGAAACTAACCTCGATGGAAAACAGCAGCCGTTCCCAATATTGTCATGTGTAAGTACATCGAAAGGCATGTTAAGCACAAGAGGCTAAACATCAACCAAATATATCCATTGTAGACAACATAATCTCCAAATGATAGCTTCAGTGTGCAGGTTTAAGCACGCTAATTAAGCAAAACAAGAAGTGAAAAGGTGTGTTAACTGCACAATTCATACTTGAACATATAGAACATCACATTGTGAATAACTGAAATAAACAAGGCATACTACGAACAACCAAAGATAGCAATTAAAACTGGACATATGCTAACTACAAACAACCAAACAACCAAAAACCGTTAAAAGAGGCATATGCTCGCTACAATAGGCTTAACATCAACCAAATATAGTCATTCATATTGGTATTGTTGAAACTGGTATTGATGAAATTGAACTGCAAAGTTCTTACTTGCACATAGAACATCACTTTGTGAATAAGTGAAATAAACAAGGCATACTACGAACAACCAAAGATAGCAATTGAAACTGAACATATGCTAACTACAAACAATCGAACAACCGAAAATCGTTAAAAGAGGCATATGCTCGCTACAACAGGCTTAACAACAACCAAATAGTCATTCATATTGGTATTGTTGAAACTGGTATTTGATGAAATTGAACTGCACAGTTCATACTTGCACATATAGAACATCACTTTGTGAATAACTGAAATAAACAAGGCATACTACAAACAACCAAAGATAGCAATTGAAACTGGACATATGCTAACTACAAACAACCGAACAAGCAAAAAATGTTAAAAGAGGCATATGCTAGCTATAACAGGCTTAACAGCAAGCAAATATAGTCATTCATATTGGTATTGTTGAAACTGGTATTTGATGAAATTGTACTGCACAGTAAATAGCTGCACATATAGAGCATCACACTGTGAATAACTGAAATAAACAAGGCATACTGCAAACAACCAAATATAGCAATTAAAACTGGACATATTCTCACTACAAAAGGGGCTCGACAAAACAAATCATGGGTTCCCCCCTGTGAAGAGGCACGGCAAAACAAATCATGGGTTTCCTCACTTGTCACAGATGGGCTCCTTCCCCTGGGAAGAGCACGGACTCTGGGTGCTCTCTATGTTGTCGCAGATGGGCTCCTTCCCCTTGGAAGAGCACGGTTGTAGGGTGCCCTCCCTGATGTCGCAGATGGGCTCTTTCCCCTTGGAAGAGCCGGAGAGGGTGCCCTCCTCGTGGTTGCCGTCGATGAGGTATGACTTGGCAGCTGCGGATCCCAAGCCAGCGTCGCAGAATGTGTCCTTCAGAAATGACAAACGGGCTCGATGGTGATGTAGGATGGCAAATTCTTGACAGCAAGCCTGAGGAGATCAGCGGCGGGGCCATCGATGAGATCGACGGCGGTTGAACCCGAGGGGTTGGGGGTGGGCCACTTAACCTGTCGACGACCTCGATGTCGTAGTTGGCGTCTGCAACATACCAGCAAACTCTAGCCCGCTGATTGAGAGCCTGCGGCCAGTAATCATCGTCAGCTTCCTCGGCGGCCACCTCGCCGACGTCGGGCGAGAAGCCGCGATAAACCTCTTTTGGGCCATTAGCTCCTGGAGCTCCACGGGAAGCATAGCTGGGCTTAGGCTGCGACGCTCTGGAGTGGGGGAAGGGGATGGGGATCTTTGGCAAAGGGGGCGTTTGGCAGGCGATCTAAGAAACTCAGGGCGGCTAGGGTATGGAGATCGATGGGTAACCTGCACGGGCAAACCGGCAGATGTTGACGATGAAGGCGGCGGCGGCGACCTTGCTAGGGTTTCGAGCGAGGGAGGGGTTTTGTGTGTGTGTGCGCGTGGAGTTTTTGGGGTGTGTGTGTGGAGGGGGGGCCAAGGTGGTGTTTGAGGAAATGACGCGGCTACTGAAAATTTTACTTGGCGGGAGTAAAATGCCGAGGCTAATGAAAATTTGGATGAAGGGATTGAGCAACAAACATCGCACATGGTCCAAACATAACAACCCTATGCTATCAAACAGAAAAACCTTCCAGGCGGGTAGATATTTTTGAGGGATGCAGGCGGGAGCGGGGGGTAAACAATATCGCACACGGTTGAAACATAATAACTGTGTGTTATCACACAGAAAAACCCTCCAGGCGGGTAGATATTTTTGAGCGATTTAGGTGGGAGCGGGGGCAACAAACATCGCACACGGTCGAAACATAATGATCGTGTGCTATCAAACAGAAAAACCCTCCAGGCGGGTAGATATTTTTGAGATTGCGAGGGAAGCCTCGTGGCGCCCAATCTACTGTCCTGATGTGGGTGACAGGGCACGGGCACGGCATACGGGTAGTCTGAGGAAACCGTGTCTATTGCGTGGCCAAAAAAATGCGGGAAAGGGTCAGAACACGAACACACTTGCATGTGGACCAAATATATGTATGAAAAGGCTGGTTTGATGTTCAAATACCCAATGCACAACTTTGATGTGGCACGTGTCTCACAAAGCGCACAGTATTGCTACTCCGCCACCCCCCCCCACACACACACACTTCATGTCAGCGGGAGGAGAATCCTAGCTATGAACGCATGCCCCCAAATAGCTAGGTCTGACATATCTCACCCTACCGTAACACTAAACCTATAGGAGTCCATCATGGTCAAACCCCCCTTTCGCTTCCGGTCAAAGGTGGACCGAGTGCGGGCCCACAAATGTGTGCTTGTGGAGCGAGATGGGTGAGACCACATACGAACCACTTGCGGGTGGCCCAACTATATGTAAGAAAAGGGTGGTGTGATATTTAAATACCCAATTCACAACTTTGATGTGGCACATGTGCCTCGCAAATTAACCGGGCATCCCCGACCCCACGGAGGTTCAGGAAGTGCAAAGTACCCCCCTCCCACACACACACACAGAGTTTGAGTCGGTGGGAGAGGGCATCTCACCAAGACGTACTGTAACACGAACCAAGAAGAATCCACCTTGGTCGTATAACCTCTCTTGTTGTTGGTTAAAGTGATGGACATTCATGCGACCCCACATATGGGCTAGCTCGCCGATAACCACGCAAGGGAGTAGTGCCCGAAGACAACCACTGCCTGCATGTGGCCCAAACATATGTATGGAAGTGTTGTGTGGTGTGTTTGAATACCAAATGCACAACTTTGATGTGGCACTGTGCTTTGGAACCGGAAAGTCCCCACACGGAGCGAGGGTTCACGATGCGTAGTAGGTATATCAACCCACTTCGAGCCGCTGACGGGGATTCATGCATATGCGTGCGCTCAAACTTAGGTCTGGAATCTCACCATGACCTACTATACGGTAACACAAACCAAAGAAGAAGAATCCACCCTGGTAACCTCTCTCGTTGTCCGTCGAAGTGATGGACGTCCACGCAGGCCCACGAATATATAGGCTTACCGCCGATAACCACACGAGGGAGAGTACTGTCCGAAGACAACCACTTCATGCATGCATGCATGTGTCCCAAACATATGTATGGAGGTGATGCATGCATGTTTGAATACCATGCACAACATTGATGTGGCGTCTGCGTCAAAAATCATACAGTCCCCACACAGAGCGAGATCGGTTCATGACGCGTCGTGTGCTGCCCCCCCCTTCGATCCGGTGGGAGGGATTCATGCGTACACATGCATGCGCTCAAACTATATTATGTAATCTCACAACATGACCTATACCGTAAGACAAATAAAAAATTAATCCCCTCCTAAGTCAAATTAACCTCTCTCGCTGTCGGTCAAAGTGATGGACCAAGCGGGCCCACATATGGAAAGCATCGATATCGCTGATAACCGCGTGAGTGAGTGCCAGAGGACAACCGCCAGCGCTTGCATGTGGGCCAAACATATGTACGGAGGTGTGTGGTTGTTCTGATGTTTGAATGCCCAAAATGCACAACTTTGATGTGGCACCTACCTCGGAAACCGTAAAGTCCCCACACAGAGCGAGGTTCATGACGTGTAGTATATGCTAGTCCCCTCCCGCCTCTTCGATGCGTACTATATACTCCTACCGTAACACAGACCAAAAAGAATCCTCCTTATCGGTCAAATTAACCTCTCTCGTTGGGTCAAAGTGATGGACGACGACCTCGCGGGCCCACAGATGGAAGCGTCGCATGCAAGTGAGTGTCCTGTAGGACAACCACCGCATGCATGTGGCCCAAAGAGGTGTTGTGTGATGTTTGAATACCCAATGTACAACTTTCATGTGGCACCTGCCTCGGAAACCGTAAAGTCCCGACAGCTGGTCCCTCCCCCCCTCTTCGACGCGTACTATATATATAGTCCTATCGTAACACAAACCAAAAAGAATCATCCTTGTTGGTATAATTAACCTCTCTTCCTGTAGGTCAAAGTGATGGACGATGACCTCGGGGGCCCACAGAAAGCGTCACACGCGAGTGAGTGTCCTAGGACAACCACCGCCTGCATGCCCAAAGAGGTGTTGTCTAATGTTTGAATACCCACTGCACAACTTTGATGTGGCACATGCTTCGCAAACCGGAAATGCCCTACACAGAGGTTCACGACGTGAAGTAGTCCCCCTCATTTCGAGCCGGTGGGAGGGATTCATGTGTATGCACATGCTCGAACTTTGATCTGGAATCTCACCATGATCCACACCGTAACACATCCGAAGATGAATCCACCTTTGGTCAAATGCCTCTCGATGTCGGTGAAAAGTGATAACCTTTGCGGGCTAACGAATGGGCGCATCGCTGATAACCGCATGAGGGAGTGTCCGAGGACCACCATGCATGTGCATGTGGCCCAAACTTGCATATATGAAAGGGCTGTGTAATGTTTTAAATAACCAATTCACGACTTGGATGTGGCACCTGCCTCACAAAACGGTCAACTCCACACGGTGGCTCGCGACTCGTAGTGTACTGCCGGACCCCCCTCCCCCATCACACACACACACACCGCACCACCGCCGCCACTACGAGGCATGTTAAACTTTTTCCACGGTGAACATATGTGACCAAAGGAGTGTCATGTTAAAATTTGGAAGAAAAAAAAATCAGAGATCATTCTGACGTTTTTATACATTGATTGATTTCCTAGGGATATAATGTGCGAAAATCAAATTTGAGCTACATGTACACGTGATAGTGCACCAAAATGGAATGGAAAATCATGTGTGTCCCTGGGTGCATGTTTAGTCCCCATGCAAGAAATTTCAAACATTGAGAATCTAAATTTTTAAAATCCAGTAAATCCAAAACTTAGTTGAAATTCATGAAACTTATCGTGGTGTCATATGGACACCAATAGACTGTGATATTGTATTTTTTTTGTCAAATTTGACACAAGTTTTGATATATTCTTCTTATAAACGGGAGATTATTAATAATTGGCAACCAATATCGCAAACGGATTATTTATTCGTACCGTGGGCGTTAGACCAACAATGTACGTGCCATACTTCGGTTAAGTAATAAAGCGGCAGAATTAATCATCAAAAAAGAAAAAAAATGTGCCGCCATGCGTCCCGTGTGCCGTGCAAGCAGGCGTGAGTTGACGGGACGCATGCGAATAGTCCGCCGCGCAGGCAGACCGGGAGGCATGCGGGCAGGTGTGTGAATTGATGGGAGGCGTGTTCGCTGCGTAGTGTCACCGGGAGGCGTGCGAGTAGTTGTGTGAAATGAAGGTAGACATGCCAGCAGTCTGCTGCGCAGGCTCACCGGTAGGCGAGCCAGCCCTTTGACCGCCGCCCACCTTGCTCCCACTGCTCCAAATTAATGGCGCGTCCGAGCCGCTGGTCATAATAGGCGGCCGCACCCCCCATTCTCGCTACACACACAATCCTCTATCTCCTTCTGCATCCTCGACACCGCTCTTAGTCATCACTGCCGTCAGTGTATGAGGATGCCGCCAAAGCGCACCATCGGAGGGAGTGGTGACGCCGGGGCTGCTGAAGCACCTGAGCACGGCATGAAGCTGGTTGCCGTCGCCGCCGATGAGGTCTCGCGCGAGCAGAAGCGCGACGTTGACATCGTCGACGGCGTCGTGCTTCCACTGCCGGAGCCAGAGGTCCACAGCGACTCCGGCGATGACTACGACGACCACTCCGGCGATGACTCCGACGACGACGGAGAACTGGTTAGTCATCTATACCCATTTATGTGGCAAATATATCCTACGGTTTGTCTGGTTAGTCCTGCCTCCCCTTTTTGGAATAGAAATAGTATGGTTATGTTCTCTCAATCCATGAAATCTGACTTAGATTCGATAGATCCGTGTAGTGTATTGATTGTTTGAATGGTACAAATGATAAGTGATTAATTGTTTCTTCTATACAAATGATTTCTATTAAAAATCCGACTAGGGGCCCCTTTGGGCCGCAGGATAACTTGTAATCCTCATACTTCTGTCGTTGTGTATTTCCCTTTAGCTGTTGCTTTCGAACATCTCCTCTTAGTGAGCTGATGTATGACAATATGAGGGTTTCATTCGAGTAATGGAACCAGGGAGGAGCCTCCCTGTTCTTCTAAAAAAATAATCCGACTAGGGTTAGTGTTGCTAATAATTCCTAGCCAGATCTTGACAATTGATTTTGATGCCAAAAGTCGTTGACATGCCAAATTTTGATCCTACTTTACGGCATGTAAATTGGTTTGATGCCAAAAGTCGTTGGCATGCCAAATTTTGGCAACTCCCAAATGTTCGCTAGAGATTAGTTTGCATTCCATTGTTCATTGCCAATCTCACAAAAGGTTGCCGAGTGTTGGCAACTTTTGATTTTTCCAAATGTCGGTAGCAAACCAAACTTTTGATTCTGCCAAATGTTGGTAGCAAACCAATCAGACTCTTAATTTTGTTGCACTAAGTTGTGTGCTCTCTATTTATGCATTTCATTCATCAAGATCACTTGATGATTTAGGGTTCACGTTGTCACAGGATATATTATGTTTCATAAACTCTGCCTACTGAATTCGCATTATTATAAAATATACTGACGCCACATTTTTTTACTATATGTATAGGTGCTATCTGACGATGTCGACAGCGAGGATGAAGATGGCCAGAGGAGGTTCAAGAGGCAAAAGCTCAGGGAGCTTTATGCGGGACTGCATAACAAGCGTGTGAGGACCTGGAATAAGGGCTTTGCATGCCCGTTTTGCAACCAAAAGCTTCATCACGAGTATGAAAGTGTTATGGTGCATGCAAGAGGACGAGCTGTTGGCTCCATCAAGCAGAAGTATTCTCACAGGGTGGCGCACGCCGCGTACGCTGAGTACCTGGAGAAGCTTCACCTTCGTGCAGGCCTGTTGGCAGATGAGAGTTGGGATTGAACTATATATGGCTATGTAGTGTCTTAATTATAACTATGCTTGAGTATGCTTAATATCGGTTGAACTATATATGGTTGAACTATGCTTGAGTACGCTTATTATCTATGCCTTAGTACGCTTATATCTATGTTTACCTATGTCTACATGTGGGATGAGTATGCAATCAGTTTGGTTGATGGAATTTTATGCATATTAGGGTGAATGTTTAGCGTCAGTAAAGATTTCAGATTCAACCGACGAAGGAAAGGTGGACCCACCCTGAAACTTGGTGATTTTCCTAGATTGGAACCGTGTGCGATGACTTTCATTATGCCGCGGCATGTGTGTTCTGATTGGCAAGAATGCATCCCCACGGATCGCACGTCTGCACCGTAGGATGTACACAGATCGAACGGCACTCCGTATCACCCTCACACCGGACTGATGTTTTTTTTTCTGAAAATACACCGGAGTGATGTTAATCACACACGGTTGGCTCTACCAAACCGTTGCCTCCGAAATGCTTTGTGGGACAGAAAACTCTCACCACCCAATTCAAAAAGGAAAAAAGAAAACCCTCACCATCCCCACGTCACAAAATCCTCACCCCGCCCGCCACCCCCCCCCCCCCCGGTCCCCATTCGCACCTGCACTCCGCGACTCTGCATGTCACCGCGTATCGCCGCGGCAACCACGTAGCTCGACGGCTGTTTTTATATGCAATTATATATCATTTTTTGGGACTAACCTATTAACCCAGTGCCTAGTGCCAGTTGCTGTTTTCTGCTTGTTTTTGGCTTTTCAGAGAAACAGTACCAAATGAAGTCCAAATGACACGAGACTTTTTGGAGTTTTTTTTCTGGACAAAAGAAACCTGGGAAGCTTGGGAGGAGGCCAGAAGCCTCACGTAGGCTTCACAAGGCACTAGGGCGCGCCCGGGGGGGGGGGGCGCCGTGCTACCTTGTGGGGCCCACGTGACTCCGTTTGACCTAATTCCACTTCTATAAATTCACAAATATTGGGAAAACCCCTGAGAGCCAGAAGAGCAAACCTTTCCGCCGCCGCAAGCCTCTGTTCTTTCACGATCCCATCTGGAGGCCTTTTCCGGTACTCTGCCGGAGGGGGAATCGATCACGGAGGGCTTCTACAACAACCTTGCTGCCCTTTCGATGATGTGTGAGTAGTTTACCATAGACCTACGGGTCCATAGCTAGTAGCTTGATGGCTTCTTCTCTCTCTTTGATCTTCAATACAATGTTCTCCTCGATGTTCTCGGAGTTCTATCCGATGTAATCTTCTTTTGCGGTGTGTTTGTTGGGATCTGATGAATTGTGAGTTTATGATCAGATTATTCATGAGAAATATTTGAGTCTTCTCTGAACTCTTTTATGCATGATTGTTATAACTTTGTATTTCTCTCCGATCTATCGGTTTAGTTTGGCCTACTAGATTGATTTATCTTGCAATGGGAGAGGTGCTTTGTGATGGGTTCAATCTTGCGATGCTCAATCCCAGTGACAGAAAGGGACACGACACGTATTTGTATTGTTGCCATTAAGGATAAAAAGATGGGGTTTATTCATATTGGTTGAATTTGCTTCTCTACATCATGTCATCTTACTTAAGGCGTTACTTTGTTTCATACTTAATACCTTAGATGCATGCTAGATAGCGGTCGATGGGTGGAGTAATAGTAGTAGATGCAGGCAGGAGTCGGTCTTCTTGTCTCGGACGTGATGCCTATATACATGATCATTGCCATGAATCCGTCATAATTACTTGCTTTTCTATCAATTGTCCAACAGTAATTTGTTTACCCACCATATGTTTATGTGCTCAAGAGAGAAGCCTCTAGTGAAAACTATGGTCCCCGGGTCTAAAAAACCTAAAAATACCTTGCTGCAATTTATTTACTTCTATTTTAATTAGTAGTTTAGTTTATCTATTTACCTCGATAAGATTTAATCCTTGCAAATAACCGCTAAGAGGATTGACAACCCTCTTATTTGCGTTGGGTGCAAGTGTTTGCACTTGTGTGTGCAGTTGCACTTAACGAAATTTTGTTTGGTTCTCCTACTGGATTGATAACCTTGGTTCTTAACTGAGAGAAATACTTATCTCTACTGTACTGCATCATCATCTCCTCTTCGGGGAAATACCAACGTGGACTACAAGTAGCAGATGCTCGCCGTTGACCCAGCTCCGCCCGATTGGGGAATCTGCGGTATTGGGGTTTTTCTCATGGAGAACCAGGTAACTAATTTACTGAAATATTCGCTCATCTCTTATCCCAGTCCGTCTGCCCCTTTTAATCACCCGGCCGAAATCGCCGTGAATTCTTTTTTCTTCTAGCAGATTTGAGGGTTTTCTTTCATTCATAGAGTGTACAGTGCAAGGAGACATCTGGCCTATGCAGCCTCGGCCAGACTGCCGAGGAGTTCCATCTCACCATACCAGCTAACTTCAGGAAGCGCACGGTATGTTCAATCTCACCCTACCTCGGTTGGCATGGCCTACTTTTCTGAACATATAGTACATATTGCTGGATTTGGATAAAAGGTGCCACATGCAGCATATACGTCAAAGGGGATTTTTCTCCTTTCTATATTAGGCAAATTAATGCTGTAATGTTCTTTCGATTACTCTCATATTTGCATGACATCATGGTTACACTATCTGTTTAATTATAAATTTGTGTCCTTTGATTTCAACTGTTGTGTACTGTTCTTTCAATTACTCCCATATTTGCATGTTACCCTATTCTTTAACAATCTTATCATTTTCTGCAGTACATCCCTTGCTTTGCAACAGCAACTGTAGTACACAATCTTGGCCCTTACATAACTGAAGACTCCAGGAATGTCATATTGAACACAAACCATGGATTTACAATCGTTGTTTCTGTAAAACTTGATGAACATGGTCACTCCTATTTTGGCGCGGGCCTTTGGACAGAAATTTCTAAGTTTTATGTAGTGAAAGCTAGCACTAAAATTGCACTGCACCTAAAAGAGCCTGGTCATATGATATTTGCTAACTTCCCCGACGATATCATCCATCCAGACTTTGTTCAAAGTAAGTGTTCTTTTCAAGTATCTGCATGTTGACTTACCTAGCAATATCAAAGTAATTGTATAGTATTTAAGCAATCAATAGGGATTCCATATTCTGACTCTGTTAAGTCTGATCCTACCTAGTAACTTCTAGTTACCAATACACTTTTCTTCTGCCCTATTCTAACTAAATATTCCCTATCCTCCCACTCCTCCACTCCTATCAGATAGCGTCGGCGCCGAGGAGACTCTAGAGGTGGAGAACGAGGCTGCCAACAAGCGGAGGCGGGTCGAGCAAGAACCGCAAGCGACTCCGGCGGGCCTAGACTTCATCAGCAGCCTCCCCGATGATATGTCGATCGTCATCATCTCCCTCCTCCCAATCAAATATGGCGCGCGGACAACCGTCCTTTCCCGGTGGTGGCGCCCCGTATGGCACTCCACCCCTCTTGACCTCATCGACGTCCACAAGCTCTGCCATGGCTATCGCAAAAGCTTGGACGCATTGTCCCAGATCCACGGCAGGCACCCTGGCACAATCAGAGGCCTTATCACGGGCAAGTTCCGTTCCAATGGCAAGGAGCGAGCCAACCTTGACAAGTGGTTCCGATCCCCCGCCCTAGATCACCTCGAGGAGCTCAGTTTTAATGATGGACATATGCGCTTGCTTCCACCGTCCGCGCTCCCCCTCGCGCCCACGCTGCGGCTCGCTAGGTTCATGAACTGCCATTTGCCCCCGATTAATGACGTGCCCGCTCTTTTTCTTCCTCGACTAAAGCACCTCGAGCTCGTTGCCGTCCACATCCCCAAGGATGACATGGAGCGCCTGCTCCGCGGCTGTACTGCACTCGAGTACCTTTGTCTTCAGGCGATCAATGGGTTGAGTAGTTTCCACATCACCTCCATGACTCTCCGGACAATTTATGTGTGTTGTTGGTGCTGCAACAAGAGATCACAGAAGGTGTATCATAGTATGGTAATTGAGGACACACCTTTACTTGAGAGATTACATGTAGTTGATCAACAAGGTCCAACAAGAATCAGTGTCATTTCTGCGCCGAAATTAACAGTGGTGGGCTACTCATCTGTCAAATTCTCTGAACTTGTTATTGGATCCACACTCGTTCAGGTACAACAGTCGCCTTCTTCTTCTCCTTCTTGAAATTAACATTTTTTCTAATTTTGAAGATGTATGTTTGTCTGTCATCCAGAAAATGGACCCGACAAGCTTGACCCCGTATCTGCGCACACAGAAGGTCTTCGCACTAGAATCTATCGTCCCCAACCTGGACGAAGTTGTCAGTTTCCTGAGATGCTTTCCGTGCCTAGAGAAGATATATATCAAGGTGATGCTCCTTTCCTGTTAAATGTTAACCATAAGGGAGTTCAATTTTTTGGTACCTTTTCCCAAGTTTACAATGACGAATGTACTACGATTTCTGAAGAAATTTTGGAGGATTTCAGTACATAGATGTTTTTCCCTATAGTGGTTGCTTGGTTCATAAGGTTACAATCCATATGCATTTCTCCTTTAGATTCATCTGTACTAGTTTTCGTAGGGAAATTTCCATCCACTCCAACCTCTTGGGAAGAAGCCTATGTTTTTCTAGATTGTAATCAAATGCCCATGTTAATCATGTAGGATCAACGATGGCATGTCACTCTATTCATGTATTTTAGAAATCCTGCAAATCAAAGAGGCTTGTAGTAGTGTTCAAAACTGCATGTAGGCACTAATACGTTCTCTTCTTTTGCAGATAAGATTAGGCCCGGTAGTGGATAATGTGATACAATATAACAACCACATCGAATGCCTTGATCTGCATCTCTCATAAATTACTTTGAACTCCTACCGAGGGTCCTTACTGGAGATTATATTCACCAGGTTATTTGTTGTGAGAGAAAGGGTGCTAAAGGTAATGAGGTTTGCCCTACATTTGCTTCGCAAAACTGAATGGTTTGCTGATCAGTGTCGGTGGCTACGGCAGAATGGAAAAGGCTCTGCAGAAGCTGAATTTCATTTTGGAAGTTCAGTTGACAGAGTAATTGAAAGTCATTATGTCAAGCCTATACATGACTTGTCAGTGGTTGATCCCTTTGCAGAAATGTTGAGGTTTCGAAAAGGGTGTTACAAGTTGTAATATCAGTTTGAACCTCTCATATGTCCATGTTCAGCTGATCAGCGCAGGCGTCTGCAGCTGCATGAGCTGAATTTCATTTCTAATATCAGTTTGAACCTTGTAATCTTCGAATTTGAGCCTTCTATCTCTGGAATTTGAACCTTGTAATATTTCGGGCTTTTGTGGTACAGTCGTTGAAATGGCATCGTATGAGACTCGTATATTGGTAGTACTATTTTGACCTTCATATGCAATGGACAATTAATATCTGGACCTCAATGGACTTGATTTTATTTACCATTCTCGAATGTGTTTCCCCTGTCAATTTCATCGCAAACGATCTATATTGCGGACTCGACAGCGATCTTCGACATTATTGTACACAGTTGGTTTCTTCAACTGTGTGCCCAGAATTATCGCACTTGAGTGTCCATCATTACCCGTCTGTGTAACTTTGACCTCATCACCCACGGGTAAACTTGGTGCCTCTTCGAGCCCACGCGTGGTCAAACAAAACGCGTGTGGGGTGCTCAAGCGTGCACTGGAATCCTCCGCTAGGAACGCGGTGACAAGACGTGACGATTACAGGCCGTCCGGCCCCCATTTATTACAGCGGCCATTTAACCCTTGTGTCTCTTCAACCTTTCGATCGTGCCCAAGTATTGCAAGAAGCACACCCATGATGACAAATACAGAGTGGGTATCATGCGCGGCTCCAATGGCACTCTCAGCAGCTGCCAACGACAAGCGGCAGTTCACCATGCATGCCGCAGTGGACACCCACAGAAGGTTCAGAGAGCTCTCGGTGGTGTACACCAACAACCCGATCTGGGTGGAGAACTCCATCCACACTATGGAGTTGTTGCTTGCTGCGAAGAAGTACAAGGTGGTCGGGTTCGACCTCGAGTACACACGTGCTCATGCCGGGTCCCGTCACAAGGTCGCCGTCGTCCAGATGTGCGTGCGCAATCACGTCCTCGTCTGCACTACTGCCTGGCCACAAGGCCTTGCGAGCATTTCTCCAGGTTTGTCAACAGGCCCCGCTACATGTTCGCTACGGTGGACATCACCAACGATGTAAAGGTGCTCAAGAATTCGGGCATCGCCTGCCAGAATCTTGTTGACATCCAAGGCTAATACAAGATCTAGGGTAGCAAGAAGCATGAGAAGGACTCACTGGTTCACCTCGCTGAGGCCATCATCGACCCCTACTACAGAGACATGAAGGATTCCTGTAACAAGGACAAGCGTGCCTGGCACTCGGCCTGGATGGAGAAACTCGACGAAGCTCACGTCGTGTATGCGGCCAAGGAGGCATACACGAGCTACGAGATGTACAGGCGGATCGTTGACATGAGGAAGTGCCACCTTCTTCCCCAAAACGGCCAGGGATCCAGCCAGAACCAGAGCAATGGCAAGCGTCGTCACAACAAGAAGTAGATGATTAGATGATCGTTCCTCCTAGTCTAGTGTGCATGTAATTGTTTACTTTGGTGTGTGTAGTCACTTATGTAATTTGATGTTTAATTTGGTTATGCAACCATGTTCTTATAAGTATATATGTTGTTATTGTGTAGACAGAGCATAGATGTTGTGCGGCCAGAGCAAATCACATCGGCCACGGGTTAAACTAGCGAACCCGTCGGTGATGATTTCATCAATCGCTGACAATTGTATACCAGCAAGCGTTTGCCCACAACACACACGGGTTATTAGCAGGAATCATCCGTGTTGTTATCCGTCTTCCCACACATTTCGGATTACTGACCTGTTTGCCGCGTATCACACACATCTTGTTAAGTTGAACCGTTTCTGTTGTGTCGGGTAATCGCAAACAGTTCATCCGAATGAACTGTACACTACTAGGGAAAACCCTATAGATAGACAGGTAACAGCAGCGCGGGGTAAATGGGCCGCGCTACTGTTACTTAGTAGTAGCGTGGGCAATATAGCCTCGCTGCGGGTCGGCTTTAGCAGCAGCGCGGGCCTGGTAGAACGGCGCTACTACTAAGTGGGCCCCGTCGTGCCACCCGGGCTAGCCACAGTAGCAGCGCGGGTCAAGGGCCCGCGCTACTGCTAAGTGCACTAGCAGTAGCATGGGCCAGGCCACCCGCGTTGCTACTGTGGCCAGCCCGGGCCCAGCTACCCGACCTCACTTAGCAGCTGCGTGGGCCTGGGAACCGCGCTACAGCTAGTGAGGTTAGTAGCAGCGCTAGTTCCCTACCCGCGCTACTACTATACGCACCTTATCCACCCCACTCGTTTCCTCTCTCCCTCACACTCTCTTGCTCGCTGCCGTCGCCCGCCGCAGCCGTCGCCCGTCGTCGCCCCCGAGGTATCTTCCTTCCTCCCTCCCTCCTTCTCCAGCCGTCCTCCTCCCTCCTCCCTCCTCCTCTCTCTCCTCCCTTCTCCCTCCGCCATCCTCCCTCCTCCCTCCTCCTCCGGCCGCCCTCCTCCCTCCTCCTCCATTCTCCTCCCTCCTCCTCCATTCTCCTCCCTCCTCCTCCATTCTCCTCCCACTGCCCTCCTCCCTCCTCCTCCTCACTCGTCCCTCCTCCCACCCCTTCTCTGTATCTATTCAATGTAGAAATTTTCAGGTATAAAAATGTATTGGAATGCTATATGAGAAATTTTTAGTAAATGTAGGTCTTTTGAATAGAATAGAAAATTTTCAGTAAATTTTCTTCTTATGAATAGAATAGAAAATTAGTAAATGTAGAATAGAATAGAAAATTAGAAAATTTTCAGTAAACGTAGGTCTTTTGAATACAATAGAAAATTGTTATTCGTTCGATGTAGGTCTTTTGAACCAAATACCTTTAACCTTTAAGTATTTTAGGTATCAAGTAAAATATAAAAATGTTGTATACAAGAATGTTAATAGTGAATGGTCTTGCTCATACAATTTTTATGAATTGTGTATACAAGAATGAAAAATATAAAACTAGTAATAGAATAGAATATAAAAATGTTGTTGCCAATTGTATTGATGATCTAAATTTTTCACTCGGTGGATTATGCAGGATTTCTCGTGTCCCGTCTCCCTCTCCCGCTCGGCCCCGTCCCGCCCACCGTGAGCACCTCCCTCTCCTCTCTGTTTAGTTTTAGGTTTAGTTTTTTTTTAATATATATGTAGATGGATGTATGTTTGCTAGATGGCTGGTTAGATGGATGGATGCATGGATGCTTTTTGCAGGGAACACCTCCGAGTGGCCTATGTTTTGCCGGAATGTTGATTCATTTCCGTTCCGGCAAATTTCAGGTGCTCGATATGTCCTATTTTAGCAAAGGTCATGCAGAAATTTTTCGTGAATTTTGGCATGACTTGCGCTAGAAAGTAGGAAATATAGAGTGCCCCTGAATTGCCGCAATCTTATATCTTATATTTACTAATTGGAGGCACCTTTAAAGTCGTCTCATTAATCCACATCATCAAAATTAATTACACCATTGGATTTTAAAACTTGCGTACATGATAAAAAGTAAACTTACGTAACACAGATAGTCCCATCCCATAAAAAAAGGCTTCTGACACGTCCAATGTTGTGAATGAATCAAATAAAGCCTCCAACCGTTCCTCTAAAAAAAAGGAAAGCCTCCATCCCCTCAAAAACTCCCACGAAAAAGGAAGGACCCCGATATGGCACTGACGTTCGGTCTGGGAGACCCCCAGACCGAACGAAAGGTTCGCTGTCAACCTTTCCCCCGAGCGAACGATTTTGTTCGTTAGGATCAACCTGGATCCCGAACGTATGGCGTTAGCCAGACACTTTCTGGGCCTCCTGGCCCAAAAGCCAATTACCTCTGTACAAAAAATTTAAAACTGCCCAAAACTACTATTTCTATACAAAAACAGAAAATTAACAAAAAATGAAAATATGCAGCAACTAATTGCCATGTAGTGTACAAAACTAAATTGCCATCTTATATTAAAAACAATTGTGAACGTCTAGTGCAGTACCAAAAAATCATGCATGAAAAAAGTGCCTATGGAAAAAAATAGTAAAAAGAGACAATAGTTTAACTTTTTGCCATGTGGTTAATAAAACATAGTACAAGTAAGCATTGTAAAATGGCATGACAAATGCTTGGAGTTTGACATCCAATAACATGGCAAGTTATGGTGAAAATAAATTTTGAAAGATGCATGAAAACTTAGAAAAAAAAAGTTGAACAGTCACGTGGCAAAACAAAAGAAAATTTTGGTTTGTTTTGCGTATTTTTTTAAGTAAACACAAAACCTACATGGTTTTACGTATGAAAATCAAAAAGCTTAATTTGCCATGATCCACTACCAAAAGTTTGCTGTGGTAAAAAATGGAATAAATTTGCCATGGGCCGGTAACTAAATCTGCCGTGGTCCAGAAAGAAAATTTTCCATGGTCAAATATTTTTAAATTTTTTTTGCCATGGTACATACACAAAATTTGCCATGATGCATAGACTATATTTACCATGGGCCATTGACTAAATTTGCCATGGTCCAGAGAGCAAAATTTGCCATGATACATAGACTAAATTTGATTTTTTTTGACATGGTACATACACTAAATTTGCCACGATGCATAGACTATAGTTGCCATGGGCCGTTAACTAAATTTTCCGTGGTCCAGAGAGCAAAATTTTCCATGATACATAGACTAAATTTGATTTTTTTTTGCTATGGAACATACACTAAATTGGCCATGATGCATAGACTATAGTTTCCATGGGCCGTTAACTAAATTTTCCGTGGTACAGAAAGTAAATTTGCCATGGTCAATTTTTTTGAAAAAATTGCCATTATCCATATACTAAATTTGCCGTGATGCATAGACTATAGTTGCCATGGGCCATTATTTAAAATTTGCCATGGTTAAGAAAAGGTAATGTTGCCATGGCAAAAAAAAAGGTAATGTTGCCATGGCAAAAAAAGGGTAAATTTGCCATGGCTATAAAGTAAAATTTGCCATGCCAAAAGAAAAGGTAATATTGGCATTTCTGACATTTCATACAACTCTTTCCCTGTTGTAGATCAAAATTATGTTGTACGAAATTGCCATGGCCAAAACAATACAAGCGATGTTGTAAAATTTTGACATGGCAGAAATGAAAATTTGCCATGGCAAAATAAAGGGTGAAATTGCCATGGGCCATTAACTAAAATTTGCCATGGCAAAAGAAAAGGTCATTTTGCCATGGCAAAAAAAGGGTAAATTTGCCATGGCAAAAGAAAAGGTAATATTGCCATTTCTGAAATTTCATACAACTCTTTCCATGTCATAGATCAAAAAGATGTTGTAAAAAACGTCATGGCCAAAACAATACAAAAATCAACAAAAATTGCCATGTTCTAGCTAACAGAATTTTCAGAAAAATGCCATGTCAAAATTATAAAAATTGCCATTACATTTATATGAAAGAAATTTTCACGATTTATTGAGAAGAACATCTATAAATTGCCATGAAAAAAAAAGGTACTAACAGCTTCAGGGACATGGTAAAACATATGCCATGGTGCCATGGTAAGGAATAATTTAAATTGGGATGGCAGCAAAAGTTGAGGGGACATGGCAACATATTTTGTGTTTGCATGGCAAAAAACATATTTTGACATGCCATCAACTATAATTTCTAAAAAAGATTGTCATGCAATATTTGGCAATTAGCAACACAACAAAAAGTAAACAGTTTCTGCAAATTCATGAACGACTGAGAAAATGAATCACACAAAATTTGCAACATATGGACTGGGCTAAACAAATTGAATCACCATCAGTGCTGAGCTAGCGACATAAAAAACTGAACCTGTTCAGTAAGACTGTCTTCAAATGTGGCACCCGAGAGGCCGGAGAAGACGAGAAGGATGTGCCCGTTGCCCATGGGCACCGTATGGTCGCTGTGCTAGGAGAAGCCGTGGTCGTGGAGGGCGCCGCGGCGCAGGATGGCGCCGCCGCCTCCGGGCGGCCGCACATCGGACGAGGTCGGCGGCGCCCAGTAAGACGGAGAAGACGAGGAGGAGGGTCTCGTCGCCCATGGACGCTGATCTCGGAGAAGACGCGACCGTGGCCGGCGCCGAGGTGCTGGACGCCGGCCGTCGCCTCCTGGTGGCCGCGCGGGACGACCCGGTGCCAGTATTGATCCTCCCGGCCGCGCAGTCACGACAGGGGGCGAAATTGCGCGGCGAGCCCGTCTCCGCCGCGCTTTACCACGATTTGGTCGGCCATCTCTGCCGCGCTTTACCACGATTTGGTCGGCCATTTCCGCCGCGCCTGCCCGAACGCCGCCGCCTTGGAGCTCCACCGTCCTCCAGATCCATCGCCGCCGCCAGGAACCGTCTCCCTGCTCCGGATCCACTCCTCCACGCCCTCCCGGACTCACCTTCGTCGCGGCGCCCTTCGCCAAGTCCACTGCCGCCGACCTCTGCTTCCTCTGCATCGAGCAGGAGCTCGCCTGTTCGTCCCGCTCGACGCCGCCCCGATCCGCCGCTCGCCTGGGTCACACGCAGCCGGCCCAGCGCGCCGTCCCCGCCGGCCTGATTTGGCCGGCCGTCTTCAAATCCGGCAAGGAAAAAGGGAGAGTGGGGGAGTGGCGTCGAGGGGGAGGGAAATGGAGTTGCGAGTGGATAAGCAGTTCCTACTCGTTCGGGCAAGCCCAGCATTATCCCGAACGCTACGCTCGTGATTACGTGGCATGGGGAGGTCATCGAGATTCGGGTGACGGCTAGCAGTGCGTTCGGGATGATTTGCAAAAATCTGAAACGTTCGGGAGTTATTGATTCCGAAAAGGAAAAAAGTTCCACGATCCTGCTGATTGCCCATAAGCCTCCATCCCCTTAAAAACTCCCACGAAAAAGGAAAAAAAATCCATGATCCTGTTAATTGCCCGTAAAAGTCTCCATCAATAAAATATTCTGCGAACTCAAAAAAAAAAAAATGCCGAATAAAATCTGCATGGACTCCTCTATTTTGACGCTGCCTCCTCCTTCCCTTCAATCCTACTCCACTACCAATGGCCGCTGGAGGCAATTTCTCTCCGTCAAATCAGGTGTGAATCTCACCAAGCAAGCAATCCATCAGCTATATTACGTTCCACCTCAAGTTTTCAATCTCAAATTTCAAGTACAGCAATCCATCGTGTGTTTGTACATGATTTCACCTCACGGTGCTGATAACAGGTATGATCCAATCAAGCAGTCTAAGCATGTATATTCAACTACATGATTTTACCCCATGATCATATGTTGATTTAGCAAGTACAATCTACTCAAACATGCAAGTCTAGGTCTGCTGATTGTGTTCCTCTTCAACCGTTCAATCCCAGTTTTCTAAGTTCTTACAACATGTATATTCCAGCACCTTAATTTATCCCGCAATAGTTAATTTCGCAGAAGGAGGAACTGTACGGCTGTTTGAACTTTGAAGCAGACGGAGCCAAGTGTCGCAAGTCAGGAGTTTTGTAGTTATAATTTTTTCGCAATTCAATCTAACATACATCTAATTTATTTTTCTATATGGTAGCTCAAAAAATAAATCTCCCATGTGTTTGTGGATTCTGTATATTTTTTCGAGGGAGATTGAAGTGGACATTTCTTATACGGATGTGAAGTTGGTCGAGACAAGTGGCCATATGGAGCCGGCAGCGTGCGCCAAGCAAAGCCTTGGATCCAGTAAAGACTCAAGATTAATAGAGATAATCGAGGAGATCATGAACGTAGGAAATCATATTAGAATTAGGTTAGATGCTATTTTTATTTATTTATTTTGAGGAATAAATTATTTTTAAGAAATCCCACTACAGTTTTGATTTCTTGGGTTGGCCACATTGGGCCACTTAAATTATGATTCAGTTTTGATTGGCAAGTTTTGTTGGTACTTTGTCACATTTATTTTAGAAGTGCTAGCCCGTGCAGATGCACGGGTTGATGACTAGTGGGAATTAATCGACATTCCGGCAGAACATAGGCTATTTTTTATGCCATTGCTCCATATATGTAACGGGTTGACTTTCAGTCTGTTGGGGCTCCTTGCTCCAAATATGAGAGAGGAAGAATCCCGACTGTTGTCGTGGGGGTCGTTTCCTCTCCTTCTTCTCGTGATATACCTTGGTAATGCACGAGAGAAGGAGGGGAAGCGACCATCACCGACGGTCGAAATATCTGTGAGGGAGTGTCCACCATATACTGTCGAAATATCAGAGAGGAAGAATCCCGACTGTTGTCGTGGGGGTCGCTTCTCCTTCGTTCCCGTGTGCTAGACATTTTGGTGTAATGCACTTGGGAACGAAGGGAGGAGTGACCATCACCGACGGTCACAATATCAGAGAGAGAGTGCCCACCATATACACCACGTGAGATGAGAGTTTAGCAAGGAAGACTCGACGGACCGAAAGTCAACCCGTGCTGAATAGTGATCTGTGTGTTGAGTTGTTTAGTAATTGCCGTCGATCGATTTTTAATCTTTGAATTATGAACATAGGAAATGTCTGACGACGATAGGATCCCTGAGTGCGAGTACTGCTCCGACGACCGGGGTATGTGCGACAGGCCTCACCTGGAAGACGGTAGTGGCTTCACCATCAAGCTCGACGAGACCTTCGATGTTTTTACGGTACGTCACAACGACAAGTCTTTTTTCGTAATTAAGCATGACTTCTGCTTCTTTGCTTCAACGTGTAATTTTCGTTTTTTACAATTCGACTAGTGCATCCCCTGCCATGCAAGACCATATGTCTTGGATAAGATCGGTTTCGAAGATCGTGAGAGTATAGTGACGAACAAAACCCACCTGAGGACCCAACATGGTTACGCTTTTGCCGTTAAGATATATAATGAAGTGAACCACTCCCATTTTGGTTACTCAAATTGGAGAGCACTATGCAAGGCATATGGATTTCAGGAGGATATGCATGTCACCTTCGATATTCGTCCTGAAGATGACATTGAACATAATATCGACATTTGGGTCGATGTGGATACGCTTCCAGTTTTACCTCCATGTGAGTTTGTCAAACATATTTATTAAGTAATTTATATTGTTTATTTATAAATAGTTGACAGCTTATTTTCAATCTTCAAGAAATATAAGGAACGTAGTAGACAAAACCTACTACAGTTAGGGCTCCGAACTAAATTCGGAGGAGAAAAACCATCTTATCTTATTTATTAATGATGTCGAGACTTTCAAGAACAATCATCACATCAGCCCACATTATGGTCAATATGTGCCACTAGTGCATGTGTTGAACTATGTTAACATCAATGGAGATACCAAGGTAACATTTTTTACTATTTTGTCACTAGTCCATCTTTTGCATACATTCTTTTTAAGCTAATTAAACGTTTTTGCTAAGTATGTTACTATTATGTTCTTCAACAGAAGCTTCCAAAGGAGTGTGTGCCTCAATTGATGTATATCAAAGGTGACTTGGATGTTTTTAGCTTATATCCAAATCCGACTAGGGCTTGGCGCTGTTCATACTCGATTTCTCGACGAGATGAAGACATCACAGTCACAGGATTGAGAAAAGTAATGCACACGCGCAGGGTAGTACTTGGAGACAACACGGTGCGCTACCCATGAGTTGGAGACAGGTGGATCTCTATTCTACATAATGGAGATGGAGGGGTTCACCTGTTTTATGCTGTTTTACCTAGACGAGATGAGTAGGTCCTAGCTAGCTAGTACTCATCATGTGCTAAGAACAATTAGCTAGTGCTGGTTATGATTATAATGATGATGATGAGTTGTTATTATTATGATGATGATGATGAGTTGTTATTATTATGATGATGATGAGTTGTTATTATGATGATGATGATGCATGAGTTCTTATATGACTGACGATGATGACGATGAGTTGTTATTATGATCATGATGAGTTATTATATCGTTGGGTGGAAGAAACGCGGATTAGATTCAAGTGGATGGATCCAAAGTGACCAAAAGTTGGATTAGTCGGACTTTCGTCCGACTAATCCAACTTTTGGTCACTTTGGATCCATCCACTTGAATCTAATCCGCGTTTCTTCCACCCAATGATATAATAACTCATCATGATCATAATGATATAACAATCTCTTAGTTGCTACTGTATCAAAATTTGTATAACCGTATATAAATACAGTAAAAAAATTACAGACGAATAGCAATAGCGCGGGGCAGAGCACACGCTGCTACTACTTATCAGCAGCGCGTGTTCCACACCAACGCTACTGCTACTAGAGTTAGTAGTAGCGTGGGTCAACAGGCGCTACTGCTAAAAGTTAGCTGTAACGCCCTATCAGTTGCACGGGACCCGCGCTACTGATAGGGTTTTCCCTAATAGTGGTATGTCGTGTATTGCACACACCTTGATCTGTCTGACCGTTTTGTTGGGGAACGTTGCATGGGAAACAAAAAATTTCCTACGCACATACAAGATCTATCCATGGTGATGAGCATCTACGAGAGGGAGAGTGAATCTACATACCCTTGTAGATCGCTAAGCGGAAGCGTTTAAGAAACGCGGTTGATGTAGTCGAACGTCTCCGCGATCCAAATCGCAAGTCGTCCCTCGATCCGATCACGAACTAGCGCCAAACGGACGGCACCTCCGCGTTCAACACACGTACGGCTTGATGACGCCTTCACCTCCTCGATCCAGCAAGCGATGGTGAAGTAGTGGTTGAGTTCCAGCAGCACGATGGCGTGGTGATGGTGGTGAGGAACAATCTCTGTAGGGCTTCGCCAAGCGCTACGGAGATTATGACGGAGGAACTAGAGAGTTAGGGTTGCCGCACACGGCTTGGGGAAATCTTGATGTGTCCCGTGTGCTAGCCCTGCCCCTCTATTTATATGTTGAGCCTTGGGGTCTAAACTTGGAGTAAAAGCCTCCTCCAGGTCGGTTTTGCCCGCACAAGGTCGGTTTGGCCCGCAGGGAAAGAGTCCAACTCGGATCCCTGCAGTACCGCGCACAAGCGGTAGTACCGCTTCACACAAGCGGTAGTACCGCTTGGGCGGTAGTACCGCTTCACACAAGCGGTAGTACCGCTTACGCGGCAGCAAAACTACTTCTGCACTTTCCAATACCTCGTGGGCTTTTATCCCTTGGCCCATATAAAGTGTTCTTGCACCCGAACACTTCGGTAATCATCCGGAACCACTTCCGATGAATTCCGGAACCCTTCCGGAGATCAAAACACTATTATCACATATATCAATCTTTACCTCCGGACTATTCCGGAGATCCTCGTCATGTCCGGGATCTTATCCGGGACTCCGAACAACCTTCGGTCACCAACAAAATAACTCAACTATACTAATCGTCACCAAACGTTAAGTGTGTAGACCCTGCGGGTTCGAGAACTATGTAGACATGACCGAGATACCTCTACGGCCAATAACCAATAGCGGGACCTGGATGCCCATATTGGCTCCTACATATTCTACGAAGATCTTTATCGGTCGAACCTCTATGTCAAGGATTCAGTTAATCCCGTATGCTGTTCCCTTTGTCCTTCGGTATGTTACTTGCCCGAGATTCGATCGTCGGTATCTCTATACCTAGTTCAATCTCGTTACCGGCAAGTCTCTTTACTCGTTCCGTAATACAAGATCTCGTGGCTAACACTTTAGTCACATTGCTTGCAAGGCTCATTGTGATGTTGTATTACCGAGTGGGCCCTGAGATACCTCTCCGTCATACGGAGTAACAAATCCCAGTCTTGATCCATGCCAACCCAACAGACACCCTCGGAGACACCTGTAGAGCACCTTTATAGTCACCCAGTTACGTTGCGACGTTTGATACACACAAGGTACTCTTCCGATGTCAGGGAGTTGCATGATCTCATGGTCATAGGAACAGATACTTGACATGCAGAAAACAATAGCAATAAACTGACACGATCATATGCTACGTTCGTAGTTTGGGTCTTGTCCATCACATCATTCTCCTAATGATGTGATCCCGTTTATCAAATGACATCTCATGTCAATGGCTAGGAAACCTTAACCATCTTTGATCAACGAGCTAGTCAACTAGAGGCTTACTAGGGACACAGTGTTGTCTATGTACCCACACATGTATTTGAGTTTCCAATCAATACAATTATAGCATGGATAATAAACGATTATCATGAACAAGGAAATATAATAATAACCAATTTATTATTGCCTCTAGGGCATATTTCCAACAGTCTCCCACTTGCACTAGAGTCAATAATCTAGTTCACATCACTATGTGATTTACATTGTAATGAATCGAACACCCATGCAGTTCTGGTGTTGTTCATGTTTAGCCCTTGGAAGAGGTTTAGTCATCGGATCTGCAACATTTAGATCCGTGTGTACTTTGCAAATATTTATGTCGTCCTCCTTGATGTAATCGCGGATGGAATTGAAACGTCGCTTTATGTGTCTGGTCCTCTTGTGAAATCTTGGTTCCTTGGCTAGAGCAATGGCACCAGTATTATCACAAAACAGAGTCATTGGGTTAAGTGCACTAGGCACTACTCCAAGATCTGTCATGAACTCCTTCATCCAGACACCTTCCTTCGCCGCCTCCGAGGCAGCGATGTACTCCGCTTCGCATGTAGAATCTGCTACCACGCTTTGCTTGGAACTGCACCAGCTAACCACACCCCCATTAAGAATAAATACGTATCCGGTTTGTGACTTTGAGTCATCCGGATCAGTGTCAAAGCTTGCATCGATGTAACCCTTTACGACGAGCTCTTGATCACCTCCATAAACGAGAAACATGTCCTTAGTCCTTTTCATGTACTTCAGGATATTCTTGACCGCCGTCCAGTGTTCCATTCCTGGATCACCTTGAAACCTTCCGACCATACTTATGGCAAGGCTGACATCGGGTCTTGTGCACAGCATTGCATACATGATAGAGCCTATGGCCGAAGCATAGGGGATGACACTCATCTTTTCTCTATCTTCTGCAGTCACTGGGCATTGAGTCTTACTCAACTTCACACCTTGCAATACAGGCAAGAACCCCTTCTTGGACTGATCCATTTTGAACTTCTTCAAAACTTTGTCAAGGTATGTGCTTTGTGAAAGTCCTATTAAGCGTCTCGATCTATCTCTATAGATCTTGATGCCTAATATGAAAGCAGCTTCTCCTAGGTCCTTCATTGAAAAACTCTTGTTCAAATATTCCTTCACGCCTTCCAACATTTCTATATTGTTTCCAATCAGCAATATGTCATCCACATATAATATTAGAAACGCTATAGAGCTCCCACTCACTTTCTTGTAAATACAAGCTTCTCCGTAAACTTGTATAAACTCGAACGCTTTGATCACCTCATCAAAACGAAGATTCCAACTCCGAGATGCTTGCACCAGTCCATAAATGGATCGCTGGAGTTTGCAAACTTTGTCAGCATTCTCTGGATCGACAAAACCTTCTGGTTGCATCATATACAACTCTTCCTTAAGGAAACCGTTAAGGAACGTTGTTTTGACATCCATCTGCCAAATTTCATAATCGAAAAAGGCAGCTATTGCTAACATGATTCTGACGGACTTAAGCATCGCTACGGGTGAGAAGGTCTCATCGTAGTCAACTCCTTGAACTTGTGAAAAACCCTTTGCCACAAGTCGAGCTTTATAGACGGTGACATTACCGTCCGCGTCTGTCTTCCTCTTAAAGATCCATTTGTTCTGAATGGCCTTACGCCCTTCAGGTAATACTTCCAAAGTCCATACTTTGTTTTCATACATGGATCCCATCTCGGATTTCATGGCCTCTAACCATTTCTCGGAATCCGGGCCCATCATCGCTTCTCCATAGCTCGTAGGTTCATCGTTGTCTAACAACATGACTTCTAAGACAGGGTTGCCGTACCACTCGGGAGCAGTACGCGTCCTTGTCGACCTACGAGGTTCGATAGCAACTTGATCCAAAGCTTCATGATCATCATCATTAACTTCCTCTTCAGCTAATGTAGGCTCCACAGAAACAACTTTCTGCGCTGCGCTACTCTCAGGTTGAAGTAAAGGTTCAACAACCTCATCAAGTTCTATCTTCCTCCCACTCAATTCTTTCGAGAGAAACTCTTTCTCAAGAAATGTTCCGTTTTTAGCAACAAACACTTTGCCTTCGGATCTGAGGTAGAAGGTATACCCAATTGTCTCTTTTGGGTATCCTATGAAGACGCATTTCTCCGCTTTGGGTTCCAGCTTTTCAGGCTGAAGCTTTTTGACATAAGCATCACATCCCCAAACTTTAAGAAACGACAGCTTTGGCTTCTTGCCAAACCAAAGTTCATATGGCGTCGTCTCAACGGATTTCGATGGTGCCCTATTTAAAGTGAATGCAGCTGTCTCTAATGCATAACCCCAAAACGATAGTGGCAAATCGGCAAGAGACATCATAGATCGCACCATATCCAATAAGGTTCGATCACGACGTTCGGACACACCATTACGCTGTGGTGTTCCAGGCGGTGTCAATTGTGAAACAATTCCACACTGTCTTAAGTGACTGCCAAACTCATAACTCAGATATTCTCCTCCTCGATCAGATCGTAGGAATTTAATCTTCTTGTTACGATGATTCTCAACTTCACTCTGAAATTGTTTGAACTTTTCAAATGTTTCAGACTTGTGTTTCATTAAGTAAATATACCCATATCTACTTAAGTCATCAGTGAAGGTGAGAAAATAACGATAACCACCGCGCGCCTCAATACTTATCGGACCACACACATCAGTATGTATGATTTCCAATAAGTCACTTGCCCGTTCCATTGTTCCAGAGAACGGCGTTTTGGTCATCTTGCCCATGAGGCATGGCTCACATGTGTCAAGTGATTCAAAATCAAGTGACTCCAAAAGTCCATCAGCATGGAGCTTCCTCATGCGTTTTACGCCAATATGACCTAAACGGCAGTGCCACAAGAAAGTGGTATTATCATTATCAATTCTACATCTTTTGGCATCAATGTTATGAACATGTGTATCATTACTATCGAGATTCAATAAGAATAAACCCCTCACATTGGGTGCATGACCATAAAAGATATTACTCATATAAATAGAACAACCATTATTCTCTGATTTAAATGAGTAACCGTCTCGCAATAAACAAGATCCAGATATAATGTTCATGCTTAACGCAGGCACCAACTAACACTTATTTAGGTTCATCACTAATCCCGACGGTAATCGAAGAGCGAGCGTGCCGACGGCGATCACATCAACCTTGGAACCATTTCCCACGCGCATCGTCACTTCGTCCTTT
Source organism: Elymus sibiricus (assembly GCA_039707655.1). Taxonomy (NCBI): domain Eukaryota; kingdom Viridiplantae; phylum Streptophyta; class Magnoliopsida; order Poales; family Poaceae; genus Elymus; species Elymus sibiricus. Next base: position 29,836,193 of record CM077676.1, read on the forward strand.
GCCAGCCTCCGTCTATTCCGCAGTTCCTGTTTTGAGTTGCAAATATGAGCAACCGCACCGGTATCAAATACCCAGGCACTACAACGAGGGTTGGTAAGGAACATATTAATAACATGTATATCATATATACCTTGTTTGTTGTTGGCCGCCTTCTTGTCAGCCAAATACTTGGGGCAGTTCCGCTTCCAGTGTCCAGTTCCCTTGCAATGAAAGCACTCAGTTTCTGGTTTGGGTCCAGCCTTGGGTTTCTTCACAGGAGCAGCAACTGCTTTGCCACCCTTCTTAGATTTACCCTTCTTACCCTTGCCATTTTTCTTGAAACTAGTGGTTTTATTGACCATCAACACTTGATGCTCCTTCTGAATTTCAGACTCAGCGGCTTTCAGCATCGCAAACAGCTCGGCGACTGACTTGTTCATCCCGTGCATGTTATAGTTCAACACGAAGCTCTTGTAGCTAGGTGGCAATGATTGAAGAACTCTGTCAGTGATAGCCTCTGGCGGAAGGGGCATCCCCAATTCAGCCAGACGGGTGGAGTACCCAGACATTCTGAGCACGTGATCACTGATAGACCCGTTCTCCTCCATCTTGCAAGTATAGAACTTATCGGAGATCTCATATCTCTCGATCCGGGCATTCTTCTGAAAGATAAACTTCAACTCCTGGAACATCTCATATGCTCCATGACGTTCAAAACGTCTTTGAAGTCCCGGTTCCAAGCCATACAACATTGCACATTGAACTATTGAGTAATCATCAGAACGAGCCTGCCAGGCGTTCACAACGTCTAGAGACTCAACTGGAGCAGGTGGATCACCAAGCGGTGCATCAAGGACATAAGCCTTCTGGGAAGCCGTAAGGATAATCCTTAGATTACGGGCCCAGTCCACAAAGTTACTTCCATCATCTTTCAACTTAGCTTTCTCTAGGAACGCATTAAAATTCAGGGGTGCTACTGCGCGAGCCATGATCTACAACATAAATATAGCAAAGACAACTTAGACTATTGTTCTAGATAATGAGTTTAATTAATCATATTACTTAAAAAACTCCCACTCAAATTGACATCCCTCCGGTCATTCGAGTGTAACATGACGCAAATCCACCAACTCAAGTCCGATCATCACGTGAGTTGAGGTGGTTTCAATGGTGAACATCTTCATGTTGATCATATCTACTATATGACTCATGTTCGACCTTTCGGTCTCTTGTGTTCCGAGGCCATGCCTGTACATGCTAGGCTCGTCAAGTTTAACCCGAGTGTTCCGCGTGTGCAACATGGCTTGCACCCGTTGTATGTGAACGTGGAGTCTATCACACCCGATCATCACGGCGTGTCTCGAAACGACGAACTTTCGCAACGGTGCACACTCGGGGAGAACACAATTTATCTTGAAATTTAAGTGAGGGATCACCTTATAATGCTACCGTCGTCCTAAGCAAAATAAGATGCATAAAAGGATTAACATCACATGCAAATCATAAGTGACATGATATGGCCATGAACTTGTGCTTTTGATCTCCATCTCCAAAGCACCGGCATGATCTCCATCGTCACCGGCATGACACCATGATCTCCATCATCTTGATCTCCATCAACGTGTCGCCATAAGGTTGTCGCGCCGACTGTTGCTTCCACGACTATTGCTAACGTTTAGCGATAAAGTAAAGCATTACATAGCGCTTAATGATTGACACGCAGGTCATACAATAATTAAATACAACTCTATGGCTCCTGCCAGTTGCCGTACTCATCGACATGCAAGTCGTGATATTCTATACAACACATGATCATCTCATACATCACATATATCTCATCATGTAATTGGCCATATCACATCACATCATACCCTGCAAAAACAAGTTAGACGTCCTCTAATTGTTGTTGCAAATTTTACGTGGCTGCTACGGGTTTGCAAGAACCGTTCTTACCTACGCAAAACCACAACGTGGTGTAGTGATTGCTTTTTGATCTTCTAAAAGAACCCTCTTCATTGAAATCGATTCAACTAAAGTGAGAGAGACAGACACCCGCTAGCCATCTTTATGCAACGAAGTTACATGTTAGTTGAAGGAACCTGTCTCGCGTAAGTGTACGCGTAATGTCGGTCCGGGCCGCTTCATCTCACAGTACCGCCGAATCAAATATCAACTAGTAACGGCAAGCAATATGTATACACCCACGCCCACAACTCGTTTGTGTTCTACTCGAGATCTCATCTACGCATAGACCTAGCTCATGATGCCACTGTTGGGGAACGTTGCATGGGAAACAAAAAATTTCCTACGCACATACAAGATCTATCCATGGTGATGAGCATCTACGAGAGGGAGAGTGAATCTACATACCCTTGTAGATCGCTAAGCGGAAGCGTTTAAGAAACGCGGTTGATGTAGTCGAACGTCTCCGCGATCCAAATCGCAAGTCGTCCCTCGATCCGATCACGAACTAGCGCCGAACGGACGGCACCTCCGCGTTCAACACACGTACGGCTTGATGACGCCTTCACCTCCTCGATCCAGCGAGCGGTGGTGAAGTAGTGGTTGAGTTCCAGCAGCACGACGGCGTGGTGATGGTGGTGAGGAACAATCTCTGCAGGGCTTCGCCAAGCGCTACGGAGATTATGACGGAGGAACTAGAGGGTTAGGGTTGCCGCACACGGCTTGGGGAAATCTTGATGTGTCCCGTGTGCTAGCCCTGCCCCTCTATTTATATGTTGAGCCTTGGGGTCTAAACTTGGAGTAAAAGCCTCCTCCAGGTCGGTTTTGCCCGCACAAGGTCGGTTTGGCCCGCAGGGAAAGAGTCCAACTCGGATCCCTGCAGTACCGCGCACAAGCGGTAGTACCGCTTCACACAAGCGGTAGTACCGCTTGGGCGGTAGTACCGCTTCACACAAGCGGTAGTACCGCTTACGCGGCAGCAAAACTACTTCTGCACTTTCCAATACCTCGTGGGCTTTTATCCCTTGGCCCATATAAAGTGTTCTTGCACCCGAACACTTCGGTAAACATCCGGAACCACTTCCGGTGAATTCTGGAACCCTTCCGGAGATCAAAACACTATTATCACATATATCAATCTTTACCTCCGGACTATTCCGGAGATCCTCGTCATGTCCGGGATCTTATCCGGGACTCCGAACAACCTTCGGTCACCAACAAAATAACCCAACTATACTAATCGTCACCAAACGTTAAGTGTGTAGACCCTGCGGGTTCGAGAACTATGTAGACATGACCGAGATACCTCTACGGCCAATAACCAATAGCGGGACCTGGATGCCCATATTGGCTCCTACATATTCTACGAAGATCTTTATCGGTCGAACCTCTATGTCAAGGATTCAGTTAATCCCGTATGCTGTTCCCTTTGTTCTTCGGTATGTTACTTGCCCGAGATTCGATCGTCGGTATCTCTATACCTAGTTCAATCTCGTTACCGGCAAGTCTCTTTACTCGTTCCGTAATACAAGATCTCGTGGCTAACACTTTAGTCACATTGCTTGCAAGGCTCATTGTGATGTTGTATTACCGAGTGGGCCCTGAGATACCTCTCCATCATACGGAGTAACAAATCCCAGTCTTGATCCATGCCAACCCAACAGACACCCTCGGAGACACCTGTAGAGCACCTTTATAGTCACCCAGTTACGTTGCGACGTTTGATACACACAAGGTACTCTTCCGATGTCAGGGAGTTGCATGATCTCATGGTCATAGGAACAGATACTTGACATGCAGAAAACAATAGCAATAAACTGACACGATCATATGCTACGTTCGTAGTTTGGGTCTTGTCCATCACATCATTCTCCTAATGATGTGATCCCGTTTATCAAATGACATCTCATGTCAATGGCTAGGAAACCTTAACCATCTTTGATCAACGAGCTAGTCAACTAGAGGCTTACTAGGGACACAGTGTTGTCTATGTACCCACACATGTATTTGAGTTTCCACTCAATACAATTATAGCATGGATAATAAACGATTATCATGAACAAGGAAATATAATAATAACCAATTTATTATTGCCTCTAGGGCATATTTCCAACACATTTCTGTTGTGTTGAGTAATCACAAACAGTTCATCCGAGTGAACTGTATGTCGTGTATCGCACACACCTCAAACTGGCTGCCCATTTCGGTTGTTCTGTCTTATCGCAAACAGTTCGTATGGATCAACTGTATGCCACGTATCGCACACGCGTCTCTAATCTGAATCGTGCTTGATGTCTCCGCCATTGCACACAGTTCGTCTTATTGGTGACGGTTTTATTACGACACCGTTTGCGATTCATGCATCGCAAACAGTTAGGTCGCGGGGTCTCTGATTCAGGTGTCGCGTTAGCGGTCGCGTTAGCGGTCGCCTGTAGTAGTGCACGGAAGAGAATTTTCTTTCTTGAGCAATGGAAACATAAATTAAGGGAGTGAAAGTTATGAAAATACAACAGGATACTAGAGTAACTCGCTAACACCTATGAGTGTCTCATCATTAAGGCTCTCAAGCATTTTACTTCAATCATAGCTTGCTGAAACTTTTGTTGTCTAGTGACGGGATCATGCCAAAGAAATGATTCATGCATAAGGTTTTGCAGAGGCTTAAGCTTGAGTACTATTGATGATTCCAAATTGTGTGATGATTTCGATGAGTATTTTGTGCCAACACCATAGGCTTTGTGGAATGTTACAGTGTTCACACACTGTTTTTGTCGGTTTTCCCCTGGACACTTCTTTTGGAACAAATGGAATACTATGGCAGGAATCACATGAAATTATGGTGGAATGACGTAAATCAATGTGATTATACCTTACCATAAATAGAATAAAATACTTGGAGGAAATTGGATCTAGCGCAGCCCAACTAAGCGCAAGATGGTCAACCATACGAGCGCACGTGCTCATACAGGCGGTCATATGGCATGCGGGCAGCTCCCTCTGGTTGACTACTTCTTCCCTATGGATACGGATCGAGGAATAGACGCACACGGCCACCAGAAACACATCTAGAAGGAGAACCCTAGCTTCCGGAATCCATCCGGAGGGGGAATTGACAAGGAGGAGTCGCCATCTTCACCTCCATGTGCAAGGGGACGTTGGCATCATCACCACTATCATCATCATCATCATCCACATCCGTCTTCATCTCGTTGTAACATCGGAACTCTAGTGGATCATCATGTGTGTTACTTGTTTGATTCATCCATGATTATCATCACCGCTTTCATGATGTTTTGCTGCCCCTATATATGAGTAAACCCCCTAGTTCTCAGGGATATGGACAAATCTTGGTATGTATAGGAGCTGAAACGTTAATAAGGATATGATATTCTCTATTGAATGATTTAGTTTAACTGACTTCGTGAATGTTGTGAAGGGTCCCCACTCAAAATTATCGCCGAAAGGTCACAAAGTGTATTACTGTCGTTTTAAGAGTTAGCGAGTGAAGGTAATTCGAGGTGACAGTAAAAGATTTCGCCCCTAGGTTTTACAATTGATAAGGGAATTACGGAGAACCTTAGTGAGGCCGCGTCCACGGAGAGACCCTTAATTACCGTAGTCGTAACCTGTAGGGGGAGACTACTGTAGTGGCGTGTGTGGCACGAAGTCTACCTAGAGTAGAACATATTCTGTACCCGGCTATGCCCAGTCTAAAAGACAAGAGTGGTGTAAGTGCATCTAGTGCCCCATTTGTGGTTTTGGAGTATTGAAGACAAATGGGTTAATGGACTAATGTGTTTGTGAGTGTACATAGGAGAAAAGTCCCTGAAGTTTTGGTTTAACCGTGAAAGACGACCCCTAAAAATGTATGTTTACATTGAATAAATTTGTGCGCCCCTTTGAAGAAATTGAAGTGACGAATTGGAGTGAAGATTTTGTTCTCGTAGTTTCTTTTTGTTTATATTGATTCATAGGGAACGGCGCCGTACTATTAAAGGGGATCTAGGTGATATATATGCGTGTTTCCGAAGTGATGCTCAACCTACCTAATTCTTTGAGTGAAGAATATGGAAATCTCTTGAAGTGTAGTCGAGTTCCACAGCAACAACAAAGACACAGTTCTTCTAGTCGTTGACAAAATTGGTCTGACGGAAGAGTTAGGATTTCGCCAGTGCGATTCTGCTACCGTGAGTAATTTGAGAGTTCAAATTTCCGACCGTTGTTGCACTAAGGCAGTGGTCGAGACTAAGCCCGTCGTAAGTGTTGTGGCAACGGAGGTGCAAGAAGTGCTGAAGGTGGGGTAGTATCGATGTCATGGTGAGCTGTCTGAGGACCGGCATGTCATTGGCCAGTGACAAGAGTTCCGAGGTGGTGTACAAGTTCTCCTTCATGTGTTTCTTGGTGCATGTACGGAGCTAGCAGAAACACAGGGAAGCTAAACAAAAGCACCCTATCTCCAATGAGTTGGCGCTAGTCCGGCTTGATCGTGCTGTCGCCACCACCTATGTTATTTGGCTTCACAATCCCCTCCTGCACGGCGGGAGGCATGGGTTTACTTGGTGCGGAGTTCGTCATCGCCTGCGGTGAGAGTGGATGTCGTATAACCTGACAAGTGGATCCACCAAGATACGGTGCCATGTAGGCAAAGCTGACGGTTACAGATGAGAAATGCACCGTATTGCATAGATAAGCCAACTGATTGCACCAGAAATCGGTTTCCAACTTTAGGCACTAAAATGAACATGCAAGCCAAGGTTAGGGACCACCGGTAAATTTATCTCTTAAATAATATAAAAGGATTTTTCATCCTCCCGCATCCTCCCTTTTCCTATTTGGTTATCCACATCTTTTTTCAGGTGTACGTGTGTGCCGATAGATAACCGTACGAGTTTCTCATGTTGCGAGTCAAAGACATTGTGAGTTTTCCATGATCTTGCTTAAATATAGGTACGACTAATAAACTCAAATTAATCTGATCATGCATATTCACTTGCAACTGGTATTCGTAAATCTACTACACATGTCATTAATGCAACATAACTTGATCATGGATATAAAAAATGATTATTGTTCTTTGTATGCACATATGTATTGGTGGTTCATAAATGCCATATGCATCTTGGCTATAGATATCCAAATTATTAGTGTTTTATCTCCACACAAATATGTTGATCCTCATGTTGGATATACTCGTCTTAGTGCCCTCTCTATTCACAAATATGTTGATGCTCAGTTTAGATCTTCTCCTATTAATACACTTCTAGCTTCTATAGGCTGGTGATCGAATGCAACATTTCATATTAATATGTCTACTGCATAGGTTCATTAATGCAATTCAACTTGATCATGGTTTAAACGATCATTGTTCATTTTATGCCCTTGCAGAAAAAAAGGGTTCAGTGTATGTATAGATATATTGATACCTGTTTTAGATAACCTTGTATTAATATGTCTAACTTCCATTTCTGTTCTCTTCTCTCGTTCTAGGGATTTCATATTTGTATTCATTTTAAGAGTTCTTCAAGATGCACATAATATAGTTTCTGGTTACAATCCAAATGTAAGAAAGCACATAATCTGTAAAAGGTGTAACCATTCTGTTATCCATGTGATAAAATTAAAATCAACATCCTAGATCAAATGTCCAAGTCAACTAAAAAAAGAGATTTCCTTACAACTATTGTCTAGCCGCATTTTGAAATCACAAACAGTTTTGAGCAATGAATGATCTCAAAAAAAAATTCATCCTGCCTGCCACCCTTTTTCTCTTTGGATGTCCACATATTTTTTTTTCATGGTGAGCGTCTGTGCCAATAGATAACCTTACGCGTTTTTCATCTTGTGATCGAGTCAAAGATATTGTGCGTTTTTCATGATCTTGCTTACGTGTACGTACGACCATGAAACTATTAATATGATCGTTTATGAATACTTGCAACAGGGTGCTTCAACGCCATCACCGACCATGGATGGACATGAGTATGCATGGATGCGTGCATGTAACGACCTGTTGGCTCCTGCAGGTCAAAGTACATGTTTCTCTTAGGTCTGTGAACCATCAAGGCCTTGAACAGTTCCTTGATGAGTGTCAAGTGAGACGTCATGTCTCTATGGTGAACAGACAAACTTCAGCGAATATGTTGCTGTCATGGCATGGCAAAGAACGGCAATTGAACAATAAATGGACTCCTGCCACTAGTAGTATTGATCCACGCTTGACACATGACTACTCATGGAGAAGACCCATTCCTTTATAACACTTCCCTTTTATTCAGTCTGTTTTGGTGAATCACCAGTCAGAAGAACTTCTTCTTCTTCTGTTAAAAATAGGTTTTCTAACCCAAATTAAAGGTAGATTACACAGGGAGTGAACCAGTGGCATTGTTGTATCCCTTTGAAGCAAAAAAGACAAGCGAGCGACAATCATATTTCCAATCATCCAGCTGGTCTTTTACAAGTATCCCTTCTGGAATACTCCGTTCAATAAATAAGTTGCTCACAGCCATCCATGTGCACATATAGTAAGTCAATAACACAAAATCCGAGTAAATTTATGCGACAACAAGGTTTATGATTATTATTTCAAATAACTGATGCGACAACAAATAATATTAATCACGGACATCATATGATATTAGCAAGGCGTTGTTGAGGATGACAAGCATGCCCAACTCATCGTTTTCTTTGATGAGCGCCTCCGCACCAGGCATATCTGGAAGCTGGTACCAACACATGACAATAGGGGCGTAATTCATATCCACACAGTGGGGCAGATGCAAGAACTGCTGCCCACTCTTGTCACCTTGGTAGTCCTTGATCAGGCCTTGGCACACGTTGAGGCGTCTCACCACATCTTCATATTCCACCTCACAAAAACTGAGAACGCGCATTGCCACCGTTCCCTTCTTGGCATCTTGCAGCTTTTGCTTGACCTTACCACCAGCGGCAGTGACGCGGCTCTTAAGAATGTCGACAGTGACGAGAACTAAGTCACGGAGGTCCTTAGCCTCGGCACTTCGATTGTCTGACTGAAGGGTCGACAAACAGAATTCTTGTGTGACAGGATCGTTGTAGGGGTTGTTGATCGAGGCGTTCTTGCATGCTTCCACCATGAGCTTGGTCGCCTTGGGCTTGCCACTGTCAGAGCCGCTAGCTTGAGTGGAAAGAAGCATGAAGATGATGGTGGAGAAGACGATGGTAGTCCTTGGCATTGCTGCCATTACTACAGGGCTAGCTAGAAGCCTTGAAGTACTGAAGCGCTGAGAGAGAGTGATGAAAAATAGACAGAGAAGGATGTGTATTGCAGAGATGGATGGATGGAGGTGATGTACATGAGGCTGAGAATTCTTTATAATGCCTGCAGTGGGGTATCATAAATGCAGTATGCAGCTTTGGTCCTCAATATGTGTACTATCGGTGTCCAGTAAAGGCTGAATGCTCATTTTGGATCTCTAAATATTAATGCTCTCTCTATGTTCCACAAATACACAGATGCTCACTATAGATCTTGTTGTAGTAACACACATCTTACTTACATGAATCCATTAATGCAACGTAGCTTGATCACGGATATCCCAAATGATTAGTGTGCACTGAATGCCCATACATATGTTGATGTTCATTTTGGTACGTCTTATTTGCATTGGTGTTTTCTAAACATCATTTTGTATAACTGATTTGTTACTTCTACCTCGCTTTGGGGACTGATTATATTTCCCCTCATCAAGTCTATGATTGCTCAATTTTTCTTTGCAATTTTCGAGTATTTACAAATAATTCTCAGGGAGCAGGCACTTAGTTAACTTGTCCACACACTAAATGTTTTTGTTAAAATGTCAACATTTTATATTTTAAATTTTTGTATTTCAAAGTGGATTATTGTCTGATGGGTTCACTTTTACAACAGTTGTATTCCCCCAGTTAAAAATCACAACTTCTTTTAGGGATTAGATGATGCCAGCCGGACAAACATATCATTCGTAGGCACTGTCAAAAAATAAGCATGTTTACTGCCTACCACCTAAGAAAAAAAAATGCTGTCGATACCAACACATCACAATATGGGTTGATTCGGGTTCGCTTCTCGTTACTACTTAGTACCAAGGAAAAGAGCTAGCGATCATACAGAGGTAACCTGTATCATAGGTACATGATGCGCACGTACACGCCATATATGATATATAGATAGAGTTAATTATGATTACCTCTCAATAATTTTTCTTTATGGATATCCAAATTTATGTTCAGAATCAACATTTGTACTTCTATTTATTCCTGGGAATTTTTTTTTACTTAGTAATCATATGGATATTTAGAACTTTGTTGTGCTAATTGTGTACTCTCTTTAGCGTATGTTACAATGCATGGTTTTCTCGGTTATTTTAGAAAAGGCATGTCTTTCTCTATTGCCAACTTCTCGCAGATGCAGTTAGGTTTCGTAAAAGTTTACAATGTCAGCCAACATGAAAAAGGATAAAAGTATCATCATTTGCATATTTGTTTAACCTGCTTCACTGTTTATATTTATATGGATATTCACTTTGTGATTTATATTTTCCCAATTCGCTGCACAAGTGCAGAACGAAAATTTGAGAAAATAAATGCAAAATGTGTAAAATAAAATGTGTAGGTACATAATTAAAAATATAATCTAACTCTGAGACAGACCTATATAACCTCTTTTTTGCATTCGTTCTTTTAAAAATAGCATAGACAAACCACATTACATTATAATAAATGAATTAGTTTTTTCTCGGAGACAGGGTAACTGTTAATTCTATGTCGACCAGTTGTAGCTTGAAAAAAAGTGTTATATAACAACTATGTTACTCCGTCCGTTCCATAATCTAGTGTGTATAGATTTTTTTTTAAGTCAAACTTTCCAAACTTTGACCAAGTTTATAGCGAAAACTATTTATATCTACAATAGCAAATATATTAAACATGAAACTACATCTTATGATGAATCTAATGATATTTATTTGTCATTCTAGATTTAAATGTTTTTCTTCACAAATTTGGTCAAACTTTGTGAGGTTTGACTTTTCTATATTATGGAACAGGAGGAGTATATTTTAGGTATAGAAGGGTGCTACGCACATTTTCACAAACTCTAAGATTAAAATTGCATATTATTTCTTAAATATTTAACTATCTAATTCTCGTTCAACAAAGAATCAATAGTCTAGGAAAATGCGAGCACCATTGTCAAGTCTAGGACTTGAACCCTGATGGGCTGGGGATACCATTGTCCTCCTAACCATCCAACCATTGGTTCACGTTGGTGCTCACATGTTGATGGTCGTGTGCATCGGCATCAAGTTTTATTTCGGTCAGAATTTCCTATGACAGGCCGGCTACTAGAGTTGCCGTTACCCTAGAAAATGTTGCCATGGTTCAAAAAACTCTAATTCAAATCATCCAAAGTTCAAGTAAGATATACATGATATTATTGACACAAAGATGGTCATGGCCTCTTGGCTACACATGATTGTTTGCTCGAGAGGGTCGAGGAATTGAATTCTGTTTGCCCACCAATTTTTTGCATTGCTACTTTGGCTGCCCGTCGGATCTTCGTGCTTGAAAATACTGCGCGGATAGAGGTAATGGGAGAGATAAATAATTTCAAAACATCAGAAGAACACACTGACAACATGATTTGAAGAGCCAATTTTAAAGATATGTTCCACAGGGAGGGACCGATGGCATCATTTTTAGCCTTTGAAGCAAAAAAGACGGATGACCCCAAACAAGTCTCCAATTATCATAGCAAAATAAAGAATTTATTCAAAACCATGCATGTTAATATATCAACAGACAAAATCAGAGTACAATTGATGCCATAATAACTTTATTATTATTATTATTAAGAGTACAATTAATTTCACATCAACATATTTTCTCAGATAAAAACAAACATTATATACTCGAAAAACATCACATCTGGTGCTACCAAGGCAGTGTTCAATTTAACCAGCATGCCCAGTTCACTGTTTTCATTGACAAGAGCCCCCACTCCACGCATATCGACAAGCTCGGAGTCGCACTCATCGACATAATCATATGCCATATGCACACAACTGGAGAGCTCATTGGACCGTAGCCCGTCCTCGTCGCCTTGGTAATCCCTGATCGTGGCATCACATATGTTGAGGACGCTCAACACAGAGTCATAATCCACCTCACACAAACTGACACGCATTGGCACCGTGCCCTTCTTGCTTCATGTGTCTGTTGTCTTCGCGCAGAAGCTCTAGCACAGACGTTCTTAGGGTCAACCTCTGTCTCCCGTAGGGCCCCATGTGTTGACAACACATGGGGTGGCCTGTTCGGCGCGCCTGAGTAAAAAATCATGACACAAGCATGAGGTAATAGTTTGTGGTCTACTCCTTGCTACGCCTGGGAGTTGTCACATCGTAGGAGTAGGTAGCTCCAGTAGATAAGTTTCTCTAATGCTCTATATAGGATAAAGATCAATGGAACGCTCATAGGTGTGAGTAGCGAGTTGCGAGAAACATTTCTTCCTCCTCTGCTCTGCTAGCTCCTCATCCAGGCAACACACTCCTCTTCCCGGGAACGCACCCACAGTCGCCGGTGAAAGGTCCGATAACAAGCGTGACATCATATTCCACCATGGCATGGGTGCCGAGCATAGTGCCCATGGCAAGGCTAGCCTTCACCGCACTCGTCAGCATCGCCTACGCCGTGCTCAATGCCAACCTGATGGCTGCCGCCTTTCACATTCACCGCGCTGCCTTCCAGGTGTTTGATTAAATGAGCGAACCAAATACTATATGTTATAGGGAATTAAATTATAGGAATTCTGCTAGCTGAGCAACAGTGATTTTCCTAAAAAAAAGAAGAAATGGAATAGGGAGAAGATTTTGCACTTTTAGGATAAATGATCTGCTAGAGATGCTCTAAGATATTTCCTGACTTGGGCACATCATTGTTTTCATTTATTTGAGACGCATATTGGAGCACAGCATTTGCTGGTAATTAAGCAGATGCATGATGCATGCCAACATGACACTTTGGAAATTAACAAAACTACTCTTCCTACAGTAATACAGATTCGTAAGGTCAAGTCTAAAAAAGATGTATCGAGATCAGCTTTCATTTCAAATATTAAACAAAGTAAAATCCACTAGTACAGATCCGGAGATTTAAGCCCCCTAATTGCCCATGCTTAGAAGAAATTGTATGTGATGTGTGCTATGCCATCGCATGTATTTAGGAAAACAAAATAATCTGTCATATGCTTTGCTATGGTTTTTCTGGAAAAATTGTGTGCGAGTGATATCTTGTGACGGCTTGCTTGTGGTGTCTTGTGACGCCTAATCGCCCTCACTCGTGTGCGATGTACTTTGCTATGGTTTTCGCTGATTATTTGTGTACGCTTAGCTCCAACCATTGAACCAAATTTATAGAACATGTGGAGCTGATTGATCGATTTGTAAAACAGAGGAAACAATATTTGCGGCACCATCCAGAGGCGGTGGTGGTATTGGAGCGCTCACTCCGATCCTCCGGCAGATTGGTGCCAGGCCAATAGGCGAGCCCAGGCTGTGGCGACCGGCGGTGAGTAGTCGATACGACAACAACATTATTATTATTTTTGCAAAGGGAAGTAATGTTGGTTTACATGAACATTGTTTCTGGCAGAAAATAGATTATTAACTATCAAAATCATATGGCCCTAGCAAGGCATTGTTCAGGTCGCCCAGCTTGCTCAGCTCCTCGTTTTCCTGGAAAAGTTTCTCGCTTTGCATGGGAAGCTCACCCCAGCTGTCGCTCACATGGTTAGTCGCCTTCTCCACACACTCGGGCAGTTCAAAGAACCACGGGCCGTCTGCGTCACCCTCGGGGACATGGAAGTCCCTGAGCATGGCTTCACAGAGGCCGAGGGTGCCGACAGCGGCATCGTAGTCCACCTGGCAATACATTAGGCCGAGCGCCTCCTCCGTACCTTTCTTGGCTTTCTGGAGTGCTTCCTTCACCTTGCCGCCGGCAGCCGCCACGCGGGTCTTGAGGATGTCGACGGCGGCGAGCGACAGGTCACGGAGGTCCTTGGCGTGGGAGCTCCTTTTGTCCGACCGGAGAGTCTGCACGCAGAATTCCTGGGTGACGTTCAGGTGCTTGTTGCGGCAGCTGCTCGAAGCATTCTTGCAGGTTTCCACCACGAGGTCCACCACCTTGACATTGTCGCCGCGCCCGCCGGCATGAGCGCCGATGCACACAAAAAGGAGCATGACGGCAACCGAGGAGAAGGCAGCGGTCACCCGTGCGGTTGCCATTGCTGCAAGGATAGCTGCAATTGTATTGTAGGCTTTGTAGCTGAGAGAGAGAGAGGTGGAGATGAATTGATAAACAGATTTTGTAGTGCAAAGATGGAGATGGTGTACGGTTCTTGTGACATCTATATAGTGCAGCAGCAGGTTCATAAATCCAATGCAGCTTAGTCACGGATATCCAAATTATTAGTATTCCGGACACTATATGCACAGATATGTAGATCCACATTTTGGGTGTGCTAGTATTAATACGTCTGGCATGGGTGTGTTCTAGTTTTATGTATTTCTAGAGTGAATCTCACTTTATTTCCCCATATCACAGATGGATTTGGGGCATTAAAGGCAGATTATGAACAATTGCGCATCATACCAGCAGATGCAAGTTGAAGGTTTAATTTTTCATATATTTTCGGCTGTGGTTGTACTCCTGGGAATCTGCAAACTTTAATCAAAAGTATAACCATCTTTTGCCTGCGCAAAAACGAAAGAAAAAAAAAGGTTAAACTAACAAAACAATATTTGCTTAACTTGTGTTTCCGGTCACCATTGATCATAATATTTTAAGTAAATTTGATAGGCTATCATGCAACAATATTACGCAAATCCATATATTTTCAATAATTGATAAAAAATTGAGAGATAGAAACTATTCTTCTCTCTCTGTATATATATCTATATCTACATCTATCTATCTATCTATCTATCTATCTATCTATCGGCAGTTCAGCATCAGGCAGCAAAGCAGAGAGTAGGCACGCCCCGTATTGGAAAAACTCCCATCCCCCACCCCCGCCGACGCTCCCGCGAGCGGGCCGGGGGAACCCTAGCCCCGCCCCCAGCTTCCTCTCCTCCGGCCTCCTCCTCCCTCGCCGCCGCCTAGGGGTGCCGCCGGGCGAAGCCCGGTGGGCGTGGGCGGCGGCGGGGTCGCATCCTCTCCTCCTCGCGGAGCTCCTGGCCGGCGCGGGACGGCGGGCTGCAGGAGGCGTCGGGCTGTGGCGGGGCTCGGCGGCGCGGATCCGGGAGCTCCTGGTGGTGGCGGCGTGTCGTCCCCGCTGGTGCTTCGTGGTGGCGCAGCGGCTGCCTGGTGGGGCGTGCGTGGGCGCGATTCGGCGGCGGTGGTGGCGGATCTGGCCAGGCGACGCGGGCCGCGGGCGGCGTGGGCGGCGGCTGGGGACGTGCTTCGGGCTCCCGGTGGCTGCGAGGGTTCCTCTCCGTCGCGGGCGTGCGGCGGTGGTGCGGCTCGGCCGGTGGCGGTCCGGCGACCTGGTGGAGGTGGCCGGCGGTGCGCGTGGTGGTGGTGCTTCCACTTGGCGGCAGGACGGGCTGGTGGTGTTGGGTGGCCGGCGGCGCGCCCCCGGCCCAGATCTGGGCCCTTAGGGCCCCATCTGGGTCCTAGCGGGCCGGCTCCGACGCGGCCACGATGCCTTCTGTGCGGGGATGCAGAGGAGCGGCTTGGACTGGGGGCGGTGACGCCGACGGCGTGCCTTCTGCAGCGCGAAAGTGGGTGCTTTACGGGCATCTGAGGGCCCGGCCGGGCCTGTGGGCCCACGGGCCTGGTTTCCGCCTGCTATTGCGTCCGGTCGGTTACCGTCGTTGACGGTGGAGGTTGGGACCTCCAGCGTGCCGACGGTGTTGCTGCCCCTAGTCCCGGCTCCTCTTCTTCGTTGTGCAGACCCCCTTCGCGTTGCCGTGGTGAGACGGCGTGAGATGCTTCAAGTCCGTGTTGGCGCAGGGCGGTGGACGGTTTGGTGGCGGACTCCGGAGCGCCAGAGGTGAAGGTTGGGATCGGGAGAAATCCCTGTCGGCTTGGCCGACACCGACGCGGTGGCGCCTGCGGGTGCCGCCGGACCTTCCTGGGGGGCGTCGGGGCTACCCTTCCGTTCTCCTCGCCGAGTACCGGGGGAAACCCTTTGCAGCAACGTCGTCATCGTCGCGTTCCTTCTTGGAGGTGTTGATTGGTACCGGCGTTTCGGAGTCTAGGAGCCTGGTGGGAGGTCTTCGGTGGGCGCAGCGGTTGCGAGGCTTCTCCGTTTTTGTTGAGCCGCCGTTGTCGGCATTTGTTTCTTTTATGCATTCTCTCTCGTTTTTTTTGGGCGTGCCTGTGCTGTTTCCGCCCCAGCACCTATCGTTGGTTGTATCGGAGTTGGTTGCTTTGTAATACAAAGCGGGGGGAAACCATTTTTCGGATCTATCTATCTATCTATCTATCTCTATCTCTATCTCTATATCTACATCTATATCTATATCTATATATATATTATCTATATATCTCTATCTCCATCTCTATCTCTATCTTTATCTCTATATCTATATCTATATCTATATCAATAGCTATATCTATATTATCTATATATCTACCTATCTATCTATATATACTTCTACTAGTAAGGCACTCCCTAGTAATTACCACGTTAATCGGTAAAATCTAAGATAATTGGCAGCCCACGCCCCTAAAAACATTTAATTGCTTGCACCCATTTAGGATACGCATGCACGATGGATATACTACACACATGCATTATTAACTCAAAACACCTTTAAGTTTACATTAAAAATGGCATCGAGGAGACACTATACTAAATACTACTACCCATGATTAAATACGAGGAAATCCAATTGTGCATCGAGGTATATGTGCATAGAGTTAAACATTAATCATTTGGATATCCATGGGAAACTGCATATTGCATTTGGGAACCCCTACTCAATGCACTATATATAAACCATAATCGTAGGTATGTACTCCACCTCAACCCATCCATCTCTGCACTGCCGTTCCATTTGATCCGTTCATCATCCCTCAGTTACAATATAGGTCTAGCAAGCCTGGGAGCAATGGAAACGGTGCAAACCACCTCCTTGGCATTCTCTGGAATTGTCATCATTGTCCTTTCCATGGCCATCACCGCTCAAGCTGCCGACACCAAGCCCATATCATCAGGAATCATGTTGGAAGCTTGCAAGAATGTCTCGAGTGACTTCTTCAAGGTGCACTTCACGCATGAATTCTGTGTATCGACGCTCCAGTCAGACAACCGAAGCACCGATGCGAAGGACTACCGCATCCTAGCTCTCGTGGCCGTCAATGCCATGAAGCCCCAAGCCACGGCCACGATGGCCAAGGTTGAGAACTTGATCCATGGAGCTACCAAGGACAAGTTCGCGACTCGCGCCCTTGGGTTCTGCCGAGTGGACTACGGTGGCATGGTGAGCACCCTCGAAATCTGCCATGATATCATCCAGAGCTTTCACATTCCCAAAGGCAATGAAGGTCCGACGCCGTTCGACCTGCCTAACTGCGTTGAGAAGACAACCAGCGCAATCAAGGATTGCGCTGACAAGATACAATTTACGTTGGTTTCAGAAGGGTTAACGAAGGAATACGAGGAGTTAGCTATGCTGGCCAGCCTCAGCAGCTCTTTGTTACTTCTCTACATCACTTCACCTCCTCCTCGTGGACTAGGACTAGATATTCATAGTAACTAGAACTCTATGGTGATGGTTAATAATTAATGTTGTTCATATCGTTTGGGGTATGAAAGAAAATAAATATATAATTTAATTGATGAAGGGTGTTTGTGTGTTAGAATGCTCGAGATTGGAAAATCATGCAATCGAGGATGGTCACACGATCCAGAATCCAAATTACGCTAGTTTATCCATATGGGGTAGCGCACCGACTTGTTCATGATGGATGGTTATTGGATTATTTATTGATGGGGGGGGGGGGGGGGGGGGGGGGGTCAGTTTGTCCTTACCCTGTTTAGAAACCCATCGATACTTGGTTGGGGAAGAGTGTGGCCGAGGAGAACTTTCGGTGGCAACCTCACCTATTGAGTGGTACGGAAGGAGAGAAATCGTACAATTTTCAGTGGCAAAACCCCACCGTTGCGGGTGGTGGTAATGGTTACACCTCGTCAGGGTCGCATTTATTAGCGTAGGTTGCCACTCGGTACATTTGGAAAACATGTGTTGTTGCCCATACACGATCTCGATCTTATGAGACATTATCTTTCATGCATTTCTTATACAATTTTTGTTCATAAATATTATTTACAACTTTGCACTATGTATGTACGAATACTGCCAGCCTTTTCCTCTCAAAATTCCATGTTTCAGTTATGTGACAGAGCCACATTAACAACATGATTGAGAAATCAAGCTCGATCTGTCTTCATTTGTACTAACCACTGAACTCTATCCATTACATTGGCGTTTGGAGTACATAGCAATACATTCAGATCAATCAAGTTTGACCCCTAGCCCATCACCGGCAAGTCTCCGCTGACCAGGCTGACGTGAACGTGCCAAAAGAGCACTAAACACAGGTGTTTGATCAGCTGACCCAAATAACTTCAACTTGTTTTATTGGGGATTGTTTGTTTCCTTTTAAATATAAGGAAGATGTGGATTATTGAGCTTGATAATCTATGATTGGGAAACATTAAAAAGAAAAGTCTAAATTCATTGAACAGAATGGGATGGGATTATCTTGTTACAGGGGCGGCCCAAACTACTCATTATGTTATCGTGCTCAATGTATTAAGGCATCATGATATTTGCAGTACATAAGGGTTACATAACCTAATGTCAGTGGGCCAAATTGTTTTTCTTTTTTTTTTGACATTGGGCCAAATTGTTTTTCCTCCCACTCTGCATGGAACGACCTAGTATTTTGTTAGGTATGACATATGTTCCTCAGAAATAAGACAGGGCTTGAGGTACATGTGCAAAGTTGTCGCCCCAGTGAGCAGGTTAAGCTGTCGGGGACATCAATAAGAGCTTTCTATAATAATCGAGGATGATGGGAAACTCTAATTAGGATTTGACGAAGAGGTCGTGATTATTGATTTTTTTTAATAGTTAGCAATTGTGAAAATAGCACAACTTTCCTCCTTATCTCCCATAAATTCGTTGCTGAAATAACATTGTCACTTAGACAAAACACATTTTTTCTCTCTTTGTCACATATAGGACCCATATGTCACTTAGTTTCTCCTTAGTGTATCATGTTCGACCTTTCAGGTTCGACCGCCACAGGAACCTAATACTACACCAAGAGCTATAAAGAGGAGGAGATAACCTTTCAGAAGAGGAGTCGCCCATCCATGAAGTCAGCCATCACACTGCCGCCATTCCCATCTACATCTCCATCACCATAGCATTCATCCCCATAGCCATAGCATAACTCGTAATCGTCATACGTCGCATACGGTGACATTGTATAAGACAATATTCAATAGTTAATCTTCAAGTACCATATACAATATCTTTCTGCTATGATTAATTTGCAATGTGTGAGTAGTCCCTCGAGCTAAGGGTTGAGAAGCAGACTTGCAACCCCATGTACTTGTGCACGTGATTGCTGGTAGAACATTAAGATAAGGCTAGGCTGTGACATTAAGGACTAGTATGGTAGATGAAATTGATTCCATGGGGAAACAAGAGGTGCATTTATTAAACGTGCAATGCTTTGGTCTAGGGAAATCCTTTATAATCGAGGTAACCCCATGAGACGGTAAGGGCCTTGGTTGGACAATAGAATCATGATGCGGCTGCGTCCTGGTCATGTTGAACGCATCCCACACACATACACGTTGACAACACATAGTTACGATGTTTACCAGAATCATGATGTGTCCCATAATACTATTCATCCCAGGGTGCAGAACAAGAGGAAATACTTGCATCCAACGCGGGCAAGAGGGTTGTCAATCCCCTTATACTCGTTAATTGTAATGATTAAATCTGGTAGTGGTAGATAGATAAATTGCAAAGTAAATAAATTGCGGCAAGGTATTTTTAGTTTTTGTAATATGATTAAAATAGACCCGGTGGCCATAGTTTTCACTAGAGGCATCTCTCTCATAAAAATAGCATACGGTGGGTAGACAAATTACTGTTGGGCAATTGATTGAAAAGCACATAGTTATGACGTTATTCATGGCATGATCATGTATATAGGCATTACTTCCGTGACAAGTAGACCGACTGCTGCCTGCATCTACTACTATTACTCCACCAATCGACTGACTACTGTCTGCATCTATCGTATTAAGTGAATGACGAACAGAGTAACGCTTTAAGCAAGATGACATAATGTAGATAGAATAAAACCAATCAATATAATTAAACCCCTTCGGTTTCCCCTTAGTAGCAAGAATACAAATACGTGTCTCGCTACCCCTTATGTCACTAGGTGAGGACACCGCAAGATTGAACCTACTACTATGCACCATTTACACCGAAGACCTAATCGTCAACTTGGCCAAAGAAAACTCATAGATCGGAAAGTATTACATAGTTATAATAATCATACATAATGAAGTTCAGAATATAACTCAATTACTTTCAATGAATAATCTGATCATAAACCCACAATTCATCGGATAACAACAAACACACCGCAAAAGAAGATTACATCGGATCGGTCTCCAAAGAGAACATTGTATTGAAGATCAAAGAGAGAGAGAGAGAGAGAGAGAGAGAGAGAGAGAGAGAGAGAAAGCCATCTAGCTAATCACTATGGATCCGTAGGTCTGTGATAGACTACTCACACATCATCGGAGGTGCAACAAAGTTGATGTAGAAGACCTCCGTGATCGATTCCCCCTCTGGCAGACTACCGTAAAAGGCCTCCAAATGGGATCTCGGAAGAACAGAGGCTTGCAGCGGCAAAAAAATTTATTTCGGGTGCCTCTCTGTTGTTTTTGGGATTTATGAGAATTTTTAGAAGTGGAATTAGGTCAGGAGAGTTTACGAGGGGGCGCGCGTCGTGTGATCTTGTGGCTCTCTCGTACATCTTCTGGTCTCCTACCGAAGCTTCCTGGGTGTCTTCTGGTCCAGAAAAAAATCACCGTAAAATTTTATTACATTTGGACTTTGTTTGATATAGTTTTTCCCTGAAATAATAAAATGGGCAAAAACAGGAACTGGCACTGGGCACTGGGTTAATAAGTTAGTTCCCAAAAATGATATAAAATTGCATATAAAGTATTTAGGATTGATATAATAATAGCATGAAACAATCAAAAATTATAGATATGTCGGAGACCTATCAGCCGCCACCTCGCTCCCAACCGGAGACGCGGCCGCCGCCTCGCCCCCAACCGGAGAAGCCGCCGCCACCCCGCCACGCCCCAACCGAAGGCACCGCCGCCCCGGGATCCCACCGTCGCCATCGCTGCCATCCTCCCTACCCTGCTTCAATCGGTGTAGCGGCATCCCTTCCTCTTGCCTCCACGACGGTGGCAGCTCTTCCTCCCCGACCGGCACGGCGGCTGCCCAAATCCTACCCCACGGGGATCCGCCGCAGATGACGCCGTCCACCCCGCGGCTTGCGCCACCGCCGGAGCTGCGCGCCGCCGCTCCACTGTTCTCGGTCATGGTGCAAGCACAATGATGCCGACGTGATGCTCTAGCCACTGCACCTGGCTCCACCGCCGATGTCGGGATCCACGCAACTGCCAGCCGTAGACCTTGCCACCACCGCACCCTCTTCCTCCTCCGCCGACCTGGTCCCTGTCGCTGTTCCCTTTCTTCCCGTTTGCA
The DNA here is from genome assembly GCA_039707655.1 of Elymus sibiricus. Classification (NCBI taxonomy): domain Eukaryota; kingdom Viridiplantae; phylum Streptophyta; class Magnoliopsida; order Poales; family Poaceae; genus Elymus; species Elymus sibiricus. The sequence goes on from CM077676.1 coordinate 29,857,978, forward strand.
TGATTTCTCGTCTGAACTTGAGTGACTCGACTATTTGAACTGCTGAGAATGTGTGATGGCATTAACTAGACTAGTCTCTAGTTGCCGTCGTGGCACAGATGGTCATGTGGTGGTCATCTGTGCGTGCGTTCTGTTTGTGCTGGAAGATATCGGTGTGGTTGGATGTGCAGGTGTGCTGGGGCTATTTGGGTTCTTCGATGATTTCCTCATCCTGGTGATCATGTTCCTCACCCTCACCGCCATGTACCTGTCGCTCCTCTTATACCGCCACAGCAACCACTGATCTGGGCTCGGTGTGCCCGCTGATGATGCATAGTAGCAGTAGTTCGTGGCCGCGGTTGTACGTGCTCCAACACTAGTAGTGGTTTGAGGTCTGAGTTGTATGGGAATAACATGTTTCAGTGTGTTCATGAGAGTGCATCGGCTTTATTTGGTTTGCTGGATGGATGATGGATGATGGACAAACACGCTGTACTTTAGCTCACTAGTGCAGAAAAGCCTAGCTATGGCATGGCAAAAATGGCCTTGCTGGTGTGGAAGCCCGACGCCACCAATATGGCGCCATTGTTAAAAAATAGTGGTGGCATTGGGTCCCACGTCAGCGGTATTCTACGTGTTGATGGCGCGCCACGTGGACAACGCCACCACTATAATCGCTTATCCAGCGACGTGCAATGTACATTGCACGCCACGAACGTTTCATGCAGCCAAAAAAAAATTCTCTACCACATAACATTTAGCATTTCACATTAGGCACTAGAACAATACCAGCTAATAGAACAATTCATTCCAGTTAATAATAAGTGACAATCTCACAAGCAGTACTAGAGCTAGGTAGCTATTTAATAAACGACAATCCTCACAAACACGAGCAAACTAACATAGTTAATAAGGAGTTCATTTCACGTCGATGGCCCGGCCACACACATACTTTTAAAGGAGGTCAATGACGATCATCATCCTCAAGTCATGGCGTGGGGTGTTCCTGATAGTGACTAAGACGGCATGTCCAACCCGGAGATTCTTGCCAGCAAGGAAGTTGCTCCACCCAGCTGCGCTGAAGATAGTGCGACCGTCTATGTCCACTGCATAAGCACAGGTGGTAATGGAGCCCCTTGTGGTAAGGCGTAGTCCAGCAATGCCTACTTCATCCGGCTCGATGCCACAGCTTACACATAGCCTCTTAGGTAATTTCTAAAAAAACAAATATGATAAAAGAGCATGTCACATTAATTACTACACTATAAGCATATCATCACATTGATTACTACAGTAAGCATAACATCAAATTCTACACTAAGCATATCATCACATTACTACACTGTAAGCATATCACATTACTAAAGCATATCACATTACTACACTAAGCACATCACAACATACTACACAAAGCAATCCATGGAACTAATATAGTATCATCAAATTACTACACTAAGTAACATACCATGACATGGCGGTTAACATTCGTCCGTGTCAGGCAGGTCACGAATGGCATCCCGACGTAGGCTGATAACCCACAAGTATAGGGGATTGCAACAGTTTTCACGGGTAGTATTTCACCCAGATTTATTGATTCGACACAAGGGGAGCCAAAGAATATTTGCAAGTATTAGCAGTTGAGTTGTCAATTCAACCACACCTGGAGATAAAATATCTGCAGCAGAATATTTAGTAGCACAGTAATATGATAGTTTTGATAGCAGTAGCAAAAGTAACAATAGTAACGGTAACAGTAACAGTAGCAGTTTTATAGCAAGTGTAAAGTAGTAGCAACAAAGTAACTTAGCAAAAACCAATATGAGAAAGTCGTAGGCATTGGATCGGTGATAATAATTATGTTGGATGATATTCATCATATAACAGTCACAACCTAGGGCGATACACAATAGCTCCAATTCATCAATGTAATGTAGGTATGTATTCCGTATATAGTCATACGTGCTTATAATAAGAACTTGCATGACATCTTTTGTCCTACCCTCCCGTGGCAGCGGGGTCCTTAAGGAAACTAAGGGATATTAAGGCCTCCTTTTAATAGAGAACCGGAACAAAGCATTAGCACTTAGTGAATACATGAACTCCTCAAACTACGGCAATCACCAGAAAGAATCCCAATTATTGTCACCTTGGGGTATGCGGATCATAACACGTAATAGGTGCATATAACTTGCAAGATAGGATCAAGAACACAAATATATTCATGAAAACATAAAGGGTTCAGATCTGAAATCATGGCACTCGGGTCCTATTGACAAGCATTAAGCATAGCAAGCCTACGAAGGAATTACTCACGCCCGGTGGTGAGCATCATGAAATTGGTGATGGAGGATGGTTGATGACGACGACGGCGTCGAATCCCCCTCTCCGGAGTCCCGAACGGACTCCAGATCAGCCCTCTCGATGAAGAACAGGAGGTGGCGGTGGCTCTGTATCGTAAAACATGATGAAACTTCTCCTCTTATTTTTTTTCTCGGGGAAAGTGAATTTATAGCGTTGGAATTAGGTCAGACGACCGCCTGTGGGCCCCACAAGGTATCAGGGCGCGCCCTAGGGGGTGTCGCGCCCTGTTGCCTTGTGGGCAATAGGTGGCCCTTCTTCTGTTGATTCTTGCGCCAGTAATTTTTATTTATTCCATAAAAAATCTCCAAAAAGTTTCGTCCAATTCCGAGAACTTTGATTTCTGCACAAAAAAACACCATGTTAGTTCTGCTGAAAACAGCGTCAGTCCGGGTTAGTTTCATTCAAATCATGCAAATTAGAGTCCAAACCAAGAGCAAAAGTGTTTGTAAAAGTAGATACAACGGAGACGTATCAACTCCCCCAAGCTTAACTCATTGCTTGTCCTCAAGCAATTCAGTTGACAAACTGAAAGTGATAAAGAAAAACTTTTACGAACTCTTTTGTTCTTGTATCCATATATAAGCTTAAATAGTACCCAGGTTTTCAGCAAAGATCATGAACTAACCATGCTCATAATAACACTTAGGAATTATATTTACTCATATCAATGGCATTAATCAACTAGCGAGCAATAATAACATATCTCAAATGCCAACAATTTGTCAAAACAATCATGATATAATATGATAACATGGTATCTCGCTAGCCCTTTCTGAGACCGCAAAACATAAATGCAGAGCACCTCCAAAGTTCAAGCAGCGACTAAACATTGTAATTCAGGGCAGAAGAGATCCAGTCATGATGCATACAACATTAACTATACCCAATGCATAAGAATGACAATAGTGCTCTCAGGATTGGCGCTTAGTGCAAGAAGGTGAGACTCAACAATAAAAGTAAAATAGCATAAAGTAAATAACATAAAAGTAAATAGATAGGCCCTTCGTAGAGGGAAGCAGGGATTTGCAGCTGTGCCAGAGCTCGAAGCTTAAATCAGAGATGAAAAATAATTTTGGGAGGTGTACTTTTCATGTCAACGTCACGACCGAGAGTTTTCAATATCTTCCATGCTAAACACATTATAAGCGGTTCCCAAGCGGAAAGGTAAAGTTTACTCCCCCTCCACCATACCAACACAAGCCATGGCTAGCTGAATCCTCTGGTGCCCTCCATACCAACAACTTTCTGGGGGAGTTTGTTTGCATTATATATTTTCGATTTCGAGCATAGGACTGGGCATCCCAAATACCAGCCTCTCTCATGCAATGACAAGTGAATAAACACTCATCTAAGAATAACCCGCTTAGCATGGAAGATACTGACCGCCCCCTGTCGCTCCATGAGCGGTACGAGCACACAAAACGGATGTTTATTTGAATGATTAGAGGTGGCACATGCAAATTTACTTGGAACGGCAGAGTAATACCGCATATAGGTAGATATAGTGGACTCATCTGGAACAACTTTGGTTTAAGGATTGTGGATGCACAAGCAGAATTCCCGCTTAGTACAAGTGAAGGTTAGCAAATAGATTGAGAAGCGACCAACTAGAGAGCGAAAACGGTCATAATCATGCATTGAAAATAATTAACATTGAACACTACCATGAGTAGGATATAAACACCCTGAACATAAATATCATGGAGGCTATGTTGGTTTTGAATCAACTACATGTATGAACATGTGCCAAGTCAAGCCACTCGAAACATTCGGAGGAGGATACCACATTAACATACTACATCATAACCATTTTAATGCATGTTGACTTTCAAGATAAATCATTATCCACTCCTAGCTACTTAAGCATGGCATGAGCAACTATAATCTCTAATTGTCATCACAAACATGTTTACTCATAATATGCTGAATCATGGGTACTGAGTTAAACATATTTACAAAAACAAAAATAAGAACAGTTCATACCAGTTTTTCCTTGTCACAGTCACTTCATCAAATCATCGTCATTATTGCCTTTCACTTGCACGACCGAATGATGTGAAAATAATAATAGTGCAAGTGTGTCGTGGACTAAGCTGGAATCTGTAAACATTTTATTCAAGGGAGAAGACAAGATAATATTGGCTCTTTTATCAGATCAACAATAAAGCATATGAGAGCCACTCAACATTTTCATCGTGGGCTTCTCCCTACGATGACTCAACAAAAAGAAAAGAAATTCAGAGAAACACACTGAAATATTTTTGGAGTTTTTAGTTTTTTCTAAAGAAAGAAAATTAACGAACAAAAACAAAAGGCGAGAAAAACTATTTACACGGGAGAGCTCCCAACAAGCAAAAGAAGAAACGAGAAATCTTTTTTGGTTTTCTTTTAATACTACAACCTAACTAAAGAAAAAAAACGAAAAGAAGCGAGAAATATTTTTGGGTTTTTGAAGTTTTTCAAACACACAAGAAGAGAGCGGAAATAAAACTAACATGGATATTCAATGAAAAAGGATGAACACCGACAACTGGAATGAATGTGTGAACATGAATGTAATGTTGGTGAGAGATACGTACTCCCCCAAGCTTAGGCTTTTGGCCTAGCTTGGTAATCACCACCCATAGTATCCATCAGGACCGGGCGGATAGTACTGAGGCGGAGGAACTTGAGCGTCCCATTGTTGGACCTCATCCTCTGCTGTGGCCAGCTCGTTCCTGTAAGCTGTGATGTCTGCCGGCATGATGGTGTATCCGTTCCTGGCATGAGAGTCAAACAAAGAGGGTGCAGGCAACGGAATAATATCGCGAGTTCTCTCGCTGAAAATCAGGTTATAACGAATATACTGAGGAGGTTCAGGTTCATCAATAAAGTGGTGATCGATCATGCACTGTTGGTCTAAATAATCCTTGGGCAACAAATAGTCATTTGGGTGTATGGCAACATTAAAACGTTTCACAAGACGCGAAGCATAAATACCGCCATGGACTTTACCCTTAGTCATGTTGGTGTGCAAGCGGCGTGCAATGATAGCTCCCAAGCTAAAAGTGTTATCGCCGTGAATAGCACGACGCAAGATGGCGAGGTCAGGGGCACTGAGTGTACCACCTTCCTCTCTGGCAGTTAAACATTTCCCTATGAATAAAGCAAAGTAGTGCACAACAGGAAAATACAAGCTAGTAACACGGGCTTTCAACACGCCCCTAAATTCCCCCACAGTCAAAGTGCGAAGGAAGTCCTCGAACTCCTCGGGATGAGGCTCCCTCAAATCCCCATCAGAAGGGATCAAGCATATCTCACAAAACTCATCTAGAGTTAACTCATGATGTTCAGCATATAAATCGAAATGCACCATGGGGATATCGAGCCTAGGCATGAAATAAAAAATTTGCACGAATGAATTTGTAAGGATGTGGTGCTGGTCACACTCATCTGCGAGGAAGTCGGTTAGCCCGGCGTTCGCAACAAATTGCGCGAACTCCTGACGGAACCCGGCTTCGTTCATGAAGGTGTTGTGCGGCCACTCGCACGGTCGGACCTCCGTCCTACGCGGAATGTTGAGGTCGTGGTCATAGGCATCCCCAAGGACACCCTTGGAGTTCCGGCTCGAGGAACCCCTTTGAAGAAAGTTCATTTTCCTAAGAACAAATTTCTGAAAATTTTTGGACCACAAAAAGATGTTAACAAAACTTCACAAGATTGATAGCAACTACTCATACCAGTGCCTAGAGGCTATATCAAGCATTCAAACAACTTAGAACTCAAAGAATTTAACATGCAAGCTCATTTTCAGTAGCACCAATAGCAGCAATTTATGCAAAATATAATCCACTAAAGCAAAAACTAATTGGAGCAATGGGAGAGTCACATACCAAGGAGCAATCCCTTAAAACAGTTTTGGAAACGGAGCTCCGAGCAAAGAGATCGAAAATCTCAGGTTTGGGAGCAAGAACACGAGAGAGAGAGAGAGAGAGAGAGAGAGAGAGAGCAACCACGGTTTTTTCTGGAAGTAGGAGATGAAGCGGGCTGAATAGATAAGTGAGTGGGTCCCTGTGGGACCCACAAGGCATCTTGGCGCACCCTGGGGGGGTGGCCGCGCCCTGTTGCCTTGTGGGCAACAGGTGCACCCCCTGGGTTGTTTTCAGTGCCAAAAATTCTTAAATATTCCAGAAAAAAATCATGTTAAAATTTTATTGCATTCTGAGCAATTTTATTTTTGGGCCATTTTTTTATTGCACAGATAATTCAGAAGACGGGATGATCATGGCATTTTATTTTATTTAAACTATAATTATCAAAGAGCAAACTAAAATTACAGAAAGTTGTGCTTATTAAATTCATCGACCACATGCCTTTCAAAAAGAAACCATTAATAAGGTTGATCAAGTCTTATTAACAAACTATTTCTGAGTGACATGAAACCGAAGAATTTTCGTATAACACTAAGTTACCTCAACGGGGATATGCATCTCCCCAACAATAAGAATTTCATATTTCTTTTTGACAATAGGAAGAGGAAATTTGAATCCCCCAATAGTGATTGTCGAAACCTTTTCAATACAATTGATACCATTCACTGAAGTTTGTTTCTTCAGGAAATAAACTGTATGCTCATTACCATTGACATGAAAAGTGATCTTTCTTTTATTGCAATCAATAACAGCCCCTGCAGTATTCAAAAAGGGTCTTCTAAGGATAATCGACATGTTGTCGTCCTCGGGCATGTCAAATATAACAAAGTCTATTAAGATAGTAACATTTGCAACAACGACAGGCACATGCTCGCAAATTCCAATAGGTATAGCAGTTGATTTATCGGCCATTTGCAAAGATATTTCAGTAGGTGTGAGTTTATTCAAATCAAGTCTTCTATATAAAGAGAAAGGCATAACACTAACACCGGCTCCCAAATCACATAGAGCAGTTTTAACATAACTTCTTTTAATGGAGGATGGTATAGTAGGTATTACCGAATCTCCTAACTTTTTAGGTACTCCACCCTTAAAAGGATAGTTTGCAAGCATGGTGGAAATTTCAGCTTCAGGTATCTTTCGTTTATTAGTGACAATATCTTTCATGTATTTAGCATAGGGAGACATTTTCAACATATCAATCAAGCAAGTGCGCAAAAAGACAGGTCTAAGCATTTCAACAAAGCGCTCAAAATCTTCCTCATCCTTGTTTTTAGATGGTTTCGAAGGAAAGGCATAGGTTTTTGAACCCATGGTTCTCTTTCCTTTCCATGTTTTCTAGCAACAAAGTCTCTTTTATCATATCTTTTATTCTTAGGAGGTGGGTTATCAAGATCGACAGCAGGTTCTATTTCTACATCATTATCTGGTTGAGCATCAACATGAACATCATCATTTTCACTATCATTATCATTATCATTATCACTAGGTGTATGTTCATTACCAGATTGTGTCTCAGCATCAGAAATAGAAACATCATTTTGGTTCTCAGGAGGTTTTTCTATCTCAGGTTCACTAGAAGCATGCAAATTCCTATCATTTTTCTTTTTCTTTGTCTTCTTAGGTGGACTAGGTGCATCAATATTAATTCTTTGTGAATCTTGTTCAATTCTTTTAGGATGACCTTCAGGATACAAGGGCTCCTGAGTCATTCTACCTCCTCTAGAAACAACTCTAACAACATGGTCATTCTTTTTATTATTCATCTCATCAAGCAAATCATTTTGTGACTTAGCTATTTGTCCTAACTAAGTCTGAACCATAGAAGCATGTTTACTCAAACATTTAACATCATTAGCAGTTCTAAACATCAAATCACTCAAGCGTTCAATCATGATGGCATTTCGTTTTAATTGATTACTAACATATAGATTGAAATGTTCTTGCTTAATGATGTAGTTATCAAATTCATACAAGCATTGGCTAGCAGATTTATTATACGAAATATCACCTTCATCAAATCTAGTGAGAGAATTTACCTCCACTACCTATGTCGGAATGTTGAGCCCATGTATTTCTTCAATAGGTGGTAAATTCTTAACATCTTCAGCTTTAATACCTTTTTCCTTCATAGATTTCTTAGCTTCTTGCATATCTTCTGGACTGAGGAATAGAATACCTCTTTTCTTCGGAGTTGGCTTAGGTGGTGGTTCGGGAAGTGTCCAATCATCAGCATGTCTCAATATATTATTCAATAGTACTTCAGCCTGTCCAACAGTTTGTTCCCTGAAAACACAACCAGCACAACTATCTAGGTAGTCCCTAGAAGCATCGGTTAGTCCATTATAAAAGCTATCAAGTATTTCATTTTTCTCAAGAGGATGATCAGGCAAAGCATTAAGTAGTTGGAGAATCCTCCCCCAAGCTTGAGGGAGATTCTCTTCTTCAATTTGCACAAAGTTAAATATTTCCTATAAGGCAGCTTGTTTCTTATGAGCAGGAAAATATTTTTCAGAGAAGTAATATATCATATCCTGGGGACTACGCACACAACCAGGAGTAAGAGTATTAAACCATTTCTTAGCATCACCCTTTAATGAGAAAGGAAACAACTTAAGAATATAATAATAGCGAATTTTTTCCTCATGAGCAAACAGGGTGGCAATATCATTCAACTTAGTAAGGTGTGCCACAACAGTTTCAGTTTCATAACCATGAAAAGGATCAGATTCAACCAAAGTAATTAACTAAGGATCGACAGAGAATTCATAATCCTTATCGGTAACAAATATGGGAGTGGTAGCA